>OY986041.1:62982746-64182746 GCA_963920215.1 Nineta flava | reverse complement strand
TCGTCATTTTATTTCGTCATATTCATTAGCTTTTAGGTGATTTCGCATAGCACTAGTGGTCCTTACTTTGCGAGAGGGTCTAAAATTGTAAAATAAGTCCAAACCTCGCTAAAATGTGTTTACTTATGTTTTTATATCACTTTGTTCACTTTTGAATAACAGTTAAATTTGACAAATGCAATAATACTGATGCAAATGCTGGAACGTCCTTATTCCAGCACTGTGTTATGCAATCTCAAGAACAAATCGGTTTGATTTTACTATAGCACTCATATACAACACATAAACAAAAACACTGTTCACATACACAAAATAATGTTATTGTGAAGAAAATAAATAAATTTAAACTTATATTTATTATATTTCGAAAACAAAACGGTAACACACGATTTTTATTTGAAATTTATATAATAAATATTTATTTTTACTCTCCTAGTTTTTTTTTTTTAAATTCTGTCGAGTATTTTTTCTAATACAACAGATAATAGTTGGGCGGGCATGAAGTTTTACATGCTTCTAATAAGAGAGAGTGAGAGAGAATGATAACTTTGATAATTTTTATCTCGTGTTCTAAACGGTCAAAAATTCTGAAATTTCGGTATTTATTAGAAAACATTATTTTTAACTTGTGAAAAAAAAAATGAACAAAATCTGTCGAAAAGTGGTGAAACATCCTTTTGAAAGTCAACATTCGCATTCGCATTCGCCAATATTGGAGATAAATATTCGCATTCGCGAATGTGAAACATCCAACATTCGTTCCATCACTAATACATACATATATAGGTGTAATAAGTATATAGGTAGTCGATTAGTAAACATACACTTTGATAATATAGACAGACAACCATTTATCAATTTAATTAACATTAAATGCTGAGATTATTTTTCAATTGATTGGGTCGATTTGCTATTTTATGACCTAATTTAACTATAAAAACAATTAATTGAAATATGATTAAAAAATTTATTGATTTTATGTAAACTTTATTGAATGTTTTCTTCAATACAGGATTTGAGAACAATGAAAATGAAATCTAATTACATTGATTGAAGACGCTCATTGACTAACAGTGTGTTTATTTACATTAAGACTTCATCAAAAATATTGAAACATATTTACAACTAATTTAAAACAAGTGAAAACAACTAACTGTGTTAATTGCTTAAATACCCGGTATAAACTGAGTTCATTGTGAATGCGTGAACTGATTATTTCTGTGAGTTGAAATGTTGGCAAAACCATTAAGTTTATAAAAAAAAGTTTTAAACAAATCTCTTACGTAAAATTTCAAATTCGCCCTAATACCTTGATCAGTTTTTGTATTATAAATACATATTTCGACTACAAAGTAGTCATCATCAGTATAAATTAGCTAGTCTTAATTTACTCTTTGACAATTAGAAATAGATAAACTCGTGAAACTGTCACCAAATTAGCAACGAATAACATATCCTGAGACAATATAAGAGTAATTTTAATAAGAGTGATGTTAACAAGAGTAAATTGAATGAAAGTAACTGTAACAAGAGTAATGCTAGTAAAATTTATTATATTTTAATTTTGTTTAATTTTTTGTTTGTCTATTGATTTCGATTTTCTATCTATTTCTAATTGTCAAAGAGTAAATTACGACTAGCTAATTTATACTGATGATGACTACTTTGTAGTCGAAATACGTATTTATAATACAAAAACTGATCTAGGTATTGGGACGAATTTGAAATTTTATATCAAAAACCTACAGTTCTCATTAATTATCATTTGATAATCTAATATTTAAATCTCTTACGGTTTCAAAGATGAATAAATTTTCCCCTGGCAGAAGGATACACGGTCCGATTTGACTTCTTGAGAAGACTACTTTTGGAAAGACTATGGCAATTAGTAACACTTATATGTTAAGGTTTTTTGAAATTATTGCTTACAATATGTCTAGCTTGAAAATAGTACTTTAGAGAGTTTATAGTCCATAGCACTTGAATCAAAGTGTATCTTTTGGTAATCACCCCACACTCTTTTTGTTTCAATCCCTCATCTATGAAAATTCTGTTTTGAGCTAATGGGGAATTTTTTAACTTCGACACGGAAGCGCAGCTAAGAAAGCATCTTAGATAATTTATAACTGAAAGATAAAACAATACAATGAAAATGAATGAATAAACTTACTTGGTAAGTGTTTCTAACGATGACGTATAAATTGTTCCACCAACATCAATATGAACAGGTGCTGTATAACGTGATGCAGCGGCTACACAAGGTATGCCAGTAATTTTATGGTTGTAATTGACGGCTGGTGGTGTTGGTGATGATGAATTGGACATTGTTGGGGAAGTTGCAGGTGAACTACTTGGAGATAATAACCTAAAACCAATAAATGTGTATAAATATACCAATCCTCTAAAAGCGCATTTGAATTACATTTATAACTAAGTAAAATAGGCCCTCTTATCGGGTGTTTTGTGATATCCACAAAATAGATGTTTGTCACATAAATATTTAAACCCCATTTTCAAACTAAAAGGTCTAAAACTAAAAGTTGTAAAGTATCTTATAAGTTTTATGCAATTTATTTTCAGTCCCATCAAAGTTTACTCGTAAAACAAAATTCGTGGGCAGAAAAAAAAGTGCCATTTTATTTGTATTATAAGATTTTATAACGGCATTTTGCCAGTAGCTAGTAACTATTATGTATGTCAGATCAATAAAGTGGACTCATTTAAAACAGACTTATGGTTTTTGTAAAATGGAAAACTTTTACAAAAAGAAATTTAGTACAACTTTGTGCGGATTATTCGTCTCCATTATTGCCCAGTGACAAGTAATTTGCATATCACTTTCTAAATATGCCATGTTAAAATTGCTCCCGGTGAAGATTGGATAAAAGATTGAACAAATATATTATATCCAAAGGTAAGTACGTTGACGGTGAAAAAAAAAGATGAAAGGCGAAATTCGGGTCCGTCCAGAAGATTTTTAGACTGTCGCAGCCGTAGTATGCCCGATAAGCTCAATTACGTAGCTTTGTGGTGTTGTTTCATTTCATTTTCGACGCTGTCGTACCTCTCGCATTCGTTCGGTACTGGGATATGGAGTCAGAGATAGTTACGATTAGCTAATTCATACTGATGACGACTACCTTGTAGTCGAAATCCGTATTTATAAAATACAAATAATTGATCTAAGAATTGGGGCTAAAACTGAAATTTAATTTGACTTTATTTTTATACTTTGAAAATACTTGGACTTGATCCCACATTTATTAAAAATAATATACACTGATAGAAGTAATTCTTAAACCAAGTATTTTGATTCTCATATACAGACTGTTTTCAAAAGCATTTCTAATAGAGAATCAATGTTAAATAAATAAATAAAAAATTAGTATAAAACCATACACACACATACATACTGAAACTGAATGTCTGGACTGGAATATAGGGTGACCATATTATAGGTCCATTCTTATTGACGGATCTTTAGATTTTCAAAAATATTTGAGTTTGTTACGAAATAATATTTCGCCAACTGTTAGAGCTCTTTCTAATTTAGACCTGGAATCTGTATGGTTTCAACAAGATGGTTGCCTGGCACACAATGCCATGCACTTTGCAGGAACGTCACATGAGTGGTTTTGGAACCTTCAAGTGGCCAGCCAGCCTCAAAACACAGATCTATTAGCGGAATAGGCCTGTAAATTTGTAACAATTAAAGCAAATAATTGTTGACAATTGTGCGAATATTTCTCCTCAAGTGCTAGAAAATACCCGGATAGATTTCTACAATCGACTTAGATATTGTTTAGCAAATTATGGAGGAATATTCGAACCGTTGGTTTACCTTTTTTTTTATCGGAATTCTATTTTTTTTTCTTTTTGAGGTTTTATTTTTCTTTTAATCTGAGTGGATTGTTGTTGATAATAAGGGATATTAAAAAAAAAAAATTTCAATTGTTAAAAGTAATGCTAAGCTTGAGAAGACATCAATGAACATATTTAACCCACTCTCATTACATGTTAATGCAGTACAAAACAGTTCAGCAAGCATACACAATAGACACACTAAAGAATACCCACACTATTTTTATTTCTTTATTATGTAATTGTGTATAGTTATTATAATAAATAATATTTAACATTGATTCTCTATTAGCAATGCTTTCCAACACGTACGGTATAGGGAAGATAATATATTTTTTGCACAAGTAAATAAGCATCTTGACATCAGTAATTTGAGTATCTTCAAGTAAACACATTCTTGAATGAAAACAAGGATGTCTTTTTCAGAGTAAATATTTCGAAGAAAACATATTTACTTGGTTCAAGAAATTGCCTTCTATCAGTGTACATATATAATAGATTTAAGAATAATAGAACACGTATACCTATAGTATACATATACATTAATTTGTATAAATTTACAATGTTTGCCTTTCCAATAGGTATAATATAACAATACGAGTAATACACATCAGTAGTCATTCAAATGCAATTGAACATAAATAAATCTTAGTGATTGATTTATCAATATTTCTCTTATATGTTTAGCTTATTACATGCATATGGAATAGTTGAGCATATAAACTATACCATAAAAATAATATGTTACATATGTATCAGACAAATTATGAAATACTATTCATGATATGGGGTGTTAAAAAAGTCGAGCTCGATTTAGTATCAAAAATATCAAGAGAAATGAACGATTAAAAGTAATGGATTTCATAAATCATTTGCATTAAAATTACGGAGAAAAAAAAAACAAATATTACTAGTTTTAAATTAAATTTCAAATTTTGTCCAAATTCCTAGAACAATTATTTGTATTTTATAAATACGTATTTCGACTACAATGTAGTCATCATCAGTATGAATTAGCTAATCGTAACTATCTCCGGGATATGTAGTCAAAGATATGTTACTCGTTGCTAATTTGGAGCGTGTCTACGAGCAACATATCTGTGACTCCATATCCCAGAGATTGTTTTGTTTTCTATATGATCGAACTGAGGTATAAACTAGGCGATTATACTTGAGTTAACTGATCAATTAAAAGATTAAGTATGTGATGAGGGAAGGTTGCACTGCTTCATAGTGCAACCAAGAGGCTATCTCTCGATGCACTGTGGCTGAATAGGATGCAACTGCGGAGGGTTACCGGAATCATTACCGGGCATTATCCCCTGCGGAAGCATCTGCACACAATGGGACTCCAGAAACATCCAGCCACATTATCTTTGACTACGAACCTCTAGGTTATAGCAGATACACGATATTCGGTACATCTCACCCCGAATATATGAACCTTCAAGAAGGCCTGATAAACAAGCTCCTGGCTATTTCCAACATATAGGAGAAGCAAATCTCGTCGGACTTAAGTAGAAGGCGGAGCACAATGGATCATAAGGTCGAAGTGCAATACTTTTAAGACCCCAAGATGTATCTATCAATCTGTCTAAGTGTGTGATGAATCCAACCCACAGCGTCGATTGGTGCAAATCCTTTTCTGACCATATGATCTTGCTATTGTCAATAGCGTTAGGGTGTTAATCGCAGCTAACCGTGACATTCAGGTATTAATTTTGATACTGGTTTAATTTTATTAAATCTGAATTTGGAATTGGCCCATTATCTAAATTCATGATTTGTTTTCTTAATTTGTGTATGCAAATACTTTCGTATGCATCTAATTCTGTGGGGTTTTGTAACGATTTCAGTAGTTTTAAATTAGATTTGTCAAATTTGTGGTTGTTCTCAATAACGTGTGCAGCTATACACGATTTTTCGGTTCTCCTAAATTTTACATGTGTCAGATGCTATGTGATTCAAATCCCGATTTGGCGACGACTTTGACCAACATAAAATTTTGAACAATTTTGACAACTTACACTATTATTAGTTTTGTAAACAAAAATTTCACTTTTCAAAGCTTTATATTGTGTAAAAAGATTTTGATATGCGAACTTCGACTTCGAAAAACAATAGTTTCTATTCAAAAACCGATATTATGCCATAAATACTTAAAACCAATGCTTGCAAGTTTTCTAGGCAACAACTCTTCAAAAACATTTCGTTTCTATAAAATTCAACTGTCCCAGTTGAAATGGGGGTTTTTACAAGTGGGAGATTAAAATAAAGTATACAAAATAAAATATTTGTGTATTCACATACTCTATAAAAACTTTAAAAAAATATGTAAACGCACCAGGTGGTCCACATAAATAGTTTCATGATTTCGAGAACGGATTAACAACGGTCGCATTAATAAATGTTTTTTTTTTTAAATGGAAACCTTTTAAAAATAAAATAACTTTTATTTCAAATAATTTGTGCTTTGAGCCGTCAAAATAATGAAGTAAGCCAATTATTACTTTTCTCAACAAAATCAGTAACTTCAACAACATAAAATGTGTGATTAACACATATTCATCGGATTAAGAAATTAAGTAAGGAAGTTATTTTAAAAAAAAAAGCAATTTATTATTTCATTCATTTCAAATCCAGCATTACTTTACAGATGAATAGACATTTTCCTTCCTATAAAAATTAATATTTTTCAGTATATAGAAATAATGCGTCCGAAAATTGTTATTATAATTTTCTAATTTTTTTGATGTTTCAGGATTAGAACAACTTATCAACAGTACTTTGACACGAAGCACGCGAATCAAAATGGATATCGATTTTTAATTGCTAACAATCATTGAGTAATAACGTGAGTATTATTCGAAAAAAATTGTATGCCATTCGTCAAATTTTCTCATAAGTGTGACAAAATCTTTTAAGCGGCTAAGAGATCGAAAAAATCTTTAAATTAAAAAATTTTTCCATAATGACAAACAAATTTAATTTGAAACCTTTTCGTCGCATCCAATAGATTAGCACACATGGACTATAATAAAATGATAATGTCATTAGTATTGCGATACACTATCATAAATGACGTTCATTTTTCAAAATTTTACAAATCATTTGGGCAGAATCCATTTAGTTTTCGGAATAAAATATTTAGAATAACAGTTCTTAGTTAGTATTTTTATAACGTACAACTCTTATCAAAAATTTGAATCGATAACCAAATAGAATTGGATAACGAAACGCAACTCACGAAGGCGATAAGATGATTATTGTTGAGTATTATTATTGAAGTTTTTTGTGTGGACACCTAAAGTTAAACTCATTTGTTTTCTTGAATTCTCTCAATAAATTGTTTCGAGCAATAAATAGATTTATCTTCCAACTAAAAATAAAATTTCTTAAAGCCAAAACATATTTTACTACAACCATCACAGAATCATGTGACTTTTTTCATAAATTCGTAGTAGTTTGTGTGAACCACTCTGTATAGTATAATAAAGATAGAATATATATATAATTAATTTTTATATGAATTAATTAACTTGTCACCCCCCTAAAGTTACTTTATGTATTAATTACATGTTTGCCAACAAACCTTGTCATTACTAAATCATGTAAATTATACCTTTCGTTATGCTAATTATTATTATAACTGTTTATGAAATAAATCTGACTACAAGATCGCAACGAAACGTTAATTTTGTTTTATTTGTGTTGAGTCTGACCAACCACTTTATAATTAAAAGTAACGAATCATATCCTTTTATATCTTATAATCCTGGTTTTCAATGCATTATTCATTAAAATTTCAAATTCGCCCCTTCACCTAGATCAGTTTTTTTGTATTATAAATGCGTATTTCGACTACAAAGTAGTCATCATCAGTATAAATTAGCTAGTCGTAATTTACTCTTTGACAATTAGAAATAGATAGAAAGTCGAGATCAATAGAAAAATCAAAATAAATAGAAAATTAACTAAAATAAATTAAAATATAATAAATTTTAAAATATAATAAATTTTTAATTTTATTGAAATTACTCTTGTTAAAATTTCTTTCATTCACATTTACTCCTGTTAACCTTACTCGATATGTTACTCGTTGCTAATTTGGTGACAGTTTCACAATGGTCATCATCAGTATAAATTAGCTAGTCGTAATTTACTCTTTGACAATTAGAAATTGATAAACTCGTGAAGGATTTAGGGGTAGTGTGGATAAATTTACGGACAGTAGGATGTCCAGTTACTATATGGAGACCTCAAGAAAGGAATCGTCTGGTATACAGACGGATCCAAAACTGAAGAAGCGACCGGGGCGGGAATCTACGGTGAGAGACCTAATGCAAACATAAGTCTCAACTTGGGGAAATATGCACGGTCTTTCAAGCAGAAGTTTACGCCATGGCTTGCGACCGTGAGAACCTACGTAGAGGCTACATAAACCAGAACGTATGTGTTCTTTCGGACAGTCAAGCTGCTTTAAAAGCCTTGTCTGGAACTGAGGTCACCTCAAGGGTAGTCAACGATTATCTGGAGGAACTTCTGAAACTGGCAAAACGGAACAATGTTAAATTAATCTGGGTGCCGGGTCACAGTGGTTTCGAAGGAAACGAAAAAGCAGATACCTTAGCAAAATAGGGAGTCGGAATGTCCTGCATAGGCCCAGAGCCTATTTGAGGAATTCCAAGGACTGCATATAAACAGGTGATCAACGAGTTGTCAAATGCTAAACACCATGATCACTGGAAAAAAGTACCGCGGCCGGAGCTCGGGAAGGTACTGATTCAGAGTGCAACAAAGAGGCTATCTCTCGGTGCACTGAGGCTGAGCAGGATGCAACTGCGGAGAGTTACCGGATTCATTACCGGGCATTATCCCCTGTGGAAGTATCTACACACAATGGGACTCCATAACGGGTCCATTACGTGCAGATTGTGTGGCGAGGAGGGAGAAACATCCAGCCACATAATCTTTGACTAATATATGAGCCTTCGGGAGGACATGATAAGCCAGCTCCAGGCTATTGCCAACATATGGGAAAAGGCGAATCTCGTCAGATTGAAGTAGAACACAAAGTGGCTTCGGCTTAAGTATTTAAGTATTTAATTATTTTTTTATTTTTAATACGTTATCTACTAAGAAAAGCATAAATTTTATTAGTTTGTTTTTTATATAAATTTTAATAGTGCTTGTATATGATTATTAATTGTTACAAGCTTTTATTTAACTTGTAAGTTGTTAGTATGTGAAGGTCAAAATTGAGTTAGAACATTTGTATAAGTCACGTGACAATGAAATATAGTATATCTAACATCGTTCTATATACATAGAATTCGAAAATATTCACTGAAATAGAAATTTAGTGGAAGTGTCGATAAATATGAAATATTAAATTTGAAGTATTGGAAGCGGTAAAAAAATACATTTTAGTCTTAAAATAAAAATAAAATATTAAAAATTATTTTTAAAGAAGCGTTTATTTAACGAACTAAAAATTAGAAAATAAAATTTTTCCCCCGAATCACTATTATGTGAATATGAACAAAAGTTTTTAAGAGCACCCTAAGCTTTTGTTTATTTTCACATATTAGTGATTCGAGGAGAAAATCTTATTTACTAATTTTTAGTTCATTAAATAAAAGCTTGCTTGAAAAAAATTTGTTATATCTATTATTAACTTAATTGAGTTTTTTATGTGATTTCATCTTTTTTTTTTAAATCTTAGAAAAAATGTATTTATTTTAGATAATTTTATCATACTATAGAAGAATTTAAGGATAACTGTATTAAAGTTTAATAAGTAAACATGAGATGGGTGCAAAACAATTTGGAAGAAAATTAATTCGATTACAAAAAACCTCACTTTCCCGACTGCATGACGCGATCATCCGACTTTCACATATGTCATATTATTCGATAGAAATGTATTATTTTATTTCACCTGCTTTTTATTATAATCAATTGAATCAATCTAAAACCAAAATTTAATCTTTAATAATCATTCATTAATTATGAGTTATCTTGTTCAAATAACTATTAGATATAAACATATATAAATATCTTGATTTGCAGATATATATAATAAGTATTTATATGAAATATTTATAGTAATTAATTATAATAAACCTTTAATAAATAAATAAAAACTAACGTATGTGATTAATAACATATTATAAAGATAAATAAATTATTTCAAAAAAAAAATTATAACTACCATAAAAATTATTGACAATATTATGAGTATAAAATATTATGATGGTAGGGATTGATTAAATCAATCGGTCTGTGCACATATATCTATCGATCTGAACAGCTAACTGCAAATCCGTCAAATTCATTTAACCCGGCGAGTGGAAGGTTGGGTGTGATACACCCAGACTAAGATAGTTTTATAGTTTTAGACTAAGGTTGCAATAGTGTCCTAGTGGGACACACTAAGGCCATGAGGCCCATTGTGATGCCTGAAAAAGGGGACCGACCTACAAGGAGCCGCTTCTACTTGAACCATTTTGAGATCCAGTAGAAGAGATTTGATGTCGATAGATTTTAGTTCAGAGAGGTCGTCAAAGAATGGCTGACCGTCAAAGAAGTGTGTCAATCTTCAAATAGCAAGAGCTGGACAGTGACAGAGAAGCATCGTTTCCTCTTCCTCTTCATTGTATCATAAATGTTAAAACACTATACATGTTATAATAGATATGTTACATTGGCATATGTAAGTTTAATATACTGTAATTTTTATACCTTTTCTATTGACTATCACTATTTTGACACACATGACAAAAATTTCATCAAAATCGGTCCATTCGTTTAGGAGGAGTTCAGTCACATACACGCGAACAGAAGAATTATATATATTAAGATATATACAAATATATACAAATTTTAGCGATAGTGATTTTTAATATCTAATAAATATACGGAGGATATAGGATTTTGCCAATATGTTCATACGATTACTATGTGGCTGGTCAAATGACTACTTGTCTTAATTTTTATACGACTACCATACAAGCACATATTTTCTATGTATTAAATTCAAGGATATGTTATACTTATATTTAGTGAAATAAAAATAAAGAATAATATTTTTTGAAAAAATTTTTATTTATATCAAATGAGACTTTTGTGTTAAATCAATTTTTATCGATAATAAATTATTGTTTATTACAATTAATAATATTATTTTATTAGAAATTCTTTATTCAAAGATATTACTATTATTCGATTATATATTATCATTTTTGTTATTATTAAGTATTCTAAGTTAGCAGAACTGAAATATTACGGAAATATTAAATATAACACTGCTCAAGAAAATTGAATATTACACTGGACAAGGAAATAAGTATTGTAGGAAATGTATTACTGCGGTATTATCTTTTATCAAATGATTCAAAATGGACAAAAATTGTAGAAAGACTATTATTTTTTAGCGAATTTCCTCCTAAAGAAAATAGAGCTATGCCGATGTCAAAATATCGCAATGTGCATGTGTGTGTCTGAAGCCACTCTAGCGGTCACAGTTTTGGTATGTGAGGTGCTTTTGGTATTTGAAAGGCCAAGTTCGATAAAGGTCAAAATCGGACAAGGAGGGGGAAACACTAAATTTGGTGTATGTTTGGTATATTAATATTAGGAGATTCGAAATATACATAAGATGTAAAGCTATAGAAAATTAGTTTTACAATAATTTTGTTTCTTATCATCTCTTTCTGTTACACTAATATTTACAATTTAAGAAAGAAAAGTGAAGTGAATGTTAAAATTCAAAATATCTCTGTACATATTTGAGTTTGAGAAAAATGATCAGGTAATGAATTGTAGCAAACATAATTTTCTACAACTTTGTACTTATATATTTGTCAATTGTTCTAATGTTAAGAGAGATATTTTATATTTTGTGTTTTCTTTTTTGTATTTGCCCCCCCCCCCCTTTTCCCTTGACCTATGCCATTTATTAATAACATTGGTCTTGAAAATACTAAAATCTAGAGTGTGACTAGTGATTTATGTATTGTTAGGAAATTCACTAATTTGACACAGCTCCTGCGTGAAAAACTTATTTTGAGCTATATCATTGTTTATTGGGTTGGTACATTGAGAATAACTTATTTTATTAAATTTTAATATATTTTATTTCATAACTTATTTAATATAAAAACAATTTGATTTAATAATTAAGCAATTGATAAAAAACTTAAAAAATATGAAATTTTCCTAAAAAGGATTTACGAAATCAATTGGCCATATGATGTAGGCCATATGATGTGAATAGTAAGTCACTGCATTAACAGCTATCACAAACAGCTATCCAACTGTTGAAAGGCGATAATAATGTACGGTACTGGTACTGGTACGTCGTTCACCCGTACGTGTATATATTAGGCATGTTGCGGATTTTCGCTACCGCACCGCAACCGCGGAACTTCCTCCTTAATGTTAGTATCCGCAGACGCAATAATCAATCCTTTTTGCACATGCGGCTGTTGCTTGTTTTTTTTTAGCATTTTTGTTTATCGACGTTGCTCTTTATTAAATATAATGCACCAAATTTTAAATTTTCATACTAAAAGTTTGATATAAAGATTATTAAAAATTATTACCATCTTTTTCCTTTCTTCATGTATCTAAGTTAACTAAGTCTTTAAAAAAACTGGACATATAAAGCCGTAGCCGCATCTGCGGATGTCAAAAATTTCGTATCCGCAACATCGCTGGTATATATGTAAACGAATGCGTTTCGTTAATGTACACTATAATGATAGAGTCAAATTAGCTTAAAAAAGGGGGTTTCAGGAAGGTCCTTGGAACCGCAATTTTTATATGACCCTAAATATTTACGGTTCGACTCGTGACGGAACAGGCTCGAAATTGAATTTATGTGTTTATAAATAAATTTAAACAAAAAACGTTTTTTCTTAATATCTTTTTTAAAACCAAAAATTTTTAAAATGACAGAATATAATTCAATTCTGTATAAAAAAAGAAAACAAATGAGCCCATGAACATTAAAATCGGTTTATTAGAATTCTAGAATTCTAGAATTCGAGAAAAAAATTCCCAGTTCGAAAAACGCAAAAATTTTAATTTAAAATAAAAAATCTAAAAATTAGTTCTTTTTTTTTATACAATGGCACAGGTATGCCTTTTATATATTAAAAATAATATAAATAAAAGGGTGCTGTATTTTTACCTATCATTTTTCAATTTGTTTAATTTGTTTTCAATTTGTTTATAACGTGCTATAAACAAATTAAAAAAAAAACAGTCAAGAAATTATTTAAATAAACTTTAATTTCTTTTAACTTATAGATTTTTTATAGATCTTTCATTTAAAAAAAATACAAATAAAGATACGTTATTTTTTAAGAGAATTATCATATGTATTACCTTTTCCTAATTTACTTATAAACAAATTAATATTATTAGGTTTACCTATCTAACTATAAACTGCACAAAAAAGATTATATCAAAGAACTATAACATGTTTGGCACAGATGAAGCATGTTTCACAATATAAAAAATATGCCTTCCTTGGACATTTTCAACAAAATTGGCCACTTTGTATATGAGAGTGCTTGCTAACTTCCGCTTGGGAAGATACATGTGAGAAAATAAAATAAAATTTGATAATCAAAGATTATACCCATTGTCTTTGACTGTCCTGGAGTCAACGTGCTTGGAAAGTATTTTGAATGCCAGGGATGAGCAAGCGGTCTTGAAAGTGGGTAGTTTTTTAAATTATATCGGGAAAATAACTTATGATGATTGAAGACTTGACACTCCAGCCCCAACGTTTCATTTAATTTAAGATAATTGTTAAATACATTGTTTTAATAATAATATTATTTAATTTTATGTTTTAAGAATTTGAAATTTTCTTTTTTTTTTTTATTTATATGTAGTAAATATTCATTTTTATTTTATCAGAGCTAATGTATGGGTTGATTAGCTCAATAGGGAATATCAAATAAATAAATAAATTGCAAAAAAATTTCCGACCAATATGGTTTATTTCTTAACAGGATAAAATCGGTTGTTATTTAATTAGAAAATAATAATTTTATAATTTATATACAGTTTCATCGATTTCATCAAAAAAAGACAGCATGATTGTTTAAACCAACGTCAAACTTTGGGAATTTTTTTCTCGAATTCTAATAAACCGATTTTAATGTTCATGAGTTCAATTTTTTTCTTTTTTTCATATAGAATTGAATAATATTCTATGTGATTTTTAAAATTTTTATTTCTAAAAAAGATATTAAGAAAAAACCCTTTTTTGTTATAAACAAATTCAATTTTGACCCTGTTCCGTCACAAGTCGGACCGTAAAAATTTAGGGTCATATTATGGTCGTCAAAATGAATCGATTTAAAAATAAAAATTGCGGTTCCAAGCAACCTGCCTGAAAAATGCTAATTTGACTCTATCATAATAGAAGTTAAAAAAATTGTTATATCTACACAGATCTTACCAGTAAATACAAATCCAATTGAAATATGAAAAATATCTATTTCTAAATAGGAAATGACATAAATCATGATAAGTCATTTACCACATAAATGACTTCAAGTATGATACCTGTATGACTACTGGAACTGGTGAATGAATGAACAGATTATATTGGTATGTATTTTATGGTGTTAAAAAGAAATATATATACATATATTTTTAATTTACACTTATAAATTTACATGAATTAATTAAATTCAATCATATAGCTAGCTTTCTAATAATTTTTTTTTTTAAATTGATGATGTTCGAAGTTATTATATAGTGACTAGTAAATTAATTTTAATTTCATGAAATGAGTGATTCTTAATTATTGATGATCATAGGACATGTAAAAAAAATGTGCCAGTGCGTGTCGGGAATACGTGTAGTGTAGGAGTTCTCAAATATACAGTCTACATGCCATGAAGGGAAAGTATAGACCATACATTATTGTAGGGTGAAGATATTTAGATTACGGGATAACAAAAAAGATTAAATCTCAAAAATGAGCCAAAATATACCAAGTCAACCACTGATTTGTGCAAAACATCATGCATAGAACTTAATAATTCAATAATTACTCCATAGATGGGGGGAGCTAACATACATTGAAACAGTGCCGGATTTACTTTTCTAAGGCCCATAAGCGGAGTTTTTGTGGGGGCCTATTTGAAACGAAAATTTTTGATAGAAACGGGAAAATAACCAGATTTTTAGTTGAAAATTTTTTTATTTACTAATAAATGAAATAATCGATACTTCAAGGATTAAAAGTGTACAAAATATTATTTTTAAATCATTTTCCGACTTTTCTGCTCAGCAAAACTATCAATAATGTCATCAAAATTTAATTCTCTCAGTAGATCAGATTCCATGCTCATGACCGTCAAACTCGTAATCTATCTTGCCTCATAAACGTTCTGAGATTTCCTTGCAATAATTTCAATTTTGAAAAAGCTCGTTCGCTCGTTCGATCTCGCATGTTCAAAAATCAAAAACATTGCAGAGCTGAAAAAAACAAGCCAAAGATAAAAAAAACAAGCCGAGTTGATTCGGTTTCTTACGATCGCATTCTCAAAGGTCTGATTGTCACTATTTTATATTTTTCAAAATTTTTTCATTTTGTGGGGGCCCCTAGGCGCCGCCTAGTCCGCCAATATGGTAAATCCGGCACTGCATTGAAATATAAAGATAATTAAGATAATCAAAGAGAAATCTAAATTTCAATTTTTGTCCCCATTCCTAGAACAATTATTTGTATTTTATATATACGTATTTCGACTACAAAGTAGTCATCATCAGTAGCTAATAAGAAGTATGAAGTAGCTAATCGTGACTATCTCCGGGACATGGAGTCTAAGATATGTTACTCGTTGTTAATTTAGTGCGTGTCTCACGTATCTCAAGATACGATTGTGTGCGTGTCTCAAGATACGATTAGATAATTCATACTGATGATGACTATTTTGTAGTCGAAATGCGTATTTATAAAATACAAATAATTATTCTAGGAATTGGGGAAAAATTTTAAATTTAATACATTGAAATAATATCGTAATAACAAATGAAAAATTCACAAATGTTGAAAATTATAATTTTCAATTTGAGTTGAAACTTAAAAAAAAAAGTAAACGCCAAAAACTAAAAAATTCAACACAAACTTAAAAATTTATTTGAAGAAAAAAAATTTCTATTATAATATTTTTAAATAACCCGAAATTGATACAGTAATTTCAGCAATTATATTTATACGTCATTCGATTACAACTGGTAAACTAATACAGCCCACTTAGCTGTGATAATTTGCATTTTAATTTCAATATTATGCATACTACTAGTGCCTATAATGGGATTTTACCTCCATATCTGAGAGTCCACGGTCTATAACAAAGGCCAACCACATCATTATTTCTCAACCTTTATTAATTTTTAACATTCAAATTTTTATGATGTGAGGACAAGCAATTCGTATGCTGACTAGAAAATGGACGGTTGTGCAATCTGCAACCGACTTTGATGGGAACTATGTCGATATTAATCTTTAGTTCGTGAAGGAAAACTGCAGAAAACCATTACAGGCATAGCCAGTTTCATCGTTCTTGTCCAAACGCAGACAGTTCAGTCAATTAACCGCCCCATTAGTTTTTAATTGACAAACTGCCGGTATTTGGATTCGAACTCATAGTCTTCCAGTTTCAAACAGCCAGAGCGCGTTATACCGCTCGGCTACTTGGGCTAGTTCGACTATTGGTTATGTACAACTTCACTTAAAAAACACGCCAAATTTCAGCTTTATAGCACTAATATTTTCACATCTTCTGTATTAGTGAGGCTTTGTTTCTTTAGTCATTGGTTGTTGGAACCTGTGAGGCTAAACAAACAAACCAGAGGTCATGCTACAGTCATGATCTAGGAAATAGTCTCAGACGGTTGATTTGGGTCGGATGAAATGCCCTCACAAAGTTTTTAAGGTGATTATACTTGAAAGACAGCTGTAGACTTGCCTTGAAAAAGACCTAAAAGAAATGGTCTGGTTTAAGAAAGGATCAAAGACCGAAGTGGGCACAGAATCAGTAGTACATGAAGTAAGACCGAAGAAAAAAAGAACGAAATATTATTCGAACAATTGAATTTTATTGTGCTAAAAAAATACTGGACACAGTAAAAAATATTTGTAATAAATATATTCGGTACTATAAACTTATAATAGTAAAAAAAATTACGTACCGCATTTTTCCACTTGGGAACATGCTTCGTTGAGAATTAGTTGTCATATCTTTGGCTTGTTCTTTTGTATCCAAATCATTACGAACGCAATCACATTTCTTCCTGCAACAAATTTTATTAATTAACATTAATTACTGTTCTCATGTTTGTTATAGACTATAGATTGAATAGTTTTGATAAAAGATTTCAAATTGTTATAGTGAAACTTTAGCGTATTGAACTATACAAAAACTCATTACACATATCTCTTAAGGAGTATATAGGAGTATGGTATTGCGTATTAAATCTAATTTATTAATTTCCAAATAAATACTTTGTATCGACAAAAAACGTGACATATTACGAAAAAATAACGTTTTCGTGAATCACTCACTCTTCTGCCCTAAATTTTTATAACCAAAATAAAATAATATGAAATTTGAATTAGTTGAATATAAAAATAAATACCCCACACCATTTGGGTGGAACTGACTTGGGAGGACCAGACTACGCAAAAATTTTCTTTTGAGAAAATTTTGTGAAAGCTGAAGTGCGTGATTTGTGTAACAACAAATATTACGTACGTTGAAGAAGGAACCATTCGAGTATGAATGAATGAGATGGTAGTCTAGGTACACGAAATAGCAAAACATGTCATTAACTATTTATTTTTCATAAAGCTAATAATCATCAAAATATGAAATTCACTACACAATTTATGATCTTGAAATGCTTTCTTGCCTGTCTATTTTTTTGTCTGTTCGGTACAAATTTTGCAATCGATTTGAAACGATTAATATGGAAATAAATATCTTATAACATTAATTTTAGAAATTTGGTGGAAGTATCGATAACTATTTGAAGTAGTGGAAACGGTAGAAAATTAAATTGAAGTTTTTTGTCTTAAAATAATTATTTAAATAAAAAATAAGTTTTTAATTTACCACGTTTTTAAAACGGACTAAAAAGTATAACATAACTTTTCTTAGCACCATACACATTTATAACCCCATACAGATTGTCCTGAAAATTTGTGATTATTAATTTTAAGAATTTTAATATAACTCTCTACATATTAATAATCACAAAACGTGGGGCACATGAAAGAGATAATTGATGCAAGAATAGTGCCCCTAACAATTATATTGCACTGCAAATGATATGAACTGTTCTGTAAGTAGTCTCAACGAGATCCACTCTCTACACTTTTTACTATGATCAATTAATTATCACAAATTTTCAGGACAATCTGTATGATGTTAGGAATCTATATGGGGTTATAAATCTGTTATTTATTTTTTAAATAATTTTATACATAGATTAGATTGTAGAGGCTACCCTGGACGGGCTACACTTCGACCAAAAGGTCTATTGTGATGCCTATAGATGTGAGTGGAAGGAATTTTTGTGTATAGACTAGGAATTGGTAGGATGTGCGTCTGCAGCCGACTATGATAAGAAGTATGTTAATATTCATCTGGAGTTCGTGAAGGAAACTGCATAAAACCTTCTCAAGCATAGCCGGTTACTTTTTCCTTGTCCATACGCCGACAATTAACTACCCCTTTTTTTCTTAATAATTGACAAACTGCCGATGTCGGGGTTCGAACCCATAACCTCGCAGATTCCAAGTAGGCATACTGCGCAGACATAACGCCTTAGACCGCTCGGCCACTTGGACTGGTATGTTTTACACTTGTTAGTTCGTTTTAAAAACATGAACTAAAAATTGAATTTTTATTTTTTTAAAAATAATTTTATACATACGAGTATATAACATATATAAAATAATTTAAAACTAAAAATATTGTAAATAAAATATTTTATTAGATTCATTGGTAAAACATTGTAGTAGGAGTGGGGATTTGATTGTATACTATATAAATATGTTTCAGATATAATGTAATCAAATCGGAATCCATATAAACATAATAATAATAATAACAGCAATATTATATAGTTTATAAGAGTACCACCCGTTATGAGATACACACCCTTTCCAATAAATACAAATCATGTCAGTATAAATCATGTTTTCCTATTTTCCAATTGCTTGTTGCACTGCACAACAACAGTTGTGTGTTGTTCATTTTTTAATTTTATTATAAAATATGTGTAATTTCCATGTATTGACACAATCATATACAGATTAAAAGAATTATGTCTGACCATAACTCAATGTAAACAACTTGTAAAAACCGATCATTGAGATATTTTATTCTGAATATTATTATTATTATTATTATTATATGAATGGCATTAATGATAATCATTTTCAATTTATATGAAAGTTATAATGATCATTTTCACCGATACACGATAATTATCATATATAGAGTGATAAAATCATTAATACTCAATGAGTTTATATATAGATTTTTCCATAAATTTGTAGGATTCCGTAGAAAAAAAATGTATTGAAAACTCAAAAGTTTCATTATTTTTTAATCGACACCAAACAAAAATCACATGGACTAGGTAAATTTACCTTACGACACAGAAAAAATATCAAAGTTATAGTCGTGTTCTGACCGTTCTAAAGTTATTGCCGTCCCGCTTAACTTACGAACATTGAATTAGTTTACAACATGTCTTACTCACATTATGATTAAGTGTTAAATTGATTTATAAGAAATATCAAATCATTTAACAATATCAAAATAAAAAGTATAAAATACTATCTACAGCCCTTAAAATCAGATATAACAAAAAAATTACAATATGTATATGATATTGAGGAGATATTATTATAGCTATTGTATTCCTTTTTATGAAACTTTAATAAAATTCTATGGTACTCTGTAGATCAAGATGAATCTTATGCCGGTAGTACTCTCTCGACGAGGCAAGGCGAGTTATAACAAGCACGAGAGTGTACTCACAACGCTCGGTGTGCCTCATGTTGACTCAAGTTGCCTCGTGGACGCTCCATTAAAACTAGGTTTTTTGACCAAGAGTCAAAGGAAGCGAGTGGCGTGTGCAAGCACCCTCAGTACACTCTCGCTTACGTTCGATTTAACTCTCAATCGCCATTTCCAACCCCTTTAATTGTACCCATTAATCTTAATGGTATAACATAAAAATGAACAAAAACTGTATAAATTTATAAACACTTTTTTTAAATCTTATCGTGTCATTACTCATTTGAATAATAATTATTTTGAATAGCTCAATCAAAAAATTACTACTTCGTAACTTTTATTTTAAAAATGTAACTTTTCAGGTATACTAAGTTCTGGCCAAGACACGTTGTCAACACTGAGACACATGAGAACTATTTTACCGTCTGAATACTCGGCTAGACGTTGAGAGTCTACACACCTCCACTCGCGGCTCCTCGCTCTCGCCGACTACTCTCGCCTACTGTGTACTGGGCATATCGAAATATTATTTCTTAAAATTTATCCTACCATTTGGATGATTGAGTCAATACATAGAGAATCAGACATACTTATTGTCAAAAAAACTATAAGTTCTTTATAGTTGGATAAAAGTAGGATCATTCTAGACATATCTTGCAAATAGTTCTGAAATATTACATCAAAGAAACATTACTGTTGATTTTTGAACGAAATTTATATGTCGTTAGTAATATTTGACAGATTTGCATAAATCATTAATAATATGTTAACGTATCAATTCAGTATATTCAGTATATATTATTTTAATATAAGCTATTATAATCATGAAATCAAATGTGTAAATTATAATTAAAATAAACAGTGTTATTAACTATCTAGTTATAAGTAGCATAGATATTAACTTAGATAAGATAAATGTCTTAAGAAAAAATTGTATCATAGCAAAGATAAGACATTTTGCAGTTTTAAAGACCAAGACAAATCAAGATAATAAAAGTGTATTAAAATGGGCTTGAATGTTTGCATTGATAATTATCGCAAGACGCAAGACCGAGTTTAAGAGGTTTTTGGCCTTCGTACTTATAGTGCTAGTACTAGTTAAGTGCTATTAATAGCACTTAATTTAAACGGTTTTTTCAGGTACTATAACTTTTGAACGAAAAGAGATAGTGGTGAGTTTTCGAATATAGAAACTTAATTCGAAACCGTTTTTTCATATACTTTACCTATCATGTTTTATATTCTACATATAGTCAGTCAATGAATAAAAACTGTCGTTCATTAAATTATTTTGTACCTATATATACGCAGTTATGACATTTATTCTTAAGATAATTATTTGCATTTACATTAATAATATTTAGTAACTAAAAATATAAGCACAAATAAACGAATGTCCATCATATGTGTAATATAGTTCAAAGTACCTTAATAAGACACATTTCATAGAATCAGTTTTTCTAAGAATTTTGTACGATGTTGACATGAATTTGTGTTTTATGGACACAGCAGAGAAACTTGAAAAAAATCAATAAACATAATATACAAATATACTATTGCCTTTTTAAATTTAATTCTATGAACTGTAAATTATTCTAAATTAAAAACATCAACTATGAAATTCGTAAACTTCACGCCTGAATAAGAATTTTGTTCTCACGTTTTTCGTATTCACATATTTTAATATATATTATTTGCTACAACTTTCAGACGATTAAGTTTCTCCCTATAGCCTTGATTGAGTTAGATAAAATTTCCTTTCAGACCATATTCACGTTCATAAGCTTCGGTTGACACCTCCAGCAAGAATGCGTTCATTTTTCAAAATTCAATTTGTTTCGAATAACAGTTGTTTATTATAAATATACTAACAACTTTTATTCGAAACATGTTTCCGAAAAATCGAATGGATTCGGCACTAATCAACTATGTAATATTGAAGAAGGCTGCTGTCCTTTGAGCGCTAACGAAGATTTTTGTACAGCCACAATAATGTCCGCAAACATACGTATTTACATTAAGGATGTTGATATATGGTCTCGCAAACCCAATAAATTTTAAAATTAATCGCTGTTTGCTGTTATAGCTGTAAGTTTGTTCCTATCAGTTTAGAGAAGAGGTTGCCAAAACTTTTGAGATTCTGGTCGGATTTAAATTTTTTCAAACGTGAGCCTGATGTAAATTTTTCCCCATTTTTTGACATCAAGTGGTTGATATGAAAAATCATACACATCTAGGGATGGGGATTGAACCCACGACCTCTGGCATTCCAGACCAATGCTCTACCAACTGAGCTACCTTAGATGTTATGGTAGTGATATCCATATGATCTTTCACTATCATTTCTAATGTCATTGTATTATTAAGTTTGTTTATTTACTATTTACATTTTTTTTAAATTGTTTTTTGTAAATTAACGTCTGTATATTTCCATTGTTAGTATGGTTGCCTTTCGGTTATATTTTACTAACGGAAGCGACTAGCGTTTACTTTATTTGACATTTAAGTAATATGTCTAGTATTGATACCATTTTTTGACATCAAATGCTTGATATGAAAAATCATACACATCTAGGGATAGGGATTGAACCCACGACCTCTCAAACAATAACATTGATACCTCTTCATTACAAGTCCAGTAGGGGGAAGTCTTATAACCAATCAAAACAGAACAATAGATGAATCGCTGTCAAGAATTTTCAAGCAGATAAAAAACTTTTTTAAGCTAATATTTCTTACATAAATAAATATTGATGTAAGAATTAAAACTAATAGAATAGCTCAATTTGGTGAATTGTTCTTGTGGAGGTAAATAGTGCTACTAAATCTCAATATACTTTCAGAATATAGATACCTTTGCGTACTTTAGATACTCACTACATATGCTCTTTGTCATTTCGGTAACTGCATGTTGTTACCTCAGTAACTATCAACAAACATATTTTGACATATTTATTAGGAAAAATAAAGTTTGGTTTCAATTCCAAATCAGTCTTTTTTAATTATTATATTATAGAACAGGTTTTAGATTAATTGGAATCCTTTCTTCAATTTCAACAAATACAAAGATTCATTTCATAATCTGAATTACAGTTGAATTAAGCATAGAGAGAATATATATAGAGTAGACAAGCCGAGTCAAAAGTTGTCCCTCAGGCAGGAAGAGAATCGCGTTGAGCTATCTCTTTTTAATGACTAATATATAGCATAGAGATAATATATACTCTATGATATACAGTCATTATATATAATAGAGAATATATTATCTCTATGTTATATATTAGTCATTAAAAAGAGATAATACAACCTACGCGATTCTCTTTCTATTGACGGGACGTTTCTACTTCCACCCGAGTCTATGGCTTGCCTACTCAATATATATTATCTCTATGTTAATAAGTCCTACACTACTATTTTTTGTAATACCCTGTACATCACCAAAATGGTTTCTAGTTTATTATTATAAACAAAATAACATTGAATGTAGATTTAGGATTACATATGTAATATGTAATATTTCATTTTCGAAACTTAAAATGAGATATTTAAATAATATTTGAATTGTAAGAAGTTTTTTTTTAATATAAAAAGGATACGATGATGAATTTAATTATTTATTTAAGTATGAAATATTAAAATTATTTATTAAGTATATAACAAATTCTACTGTTTATAACCTAAATTATAATATTAAAAATAAAAACTGTCCGTATTTTATTTTATAATATGTAATTTTAATAATTAAGTTTGTTTAGCAAAATTTGTTTGTTTTAGTTTTAATTTTTTTTTTTGTCAATAAATTAAATTTTTAAACTTAATTTTCCTTAAACTTTACGAAAAAATTAAATAAATTGACTTTCTAAAAATAATTTATACTAAATTATTGCCCATTTAAAGATTGATTTTGATTAAAATTGAACAGAGTATATACAGGCTGAATTGAACCTGCCGCATATTAGCACACGCCTCCACTTCCTTCCACGATCCTCTAAGGGATAAAATGGGGGTAAAATGTAAATATCATTAATAGGGTGGCTAATCTGAACCTGAGGGGGCTAACCAAACAATATTTAAGGTCGAACAATAAAGAAAAAACGACGAACAATTAATTAAAAATAATAAAAAGTCAAAAATAACAACAGCAAAAATCTATGTGGGGCTAAATTAACTGAGCTCTAAAATTATAATTTAACAAAAATATCATTTTATAAATGCAAGAATAATAATGAATTTTTGTTGCTTAATACATGTCTACCTAATATACTCCACACCGTATATTTGTTGTCCATTGTTGTCCAATTTGTTTTCCTGGTTCTCTTGAATACGAATTTTTATTTGTATGCAAGATAAACAAATGAAAATAACAACTAAGTGAGTTAATTGCTTCAATACCCGGTATATACTGAATTTATGATAAATTAATTACTCGTTTTTGAATTATCGTGTTTACGAACGGACAACTTTGTAGAAATGGAATTAGGTCAGTTTATGAACACCTAACCAAAATTTTTTTCTGCGATAAATATTTTCAGCCGTTACGAAGTCGGAACTAAACTTAATATACCTTGGCATATGTTGTATATCGGGTATAGAAATTAATTTTGCTTTGTATAAAAATATCATGTTCACATTTGAAATTCAGAATAACCACATATATTTTGTCATAGCTAAAATAAATGTACCTGCATTATTTATATAAGAGATGTGTACATTTTATAATATGTGCACATAAATATATGGGTAGACCGAGGCCAATAGCTATAGGCAAAATGGAATTAGATAATTTTTATAGAAAATCTGTTATGACGTGCTAGCTAACTCTATTTGTATTATCAGTTTACATTTGCGTTTAGTTCTGGTGACATATTGAATCTAATTCACGAAAATTTTAACCGTAAATACTTTTAAAGGCGGTGGCTATATAGATCTAGGTAACATTTATGCTAGAGATTGGGGCTTGAAATTGTCCTTGCTTGGACGTTAATTAATTTACTCGAAAGCAATATTACTTTACGATGCTCCAATACTATGAAAATCAATAAGGACAAAAATAGTAATATTTTGTATATATTATTTAAGATTATTTTCAGGAAAATAGCTAAAGTAATTATTCTTGTCGACCACAAAATAAATATTTTTTTGGTTTTTCTAATTTATTTTATACTAGCACACTTCAATTCTGCTATAAGGTTGTTGTGAAGAAAATTCTATTTAATCACAGATTCTTCAAAATTTTACAGCTTATTATTTCAATAATAAAGAATATCCTGTCAAAATTTGAAGTTGATCCTGTTTTTAGTTTGTGAGTAAAAAAATGTTAAAGTTACGATTTTTAAGAGATTTTTAAATAGGTTAAATGGACTCGTCGGTAAAAACATGAATACATAAATCTATATCTCGACAACCATATATGCCAGTGTTATAAAACACTGTCATAATATTTATCAAAGTTTTATTATCTGGACCAAATTTCAAATTAATCATGTTTTTTGTTTCTGAGATAATTAAATTTGTAGATCGAAAAATGTTCTAAATCTAGTTTAATTTTTAGTTATATTTATGTTTATCTAGTTTTATTTTTAGTTGTATTTACTTTTATCTAGTTTTATCACCATGCAACTTTTTTGAACTACATAAAAACATATTTTTAATTATTAAAACTCTTCGAAAAAATTAAATTTAGGATTTAACAATATGTTTTTTTTTTTTTACAAATATATATGTTTTTTACAAAAATTAAATTTTTTGAAACGATTAAATTGCAAAATTTTTAATTATTTAGAGTTGGCAATGGATGAGATATCAATGCATTTAGTATAAGAAAAACTCACCACCCCTACTTTCCCTCACCAGTTTTACAAAAACCTTAAGTATTGAGAAAAGCAGATATTTATATAGTTCTTCCTTATTAAAAACGCTTATTTTAACGATACCTTACACAGCTCATTAGGAACACAAACCCTGTCACTTAACAGGTAAAGCGCTCCCCTTAACATAATTATATCGTTATTCGAAGTATCAAATGTTGACCCATTTATTTACGCCAAAACGGAAAGTATAAAATGAGTTTCCAACAAGACTTGTTTTTTTTTACGATATATATATTTATTTTTTTTTTATTTAAAGATTTTCTCTATCTCGCACCGATTAAAAGATTTACCGTTTACAAAATATTCCTCCCGGACGAAAATTTCTCTCTCAAAAACGGTAAGAGAGAGATGAAAAGTTGATAGAGAAAAAATTTTCCCTTTCTAAAACGAAACAACTTTTAATTGTAATTTTATTCGTAAAATTTATTGATTTGCCATAAATTGTGTTCAAAAATTAAAGCGGAGTGTTACTTAACGCGAAGTGTTACTATAAATCGTATGTATTTAACGAGTGTCACTTAAAAATCATTGTCTTTCATTTATTTAGTACTATACATTTATTTTGTGTCACACAAGTCCTGATCAAAATAGTACATAATTCATTGAGAAATCATGAAAATATATTCCATCAGATTTGATTTCATGATATTAGTATTTAATTTCTTTATTCGTATAATGATGTTACCGTTTACTTAAACACTCTGTACTGAATAAAAAACATGAACTCAAACAAACGTTTAATTAGATATTTGTATAAAATTAAAATAGATACGTACTTAAAATGTAAAATAACATTTATCAAATAAATTTATAATTTATAAAACGTTTTCTCCATTGATGTCGATGTTGAAAGAAACAAATGAAAATCAACAAAGATCGTTGAAAATAAACCAAGTACACTGTCGTGTTGATCAGTTGGCTTTCATCACAGTAAGTACTTACTAAAACTCGTGACTAATACTCGTGAGGAGTTTTAGCCATACTTTAAAATTTATTATTAGAGAGTCAAAATATACGAGTTTTAATGCGTTGTTAAAACGAGATTTGGAATATAGAATTCTTAAACTAGTAGATAGGGCTGTTGTAGGATCATTGTGTTATTCAATTCGAATGACCATAAATGTAAGATTGCTGATTACGCTTGGCTTCTTTATTAAAATTCAATGGCCACGTAACATCTATCTACTTCTCAAAGTAAAGCTTCGTATCGATATGATAAATAAACCTAGCTTTTAGACTACAAATGAAATATATCGATTATACCAATTGTGTACATCAAATGTTTGTACAGATGAAAAATGAAAATGAAATGGATCGACTATCCAAATGACACCAAATTGAAAAAGGTAATTTATTGCTTTTGAGTTATTCGGTTACAAACTTTAGAAGTCAGACTGTTATTAAGATAAAAATAACTTTATAATTTACCACGGAAAAAAACCCGCCTTTTTATACCCGGTATATATAATATATACTAGGGTATATTAAGGTCAGTTCCTTCTTTGTAACGGTTAAAAATATTAATCGTAGAAAAAAATGTTGGAATAGGAATTCATAAAATGATTAAATTAAACCATTTCAGCTTATCCGTCCGTCCGCCAACACGATTACTCAAAAACGAAAAGAGATGAGGAGCTGAAATTTTGATTGTGTGTTCTAGAGTTAAAAAGTAGGGTCTAGTTCGTGAATGGAAAAAATCGGACCATGCCTCCCCTAGCAAAGGTGAAAATAGTGAGATAGTTGTTTGAAACTTTTTTCATAAACTCAGTATATAACGGTTATTTAAGCAAATATAGCTAGTTAGATTGTAGAGGCTGCCCTGGACGGGCTAAACATCGGCCATAAGGTCCATTGTGATGCCTAAGGATGTGAGAATGTGAGTGGAGTGGAAGGAATTTTTGTGTATAGACTAGGAGTTGGTAGGATATGCGGCTGCACCCGACTCTATGGGAACTATGCCGATATTCATTTGGAGTTCGTGAAGGAAACAGCAGAAAACCTTCTCAAGCATAGCCGGTTACTTCGTTCTTGTCCCTACACCGACAGTTTAGTCAATTATTAACCGCCCCTTTTTTTCTCTTAATAATTGACAAACTGCCGATGTCGGGATTCGAACCCATAACCTCACAGTTTCCAAGTAGGCATACTGCGCAAACTCAGTTAATTGTTATTTTCACTTGTTTTATTTTAAATTTGAGTGCATATTTCATGCAGATAAATGATCACAAGTGTACCTGCATGAAAAATAAAGTTTATTTTATGTACTTTCACATATGAAATTACTTTAGTAAGTGAAGCACAAGCAAGTAAACCAAATACGAGTATACCTTGAAAATGAGGATAGCAAAATGACCACAGGGATATTTTAATGTTATACATATTTTATTACATGTACCATTAAAGGATATAAATATTATACATTTAAATTTCAATTGAGTTTTAAATAAATTTTACATACTCTTTAATTGAGAAAGATGTAATTAAAAGATGTAATTAAACTTTTTTTTTATATTAAATAAATATAAATTTGATGAATGTAATTAATTTATGAATTTATAAATATCTTTAACAATATAATATAAATCAAAATAGAAATGTGCTAGGATCAAATGATTCAAGGTAGGCATTAGATAAGTTTAAAAAAAGTATTTTCTAAACTATTTTCCGAACATGCGTATTTAATCACAATTTAAATTATTATCGTGTATAAACAATCGTTATACACTGCAAGTGGAAAGCATCTTAGATCAAAATATGCAATCATTGAGGACTGCCGACAGAAGTGAGAATTTAAAACTATGAAATAACAGTGGGATTTTTTTTTTGGATATTCAAATTAATTGTAGTATCAAAAATTAAAATTTCACAATTTTAAAAATATAATCATGAACATTAGTCTGGTTTTCACATCTATCAGCACTCCGAGCAACAATTATATACATCAGTTACCACAGTATAGCTACGGATATACTGTTAACATTATATGGACCGACATTATAGCATGTCGATGACGCGAACTCATAAGATTTTACCCATCCAAAAATCGCCCAACGAGCCTATAGAAGTTTTTACTTCAAAAATTATACCTACGTTATGTACTCTTCAGTTTCTTCTGATTTTTAGCGAATTTCCTCCAAAGGAATTGCAGCTATGTTTTCTGCACCAATGTTGGAATTTCGTAAAAATTTCTTCAAATGTCCATCGATCCTACCTACTAGATGTTAAAAATCACTATCGCTAAAATTTGTATATATGTATATATAAATGCATACGTATGTATTTTTTTTAAATGTCTGTGGACTCTGTAGCGGTCACAGTTTTATTCCGATTGGAATGAAATTAGGTATTTGAAAACACAAAATTTGACTATCTCCCTTAATATTTGAAAAAATCGAAAAATTTATCAGGAGTTAAGTTGTAGGTACTAAGTTTTACTGTAATTTTGTTTCTTATCATTTTTCTGTTACACTAATATTTACGGAAATATTTACAATTAAAGAATGTTTAAAATGTCTGTGGGCTCTCTAGCGGTCACAGTTTTATTCCGATTGGATTGAAATTAGGTATTTGAGTCGCTTTTGGTATTTTAAACGTTAAGTTCGTTAATGTGTAAAATCGTTCGAGGGAAAAGAGGGTTTAGAGGGAGGGGAAAACACAAAATTTGACTATCTCCCTTAATATTTGAAAAAATCGAAAAATTTATCAGGAGTTAAGTTGTAGGTACTAAGTTTTACTGTAATTTTGTTTCTTATCATTTTTCTGTTACACTAATATTTACGGAAATATTTACAATTAAAGAATGTTTAAAATGTCTGTGGACTCTCTAGCGGTCACAATTTTATTCCGATTGGGATGAAATTTGGTATTTGAGTCGCTTTTAGTATTCTAAAGGTCAAGTTCGTTAATGGATAAAATCGGAGAGGAAAAGGGGTTTAGAGGGAGGGGAAAACATAAAACTTGACTATCTCCCTTAATATTTGAAAAATCGAAAAATTTATCAGGAGTTAAGTTGTAGGTACTAAGTTTTACTGTAATTTTGTTTCTTATCATTTTTCTGTTACACTAATATTTACAGAAATATTTACAATTATAGATTGAAAGTTAAAATTCTAAATATCTCTGTTCACATTAGTGTTTGAAAAAAATGATCAAGTCATGAATTGTAGCAAACTTAATTTTCTACAACTTTACATCTTATACATTTTTCGATTATTCTAATATTAAGAGAGAGAAGATTTAATATTTTGAGTTTGTTTGACACGAATACATAAAATATATTTTATTGTAAAAAATATTGATTGTCGTTTCCTTAGTAACTATAAACTATAATCGTTATACATCGATTTATTTTGACTATTAATAAATTTAATTTTTGCAAATACTAAAGTCATATCAGATATTATATTTCATTTTGATCACACTAAAATTATGACCGCTAGAGAGTGATTTATGTATTCTAAGGAAATTCGCTAAGTTGACGCAGCTCCTGCGTAACGAATTTTTTTGGAAATACTAAAGTCAAATCAGATATTATATTTCATTTTGATAATACTGAAATTATGACCGCTAGAGAGTGCGTAACGAATTTTTTTCCATATTTTCTCAGAAATCAGTTTTCCTTACAAGACCTTCCTTTCATATTTTCGAAGTATAGCAAAAGTAATTTTGATACAGTATTTAAGTTTATACTAGGATGGTTTGCTTGAAATCAGACATAGCAGCCACTATATCCTATTAAACTGGACAGAGTATACTTATGGGTCTAAACGTTAAATAACGGATACAATTGAAGCGCTGCCTACCCGACTCAACATGCCAAGGTACTAAATATTGCTTCAGTACGCTTGCGTAATTAAAAACTGTATGAATATTGAATAAATACATGTAACAGTGACACACATACTTATTACATATATACGCCGCGTAGCGCACAGAATCAAAATTTAGTACCTTGGCTCATTGAAGAGCGCTTCAATCTGCCCAGTTATATAGAGACCAGTGCGTTTAAATCACTTTGTATTATTTGAAAACTGAATACAAATGTATTAAAATATTTATACTCGCGTGATACAGTTTACTACAAAGATTATAAAAATCAATAAAAAACAATTGAAAAATATGAAAAGAGATTTGTTGTATTTGTTCTCTTTCAACAGATAATATTTAATACAAGTATTAATGGATTCTGTTGATCTTAATGGGTTCCCAGAATTAACAATCAACATCTTTTGAACAAGCATTGTAGACTAAAGTATATTTAAGATGATCGACAACGAATATTATATATTACTAGTTATATATTACTCGTAGAAAAATCAACGGTGAAGTTTTAGTAAACAGCAATATATGTTTTAACGTAAGCATTTAAAAATTCAAAATTGATTCAATCGTTGGTTTATTATGAAAAAAATCGTAGAGATAAACAATTTAGAGAAATTAATTCTATAATACTTTGTTTATGTAAATTTATCCAAAAGTTAATAATTTAACGAGATAATTTGATTATTGTACCTTGCAGCTTTTTTTTATGTTTAGTTAAAAAAATATCGATCGTAGGGAAAACATAGTAGACTAAACTTGTGAAGAATCTTTAAAACTTTACCATTTTTGAAGTTAAAAAAAAATCGGACAGTTTCGATTTCTCCCGTTTTAGTATTAATTCTGTTTTCATTCTCTTTACTTTGATTGTACCGACGATGGCCACGATGGTCACAAGATTGAGAGATTCCTGCTTTTATAGGGGCAGACTTTAACTGAAAAAACGGTGAATTTACAAAAATGTGTACTATCATGCCATGCTTTGATTGCAATTGCCTCGCTTTGTCATGCCGTCCTCGAAAGTTGAGTGTCCTAGATCGTCGATCACTCTGTTCATATTATTTGTGTATATAGCCGGGAAACCAGTAGTGTGTACGGGACCTTTTTTATTCCGTTTTTGTGAAACAATGCTATCTGCATTTTTATAATAAGTCACAACGTAAAAGGATATTGTATCAAACACCAAGAGCTCTGATTGACTATCTTTGATAATCTTTATGTATAGTCTAGTTTATACCGCAATGCTGTCCGATCCAAGAACAAAATATATCCATAGACACCCTTACGACAGTTTGATGTTTTCGTAGAGTTTTAAATTTATGGATTATGATACACTTGTGTGTGAAAATGATGATATCTTCTGGAAACTGGCAGGTTCGAATCCCGACATCGGCAGTTTGTCAATTATTAAGAAAAATAGTTCAAATAGACGGGCTTTGTTCTATCGTTTTCGTTTTTACTGATATTATTTTGTTATAAAAATGAATAAAACGAATAGAAACAAAACGATTAACAAGAAGAAACATAACAATAACAACTGAAAATAAATATTTAAAAAGTAAATCAAACAAACAATTGAAATGATGGATCACAAAAAAGATAGCAGTAAACAACAAATCGCATACAAATGAACTGAAACTTGTATTATTGCAGATTCCAAGATATCAAACGAACCAATCATATTGCACCATGTACTCTGATCACGCGTTTCATGAGTTTATATGGATGGACTCTCTAGTTTACTATACTGAGTTTTTACTTCGTATAAGTTATGTACGTTTAGGGTGGCGCATAATTAACTTTATGATTTAATAAGTTTATAAATTTTTTGTTTATGTATTTTTTATTCTTTTTTTTTCAGAATTAACTTTGAAAAACTTGGAAAAATTATGATGGAAAGACTCAGAACAGAACAAAGAACCAAAGTTGTTCAATTTTATTTTGAGTCAGCATTCGATTATTCAGACACAAAGATCATATCCAAATTTCTTTCATGTTCTGACAATTTACCGATTGGTTCAGCGTTTTCGGAAACATGGGGCTGTCTGTGATCTTCCGCGTGCTGGAAGACCTCGTGCAGTTCGAAATGATGTGAACATTGCTCGAGTGCAAGTAAGTGTTGAGGAAAATCCCGAAACTTCCACCAGGCGACGTTCTCAGCAATTGGTGATGTTTAGGCGGTCTTTGTAAATAATTTTACATACATTACATCTTTTCCCATATTAGATTCAATTGGTTCACGAGTTAAAACCAAATGATGCACAAATACGCATTCATTCAATAAGTCATGGAATGTTAAGTAAATCATAGAAGGTTGTAGTATTCCTTTAAAATTTACAAATACGAGTATATAATAAAAACTAAAATTTGCAAACTTAATTTATTGCAAATACAATTGATGTGATCTCAGTAACTTCTTGACTTTTAAGTTGTTGGCATGATCATCAGCTTCTTCATTATTCTTTGAATAATTATTATTTAAACGATTTATTGTGTTGCCAACATAATACACATTGTTGAAGTACCTCCACATAATATCACATTTCATTCAGTTGGCAGTTTCTTTTACTTAATATCTCTCATACCAAACAACAAACCAACCGATTGATGACAATTGTTTTTTATCAATATAACAAGCTATACATGCATACATACATACATACATACATACATGCATACACAGACAGTAAATGTCTATTGTACAAAAGAATTAAGATTGAAAAGTTGTGTTTTAATATGACAATGAGAACTACTTTTATACACGAGACGAAAAACTCGTTGAAAAATCGATGTTAAAAACGATATATTTTTTAACAAGCTTTTATTTAACTCCCACATGTTAGCATGTTTAGTTGAAGTCAAATATTCCAAACGATTTTTTTATCTTCCGGAAATCCCATCATACTGAAATTTTACAAACAGCTTTGGTTCTGATGACAACAAAATAGTTTGGTTTGAACTGATGATGAAATTAAAATATTCCCTGAAACGGAACCGAAAAAAAAGAAAGGATTTTGGCTCTCGTTTTTGTGTTTTTTTGAGTCACCGTTATGTGACTATAAATAAAAGCTTGAGCCGCTCAGGTTTTAAATGTTTTAGAAATTGGATTGATCGTTAGTATTTAATGAGGTCTCTTATATGTAGACCTGAGCGCTTTAAGCTTTTACTTTGGTCACATATTGTTGAATGAAGAAAAAATTGTATTTTCTTCTTTTTATTTCATTAAATAAAAACTTGTTTGTAAAAAATATTGTATTGTATCTATTTTGTTAAATAATAGTTTTTTGTTTGTCTTTTAAAAATTTACTTTATTATTTTGGATATCAAATTTTATAAAGCTTACTTTTTATAATAACTTCGAAACGATCACACATAAATGAATAGTTTACATTTTTGGATTATTAGAAATTTTTCTGAGTATAGCATTTCTCTAAAATAAATATCTCACGTGCGTTTAACGCTGTTTCTATCGTTATTTTCGTGTTACAAGGTAACAAGAATGGCAGGTAGTTAGAAATTTAATCTAGTTAATTATTATCTACAGCGTATACGTCATTTTTAAACATAAATATCTCTCACTTTCGACTTACTTAAACTTGATTTCTCCCCATGTTAAATGACATTTTACCTTCTATATCTATGTGATATAGAATGATATATCTATATCTATGTATTTTAGTTTTAGAGATATATTTGGACGGAAATCGAACAGACAACATCGAACAGAAGATATTCAACATAATATATAAATCTATACATTTATTATAGATTTTTAGACATTGTTACTAACTTTGTATTTTATAACTGCAGAACGGATTTTAATACTTTTAAGATTTTATTGCTTTAATAAAAGAAACAAAAGGTGCTGGAAACCCCCATTATCGGTACACGGAGGCATTTTTATAGGGTGTCACATTTAAAAAAATAATATCGAAAGGTTTAAAGCTAAAGAAAAGATTGACTAATTCATAAAATTTTATAATTGTTATTAAATAAAACAAATATATAAGATTTTCCTAATATAGTTATTGAGAACACTGTTATTGAGAACAACCACAAAATTTACATATCGAATTTAAAACTACTGAAATCGGTGCAAAACCCCACAGAATTAGATGCATACGAAAGTATCTACATACACAAATTAAGAAAACAGATAATGAATTAATTAGACAATGGCCCAATTCCAAATTCTGATTTAATAAAATTAAACTATATTCAAAACAATACCACCTTATTGACACTACACTTTTGATATTACACTATTGATATTACACCTTATTGACAATAACAACAAAGCATGGTCAGAAAAGGTTACCGCCAATAAATGGGTTGGTCTTAATGGGCTAAATTGGTCAGCCAACTCAAATAATCTTTCAGGTACTAACTACCTCAGTCAGAACATATAAGACAAAACTTTTTAAATATTATTGTGAGACACGCACCAAATTAGCAACGAGCAGCATATCTCTAGCTCCATATCCCAGAGGTAGTTATGATTAGATAATTCATACTGATGATGACTATCTTGTAGTCGAAATACGTAATTATAAAATACAAATAATTGTTCTAGGAATTGGGGCAAAATTTGAAATTTAATAGCATAACATATATATTTTTAATAATTATATCTGTTAATATTATTTGTATTGAACATAAAAATCCTATATTTATAAATAATTAATATTAATTCTATAATAAGATTGAATATAAATATTACATTACTAAGAAATTGTAAGTCAAATGTACGAGTAGTTGACATGAACGTAATGTAACTAATAAGATGCTGACAACTTAAATAAAAACTACCTACTATTTTATACGTATAGTAAGTAGTTTTTATTTTATTTTATATTGTTTGATTTCAATAAGTAAGTTGCTGACATTTTATTGTTAATACTTGATTAATTTTTAATCCACACATAAATTTCATCATTTTATATTGATTTTATTTGTGGAAAGATTCAAAAAAGTGGTGTGTTGCAATTGCACGATAGTCAAAGGCATATCAACAAGGACTTACACAACACAAAGTCCAGGTTGCACAGTAAATTTTTAATTTGTATAGTGTTTCGAAGCTATTTAAATACCCAAGATCGAAAAAAGTACGGAATACATTTGGTTCCCTGAGACATGTGTATATGTTAGAGTTTCTACGGGAAGTCGGTATACATGAGCAATATATTCACCTGATTAAAAATATCTTCGAAGGAAGAAATATTGATGTACGAACGGTTGTAAAGGGTCCTGACTTTGAACAAAAACGTGGTATCAAACATGGCGATTCATTAAGCCCGGATATTTTCTACTGTGCACTGCATATGAGTCAGTATAACTGAAATTGCGAAGCAAAAGAGATTAAGATAAACGGATAGTTTTTAGGCAATTTCAGATTTGCGGATGACTTAGTAAACTTTGCTCATAATGCTTCAAATATATAAGACAGATTGGACGAACTAAATGCAAAGGCTGGCCTGTTCATAAATATCAATAGAAGCAAAATAATAACAAATGGTACCAAAGTCGACATATCTATAGAAAACTAACAACTGGAATATGTAGAAGAAGCTGTCTAGCTGGGTCAAATAATCACGTTCAAAGACAAAGTGAACAAAGAAATAGAACATGGAAAAGTGATTACTCAAACAACTCTTCAACGCCAATCTTGATCAACCAGTTAAATCAGAAATAATTTCGGCGGGAAGCCGTATACTCAGAAATGGGTAAAGATTGTTATTATTGTTATTATACGTTAGTTCTAGGTGTATTGGAAGTCTGATTTTTCTAATAAGGGTTGATGAGCACCTAAAATGAAGTATTCAAAACTTCAAGTTTCAATCTGAAATGGTTACTGAGAAATTTAATATAGAAAATATTTAATTTTGTAACTGATTAACGATCATAAAAACCTTTAGATAATTTCCAAATAAGCTAAATAGAAACTTGAAATTTGGTGAAAATGTTAATCTTCGGGCTTGGTTTCCAAAAGGAGAAATTTTAATGATGCAAGTATCTGGCAAGGTATTAAATAGATACAAAGGACGGTTTAGTCCTCACGTTGATATCTCTATGTATTTTATGGTCGTTTGTTATTTTTGTAAGTTATGTGAATCTGAATGTGGATCTAACATATTGGTTAACGAAGTAAAATTTTAGTTACGAAGGATAGCGAATATAGATCATTAACAAATTTGGCTCGATGTTATAGCAAAACTATACGACCAAAACATTGAATCTCAATATCTTGCTTTTGCAAAATACATCAATTTGAATTTTTTTTAAATAAACCAATTTCCCAAAAACCAATTATAGTCAGGCCATAAATATTAAAATGGAAACACAATAAAAAGTGTATACGCAAAACTTGAAATAACATACTAATATGCAATAATAGTATTTTTTGTAAAAGATCATTTTATACCCGGTATATTTATTTACATTCCAAGGTATATTTGTCTTTAGACACGATACCTCTAACACAAACGTAGATAAAGAGCTGAAATTTTGTGTGTATGTTCTACAGTGCAGAAGTGAGAGGCCAAGTTCCAGAATGGCCCAAATCGGACCGTAAAACCCCCCGCCAGGGAAGGGGAAAATATCCATCTTTGTAACCGTTAGAGATAGACGAAAAAATTAAACACAAAAAATTTAAATTTTTTTTAAATAAACAACTTTGGTTTGAAACTTTTTTCGTAAACCAAATAGTTTTGTCACAAGCCCAGCTCAAATAAATAAACAGTTAATGAACTTAGTATATACAAGGTATTTAAGCAATTAACGCAGTCATTTGTTATTTTCACATATTATTAAAAATGTTAAAACAATGTTTGTGTTGTTCAAGCTCATATAGTTATGGAGATATTTGGTTAAAATGATTTGGCCAGCGTTTAAATTTTCATTTTGATATACAATGGCAAAAAAAAAACAGTATATAAAGGGTTTAAAATTCGTTTGAAGGAGAAACAGGTAGAAAGTTTAGATAAATGATTTATGTAGTTATCGTTTCTTGATTGTAAGAAATATAATTTCACTAGTATTTGTAAGCAGAGTTTCATTGTACATACTTATAATAAAATTTACATTTACTGTTTTATTATAAATATATGTATATTATATTCTTTTGATATTATTGGAATTTTGATCATTATCATACATAAGATAACTGCCAAGTGATTCCAATGTTTATTTTGTTGACAATTCTTTTGCTAACCGAACATAGTGATTGTGAGCAGTAGCTACCAGCAACCACGTAGAAATCTGATGCTTATCTAAATAAATGTTGATTTTAAAATGTCATTGGTTTAAAAAAATCGAGTGTGACATCAAACAAAAATTAATTATATGAAAAACTGAACCTACTATTTACTAAAAGTTTAATTAAGATGTTAACATTATTGGTATATTCAATGTTTTGTATATTGTGTACGTGGCAAATTTCCTGTCCGATCTAACCACTATCTCTTCTAGTTGTTGCATAAATAAAACTTTTTAACAAAAAACAGAACCGACGAAAGAAGAAAATAACTAAAAAGCAAAAAATTATAACTTTGTAACAAAAAATTAAACCTTCGAAAAAAGAAAGGAAAAAATAAAAAAGTAAGTCCTACACTAATGTAAATACGTAAATAATTTTGAGTCGGCGCCAAAAAATCTACATCGAAATGAAGGGTGAATCAGATTTTCGATTAAAAGTAAATATTACAAATTACATTTTGTTTGTTTGACTTGAGAACCTCCTTCGTTTTTTTCGTCGGTTAAAAAAACATTCGAACTTCGCAAAGATATTGAATGTTTTCAAATAGTGTTTACACAAAGAACGTATTATATTAATATATTCATGATATTTTTCTTTAGTGGAAGCGCTGGGAAGTCTTATTTTTTATTTTTTGTGGCTAAAATTTGAAAGTTTTTTCAAATTTATACATATACATTTACACATTTTTCAAATTTATACAATTTAAATACTATACCCATAATAATGTATATTACAAATGTATCACCATGGTTTCTTGATTTTTTTTAATAAGCCTAAATAGAAAGTTTATGGAAAGATTGATGTACACTCCCGTTCAATAAAATTGAACAGACCTGAACTGTTAATTTTCTTACATTTCATAAAACTCCTCACTTTTGTGACTCTTTGTATAATAATTCATTTATAAACAAAGATAAGTAGTATATATTTTAAGTGTGAAAAAAGAAATGGAAGTATAGTAAAATATATTTACTACAAGAATAATCAAAATTGTGGGAGACTAATTCGGTTCAGATCTGTTCAATTTTATTGAACGGGAGTTTATGATTTTCAAATAGTGTATCAAAATTGTGTATCAAAATTCAAATAGTGTATCAAAATTGTGTCTGTAGGCACTCAAACGGTCCCAATTTCCAAAAGAGAAATGATGAATTTATTCTGACGATGTTAACGCAGCTCCTACGTAACGAATTTTTTTTAAATATCATTTTAAACTAATGTAATAGATAATACTCTATATTTATATGGTTATACATTACACTAGGTGCGCTATTATACGCTACAGAAGTAGCGCTCGTTTTTCAAAATTATGTTATTGATTTGCACCTAATTATTTGGTATTTTGGGAAAATGTTTCGAATAAAAGTTGTTAGCATAATTATAATGAATAACAATAATCCGTGGCATTTTTTCGATAATCGAATGTATAAGGTAGAATTTAATTATAAAATTGTTTAAACAGAGCGCTTCTTTTGTGGCCATGTGTACATCATACCCAGGATTTATTGTCAAAAGCTTGAAGGCAAGCATCATAGGTATTGCACATAGGTGGTATACACATATCTACCAACATTGACGACTGTGGTATGAAAGTACAAATATATGTTAGTACATACCACATACTACACTACAATATAAACGAATGCAGGTGGTGATATACTGTTATAGTGTTCTAAATGTGCTTAAAGCATAATTTGAGTCAGCATCATCAACAAAACCCTTAAACCATATTTGGTTGGTTAGTTGGTGTATGTGGATTGTGGTGTATATACATAGATATGTTAACCCAAACAACTACAACCAATGCCGTTCAATGTCATCTGATCAATTAATTTACCATTTTCTCTCCTCCATTTCGGTGATATTTGGTTATAATTATAGTTAAAACCGAATGGTCGTAATATCTACCTCCATGCACGATTCCAATTATTCAACCCCATCGTATGTAAGGGGTTATGTGTTATTTTATCGTTTGTACGAGATTAGGGGTTATTTCAAAAATATTTTGTCAAATTTTCAAGTGATCCGACGAAAAGTTTTAAAGATCATGTTGGAATATACCAAGATATCCTGGTATATTCGATCTAACACCTGATCTGGAAAGCATGCTTAATTTAATACTATTTTGTGGACTTTAAACCATTGTTTATTTTAAGCCTCAATATTTAATAATCAAAAACCAGTTTGTTGGTATCTACGAGGTGTAATTTGGGACATATGTATTGCACTACACAAGCGTCGAGATATTGAAGTCCAAGATCTAGAAGCGAATACACTACATATTTTTCTAAACCAACTCAAAAATAAAATTTCTCTTCTCTTAATTGATTATCTCTCCATCTGACTTTATTAAATGAATACTACTATTCTCTAGAACTCCGTGCTGTTCCAAATTTTATATATATAAGGTATATGTAGAGACTTCTTCGAATAGAATTTTCATTCTATTCCTAAACTAGGATTTTCATACCTGGTCAAGACTTCGAAGATGTCTGGAAATTTGTCCATTTCCTCGATAATCCATTTGAGAAGGTAACATTGAGTAACATTTTTTTATGTATTTGAAAGGTCAAGTTCGTTAATGGGCTAAATCAGGGCACTTATTGGGATGAGAAATCATAAAATCTTGAATTTCTCTCAAGATATTAGTAAAATTGAAAAGTTTATAATGAGTAAAGTTGTAGTAAATAAATTTTGCTACAATTCATTTTCTGACCATATTTTCTGTAACTAATATTTACAGAAATATGTGCAATTTAAATGCAATACCCATAATAATGAATATTAGAAATGAACCATGGTTACTTATGGTATTTTAATAATGTATTTAAACGAATTATCTGAAAAGAATGACGTAAATCAGTTTAAGAATTTGACATACTGTATAAAAATTGCATAGATTTAAAAATTATCAAAACTTAAAATAAATAGATATTTTCCATAAAGAGAATTTTTGTTGTTGGGAGAACACAATTAAATGATATTATTTATTAATTAATATTCCCAATTTCTGTAGAAATGTTATTTTCGTTGTATTTTCAAATTATTAGAAATGAAGTTGTTATTCAAACATATTTTAATTTTTCAATGACACTATGAGTCACGAAAAGTTACTCATAGAGATTTATGACGAATATCTATATTGAAGGTATGTCTAACATACAGCAATTCGGCTTCTCTTGCTATTTCCTTGATCCTCAAATCACTGCGACTTTATAGATTCTCTAAATTTTATAACATTATAAAATATGATATTCCAATCTCGACCATGTTGACAACTTTATGTTTATCATTAAAGCCAATTCTCAGCAAACTCATTTATTAATTTTTAGTAAGAAATATGAAAAGAAATTCGGTATACCATAATAAAAATAGTATTATAAATTTAGATTAAAAATATTGTTTAAAAAATATTTTTGTTGTTTTATAATCTTTTTATCATACGTAAGATTTATGTTACCCCCTTCTCCTTTTGTCAGCAAAAATAAGAAATAATTGCAACCCCCCCCCTCGCGCCTTCTAAACTTTCTTACGTAATACTTGGATGCCCCCTTAAGGAAAACATTTTAATTTTTCGTTTCAACATTTTCCAAAGTACCATTCTTTGCAATACAAAATTATCAAATGTTCGGTCATTCCACGAAATTTACCATGCATATTAAAACAAAAATAAGGGCCATCAATTTACACTTAGCGATACTTTTTCTACGAAATTATAAAACATTCGATGTGTTTTCTCACATGTTACAGAGTCTTGTTCATAAAGGTGCAAAGAAAGAGACCATATCAGTTATGGAAGTCCAGATGTTTCTACTTTCTCATTCATAGAGATTTTTGAGACTAAAAAATATGAGACCCAGTAATCATTTAAACTCATTTAAAGTGTTTTCTGACTTAACCAGTAGATAAGAGAAGCTATTTTAGAGTGGAGAGTGAAATATCAATTTGGCGTCTGGTTTAGTTTTAATTAAAGTAAGTACTAATTTAATTCTATTACCTACTAAAACCCACAGAAGTGACTTGACAGACCTTAAAACTTTCAAAAGTGATAATTTAAAAAAAAATTTACAAAATTTGCAATTTAGTTAAAGTTTTAAATTTATAATTAAAACCGTTTTGTATATAATATTTTTTTAAATAAATAAATTCGTTGTCGTAAACAGAACGAATACCTATACAATTGAATTGTTGTAATATCTATATACACAGCGATCTAATGTTGTGATGATTGTAGGCTGCTTTCTTGCTTCAGGCTATGCTAAAGAGAATTTCCATTCTATCCCATGTATGTATCCCATGTATATATAAACGAAAATCTATTTCTAGTTATCCAACTCTGAGCAGCTAAATTATTAGCATTATAGGTTAGTATACGAAACGCAGTAAGCAATGTTGTTATAGAATAAGACTTTAGTATAAATTTGAAGTTATCTCTCTCTTTCTTTTATTTTTATCTCTCTCACTCCAAGTGTGGTGTGGAAATGAGACCTTAGAGGCATTTGTGAAGCATTTTCATTTTATCTTTTCATTCTTCAATGAAATGCTGATGATGTTGATGAGTTAAGAGCTAGGAAAACGTGAAAACAGTGTTATATGATATTAGAGGATGGGATAAAGGGTTAAAATATATACATATCTGGGTATGTCATAAGTATCTGTGTCTTGTAATCATCCTGTAGATATATGGGCTGTTGCAAAATGTATAATTGTAAAAGGAGAAGAGGGCGGTGGGTTAAACGATGGAGAGATGATATTGGAATTTGCAGATGATCAATAGATGCCGATGCGTGAGGCCGAAGATATAGAAAATTTGTAACTATTACGGTAGGTCTTTGCTCAAAAAGTGGGCTGATTAGGGCTCTTACTATTATTATTATACTTAAAATGTGGCTTCGCTTATGATGACAAAATATATTGCATCTTGAGGTGCAGACGAGCTTCTACGAGGGTGGTAAGATAGTGGTCAGGAAATCAAATAGTTGTTTCCAAATACCTTAAATACTGTACAATATTAGACCAATATCGAAAAATGGCCTCTAATTTTTATGTCCCGTCGGTAGTTACGAAGATACGGTTGATTTTAATACATTGCCCTTCCTTTCACGAATAAACGTGTGTGAAAACCAGTGACCAAGGAATGTGTTAAAATGTATTCCATTATCGCACTCATTTAATTGAATTCACCAAAAACAGTCATTTTTATGTCGTATTCATGACATGCACTGGTTTTATCAATCATATTGTTTCAGGTAAACCTCGTAATTTTCAGAATATTGGAAAATATTGACTTACCCCCTTACCACTTTTTTTACACTGACGGAATGTGTACAAAAAATTGTAAAAAGAAATTGCAGTTTTGATACGAATAATTACAACTTTTCGACGCAAACCGCATTTGACTAGCTCCAAGTAGTATCTACGAGTGTAAAATTTGTATGTGTTGTTACTGGGTCACATATATGTAAAGTATCCACATTGAGGGAGGTTCGTTAAAGGGCTAACTCAGACAAGGAGAAAGGGAGACGGGGAAACATTTTCTGTCAGTCTAATATTGACAGAAATATTTACGATTGAAGATTGAAAATTAAAATTTTAAATAATATATTTATTTCCCTATATATTAGAGTTTTAGAAAAGAAGTTCAGATAATTAATTGTAGAAAAGTTGATTTTCTTAAATTCTTTTCTACTAATAGATTTTTTGATTTTTCTAATATTAAGAGAGGTGTTTTATATTTTCTGTTATCTCTAAGACCCCTTGGCCTTTCAATTGCGAAAAACATATCAGATACCAAATTTCACTTTGATCGGACTAAAATTGTGTACAAAAACATATTTATGCGATCACAGGTCGCCATGAACATTAATAAGATAAAAATTAATTAAGATATATTTCCAAAAAAGAATTCATATAGTTATTCTGAGGAAATACGCTAAAGTTGTCGTAGCTTCTGCGTAACGAACTTTTTGAGACTGTAAATATCTGTTCTACTTCAAAATAAATTAAAATAGATGGTTTCAACTGCTGTCCTAATGTAAACGCTGTGTTAAGTTCTAAGCAGTGTTTTGTTCCATAACACTTTCAGACTTTAATGGAACTTTATTTGAATGTCTGAAGTAAATGTGATTTGAAAATCACAATTAAATAGTCCAAGTAAAACCATGTTCTTCGCTAGTTTATAGTGCATCCTGTATATATTCTCAATTCTACTAAAGTTGTTTTGTATGAAATGAAGTCAGTCAATCATAGTAAAGTTTCGCCTGTATCTAAATGTATCAGTCAGAATACCCTACTTTTTAGACTGGAGGGCTTTATGCTGTTGTATACAATGTATCATATAAAAGCACTCTTAGGTATTATAACGTATACAGTGTTTAAAAAAAAAAAAGTGAATTTATTAAAATATTTAAAAAAAAAACTTTTTATTAAAAATTGTACGGTATTAGATCTAATCAGGTTGCCTTTACATGGCTTATTAAGTGAAAAATATAGTCGAATGTCAATTATTAACGAGAAGTCTATCATAAAAAATTTTCATGAATATCCTTTGTCCTCTATTCTCTATAGTGATTTCGATTTGATATGATTTCGAAGGGTTGTGTGAGATAATTCTGATGATATACATCGCTATAAGGCCAACCCTTAAATGTAAGAAAAAAATCAACATTTAAGTTAGTTCACTCGAAAACACATTTTTTCTTAAAAATTTAATGAAATTTATATACGAAATTAAACTCATTTATTATTTTCTTAATTTGAAACGTTCCAATCTTTTTTGACCGATTGACAAAATATTCGCAATAAAAATTGAGATGTTTAAATATTTATACCTTTTTTTTTTTAATTTGGTAAACTTTTATATACAATTCTTTCAAAAACCAGTTTCTTACCAAGTTGAAATTAAAAAAAAATTCGACACGTAAGGGCTACGTAGAGTAAGCGAATGAGGAAAATCTATAAATCTATGTAGGTTCTAATAATTAATATTAAATTTATTTAGCTAAAGGACACTTTTAATTTCTCTCTTTCAAATTCGCCCCAATACCTAGATCAGTTTTTGTATTATAAATACGTTTTTCTGACACTTTTAATATTCATTATTATAAAATTAAAAAGTTAATTTTTTTTTGTAAAAATCAGGGTTACAGAAAAAATTATCAGAAGAGCAACCTACTAATTAATATTTTTTCATTTTGCCAATATTAAGAGAGATATTCCAAATAAGAGAGAGAAAAATCAGTAGAGACAAAACAAGTTTCAAAAATCAATTTATATTTTCCAAAAAAACTAAAAAATATACTTTTATTAACGACTAGAAACCAAAAAATTAATGAACCATTAGGTATTTGGAACTCGAGCACTTGAATATTTCTGGTGGGTAAATTATAAACTAGGTTGATGTTTACTGCGCCAACCCCCATGACATACCAACGCGTTTCGTGTCCACACTCTGGTGAACTTAGTACGTCCCCCCCGCCTATTGGCAGAGATCCCAATACTCTTACCAGAGAAATTTTCACAAAGGGCTCCATGATTATACAGTTAGCTATTTAATTATTTTTACCTACTGAATTATCCTACTTTTTTGATATCCTACTTTTCCCCAAAAACACCATCAGTTTTTACAAATTTAATTAGCTTTTTCGTACATATTAGTCAATCTAATAAAAGCATTTTAAAATATAACTCTGTAGACCGGACAAAACGGATCCATTGGTTTTTTTCAGTTCTTGCTTGAAAAGACACTAGCAGTGTTGCAAAACTGGTGAAATGAAGTATTTCCCTAATTGAGCTTGTAATCTCAATATACTTTTATATTTAGTTACCTTTGCGGAATACGTAGCGATGCCCTCTGTTATTTAGGTAGCTATATGTTGTTACCTCAGTAACTATCAACAAACATATTCTGTCATATTTTATTAAGAAAAATAAAGATTAGATTGAATTCTACATTGTGTTTAACTAATTATTCTGGAATTAGGTTTTAGGCAATTGGATTCTTATTTTTCCTTCAACTCTAACAAGCTCAAGTCAATAACACCTATCTCAATGAACAGTAAAGCTATTGAAAATAAGTATTTTGGTAACAACTCACATTCGTATTTTTATATTCACAATTGTCAAAATAGTAAATTACCGGGGGTGCCTAAATAAGTAAATAATTTACAATAATTGACTGTAAATATTTTTATTAACAACAGAAAGATACCATAATACGTTGTTAGAAAGACATTTAGATAGATAGATAGATTGTAGAAGCTGCCCTGCACCGGATATGCGGCTGCAGCTGACTATGATAGAAACTATGGCGATATTCATCTGGAGTTCGTGAAGGAAACTGCAGAAAACCTTCTCAAGCATAGCCGGTTACTTCGTTCTTGTCCATACGCCGACAGTTTAGTCAATTAACTGCCCCTTTTTGTTTTTTTCTTAATAATTGACAAACTGCCGATGTTGGGATTCGAACCCATAACCTCCCAGTTTCCAAGTAGGTATAATGCGCAGACATAACACCTTTGACGGTTGGCCACTTGGACTGTTGGCCACTTGAATAATGTACTTCGTTTACTTATGTTACATAAACTTTTATCGTTAAAAATTAAATTCAAAACCATTAACTAAGATTATGGTAAAATACGTTTTGGTACCGGTGTAAGCGGTGTATGTATCCACTACACCTTAGTGATGATAATATATTCAATCGATTAATCGTAAATATAAATAAATTACTGTTAAAAAATGAAAAAAGTAATTTATTTGGTCATTTATCTAATACTTTACCGCATTGCATCACTGGGGTCATATATGACTTTACAGGATTAGTTTGTATATTTTCATAAAATCATTATAAGCATTAAACTTATATTATTTATATTACTTATTATTAAGTATTAAAAATATATTGGTCATATTTAATTTAAATTTGTACTATTATTTAAAATATAAAATTAATAAACCACATAATTTTATTGAGTACCACTGTTGCATGAATTCGTAATAAATTGTTTGTGGTTAGCTGGTATTATATTATATGTATATGATATAGCAACAGAAAATTGCCTTTAGGCAAATGTATATATATATATATATATATATATATATATATATATATATATATATATATATATATATATATATATATATATATATATATATATACATCTGACGGACACAAAGAAGGAGGACACGATGACCTCCAGCCATCGCCATCGTCGGCCCGCCAATACCCTTAAGCAATATACATATAAAATACAAAAATAGTCATAGTCAGTCTATTTACATCTGTCTGTCGCATAATACTTCTTACCAACTATGGTCATCAAACAAAGAAATATTATATACAGGATGGAATGTTTACAGTAATGGCCAAAGAAAAGTCCAGCATAGAAGTTTTAAAAGAGGAACATTTATGTAAGATAAAACTTTCAATATCCAATCTACGTTTCGTAATTTGATTTAGTGTACATACTATCATACTAGGTTAATTGACTAAACTGTCGGTGTATGGACAAGAGATAAGTTGCCGGCTATGCTTGAGAATTTTTGCTGCAGTTTCCTTCACGAACTCCAGGTGAATATCGTCATAGTTCCTATCACAGTCGGCTGCAGCCGCATATCCTACCAATTCTCAGTCTATACATAATAGGGAATATGCATGAACATTTTTTTTCACATTTATTTTCAAAATATGATAATACTGTTAATACTGTAATAATATTTGAAAACGAAATTAAAATCCGACGAATATCAAAGAAGCTATAAGCTTTAAAAGATTATTATCTGCCGCTTTCTTGCAAAAATACTAAAAACGGAGTTTTACGTGTATTTTAAATGGTGAAAGTGTAATATGACGTCATATAACAGATCAAGAGGGCTATCACCCTCTTTGTCTAATCGGGAATTTCAATTATTCATATCTCGCTTATTTTTAAAGTTATTTAAAAAGTAATTTTACTTTGATATTTGTCAAGTACACATGCTTCAATTCAAGTGAAAAAAAATTTTCATGCATATTCCCTATTCCTTCCACTCCACTAACATCTTCACATCCTTAGGCATCACAATGGACCTTTACAATCTATCTATCTATCTCTATTATAATCAAAAGTGGTGTACACTGTTCGAATATATAAAAATTCGATACACAGGTGCTGGGTCAACTCGAGGAGTAGTGATGCCACGAAACGAGACCAAAGTAGCATGTCTCTTCTTTTGTATTGACTAGTAAAAGTTTTCGAATGCGTCGTTTTTTATACAGTGAAGACAAAAAAAATTATTACTTTTCGGTTGACATATTTAATAAGAATTCAAAGTAACATAATAGAGAAAAATTAAATCATTACCCCCCAAAATGACTTACTGTTCTGTGATTAGTAAGTACATTTTTACAGATTAAAAATCTATAGAAATAAAAAGAGAGTACTATCGTCTGTCTCTTCTCTGTTTTATCGAAAATCAGGAATCTAATTTTCATCTTGTTTCTCGCTAATTTATTTTTGTCTCGTCTCGTTTCTCTCGTCACTCACGGTATCACTATGCCGGAACCTCACAATAAATACATCACTTCTCTTTTGAAAATAGACCTTTATTAACTTTTATCTTGTTTTCGCTTTTCAAGTTTTTAGTTATCGTGTCTATAGATAGGCGGATAGACAGACAGGCAGGCATACGGAAATGATCAAATTAGGAAATGAACAAAAATTTCTTTCTGCGATCAATTTTTTCAACCGTTACAAAGTTGGTACTAAACTGAGTATACCTTCCTTAGTATATATCTTATAGTCCGGGAGACTAAAGGGTTTTGTCAGGATAATGTGCATCAAGCTGCAGGTACTTTGTAAGTAGCTTCGTTTTGACAAGACGCCCAACTTTTCTAATTATAAAATTTTGGCAAACGGTATCGAAATTTTCTGGAAGCCATTGAGAATGGGAAACTCGGAGTCCATTCCATTTCACCGTCGTAAACTTTGGATGAACGGTCAAATCGACACGTTCATCCAAAGTTTACGAGCAACAAATTATTTTTAAGTTTAATTGTAAGATAATCAAGTCAAGAACGAGGAAATATTTTCGTCCTACAAATTCAATAGAATGGACTCCGAGTCTCTCACCCTCAGTGTTCAACGGCTTCCAGAAAATTCCGATACCGTTTTCCAAAATGTTATAATTAAAAAAGTTGGGCGTCTTGTCAAAACGAAGCTACTGTCAAAGTACCAGCTTGATGCTCATCATCCTGAAAAATCCTTTGGTCTCCCGGACCATTATATATACCAGATATAAAAAGACAAATAATGTTGTTTGTTCTGAAATAATATCTCCTTTCAAATAATATAAAATCTATTTTTATTTAATCGGCGGTTTCATTTTGTATTTTTACATGCTGTTATTTTTACATTATTTTTTAACTTATACACTTATTTGAATGTTTACTTGAGGCCAAATCTTTAGTTGAGGCAATCAAAAGATCGATTAGTTCTATTTGAGCAAGACTGGCTGGCTATGCAATATAGTATATCTTCTAATATTGTTCTATATAGATAGAATTCGAAATAGAAATTTGGTGAAAGTGTTGATAAATATTTGAAATAGTACAGGTTGCTTCATTGTGGCGCTCAGGGTTTAAATGGTCGTCTCAATATTTTATGAAGTTTTTAATTAGAGTCTTTGGTGGACTCGGGGGAAAATTTTATTTATATTTTTTATTTCTTTAAGAAAATGCTTGTTTCTTAATATAATTTTTTATGTATATTTTTAAGACTCTGAACTTTCTATTATAGGCTAAAAAATATAAAGCTTTCACAATATTAATTAGATTTAAAAAACTACCCGTTTCGGGATCGTCATTTTAATTTTTAATTTAAAAATTGTAAAGGGTTTTTTTGAACAGGAAATGGTTTAAAATGGAGTTTTGTGTCTAAGAAAATTTGGAGAATTTTAGTTATTAACGTGTTTTAAGAGGGTACACCTGTCAAATCTTCATAGCTCAAGACATAGATTACAAAATCGTTTATAAAATACGCATTAATTTGTACCAAAACAGGTTAAGTGTAACAAATCCTTGTGATAATAAAAATTTCTTTGACCTAAAGATGATTTCTAAGCTGGTATGTTTACGAACTAGCCCAATGATACTTGTCAGCCAATCTGTTCAGTGTATGTAGTAGTAGTAGTAGTGGTAGCGGAGGGTGGGTCGAAGCCTGGCAAGTAGATCTATCTAGGCTTTTTTACCGATCCCTAAAGAACAAGGAATTTGTATGTAGACTAGAAATTGGAAGATTTTCCGACTGTAGCTGACTTTGATAGGAGCTATGCCGATATCCATCTGGTGTTTGTGAAAGGAAACTGCCGAAAACCTTCACAAGCATAGCTGGCTTTTTTCGTTTTTGTCCATACGCCGACAGTTTAGTCAATTAACCGCATTAATTTTTATTTTTATTTTGAATAAATTTAATTGACAAATTGCCAGTGTTGGGAATCGAACCAGCAACCTCCCAGTTCCGAGTAGAGCACCTTGAACAACTCGACCACATGGTCTGGTTCGATAGTAGCATCCCATTAAAAAAAATATTAAATTTGTTATTAAGATTGTTAAGTTATTAAGTTATTAACTATATTTGTTACAAAAATTTAATGGAACCACATGTGAAATACTTTTTTGTTATTGTTTTTTAATGTTAATCTGTGTTGAATATCAAGTAACAAATTGAATACAAGATTTAAATTCTAATTGTTTTAAGTAAACCAACGATTGTTTTTAAATAATTTTTTTAATGAAAATCAATAATTTATTTACTAATCGTTAATAGTTGAGTTTGTACAATCAAGATATATTTTAATCACATTTGACAATTGTTTATTTTCGGTATTTTGGTCTCTAGTAAAGATATGTAGGTTTGTTGGCGAAAATCCATTATAATTATTAAATAAAACATTTTGTCAATAGTTTTGCAAACACACTTGCTTTTTCAGGAAATATATTTTTGTCATTAAAAGTCTTTATTTCTGAGATCATTTTATATAGGGGATGTACATTAATAAAGAATAAATTTTCTTTTTTTGAGTCATGTGTCACGAGGAGTGAGAAACACAATGCAATAACTCGTTTCCAAATCAAACAAATCTTTATAAGTCTTAATAATCGGTAATAATAGTCGGTAATAATCTTTTATTTACCGACGAAAGAAGAGGTACTCAATTCAACCTGTATATTTATTTTCTTTTTATGTATGATCACGCATTAATTTTGACAGAGTTGTCCGATTTTGATAATTCTTTTTTTGTTGAATAGGGAATGCTCCAAAGTTGGCCTCACATAAATTTGAAAAAAAACTTTCAAATTTTAGCCACAAAAAAATAAATATAAGGCTTCCCAGCGCTTCCACTAAAGAAAAATATTATAAATAAATTAATATAATACGTTCTTTGTGTAAACACTATTTGAAAACACTCAATATCTTTGCGCAGTTCGAATGTTTTTTTAACCGACGAAAAAAACGAAGGAGGCTCTCAAGTCAACCCCTATAGTTTTTTTTTATGTATTACCAAGCATAACTTTTTACAGAGATAATTATTTTTTTATTGGATAGGGTACTTCGAAATTGGTATCATATAAATTTGAAAAAAAAATTTCGCCCTTAAGGGTTGAAAAATAGGCAATGGTTGATTGTTCACCACTGAATTTTCATCTGTGAACCGATTCTGTTGATATTTGATACACATATGTAGTTCTAATGACACTATAAGCCACAAAAAAAAATAAAAAATAAAACTAATAAAAATAAAAATAATAACTTTGTAACAAAAAATTAAACCTTCGAAAAAATAAAGGAAAAAATAAAAAAGTAACTTTTTAGTCTAACTAAGTCCTACACTAATGTAAATATCTAAATAATTTTGAGTCGGCGCCAAACAAACAAAATGTAATTTGTTATATTTACTTTTAACCGAAAATCTGATTCGCCCTTCATTTCGATGGAGATTTTTGGGCGCCGACTCAAAATTATTTAGGTATGTACATTAGTGTAGGACAAAGTTATTATTTTTTGCTTTTTAGATACTTTCTTCTTTCGTCGGTTCTATTTTTTGTTTAAAAGTTTTATTTTAATATTTTTAATAAACATAATAATAATCGAAGTACACACTAGACTATGAGTAGATCATTCTATATATATTGTATTTTATTTAAAAAAATATAGAGAAACCCAAAACCCTACCTTCAGGGCCCAACAAAGCCTATATCATTTATTTTAAAATTATAATCAGCTTGTGTCATTCATGTCCACCAACATCATTTTGTAGTATTATCTAGTTTCTTTCATATAATCCCACGCGACTCAAAAGAGTGGTTAAAAATTAACTTTAATTTAGTTTCCTTTAACAAAGTGAAATGCTTTGAATTTTTACTGTAAATTACATTTACTTACTATTGACAAAACTCATCCAAACAAATAAATAAGTTTTTTTTTGTTCCTCCTGGTAATTGCAATTGATTACAATTAAAATCTGACATTTAGACGCAGAACCAATAGAAATGGCTGTTTGATGATAGCTGTCAGAAAATGTTTGGTACCAGTTTCTTTCACTAATATTTTATTATCACTTAACACTGTAGTGCGTCAGACCAGGATTAGAGATGAAAGATTAGAGACACGAAAGATTAGAGACGGTATTTAGAGAACCACCATCATACCAAATTTCAATATTACAGCTGTAATAGTTTCCAAGATATTCAACCGTAAAAATCGACATTTTAGTGACAGACTGGCTGACTCATCAATATTTTACGGTTACGTCCAGTTGTCCAGTTGTTTGAAAGTTGATACGGAAGATAGGTGTCTTAGGTTCCAGGAAACTGGAAATTTCCTTGTTCACCGTAAGGAGGGGCAAATACTTTTACTTCGAAAAAGGTAAGAGATAGATCAAAAGTCTAAAGACAAAAATTTTCTTTTGTATGAAGCTTTTTTTTCATAAAATTTATAGATTTCTCATAATTTCAGTTGAAACATTGTCAAACTGGTGTAGTCACAGACTGATTTACTCGAGTAACCAACTAAATCCAACGATCATGAAATTTGGTATGTGAAGTTTGTTAAAATCGGAAACACGAAATTTAGTATATCTTTCTTAATAGTGGAAAAATTGAAAAATATATAAGGTGCAACATTATAGAAAATTAATTTTACTACAATTTAAATTCTAATCATTTTTTATGTAACCCTAATATTTACGATTAAAGATTGAAAATTAAAATCCTAAATATTTGTGTACATATTTATTATACAAGTAGTTTTAAAAAATTGATCAGGTATTGAATTGTAGAAAAGTTGATTTTCTACAACTTTACATTTCATATATTTTCGATTCTTTTTTAAAGTTAAGAGATATATGTTATATAATTTGTGTTAAAGTAAAATATGAAATACCCTGCACCTGAGAAACTAACACAATAAATTTCTACCAATAATTTGCATACTTTTGATAAATTACTTTATCCTTATTAAACCAGCAAAGTAGCCGCTCTTGCTAAGGTGTTGTTTCTACTTGGACCTGGGAGGTTATGGGTTCGAATCCCGACACCGGAAGTTTGTCAATTAAAAAAAATTAATGGGGTGGTTGATTGACTAAACTGTCGGCGTATGGACTAGAACGAAGTAACCGGCTATGCTTGAGAAGGTTTTCTGCAGTTTCCCTTATTATTATTATTATTATTAGTATTTCGCTTTTCTTTTTTAAATCAGGGCTGAGCCCGATTAGTTAACCGCACGGACATAGTCAAGTGACGGTAAACTGTGTTTTTTATTTTTTTATTATAGTCTGTCATGTGAACCGGAGAATGTGTGTGAGTGTGCGTGTATATTTGTAAGGGTGTTTGTGTTCTTGTACTGTGTATAAATGTATGTATGTTTATTGTGTTCTCCGACATCGCCTTTTGGGTGGTTTGTGTTATTATTATTATTATTACTTTATCCTCATTAAATACATATCAAGAAGAATCTCCCGGAATAAATGTTTACCAATCATTTTCTTACTTTTGGTGAAAATTGGGCCCTCGCATAGATTTTATTACTCTTGTAGGCGCATAGATAAAAAGAATAAACGAAAACATTGACTCAAAATTTTTTTTTTGGTGGGATATCAATACTTCTTGTGAAAAATTGGTCCATTTTACATTTTTGTTTTCGGTGAGATCTTATCTAATCATAGTTTTCTTCACTATGAGTGCATGAAAAAAATAAACAGATTAAAAAAAATTTTGAACTGATTTTTTCAATGCACAAATAAAATGTTCTGTGGCAGTTTATATGTAAATGCAATCTTCAATAATTACGGACAAGTCACGTGGTCGAATCGCATTGTACACGTGTCTATATCGCTACGATGTAAATATAATACACACACATAGAAATATATATGCACTACATATATAAATATATATATACACATACATACATTTGTAATGTTTAGATTGTGGAATGTCACCAAATGCCTACGGCAAGGCTTATGTGTTTTGGTCCATCACTATTATTCAATGTATCTCTATTTTATCTACATGATAATATACCTGAATGCAAGTTCGCATAGCCACATGCTAGCTGGCTAGGCATCGACGACGAGAAACACCTCTGACAATATCCTTAGGACATTTGCACACATATATATATATATATATATATATATATATATATATATATATATATATATATATATACATCTTTCCCATCTAACTATCTACACAACTAGCAGATTCGTAATTCTGATTCGTTGCATGGGCGACGCATTATTAATTGTATATGAAAAAATAATAAGCAATTTTTGTGTGTAGGATGTGTAGAGTAGATTGTAGATCAAAGTTTAAAAAAAAATTCAGTTGAATTTTTAGGTTTTATCGAACTTCGGCCAGCTATGTTCTGAACAAAATTATCGATTTATGGAGTATGGAGTATGAAATTTATGGAAATTCGTAGGAGTTCTTACCATACTAAGGTTTAAGTTACATAATATTACTTAAGTTTCTGTATTTTTCTGAAATAAATGTATTTTTGTGATTATTTAGGCCGTGCAAAAATCTTTTACGAAAAAAAACCTTTAAAAAACACAGACAGCTACACTTTCTAGCAACCATTGAAAACACTTCGTTAAACAATTATAAGGAAGAAAATATGTCAGGTAGTAAAACCGAACAACTTGACAAACGTGGGCATTATGACAATAGTGAGTGACACTATGTATTGATGATGACGAAAATGTTGTTTCCATTTAAATCAAGTTGAAAAATATTATTTTCAAGTTTTTAGATCTACGTAGCTACGGCATTTCAAGATTGATCTATAAATTTGGGAAAAGGCAGTTTTAACTATTAACGGATTGTTCTACGCTTCGATCATTAAAATGGTTACAAGGACGATACTCTGCTCTTGATCAAGACTAACCTACTTGCAAAATACATTACACTTTTGTATTACCAACATAAACATTTAAACACATTTTAACCTACCAACTGATATTAGAAACTGTGGAAATAATATGCAGTTTTTAAATAACATTTCACAACATTTCATAGTCATCATCAGTATGAATTAGCTAATCGTAACTATCTCTGGGATATGGATTCAGAGATATGCTGCTTGCTGCTAATTTTGTGCGTGTCTCACCAAATTAGCAACAAGCAACGTAATCCGTATCCCAGAGATAGGTACGATTAGCTAATTCATACTGATGATGACTACATAGTCGAAATACATATTTATAAAATACAAATAAATGTTCTAGGAATTGAGGAAAAATTTGAAATGTAATTTCAAAAAACTTAGAGTTCTTTTTGATTATTTTAAATAATCTTTATAGTTTTTAAATACATGATTCATTGAAAAATATAATTTTGGTTTCAAAAAGTAGGTATAGAAACTCTATATTATTTGCGAAGTCAAATTCAGATCAAATCTCGATTTCAGCGCCATTTTTAGTGTCCAGCTTGACGCTGTGTATTCTGACAAAGCTTTATCTATCGAGGTAAGACAGCAAAAGCATGAGCGCCAATTTGCACTAACTCCCTAAACGAATACCGTATGTGCATAATGTTAGCGTACATAAGCCTATACGAACGCCAATAAAGTACGCTTAGCGCGAGTGATGAGTGCGTGTAAGCACCGCTCAAAACAAATACACTCAGGAACAAAATGATTGCGACTTCAAGTTTTATTTCATGCCGAACATTAATTTAAAGAAAGATCCAATCATGGGATACTAAAGCCTCTTATTTGCAAAAGCAATTCATATTAATCGAATTGGCCAAAATGTTGTATGCCTAACCACAATTCGTGAATAAATTATTAATGCAATCTTATAAATGCATTAGTTTCTTTATTCAAAGCCCTGAAGGTTTTTGAAAATGCAGTATATGATTTTGATTTTGAAAACATTGTTCACACCACAACAAAATCTTGTAAGGTTTTCTTTTTCTATTAACTTCTTTTTTTTCCTTTTTATAAATAAACGATACCTGCATTAGTGTTACGTTAGTTTTGGTTCTAAGCAGATATTTTTTTAATTTAAACAAACAAGATTTGCAGAATCTTTATACGAAATATTTATTCTATACTGTTATCCAATGTTCATCATTCTATCAATACGGGACCAGGTATAAAATAATTTGACATTTGAAGGGGTTTATAATTCGCAGTTTAATATTTGACTAGTTTCAGTTAAATGCTCGTATATCCGTTTATTTTAAAATTATCTGACATAATAATTAAATTTTAATCAGAATAAAAAATATCTGTAACAAAACAATTAATTTTATTTAAACGTAACATCATACTTAGATTAGTTTTCCAAACATATTTATATACAAATTTGTGTTTGCAGAAAAAAGGATAAAGAATAAATTTTCAAATAATTTTTTCAATTGTCGTATTTTTAAATCTATTTTTAAATAAATATTTAAAATATGTATTGTAAAGAATTTGCTATTACTACCCTATGCTATTTCATTTCTTCTATATTTTCAGAACTATGCCTTTTTATAAAAGTACAAACCGTTACCCGTCCGCTGAACGTAACCTAAAACTTGAATGAAAAATTGTTTTTTATTTTTACACCGTTTTTTACCGTATTTTTATCATATATTATACGCGGCATGTTGGAACAAACAAATTATACAGCCTATATTTTATTCGTTAAAATTTTCAACCATCCGTTGAAAATCGCATCCAAATCGATTTATAATATAGGTAGGAGACATGAAAATAGAATTATTATCCATTTGACATTGACAACTATCTCGAGTACCGTATTACAAACACCGTTTGTTTAATACAAACAAACGGTATTAAATCGTTAAAAAACTGCTTAAAGTGATACAGATCTATATAATATAGTTAATTATATAATCTATTATATATAATCTATTAATTAATAAGGCCACTTTTGTAGTCGAATGTTTCAGATACAATTTAGTTTGGAATTCTAGAAAATTAGTCCAAGAATCTATCGTTTTCGATTAAATTTCCAGAAATCCATTTTTTCAATCTTTGACCCATTGATAATTACACGAATTGATAAATCATTTTGAAACCATGTACGAAGCTATATTCAGCACACATCTTCTAATTTTTAGGGAATTTAAAAAAAAAATACAGCAATTGTTTTCGTACCGATGAAGCGGTAAAGTTTCGAAAAAGAAATGCCCGAACCCGTCTGCCTGACAGACAAGAGATCAAATAGAACGCTGTCTTATGTGGATACATAACCGAAAAACTGTAGCTTTATCCGTGTGTTTATTTTGGAAAATTTTCGTCTGGGAAACAATTTAAACCACTTATCCAATCATAAGCAATTATTCAAGAACATCAATCATAGAATTTGTACAAAAAAATATAAAAAAGAAAAAAAATCAACGTGTTCTTACATAATAACAAATTTTAATTTTTTATTTAGAGGTGAATCCTAATCCACACAACATTATGGTAAAAAACATTATGGTAAAACTGATCATTGGTAAACATTGTGATTTCTTAATCTGGCAATCAGAAAATGTTTCACACTCAACAAATAATCTTACTCTGCATATCTTACAAAACATTTTTTTGGCCAATGTTTTGATGAAATTTATACGAAATAATAATAGCAAACAGTAACGTAAGTGAATGTCAAGGGTCCTGAGAGGGTGTTAGCAAAGTTGGCATCGATTGTACTATGGCCCACAGAAGCCTTTTTTCAAAATTGTACAGTCATTTTGTGCCTTATTTATTCGGTTTTAGGCAAAATGTTTCGAATAAAAGTTGTTTATAACGAACAACTTTTATCCTAAGCAAAAGAATAAGGTATAAATCTACATAAAAAATGTTCGACTATATTCGCCACTATGTCATGGATGCCAAAAACTCTAAGCTACTCAGACGTCAAATCTGGGAAACGCAAGGCAGAATGTGAAGCAACATTTCGTTACAGCCGCACGCAGGCACCGATTAAAGGCTAGATAGATAGATACAATGTAGCGGCTGCCCTGGATGGGCTACACTTCGACCATAAGGTCCATTGTAATGCCTAAGGATTTGAGGATGCGAGTAGAGCGGAAGGAATTTTTGTATGTAGACTAGAAGTTGATAGGATGTGCGGCTACAGACGACTCTGATAGAAACTATACCGATATTCTTGTGAAGTTCGTGAAGGTAACTGCGGAAAACTTTCACAAGCATAGCCGGTTACTTCGTTCTTGTCCATACGCAGACAGTTTAGTTAATTAACCACCCCCTTTTTTTTTAATAATGGACAAACGACCGATATTGTGATTCGAACCCATAACCTCCCAGTTCCCAAGTAGACATAACGCCTTAGATCGCTTGGCTACTTGCCTGGTGATTAAAGGCTAAGTAATAGACAAAAGTTCAATAATTTCTAAAAACATTCTCATTTTACTAAAAAAATACCAAACATTATAGTGTTTTCAATAATTATTTATTTTAAAACGTTTATTATAAACAAAAACACTTAAAACAGTTACTCCATAAATGTGATAAGCGGTCTCACTATTTAGTGATGACTGTAATGGTATGTTGTCTATTGATTGAATAATACAATAAACATTAAATTATATTCTTCTAAAAACCAATTCTCTGAACTCATTAAGATATAGTTCAAAATTAGAATTTAGTGATTATCATCCTGTATAAATACAGCCGAAAGTGTTATTGAAAATCACAGTTCTAGTTGACGAATTCAGGAAACAACAACAAAAAGTTTTAGTGGTTAATATTCTTTAAAAAAAACTATTTTAAAAATGAATACAAAATTGGTAAGTTCGATTTTTATTATTATATATTTATTTCAAAAATTTGTACAAAACAAATAAGAGTCTTTATAACACATAGAAAGAAGAATAGAAAGAAGAAAATATTATGCTTTTCTTAAATTTTTACTTTGGAAGTAGTTCCATTATTAAAGAAAAATTCCATTTTGTATCGTCTTCAAAAGCTAATTGTTCATAAACAAATTATGAATAGATAATTTTTATTATTAAATAAAACAAATATTTGGAATTTTCGTTAAAACAACTTTATTTTGACTATAGTTTGAAACACAGTTTCTTCTTCAAAAAATATATGAAGGGAAAATGAATATATATTATCATATATTTTCTGATGAAGAAACTGTGTTTTGAAACAACAGTCAAAATAAACTTATTCTTACGAAACTCTCAAATGTTTGTTTTATTTAATAATTATAATGGATTTTCGACAAGATTTTTTAAATTTTGTTTTTAAAACTTCATAGTTGTTACCTAAATATCTCATACTTCTTCAGCATTACCGCGATATTTATTTTTTGGTTTGGTATTTTTGGTTCCATTGTAAAATGTAACTTAAATTTGGATAAATAAGAGTGCCAATTTGAACTCTTTTAAATAAAAAAAGTATACAATCGGACGGAAAAACATTTTAGATTTATGCTTATAAAAAATATTGAAATTAAATTATTAAACATATTTGACATTTTTTGTATAAATCATTAAAGAATACGTATGAGACTTTATATTTAGACACTACGTTCAAAATTTTAAGGATCCGTTCCTTGAATAGATAAAAATAAACCTTTACAGTGCGAGTTTGCTGCTACATATTTTTTTGAACACACATATCATATATAGGAAAATAAAAAACACCCAAAAAAATGATAATATAATTTTTTTTTTTAAATTTTTAAAGAAAAATTAGAAACATTCATTGAAAATTTTCTGGATAATTTTATCCAGTCATAATTTTATGAATTAAGTTTTTCATACCGGCTCCAAAAGGTATAAGTTGCGTTTTACGGTTGTACTTTTGCGACTAGAAGTAACAATATCGAACCCTTTTCCTATAACCGGTATTATTGATGTTAAACGTATAATTAAAGCCCATATATCCTGTCGAAGACGGCCATAATTTTTATTTTCAAGATAAAAAAAAGCGTGGTTTAAAATTCAAACTATAAATAGTAATCGGCTGAGAATTTTATGGATACAGAGTCATAAACCAAGAAGGTGTATTATTCATTATTAGAAATGTGACCGAACGTTGATGGTTTATTGCTCTATGTCCATAAAATTATGATTCGATTACTAATTTAAATTTGAATATGTGTCACCCCATTTTATGATCTTGATAATAATAATTATGGCCGCCATCTTGGACATGGTATATGGGCTTTGATTGTACATGAATACCGAGATTGCAGTATTCTCGGTATTTTCAATATTTTAAGAAAATTATATAGCACAAGGTTTCGTTGGAATCTACTATCCACACTATTTTCGAGTGTCGGGATTCTGGTTTGCAACTCCTGTCGAGATCAAAAGTGGATTGATAGAAGGAATTTCTTGAACCAAGAAAATATTTTGGAGAAAACATATTTACTTAGTTCAAGAAATTTGTTGTTTTCATTCAACAATTTGTTTACTTGAAGATACTTAAATTACTGATAGTACAGTAAAGTTAAACATGAAAAGGCAGTCGTGCTTGCAAAAGGTCCGGTCGTTCTGAATTTTTTATATGTTGTTAGGACCTAAACCAATATTAAAAAACCAGATTTGCAATTTCCAAAGTGTTGTGCTAGCGGCGGAGTACCCAAAAAACCATGAAATTTTCGGACTTTTTTCAGTTTTTGCTCTATATCTCAGTGAAGAAAGGGTCTGACCGGTATAGTCACTCTATACACTTTTAAAGTAGACTAAATTTTCAACAATTTGAGATTAAAACAAGCTCTATACAGCTATTGGTTCCTAAGATACAGTTCTTAGAAAATAGGCCATTTTTTCCAAAAAGTGAAATTTTTTCGAAATGGTACTTATTTCGTAAAATATCTTCTAAAATACGCATCCCACGTCAAATATTATATGAAATAAACTTGTAGTAAATTTAATTTGATTTCATTTGAGATCAGACTGGTACCTGTATGCCCAGCGGTTCTCTCAAAAACAGCAGATAACCAAAAACAGTCATAAGTTAACCAGCGCAGCGCACATATTTACCAGATGTTTGTATCCATATTTTCGGTAAAAGTAGGCACCAATTGCAATCAGAAGGAAGGAAACAAAAGATCGAGGTCGTACAGCAGTTATCAGAACATGAGAAAATGACACACACTTCTTCTTCCATGCTTCAAGGGGCCACGCTTGTTTTTGAGAACAACAGTCTCAAAAAATAGCTGTACTGAGTGCCCTTTGTTGGAGCCCATCTCCACTATGACTATGTGATCGACAAAACGTTTTTGGAGGTGAATTTTCGTTGTTCTCACATCAGGGATACAACCACCCTTAATTTGCTGCAGAAGGTGTGATAAAGAAAACTGGCATTCATCACTGTTTTCCAACAGGTAATCGTACACACAATCCATCGCTTCTTCAGTATTACCGGTTAGACGATACCCTCTCTTATTCCTAGTAGCAGGTGGTAATCTAAACAGGCTCCTGTAGCACAATCTGTGGTACGCCCCGTCTGCAGCAACCAGGTCGTCAATGGCAAGGAGGCGCTCCGATTGTGCTACAGGAGCCTGTTTAGATTACCACCTGCTACTGGGAATAATGATCATAATAATAATAATTTATTATACCAGAAATGATGTACAAATGTAATATATATTGGTTCGTCATATATTCCTAACATTATAGGTTGTTAGAAAAAAATTCATCCACATTATATGGACAATGATCGAGCAGTAAATTCTTGCAAGCGGTTTCAAAATTCCTTTGGTTACATTCAAGCTTTATATGAGATGGTAACTTGTTGAAAAATTTTAAGCCATTGTAAGATGGACCATGTTCGAAGACATTTAAGTTGTGTTTGGGTACTCTTAAGTCGCTACCATGTCTTGTATAATACATGTGATTAAAGTTATTTTGATCTACCGTATGAATATTCTTCTTTATGTGGGCGAGACAATGGAGAATGTATATACTGGAGAGCGTCAAGATTCTCAGATCCTTAAAATATTGTCTACAGGAAGTTTGCTGGCCAACACCAACAATTACTCGTAATATTTTCTTTTGCTTTATGAAAATTTGTGTTGATTGAGAGGCAGACCCCCATAACAAAATTCCATATTTAAGTCTGCTATGAACCAATGAATAGTATATCATAGCTAATGTTTTTTGACTTAGATTATCTCTTAAATTTCTAAAAAGAAAAGAGTGGTCGTGAAATAAGAGACGGAACGTCCTGCTAGTAATACTGAAGAAACGATCGAATGTGTGTACGATTACCTATTGGAAAACAGTGATGAATGCCAGTTTTCTTTATCACACCTGCTACAGCAAATTAAGGGTGATTGTATAACTGATTTCAGAACAGCGAAAAATCACCTCCAAAAACGTTTTGTCGATCACATAGTCATAGTGGAGATGGGCTCCAACAAAGGGCACTCAGTACAGCTATTTTTTGAGACTGTTGTTCTCAAAAACAAGCGTGGCCCCTTGAAGCATGGAAGAAGAAGTGTGTGTCATTTTCTCATGTTCTGATAACTGCTGTACGACCTCGATCTTTTGTTTCCTTCCTTCTGATTGCAATTGGTACCTACTTTTACCGAAAATATGGATACAAACATCTGGTAAAAATGTGCGCTGCGATGGTTATCTGCGCTGGTTAACTTATGACTGTTTTTGGTTATCTGCTGTTTTTGAGAGAACCGCTGGGTATACAGGTACCACTCTGATCTCAAATGAAAGCTAATTAAATTTACTACAAGTTTATTACGTATAATATTTGACGTGGGATGCGTATTTTAGAAGATATTTTACGAAATAAGTGACCATTTCGAAAAAATTTCACTTTTTGGAAAAAATGGCCTATTTTCTAAGAACTGTATCTTGGAAACCAATAGCTGTATAGAGCTTGTTTTGATCTCAAATTGTTGAAAATTTAGTTTACTTTAAAAGTGTATAGAATGACTATACCGGTCAGACCCTTCCTTCACTGAGATATTGAGCAAAAACTGAAAAAAGTCCGAAAATTTCATGGTTTTTTGGGTACTCCGCCGCTAGCACAACACTTTGGAAATTGCAAATCTGGTTTTTTAATATTGGTTTAGGTCCTAACAACATATAAAAAATTCAGAACGACCTGACCTTTTGCAAGCACGGATGTAGATCTTAACTGGACTATGATGTCAAGATACTTATTTACTTGTGCCAAAAAATTTATAATCTTCCAATGAAATATGAGAATCAAAATTCTTGGTTTAAGAATTACTTCTATCAGTGTGGTGTATATTTTCTAATTTTATTGTCTTTTTCTGCCGAATACTCGTACATTCAGTTTTTGAAAAAAGTCGCGAATATAATTTGTTGATTAAAGTACAAAAATCAATCAACTGTAAAAATTCGAAAAATAGGTGACTTTTAACGCAATTAGGTGAGCAAAATTGAAAGTAATGATTTTTTCTTTTGTCTTATTCCAGGCTTTATTTTATGGTGTTGTAGTAGTAATGTTTGATTATTCAATTACTGCAAGTATTGATAATTCGATTATACCATCAAACTTGGCGAAAAATAGCGAATCCAAAATAACTCCACCGGAGGTAGCTGCACCAGAAGAAAGCATTCCAAATGAGCATTTACGTGAGATTTTGAAGACAGCTGAGAAGAGTTTACAAAACATTACACATATCGTAAACAGCACAAGTTTATTTTTAGATGGTAATAATGGAGATTTAAAAGATGCTGCCAATGATAGTGTAGTTACTGATGACACACCAAGAGTACCATTATTAACTGATTTATTAGAATTTTTGGATAAAGAAAATCGTCAGGTATATTCAATTTTACAAAGTATTATCAAACAGATTCGTAGCCGTTTACCATTTCAACGTCCAAATCAAGACAATTGAAAAGAGTTTTTCTTATTTAAAAAATATTAATTATTATAATTATTATGAATATTTTTACAATCAAATGTGCAATTTTTTTTATTTTGTAAAAACAATGATTTATATTTGTCAAAATTATATTCGATGTCTGTAATGAGTATGCAATTAAATTCAATTATTTAAATTTCAAATCATTTTATTCTTATTTCGAAACAGTTCCTAGAGAGTTTTATACTTTTATAATGAGGAAACTGTACACCAATAGCATCAATCGAATAGAGCTTGGAAGCCTGAGGACACCTTCTCTATACAATCGTCATTACTAAAAGTAAATTTCATCTGCCAAACTTTTATACTTCATACCTAGTTTCAAGACATATTTTTACAACTTAATTGCGTAAATAGAATGAGGCTTCCGAACTTAGGTTTTGCTGATGATGTAGTCCGGATTTATGACCACCTAACTAATTTAAGTACAAGATATATAAAACGACTGAAGTAACAAAAGCAAAGATGCTGGTTTAAATCAAATTAAAGTTCTGTACAACTTAACTATAATAATTCTCAAAAACATTCTCAAAGTAGAACTGCTAATAAGATTTGCTAACGCAACTTTGGTTAATAGTATACTATTTTCGGCTGCCGGAAAATTAAAATGGTCCTGTTCCGATGAGGCAAGAGAGAGCCAGCAAGACTAGACAAAAATAAAGCGCCGAAATACGACGACGAATACGGCAGGAAAGGGGATGAGAATCGAGGCAAGATGTAGATTAAAGTCGAATTTTAATTCTACCAAAGGATCAAAAAATAATCTTTTATCCGAAATCGTTCAATATAAGGTGGAGTTTTCCTCTAACTGTTTTTTTTTAAATATTATTTTAAAATTTTTCTTAAACGATGTTAAGAAAATTCAACTATTGACCGCCAGTGTAATTATTCTTACTTAAATATCTTCTTAGTCATATTAACTACCATATTTTACCAAAAGTTTGATATTGGGAAAAATAGGAAAAAGTGGAAGAGAGAGACACATTAATTACTACAATTTATCGCTTATTTTGTAAGTCTTTTGATGACGATTTAGTTTATTTAACTCCTGAATCAAAGTTAATTCAACACTATAGTCTTATCGTTTTCAAGGAACTGAAATACATCTTCAAAGTATTTCTATATATTTGTGTGTTTTGATATTTGTTAGTGTATTAACATTCACATAAGTTTAGTTATATTGATGCTGAATAATTAAAAGTAATAGTAATGAACTTTTATTCGATAGCCTCATCTTAAGTCATTTTTAAAGAGTAAATATTCCCTTTAACCAAATTATAGCATCAGTGTAATATTTCCAAGTGCCTTAACTTTTGTCTACGGAACATATACAAATCAATGTTAATTAAAAAACAGTGTATATTGATAAAAATTGAATATATATTCAAAATAGATGCTTATATACATGAAACGTTAGCCCTCCCTCTGTTTTTCTGTATAATTTTTGTAAATTAGAAAAAACACAACATAGCTCTCTGTCTCTAATCATCACCGATATTTAGAACAGATCTTTAAGCATAGTAAGCCGATAAGATTTCACACCAAGCTCAAGCTTCTACGCATAAATTATATAAATAACTATCAGTGTTACATTTATAAGTGCGATCCCCATGAGGTACTACAACTTAACGTATGATAAATTTTTTAATTTAGCAAGTATTAAGAGAGTTATGCCAAACTTAGTATTTCTTCCCATCCTCTAGAAATTTCTTTCAGATCAAATTGACGTTAATGCGCTTTGATTGACATTTCAACGAAGTCGAGTCGATCATTTTTGGTTCTCGAGATTTCGTTCACGGAAAAAAGTCCTCTGCTTATGAACGTAAACATACACGCACACGCGCATCTTCTCAAAATGGTCCTAATAGTGCTGACCTCAAAATGTAAAGACAAGTTGAAAATTTTGATTTAAATTTTCGGAGAGATTACTACAATTTCTCTATACGGCGTAGTTAAAAATGTTATCACAATTATCATTGGTTTTCTAATTGTGATTGTATAGTGCAAGGTTACAAATTGAAAGAGTACGTCAGCCATTTGAACTAGCTATAATGATACAATTTGTTTATAATTCGGGTAATTACGTCGACTTAATCGTAGCTTATTGATCGAAATTGATGAAGTCATTTGATCGCTAAATACGAAGAAGAATTAAAAATAAAATACGAACTTTTTGATTTGGGTAACGCACTAAACAGCAAAAAATAATTAAATAGATAATCGTAAAACGGCGCGCTTTAAGTATTAAATGTTTTCATTTTTACTGACACCAACACCAAATGTTTATTTTGGGAAATATAGAATACATTTGTCATCAAAATACACGTGTATGCAATATTTCAGCTCAAATGGATGTCCTCCTGTGGTTCAAAATTGACTTGCAAAATTTGTCAAGTCACAAAACATGCCTCAATTCAATTCAATTTTATTGAACTCCCGTTGAATAAAATTGAACAGACCTGAAATGTTAATTTTCTTGCATTTCATAAAACTCCTCACTTTTGTAACTCTCTGTATAAATATTCATTTATAAACAATGATAAGTAGTATATATTTTAAGTGTGAAAAAACAAATGGAAGTATAGTAAACAAAATTTACTACAAGAATAATCAAAATTTTGAAAGACTGATTCGGTTCAATTTTATTGAACGGGAGAATACATACAAAGCTTGCACATACAGTGATATAAAGTTGGCTATCGATATAAGAACCTATCTAATTAGATTTAGCAGGGTCAGAAAGTATCTAATGCGACGTAAATCTCAACAGATACGATAATATTGACATAAAAAGGTGATTGTAATGGTGTTGATAATGTTATATAACAACTCTAAGTGCTCGACAACATTAATTTGGAAGGTGTCAACTTTTCAGACGTTAAAATTTCTGGTTGTGGAAAAGAACTGAATTTTAAATAAATGTGCCTGATAGCGTTTTATATAGACGGCATATACGTATACTACGCAAGATAACAATGTAGCTTTAGGGATTCAAGAACCTTGATAAATTAAATTCATCTAAAAAATAAAATAAAATTATACCCTAAAGATAAAATGCTAATTAATGAAAAATAATATTATATTATGAAAATAAAATAAATCATTTTTGAAAATAAAATATATTATTATTAGCAATCGAAAAAAAAAACAACAAAACTTTATATCAATTTCGTCTTAATAATAATTAATTTGTATATATAAATAATTAATTTATCAATGTAGGTATATGTATATATGTTTCGAAAATAACATTTTTATTGAAAAATGTACATTACTTAAATATATTTTGACTATATCCAAACTATACAACTCAATACAGACCATTCAATTGATATTTATTATATTTATTACTTGCTTTATATTTATTTATTATTATTGAATAAAACAAATATTTGAGATTTTCGTATCAATAATTTTATTTTTACATTTTACTATAGATTCGAAACACAGTTTCTTTATCAAAACATATATGATAAGGGTGACCCATAACATCTCAGGTAGCTCAGCGATAGAGCATCATACACAACCCTAGATGTGCATGATTTTTCATATGAAACATTTTATGTCAAAGAATTTTACCTACATACACTTTATCCGAGATTATTCTAAATTATTTGGAATAGTGTTTTTTTAATCGTTTAAGCAAATAAAAACAAACTTTAAATCACCAACTTTAAAGACTTTTATTGTTTCCTCTTTTATTGTTTGAAGTCGCTTAAAAATTATAAAATACATTAAATAAACTTAATCTATTATAATGTAAAGGTAATGAAATACTACTTACAGTGAATTTAAAGGCACAACATCAATACGTCCATACCTATAAAACAAATGTACTGTTTAAAAAAGCATCTATTAATTTTATATTTATAACACTTTGATTTTATTATTGAATTATTTAGAATTATTATACCATATCTTGATTATTTTATTAACCATTAATTTTTATAACTTAATTTTACATAATTTATTATATATATATATATATATATATATATATATATATATATATATATATATATATATGAATCGAATCAACCAAATAACAGTACACGCCTCCATTTCTTTCTATGATTCTCCCATTCCCCAATAACATCCAATAGAAATCGATAAATTGATCACCTTCCCGAAACAAACGAAGACCACTCGTGATTGGTTCAAAGATATGATAAACACCAAAGCACTCAAAATAGAGCGCTAGGGGAACATGCAGCAGGTAATAAAAATCGATTATAATTTTTCCATTAATAAAATAATATTTATGGTTAAATTATAGATGAAAATTTAGATGAAAAAATAATAATATTCCCACCGCCGACTACATGTTCACCTAGTACTCCACTCAAGGAGGTACGCTAGAGTGCTCAAAGTGGAGTGCCAGGGGAACATGTAGTAGGTGGTGGGAATATTATTATTTTTTCATCAAAAATTATAATTTAACATATATATAATTTTATTAATGGAAAAATAATAATAGATTTTTATTACTTGCTGCATGTTCCCCTATTTTTTGAGACAAACTAAATACTTAACAATCTTGTTAAAAAATTTAACAAGAATAAAATATTTAAAAACAGCACTTGTCAGAGCTATAATCTAGAAATCTTTTATTTTTGATCAATTAATAGTAATCAATCCCTTTTTTTCCTTCTTAAATTAATTTTAAAAAATGGTAGTGTTAAATGTTTATTTGTTAAACATTTTAACATTACCATTTTTTTAAATTAATTTAAGAAGGAAAAAAAGGGATTGATTACTATTAATTGATCAAAAATAAAATATTTTTATTCTTGATAATTTAAAATGGTTAATTGCCAATCAAAATAGACTTTACTCACATTTTGTATTTTTTCCAGCTATCCGATTCTGTAAAAAAAAATGTTTTCCCATTTTATAAAAAACAAAAGACTTCGAACTAGACCTTCCATAAAAATCTGACTTCTGCCAAAATTTGAAGTTTTTGGCTCTGGGACCCATATGGGACCCATAATTTGCTTGGGGAAATTCAAATGAATTATTCGATATGTTGATAGTCCATATGATATTTAAAATGAATTGACTATATTTTAATGATGATAAATATCTTTGTTTGCTCTCTCACATAACAAAAAATATTTTTAAAATATAATTAAAAAAAAAAAAAAATCTATCTATATTTAAAATCTGTATAAATAAATTATGATTGATGTGCCTTATGTATGTATACACGATATATGTCATATAGATTAAAAAATATATAATAAAAATTTATAAACTAATATAGATTAATATATTTGTATCTATTAATCATATCAATTATAAAATATTTATGAAAAAAATATATTAGTTATTTATGTTTGAGTTATTTACTTTTATATACCTATAAAATATACATCTTTAGGCTCTAAAAAAACGGAATTGTTTGAATGATGAAATATTTTGTTTTGTTTGTCATTTTGATGTGACGCTTTTGTGGATCATTTGAAATGACACTTTGAGCATTGCATATTTATCAAAAAACTATAATAGTCAGAAATCTCATAAACTACATTGAATTACATATTATCTTGCCATTGTTGAGTTGGTGATTCTTTGAAGGTACATAGCGGATTCAACATATTTGATATCGCCACAACTTGTAAACGACAACCTACGCAACGTACAAGAGTGTCGTGAAAACCAATATTCGCGTTTTTGAACCTTTATAAAACAAAATAGATGACAAACATAGGTGATAGATATGATAAGTTTGAATGAAAAAAATGATTCGAGATTTTAACATTTTTATGAAAAGAAGGAATATATTGATTACAAACCGGTATATTTTGCTGGTATACCGTAGCATATACCGCATTGATTCTTTTATTGGGAGACGAGGAATTTACCTATCATTCATGGCAGGCAATGAAAAGAAATTGATTTTCCGTTAGACTTATGTATACGTTGTTGCAGTTTTGATATTTAAACGGATAGTCTTGAGACGAGATTTACCTCTCATAATAAGATTCGATAGAAATGCATAGCAAAAGCTCTATGCTCTCGTTAATAGGGACTCATTAGACTCACAGGGATTTTATTATTTTTAGTATAATACATATATATATATATATATATATATATATATATATATATATATATATATATATAAAACAGCAGCAGCATATTATAAATAAGTATAAAACAGAGACAAACATTTATATCAAAGAGGAAAAGAGATACCTACACATTCTATCAAAATTATTTATACGTTGAAATTTAGAAAACAGGCATAATATATGTATTTGTCTGTGTTTTTTCCTCTTCTTAAGTAAATTTATGTATCTGTTAAACTTATTTATAATTGCTGTTGCAGTTTTGATATCCGAATTTCCACTTCAATTTAATAAAACCAAAATACAAATAAACAGCAAAATGTAATATAATAATAAATTATACACGTACATCAATAATTTGCGTTCTTTCGTAAATAATTTACGATTAAATATAAACACAATACAATTTAATTGTGTTCTTGCCCCTATTAAACTGTACCATAGTTTTGAAATTACTCTCAATCAGTACACTGATCGGAATATCAACTGATACCAAAATATTTATTTATCATATGTCATATAACGATAATTTTATCCGACATACGCAAATTTCTCGTTCCCTTGTAAAAGTCGTCGAATATCGGATATTCAAGGAGCGTCGTGTGCGATGGATGAATCGTTATATATATTTACTAAATTAGAAATAATCAAATAAAATTCTCATCTTAAAGTCAAGAGTGTGTATTGAGTACAATGGTGATTTATTAAAAATTTTATAAATATTTATAGCGATTTTTTGTGTGATATATGATATTAAAAATAAACTAACATTATTATTGTTATGTATACTCATAATATATATATATATTTGCTCAAAGCAAATGTAATTATGTGACGGATTTAATCACTTTTGTAACAAAATTATAGGTTTACGATATTTATTAAAAATGGTAAGATTTTATTTTAAATATATATATATATATATATATATATATATATATATATATATATATATATATATATATATATATATATATATATATATATATATATATATATATATATAATATATATATATATATATATATATATATTTGTTGTATATAGTTTAAACGAATGATTTGATACGTCCTCGAAGTTATTGGTTGTGGTTGATTGTTCTTGTTGTTTGCGCCTTAATATCTTTAGGCTAGATCAAACTATGTATACCATATACCTATCTATCTATATATATAAATATATTATATGTATCTCATTATACAGGATGTAATAAATATATAACACTCATATTTGAATAGATAATATTTATTGTATTTGCTATTTGTGACATCGCTTGGTTTACATAAGAGTGTAACGTGTAACATGTAACATATATAATAATTAATGTTTATCTTATTGTACTGTTTATTAAATCAATCAAGAATTAAAAAAATCAATCGAGAGCAGTAATTAATACTAATGAAGGCTTAAAAATCAGCATCAAAAGACACGGCAGTGCTTTACATGCATTTTTTTAAGAAAAAAAAACGCCAAAACATTGCTACCCCCACCCTTAGTACGCACTCTGAATATACAGGCGTTCTGAAATTCATTCAAGAAAACTATACCACGGTGTAAAGCTGCAAAAAAACAAACAAAAAACTTTAATAAAGTTTTTCGATTTGACGCGTTTTTTTCAAGATATGAATTAAATACAATCAATTAAACTGAGGGCACGCCTCCTAACACTATGCACTCTGTATGATTGGTTGAATTTATTAATGTTTAATTGATTGTATTTAGTTGATATCTTAAAAAATACGCTTCAAATCGAAAAACTTCGTTAAAAAGCGTTAAACTTTTTTATTTGTTTTTTACAGCTCTACACCGTAGATATATATATATATATATAAATATATATATATATATATATATATATATATATATATATATATATATATATATATAAATATATATATATATAGATATATTTATATATAAATATATATATATATATATATATATATATATATATATATATATTTATATATATATACGTCAACAGTTAGGTCATTACGTTGTAACTCTATGTTAAATTTCAAATTATTGAGTCTAATAGAGAAAATCACCTGTGCAGACAGACGGATTGATTGACGGACACAACAGGGATCGCAAAAATGACCGCTGAAAATGAACGATATATTAATTGAATTGATTTTAGTTTTTTGGTAACAAATCAAATAATACAGAAAGAAATTCAATAAAATTGTATCTAATAAAACTATTTATATTTCTAAGCCCAAAAAAAAGATGTAAGAACTATCTGAGTTCATTACTGACATACTCGGTATATACTGAATTTATGAAAAAAAGTTTCTCACGAAAGTTGTTTTTTTTTTTTAAAAAAAAAAAGGAACTTTTTATTTATTTAAGTTTTTGTTCTACCTCTTATGGTTTCAAAAATAGGCAGTTTTGTCCATTTTTCCCAAATATAGTCCGATTTTCCCCAATCACAAACTTGACTAGTATACTATTTATTTTACTTGATCACGTACAGATGTATAAAAACATGACCATTGGTGTATATATGAAGAATAAGTACTACATATAGGTATGTATATTCATGCGCATGTTGTAATATACTTAAACTATTCTTCCATCTCATAACGGTTTTAAAGATAGATATTTTTCTCGGCCATTCATAGATCGCGCTTGAATCTTCACTCTAACTCATGGAGCAAGACCGTTTTTTCGTAAATATATTGACTGTTTCATCCTGTATATATAAGTATTAAAATATTATAGCCATTTTATGGTGCTCAATAGTAAATATGTGTTGGTGTTTCAAATACATAATGTAAGAATTTTATATACATATGACGTCATGTTGAGAGTAAAATGCCTGTAGTAAACACGATTTGTATTTTGTTGTTATATGAAACTGGCCACCCGCACAGCCTTTAGGCATTCTTTTATTATTATTTTATTCTAAGATGTTGAGTTGACTATATCTGTTGTTCTACACCTAGCCTACGTATGGATCAGACCAGACCTGTGGAGGATTTGAGGTACATATGACCACAAAAGCAGCACTCAAAATTTAATAAATGATTAAAATTTAATAAATGATTTGTGCCTTATTCATTCGGTTTTCGAACAAATGCTTCGGATAAAAGTTGTTCATTATAAATATAAAAACAACTTTTACTCGAAGCATTTTTCCGAAAACCGAATTAATGAACTACAAATCAACGAAAAAACATTGAAAAATGAGCGCTTCTTTTGTGGCCCATAGTATGTATATATTATGTGAATGGATACTATTTATCAACTTGTCACTTACATACGCAAAAGTTTTCTGCTAAAATTAAAAAACAAATTATATTACAAAATTGTCACGTAAGAGCTACAAAGACTCAATTAATTTTCTCAGAAAGAGTAGAAGTAGCCATGGCGATACTTCGTAAGTATTAAAACTGTTAAAGCTTTCAGTAATATGAGTTTTGTACAAGTTTACTTATTAGAAGAGGTATTTCACATTTTGTTTTTCTCCCTATCTCTAAGTCCCCCTTCTCCTTGGACTTGGATTTTGCTTATTACCGAACTTGGGCTTTCAAATATCAAAAGCGCGCAGAATACTAAATTTTATTGCGACTGGTCTAAAATTTCGGCTTCCAGAGCGCGTGCCGACCCATACACACTCACACAACGATGGTCTTTATCAACATCTACTAGACGTAGATTCGATCGACATTTTGAAGAAATTGTCATCAGTACAAAACCAATAGCAAAAAAATTCGTTACGCAGGAGCTGCTTCAAACTTAGCGAATTTCCTTAGAATACATAAATCACTCTCTAGCGGTCATAATTTTAGTTTGATCAAAATGAAATGTCATATTTGATATGATTTTAGTATTTGCAAGGCCAATTTTATTACTAAATGACATACGTTAAGGGGAAAGTGGGGCATAGAGAAAGAAGAAAACACAAAATATAAAATATCTCTCGAAAAATGCATTAGAATAATCCAAAAATGTAAGAGAAGTAGAGTTGTTGAAAATCATGTTTGCTCCAATTCATTACCTTATCATTTTTCTCAAATATCTAATGTGAACAGAGATACTTAGAATTTCAACTTTCAACTTAATATTTTCTTTTGAAAATATTACCGTTTGTTTCACCATTGTAAACCAGTCGCGATATATAGGCTATAATCGTCAAGACTAACCATTGGGAAACGAAATATGTAGCACTGTAAATTTATGTCTTTGTTAAACTCATTTAAACATTGTTGCAAATTTCGTATCGCAATGGCTAGTCTTGACGGTTACACTACGTATAATAAATTTGCAAAAAAAAAAATTAACTTCAAAATATAGCGTTAATGTAAATCATTATTTTACAGCTGCCATTATCGATATAAACTTAGCCTCCATATTAGACGCCAATACATAAAAAAAAAATTAAAAATTAAGAAACATTCAAATACATTTCTGACATTGTAAAATTTATTGTTTTGATAACTGTGTTGTTGTAAACAATATTACTTTTATTTGTATAGATTTCTTTTGTTTCCATAATTTTGTGTTCTATGAACAAATGCTTTTGATAATATTCTATAACAGCTAATAAAAAACATTCTACAAATGGCTTACACAAGAGTTTATTTTAATTAGTTGAGCAATATTTATTATCTATTTTCAAATCTTCAGCTTCCTACAAATGTAACAATTTCAAGACTTGTAATTGTATAATTTCATAGGGGAAATTATTGTATAATTTCCAAAATTTATGAAATTGTCCAACTATTTTACAAGAGCTATGAACCCGAATTGAATGGAATTTTACAGTGCTTAGGTATAAGAGCCTAGAATCGCCAAGAAATTTTAATATTTAGGCCTTACAATTAAGTACATATTTTCTACTACTATCTACTAAGGAACCTGCTTCCTCCTTAATAGTATCCACAGCGACTGTAGGTATATACTTACATTTTTCTGGGATAAGTATTTTGCATTTTATCTATCCAATAGGCTAAAATGCAAAAATACGTACAGCAAATTCAGAGTTGCGTTTTATTACTGCACTATTGTAACTATAGGATATAAAGTAACTATGTACCAAATTTTATACAAACCCGTTCATCCGTTACGGAGCTGAGTGGAAAGAAGTCGTTTTTCGAAGAAAAACGAAAGATAGAACATTTATTGGTGTGTATGGATGCTCAAGTAGAGCTTATAATGACTTCACTGTTCGATTCCATGTAAACAAAAAATAACTTTAAAATTTTCTGCAAATTTACCAACAAAAATAACATGATTTGACTTTAATAATTTTTCACCTGTCGTAAAATTACGGAAACATAATGTCAAATCCGCGAATCAAACAAATTAAACACTTAAGAAAGTCACTTAAGAAAGTTTTTACTACTCAAAATTTGTATTTGTAGTATTCTAGGTAAACGTTGAAATGTAGCCTGACTCTAGCCACCATCTTGGAATATGACGTCATGATTAACACTATCAATGGCAGCTTATTTTAATATTCATTATCAAATCAGAAAATTTTTCGCTTAGTCTATGTAGCTCCAATGTGGCAAAATTTATTTATTATTTTTTCGGATTCTGGGTCTTTTGAAAGGAAAAGTTCAGATTTAGAGGGGAAAGTTAAAATTTGTTTTTCTGTTTCTGATTGTATAAGTTTATTTTATACATATAAAATAAATTTAAACAAAATACAAAAGACAATCATTATTTTTTATTAACTGTTTATTATTATGTATAGATATTGTATTGTTTTTATTCAATTGTGTTTTTAATAGCCATTTGTCTTATAATAAATAATATAAAGTTTATATTTATTTTTTTCATATATTAATTGATCATTTTTGACATTTCATCATTGATGTGTTTAAAATTTTATTCATTTGAATAATTTAAATTGAAAATTATTTGTCATGATGATAATGATGATGTTTCAATTATAGAAGGTTTAAATATTTATTATATATATATATGTATATATATATATATATATATATATGAAGAAAGGAAGTTAATGATTTAAGAAGTTTTGTAATATAATAAATTTCAAAACGATTTTAAAACTGGACAAATAGGTATATATTTTGTTTTGGTTTTTTTGATTATTTCCTAAATATGTACAGCAACAAAGCAGCAAAAGCATACGTACTCCTCCTGCTACTAAATGAGTTTTCTTAGTCACTGTTTTCCCTAAGAATATGTATTTTAATTAAATTCGGTTAGCAGCTTACATAGTCTCTTCGAAATAATAATTGAATAATGACAGAGATTAAGCTAATTCTAACCACTCTAACTTGGATCAAAAGTGTGTATTCCAAGACAAGGCTTATTATACATTTCACATTTTTTAAATTAAAACTTCAATTTTTTATGTGTATTAAAGAAAAGTTCTTCATATTGAAACATTTATAACAAAATTATGGATTGCCATTAGGAAAAGGGAATCCTTGGCCCATTATACATGATAACTCTTAAATGAAAAGCGGTAAAAAATAATTTTTATTTAAACTTTTTTCGAACCCACTACAATAATTTCCCTATACCATAAATCTTGTTTTTCAATAGTTTAGTTCAATTGTTTTGAAAGTTTAGTTTCGATAGCTCTCAAAAATTGGCTTCAAACAATAATTGGCCCTAAAACAGTTATTGTAGAAGTTATTCATAACAAAATTATTTTTACTTTTTAGTGTGTTTTGTCTTGTTTGAAGTCCGTTTTTTTTTAACGATTTATTTTCATTTTGGTAAATTTTTATTTTACCTCCTCATTACCATGATGTCGACAGCATATTTTGCCATCGATCATAATCGGAATATGTATTATTAGATGTAACAATCACCTAATTAGTGGACGTTCATGAACACAAATCCAAAAATATGAAATATAAACCCAATTAATTACCATTTACCTCTGAATTTGCGATGTACCAACCAAATAGAAAAACATTAATACTGGTGTTGATATGCCAGTAAACACATCCATAGAAAACAATTTGGTCGTTTCGATAACCTTCTACCTAAAGTACAGGAGGTCAGTTAAAAACAGCAAAATTTTGAAATATTACTAGGCTTTTTTCATGTTTACGTTTTATAGAGCCGTCATGTTTACAAACTACATATACCTTGACTAAATGTTTTGAAAACATTGATAATATATGAAACTTGTTGTGTCGTAAATATGTTTAAATGAGCAAATAAATTAAAATATTGTTATACCTAGAATACAATAAATATGATTTATAAAAATCTACATAAATAATACCGGACAAACATTGTCTACTTATTTTATATGTATATATTGGGTGTCTCAAAATCCAACTTCCGAGTTTTATAAATCAAGTTCACGAAACTCTTTCTAAATACTATTTAAATTATGATTTCAAACTCTATCTTGAATTGTGATTTCAACCTGTACTACTTATAATATGATAACCACTGTGGGAGGAAGGGGATAAAAAGAGGAAAAAATGTCTTCATGTCTGCTTTTAATCAGTGAATAAAATATTTTTTTCATAATATTCTCTCTTACAGAGTAGTCGGTGTCATACGCAGTGTTCTTAGTCAGTGTTATACGCACAGGGATGTTTTGGTTGCTCAAAAATCCGCAATTCGCAAACTTTTGTTTTCGTTATTTAAGTAACCAATATTATCGAGTGCATAGATAATCATACACAGGAAATGCAAGGTCTACAATGCCAGAATAAATTGTCCCGTACTAGTCAATATTGTCTTCTGATTGCAGGGTTGGGTTCAAAATTTTTGGTTGAGCGCCACCAGTTCTTTTTGTTACATTTTGTTGTTTGTTACTTTTTGTAATTTGCAGCCGAAAAATGTCATCAAACTTTTCGATTGAAGAATTAGCTATTATATTTATTATTCTTGATGAAGAAGATAATATTATCAACACAAGAAGAAAACGTGAAGCAAGGAGAAGAATGTGGGTGCCTCCAAGATTATTCCAACGAAAAACGGAAGGAGAATACTACACTCTCTATCGTCATTTAATTAATGATGAAGAAAAATTTTTATAATACTGTCGAATGGATTGGAGTATGTTTGAAATTATTTTAAAGAAAATCACTCCAAAATAGTAAAAAAGCTTAGGATTATCTTAAATAATAAATGTTTTCAATTATTAAATAAGAATTTAATAAAATCTTTCAAATTTACATTAATTACATTTGATGCACTTGTCGCTTCAGTGGGTAATAGCTGATTGAACCGGGAACAGAGAGCATTCACATCATTTACATGCCGTTACAGGTTCGATCTCACTCAAAAATATTCTTCGAGACTGATTGTGACTCGAGTGGGATTAGAGCGGAACTTGACTGTTACCGATCGGACCGAGATCCGAGAATGAACCGTGATCGACGCTATAGTGTGGATAGACCCTAAAAAGACAAAAAAAGCCTGGCATGTAAGCCAGTTTCCTCGTCCAGTCCTAGACAGAATCTATATCAAAATCCAAAGACGCTTTATATCAATAATCCAAGATTTTGATTATTCCAAATTTTATAAGGTTTTCTCTTTAACGGAAGTTTGACAACATATTTTGTAACACCCGATACTTAAAGGTAGATGAAAATGAATAATAGTTGATTATAATAAAGTGTACGGTATGCTACTGAAAGAAACCCCATCGTGTATGATTAATTTTTAAAAACTTCCAACTGGTTATAAGGACTTTCGTTGTTGTTCTATGATGTATAGATTACAATTGTGTGTGTAGGAGTAACTTTATATAAACCAATATATCATCAATTTATGTTATAATTTAACAATAAAGTTGATCTAATCATATACGAATTTAGTTTATACCTGGTTCGTTACTTTAAATAGTACGATTAAAAATCTATACTCGTAATAAAAATGTAGAGTCCATATTGTGCATGGAAAATATTTTCAAAATAATACTATATTTGGTTATTAGATCATCATGTAACAAGTTAAAATTTTTTTCACTGGGTTCACAGTATGCAACAATGATGCCTCACCGCCAGCTCAATTAAGATGTATCAATAAAATAGTTACATCACGTTAGGTTTCGAAATTGATATATACAAAAATACACTAAATTAGCAACTCAAAAGTGTATTTCTCATTAAAACACCCATATTTTTTAACGATTGACTTTACTCTATTAGTCAGTCCGCTCGGTATCCCTTTGAAGGCATAGAGGTATACAAGAATAGCTGGTTACCATCTACCGTGATAACACCTCTCAAATACGTTAATTAATACAAACGCGCGTCATTTTGGGTATTTAAGAATAATATAAATGTTTTAACGACCTTTGTACACAGAAAATTACTATTTTTATGATTACCCTCAAACAAGTGTTGCGAAGAATAAATAAAACAATACACTAGTTATCTATGGTATGAGAAGTGATATTTAAAAAAGCAAGTGAACTATAATAACTATAACTGATTTAATTGATTGCTTAAATAAATACAGAATTTATGAAAAAACGTTTCAAACAAAAGTTGTTTATTTTTAAAAAAAAAAAAGGAGCACTTTTTGTTCATCTCTTACGGTTCCAAAGATAACCGTAAGAAGTTTGCTCAATTTGCCCAAACATGGTCCGAACATTTAATTTTTAGCTCAAGAACACACATACGAAATTTCAACTCGCTATCACTTTTCATTTTTAAGCTATTGTGTTTACGGACAACTTTGCGAAAATCAACTAAATAGGTCATTTCATGAATACCAAAATATTTATAAAGTCGAGACTAAACCGTGCCGTAGATTTTTCGTGAAAACGTCATGCACATGAACCGTAGACGTTTGGACTGTCGATGGTCGCTATAAATCCAATGCGACAATTAAGACGCAATTGATGTCCGAACCACTTCAGACCGGTTTATCATAAGAAATAATGAAAATTTTATGGACTACAAGTTTTATAATAACCTATGCAAATAATCGTAACCTTTGACCTTTAATATATTGACTCGTGGACACTAGAAACTATTTCTTACAAAAGTTTATGTGCAAATTAAGCTTGTTAACTTTCATTTCGAATTATTATTTCATCTAACAAATCAAGATACTCCTTTACATTGAAATAATTATAAAAAACAAATGAACCAGTAAATATGCATTTTAAAGAAACTTAATTAAAACTTTATAATCAAATATATAGAGCTACGCCAAACAAACAAAAAAAAAACTTAATTGAAATGTTTATATTTATTTAATAATTATTTAAACAAATGATCTTAATCAAACGTAAAAGTTTGATAACATCTGTTTAATAATACACATATATTAATGTAATATCGATAATTTAAATTGATAATACAAAATGTTTTTATACTATTGCTAAGTTGGTATAATGGAATCAGCTAATTTAAAAAAAAAACGTTTCCTTATTGAATTTACATGTTCAATATAATTTGTACAGGTTGTACAATTTTACTGTGGCATTTGTGGCTTTGGCAACAAATGAAATGTATTGTATTAAATTTATTATCCATTTAGCACTGCATTTTTAAATCAACACATAGCCAAGACCATGTCAGTTTTTCTTTCCATATTATAGAGCATATTCCAAACTATCTGTAGATTAGTGAGCAAATATTTTCAAAAATAAATGTAAAATTTAGCGATTAGTTGGTGGACATACGGATTAAATTTTTAGGAAATCATATAGAAATGTGTTTAGTTTATATATGAGTAGGACTTAATAACTAGTCTTGTGCAAACTATATCGGCGGTTTGTTTGAGACGGCTGTTCTAGAGCTAAAAAGTAGATTCAATTTCGTAAATAGGAAAAATCGGACCGTGCATCCCCCCGGCAAGGAAAAAATATCCATCTTGAAATCGTAAGAGATAGAACAATTTGCCTTCTTGAATTTGAAAATTAAACTCGCTAGTTATAGAACTTGCCAAATATTAGAACAACCTGATTATCATACAACGTGCATTTTAAAATAGACCCAAACTGGAAACAATGTATGTATCTATCGCTGTCCATATGTAGCGCACTATGATACGGTGCACTCGTTACACCCAAATCACAGGCATTTGGAGGGTGCAGTTTGGGTGTAACAAAGCACATCACATCATGGCACACTGTGCACACACAGTGATATGTATACAGACAGTGATATATACATCACTGCCTGTGTACAGTGTACTATGATGTGATGTGCTTTGTTACACCCAAACTGCACTGCATATGGTGCGCTACATATGGACAGCGATAGATACATACAATGTTTCCAGATTGGGGGTAGTTTAAAAAACAATCTGCATATTAACATACACCCTTCTCATGTATCGTCATATGACGATTCGTGTTAAAGTCAACAGTATAAAAATATGTGAACTTTAATAATTTGGAAGGACGACTTGTCGTTGCTTTGTTTTCGTCATGGATCTCTTTTAAAACTAATATACCCGTAGAAAAATTTGAACTTCACAATCTATGCCAACCTCAAAGAATGGGTCGTTTGTATGAAATTTTTTATTGATTTTTTTATCCTAGATAGTTATCAGTTTGTAGAGCATTCTCATATACTGTGAAACTGCTTATACGTTTAAAATTTGTTTTTGTCGTTATCTTGCCTATTTTTAAACAGAAATTTTGACCTACTGAAGAAAGAAGCATCTCATGACATTCGAAATACATTTCATCGAGGTTGGCCTCTTATTTGGAGAGTATTTAAATATTTGTACACTTGGCCACAAAAAAATGTTTTTTTTATTTATTTTATAGTTGATTTGTGCGTTAATCATTCGGTGTATATGGACCAAAGGTCAAACACCGAATAGAGAGGAATGAGATAGTGGAGGGTCTAGAAAGGAAGCGAGCTTCGACATCCCTTACAGAACCGGAGCCATTCTGTGGTCTGGGTTATAACTTATACCGAGAAGAGATCAGTAGAGTAGTAGACACCAAGAAAGTCACACTTTGGAGGAACCTTTCGGGACTCAAGCAGACTAAGTATCTGGGGAATTATAAACGCAAAAGATTGAAAACCTGCATTGACCTGAGCAAAAATAAACTGTGGCTTCTGACAAGGTTTCTCACGGAGCATTGGACACTCAGGGACCACCTTAGGAAGCAAGGCTTAGAAAATAAGGCCAACTGGTTTTGTGGAGAAATGAAGGCAACTTTGAAACACCTCCTAATAGATGTGACGTCCTCATAAACAAAGTAATAAAATTCTGAGAGTCTACCAGATTCGTGCAGGGGAGCTACAATCCTGAGATCTAATCCAGATCCTGTACTTTCTGAAGGAAACAGGACGAGACCACGGTTCGTTAGGCACCAGATGGGGGAGCATAATAGATCTTAAAGATAGCAGTGCACTAAATCCCTCCATTATCATTCATTCACTACATCATTCTGTACATGATCGGTGTTGAGATCATGTACAGAATAATTACGTGCGTACATGTAATATTTCTCCTGACCATGCTACATGCTTATAGTACCCATAATGTAAATGTAAAATAAATGTAATGAACATTTAAAACTACTTTGAAGTACACTTGTATGTAATTCCAACAGGTAAGTAAAATTCTAAGTAACAGGTAAAGTGGAGTACATAATATATAAAATTATTTTTCTATTTAATTTAATTTTCTAGTTTTCAAAAGTATTGAAATCAATAAAGAGAAACACAGTGAACAAGACATCTATATACAGAGATGAATACCAGATTGGAATATTGTACATAGTGATAGTCCCCCGAGACGATACGAGACAAGAATATCAGGTCTCTTGTATTGTATTGACTTGTAAAAGTTTTCTCTTCTCGTCTCGTTTTTACAGTTGAAGATTTTCTTGAAAAAATACAACTAAAAAAATAATTTTTTATACTTTTTAAGTAAAAGTCCATATTTTTCTTTATTTATTTAAATTTTTTATTATAATTGAAACAAGACTAAATAAAGATTAAATTAAAGCATTACCGCCCAAAATGATTTGCTGTTTTGTGATTTGTACATTTTTATAGATTAAAAATTGATAGAGATTGAAAGTACTATCGTTTATCTTTCAAATATTTAGCGAATTAAATTAGCAAATAATTAGGATTGTGATTTTCGTCTCGTCTCTCGCTGACTGTAGATGTAATAAGTAAGTTTATTTTACTGTGTGAAACTGTCACCAAATTAGCGACGATTAACATATCCTGAGACAATATAAGAGTAATTTTAATAAAAGTAAAATTAACAGGAATAAATGTGAATGAAGGAAATTTTAACAAGAGTAATTTCAATATAATTTAAAATTTATTATATTTTAAATCTAGAATATTTTAATTTAGTTAATTTTCTATTTATTTTTATTTTTGTCTATTGATCCCGACTTTCTATCTATTTCTAATTGTCAAAGAGTAAATTACGACTAGCTAATTTATACTGATGATGACTACTTTGTAGTCGAAATACGTATTTATAATACAAAAAAACTGATCTAGGCAAAGGGGGCGAATTTGAAATTTTACTTCTGGTTTGACAATCACGAGTGAATATTTCATAAACTTGGAGGCACTTGTTTGTTGTTTGTTCTTGATGAGTCATAGACAAAATAAGGTAATCTTATTTTGTACAAATAAGGTCCAAGTCAGGATTGTCATATCAGGACCTATAATACGACTTGTTACACAGATGGCAAATCATGTCCTTAAAGATCAAGATATCTCTATGTAGGAATGATTATGAATTCTTTATCAGGATCCCTAAAAGAATATAAGCAAAGCAAATAAGAAAAAGCAAAGAATATGGTGATCAGGTATTTAAACAAATCTCTCATGAAATACGCTATGCTAAGTAAATCCTAATTTAAACCTGATGAGTAAGGTCATCTGCGCCAAAGAAGTTTTTATCTTTGGATATCAAAGGACTAAAAATGTATAGATCTGATAAAAGCGTAATAATTTTCGACTTTTATAATGCTTTTATATTTCACACTACTAATTGTAGTCTCTACATATGGAGGAAAAAAATACAGATTGAAAGCAGATGTGTGTATACGTGAAGAGTTAACGATTTAAAAACATGTAATTTAGAATTTATTTATATATATTACATCAAATCTTATAAATACACTTCAACCGCATTTAATTTTACCTTAACACTCACTTTTTTATTACCCGACTATGGGAGAAAAGAAATAGCTCGCAATCACCAGTCCAATTGACCGAGCAGTCTAAGGCGTTATGTGTGTACAGTATGTCTACCTGGAAACTGGAAGGTTATGGGTTCGAATTCCGACATCGGCAGTTTCTCAATTATTAGGGGAAAGAAAGGGTGACTAAACTGTCGGTGTATGGACAAGAACGAAGTAACCGGTTTTGCTTGAGAAGGTTTTCTGCAGTTTCCTTCACGAACTATAGATGAATATCGGCATAGTTCCTATCATAGTAGGCTGCAGCCACACATCCAACCAATTCCTAGTCTACACACAAAAATTCCTTCCTCTCCACTCACATCTTTAGGCATCACAATGGACCTGATGGTCGAAGTGTAGCCCGCCCAGGGCAGTCTCTACAATATATCTATCTACGGGAGAAAAGGCTACGGTTCTAGCAGTCTATTATGTATGTCGACATATAGAACATATCGAATTTGGATAATTAAAAGTTAAAAAAAATTCAAGTAAGAACTCCATTATTCAATAATTCTTACATATGTTTATTTAGTTTTATTTTAAATATGACTAAAACCAAAAAAACTAACCATACAAACTGCCTACGCGAAAATTTTTAAGATGATAGTCACGCGTGACCAATGAACAAACCAAATCTATATCCAATATGTATAAACATAATATGTGCCTGTGTGTGTTTTTTTTTAAATATTTTATTATTTTGTAGCGATTTTAATAAACTTTTGTACACGAATAGGGAATATGCATGAAAATTTTTTTTCACATTTATTTTCAGAATATGAAAATACTGTTAATACTTTAATAATATTTAAAAACGAAATTAAAATCCGACAAATATCAAGGAAGCTATAAGCTTTTAAAGATTATTATCTGTCTCTTTCTTGCAAAAATACTAAAAACGGAGTTTTACGTGTATTTTAAATGGTGAAAGTGTAATATGACGTCACATAACATCAAGAGGGCTATCACCCTCTTTGTCTAATCGGGAATTTCAATCATTCATATCTCGTTTATTTTTAAAGTTATTTAAAAAGTAATTTTACCTTGATATTTGTCAAGTAAACATGCTTCAATTCAAGTGAAAAAAAATTTTCATGAATATTCCCTATTGTGATATTTAGTTTTGTGGCCAAAAGTAGTAAATTGCAACTGTATACACATTCGACATTTTAGATTAGTTAGTAAATATTAACAAGTTAGTAAATATTATTTGCATATGTTTGAGAATGGGTTTATCAAATTTTAATTTCAATTTCAACACTTTATGCGTATAAGAGATTTTCACCCCAACCAAATATTTTCAATTAATATTTTTTCTTTACCTAACTTTAATATTTTTTCTTTGCCTAACTTTTCTTTTACCTATCGACAGGACACTGTCGATTGATCTACCACCTTCATAACTTCACCACCATACATGTTATATACACCTGCAGAAACCTGCGGGTGTCAGGTATAGAATGTTTGGGTCCGAAACCTTGGATCCACCAACCGTGGGAGCAATCCCTGTGGAGAAATTGTGGGCCTTCTGTGTGGCATCTGGCGTCAACATAATCCTATGGCTTCATCTACTTAAAATAGACTTCGGGTGACAGGTTGTTCTCAAGGAGGGCACATAAGACCCGTTGGTCTAGGTGCTAGGGACCCACTTGCGGTACCCATCTTTCTAATTATTATTATTACATCAATGACCACCACAGGCGTAATGCTTAGCAGATTTTGCGAATAGAATAATTTTTAATTTGTACACTGAAGACGTTCGTATATCGATAGTAAATTCATAAAGTTCTACAAAATCCAAAATAAATTTAGTAAAATAAAATTAATTAAAATTAAAATTCATTATGTTAATAAACATGCTCATAATAACTTTGTATAACTGTGTATGTTTTTTCAGCGGCGCTGTTGCTGTTGTTTTTAAAATGTACCAAAATAGTTTCATTAATGCTGATTCAAATAATTAATAACTAATTCTAACGTTCGAAAACACTTAAAAATTCAATTAAATTGTAGCATTCCAAAAATATTTTATGACAATCTTTATCACAGTGTCTAATTTATTTAAGCTATTATTATATTTTCAAACCATCGATAATAGGTGTTGAATTTTTGAGGATAAATAATTACGAGATTAAAACTACTCAATTTCAAAGATTAAAAGTTTTATCTCAAATCATGTCTCACGAATAAACGTCCTTAAATCTACCAGCATTTCTTGTTTATATGTAAGAGCCTACACTTGATAAACAATTTACTTAAAACTAATAAAATTATATTTTATTTAAATAATATTCTAAACAAAGAAATCTTTGATATTCTTACTTGGTGTGAATATTATCGATATAAAGCATACAAAAATATATATTCCAAGTAAACTTTTCAGGATATATGAACTCACGTCGACGAATGTACAAAAAAAAACCTATATACACGATTTATCTTTGTGTATAGTTGTAGTATAGATATATATTTACTTATGAATTTAAGAAGAGTTAATATCTATTACACAAAGTTTAGTTTCAAGTAATGCATACGTGATGTTAATACACAAGTAATTATATAGTTATATACAGTACAACCGTAATCACAACAATGAATCATTATTTGCGAGTTAAGTCTTTATTAACTTATTGTCTACGGAACAGATATTTGTAATTTGGCTTTAACTGTGATGTTCATCACCACAATGATATGCTTTAACATCATATGGCTTTAACATCACCACAACGTATTTCTTTCCTCAAGAAAATATATTTTCTTCAAAATCTTTGCTTCAATAAAGAAACCTTTGTTTTCATTCAAGGCTATGCAGTCAAACCAAAAACCTATCTTTAGTTGAGCGAAGAAACTAAAATTCTTGAACGCTTGGCCTAAGAGAGTATTTTTTGGCCAAATACTCTTATAATTCTTTAATCAAGAAAATTAATAAGAAATTTAAAATTCTTATTAAAAAAAAATTAAAAACTCAAGAAGAGAAAGTTTATGCAGATTCTTTAACTGAAGTATATATACTTAACTGAAATATATTTAACTGAAGTATATCATTACTTCTTTAAAAAGTCTCAGTTTAAGAATTTCGAGATTCTTGAGTCAAGAGTCAGTTTATCTTTAGTTAAGATTTAACCATGTCTTTATTTTTTTACACTTTATGAACCAAAATCAGTAGATTTTTCGTTTTCGTATAAAAAAATATTTCATGAAAAAACGTTCCATGATATACGTAGTGTTTCACTGAGGCTACGAGGTAACCTCGCCTCGCCTCGGTCCTCGGTTACGAGGCACGAGGCGAGGCGAGGCGAGGTTCAAAATTTTAATTCTCGTTACTAACCGAAGCGAGGCATATTGTCCCAAATACCTCGCCTCGGCCGAGGCAAATTTAACAAAGTAAATTTAAAAAAAATAATATGTTACATGTATTTTTACAAAAAACATGAAGCAATAGATATATTAGATGCATTTTAAAGGAAAAAGAAATTGTATGCTATGATTACTTTTTATAATAATAATCATAAATTTGCTCATCGCCGGTTTGCAAATTTTACAGAGAAAAGTAAATGTATTATTTTTATGTTGTTTATCGACTGCATATTCTTATTTTAGAGAAGAAAAAAATTGTGCGGTCGGGAGACCCCGTCAGGAACGAGGTTTTTTATGTTATTTTCTCAACTCTAAACGTGATTTAATATGTAGATTTCTATTGATTATATTAGTATATTTTTGTCACGCCAAAAAGCGCAGCCCTGTTTTATTCAACTCTCTCTCTCTCTAATTTGTATATTTTGTTTTATTTTAGCGAATTTCCGGAAAGGAAATAGAGCTATTGGTCTCGTACCAAAGTCAAAATTTTGCAAATATTTTTTCAAATGTCCATCGATCCTACCTAGTAGATGTCGAAAATCATCGTCTCTAAAATTTATATATATAAGTTCTTTTTACCATATTATGTATATTCTTGCAAAATAAATCAAAGTTAGTATTAATTTTCCCTCGCCTCGGCCGAGGCAAGGCGAGGCGATGATGATAGCAAACCCAACCGAGGCGAGACGAGGCTAGTCAACATTCTGTCTCGGCCGAGGCCGAGGCGAGGCGAGGTGATACAAAAACCTCGCCTCGCCTCGTGCCTCGTGAAACATCATATACGAAATAATCATTATTCTCTCTGCGTTAAAACTCTAGTATTTAACGCAGTTGACCTGTTAATCATAGAGATATGGATCAAAAAAAGTATATTAGACCCGTCGCGTTCGACTTAGATTCCTCTCAATAGATATTTTAAAATAAAATCTCTGAACTTTTTTAGAATAGATTGTATTTGCATGGATCGATACTTATTAATCCATTATAACTATAACAATTAACAAATAATTAAAATTTTCGTAAAAAATATTTTTTAAATTACATATATAGTTTCCGAAACACAGTTCCTTCTTCAAACATAATAATACTGATTATTATCTTGCCTGAAGAAGGGACTGTATTCCCGAAACCTAAATAAAAATTTTACAAAAATTATAAACATTTGTATTATTTTAATAATTTTTGAAAAAAGATTTTAAGTTACTAAGAGTATAAGTTACTTAAAAAACCAAACTTATTCGATATACGATTTAGAATTAATAGAAATTCAATCCTAATAGAATGTAAATTTGGGTGTTCTAGTCAAATACGTGTAGCTATTAATTTAAAACTTTCTAAAAACCAGTTTGTACACTAAACATGCGATACAGTTTCACTGTAACCCCATACATATGTATATTTGACATGTAAAATTATGACCATTGTAGTAAAAACGTTTAATATCAAATGATTACATAATATGTATGTTTACCAGATAGGAAGAAAACATTAGTTGTTAATAAGATTAATTTTTCACATGTTTTTAATTATAAAATATTTCTATCTTTTTTTAATAAAATGTTTTATATTTTAAATTTTCACCATATGTGGTTTATAGTTAGCTATCAATATAGTTATTTGTGTGTTCTGCATATAAGAATTATATCTACATGAGATCGTGTTTGAAATATAACAGCTATAATTTTTAAATTTCTATTTTAACATTGCACTCAGGATTTTAAAATTGCACTCTTACAATTTACAAAAATTAATTTAAAACTGAATATTAATAATTACAATTAAAATGTCATTACAATACCCATAAATTGTAAATAACATATCATTCGATATCTAGTGATAAAATTTATTAGCTTGTGTGTATCATATAATATCTCCGATATATATGATACATACAAGCTGGGTATATTAAGTTTAGTTCCGACTTTATAACTCTTGAAAATATTGATCGCAGAAACAAATGTTTGGAATATGTGTTCATGAAATGACCTAATTCGTCCATTTCCGTCTGTCTGTCTGTGGAAACGATAACTCAAAAACGAAAAGAGATAACGAGCTGATATTTTGTACGTGTGTTTCAGAACTAAAAAGTAAGATCAAGTTCGTGAATGAGCAAAATCGGACAATGTTTACGCAAAATGAGCAAAACTGCCCATTTTAGAAACCGTAAGAGATATTTTCTTATAATTTTCCTTTTTTTAAAATGAGCAATTTTGTTTGAAATTTTTTTCATAAACTCATTATATTCCAATTTAAGGTATTTAATGAGGAAGATATTTAAGCAATTGACTCAGTTAGTTGTTATTTTATCTTGTTTACAAATCATTTTGATTTATTGATGTCACGATGGTACACTCTAAATGGAGTACACTCTACATAAGCATGAATCATATACTTTCCTTGTTTGTTACGTGGAATAATGCAATAGTCTCTCTCTCTCTACAAGGTATTTTTTTTAAATTCTATTATTTTAAAATTTTCTTATACAGGCTGCAATTGATTTTAATGGATTTGATGGATAAGATGGCTGCCAATTATGGATGTATTCTAATTATTCTAAACTTTCAATTTAGCTAAATATTTTTCAATTAACATATGAGGGAAGTAACTTAAGTTTACTTACCTGTGAACACCTGGCTGCAGGTAACCGTAGCAGGTAACCAGTCTATTCACACGTGAATGATTTAATTATAAAAAAAATAAATTTTTAATTAATTAATTAATGTTAATTGCAGCAGAACTACCCTGGCAGATATTACATTGCCAAATTGTTTATATTTCAATAAGCGTTTTCAATAATATTTCAATCAATTAAGATGAGAGAAGGTTTTTCTAATGCCGGATCTTAAACCAAAATAGATAATATTAATACGATTTTTTAGTTTAGATAGTAATCCTAATGTTCTTAAATTGTTGGTTCTTTTATTATACAATTCTAAGGTACGAAAATAAAACCAGAATACTAATAATATACACATAAGAGTTATGTTAGTAGTAGCGTTCGCACCAGATATTATTGTTCAAATACCCTAAATATTTGATTTAACTTAGTGATTCTACAATTTGTCTACATGATATTATGATAATTATAATAAATTGTCAATGTGGTAGTCATTTATAAGCGTCAAAGCGAATAAATAATAATAAAACTTGGTGTAGATTCGGTCAACTGGAACAATTTCAATGAATAATAAATATTTAATACTATTATTATCATTACTATAAAGGTCTGTTGTTTGGCTAGTTACTGCATGAGTACACCAACATTTACCTACAGATATGTTAATACAATGTCCGTGAAGTTGCCTGTATCCGCACTTGTAGCATACTCCAAAAACAGTATTCACCTCAGGCAGGTTTCACGGTTGACCGCAATTTTTTAAATCAATTCATTTCGACGTCCTGAATGTGATCCAAAGTTTTGACATTCCGACTCGTGATGCAACTGGGTCAAAATTGAATTTTTTTATAGCAAAAAAGCGTTTTAAAAATGAAAAAGAATATTATTTAATTCTATATAAAAAAAGGAAAAGAAATGAGCCCATGAGCATTAAAATCGGTTTATTAGAAATCGAGAAAAAAATTCCAAAAAGTTTAAACGCAAAATTATTATATTAAAATAAAAAATCTAAAAATTACTTCATCATTTTTTTTAAATAATGGCAAAGTATGCCTTTTATATGTTAAAAATAATATATCAAATTTGAGACCTTAAAAAAATTAGGTCCCCGACAATTAATAAAATACTATGTCACCTATTTTTATAAATAAAAAGGGTGCAAATCATGCTAGATAAATAAATTTTTTTTTAAATAAAAGGTCTCAATAATATCTATATAATATAGATATTGTTGAGACCTATATATCGAATAAATATAAATCCATTGTTACCTTTTTTTAGGTAGATTGCAACTGTTTAGCCAGCTTTATGGACATGTTAATAAGTCGATAGATTTGTAGTATTTTATAACATGATTTATAAAACGATTTTAAACGATGTGGTACATTAATTTCATAATTTATATTTGATTAATAATTTTTTGTTTTTATTAGAAAAAATGTAAACATCTACATGGTCTACCATCAAAACATAAACATTGAAACGAATTTCCTATAAAATAACTTATTATTACATAGCCTTGCGTAGAAAGACACAAGTCTCACTACTATGAAATCTTAAGTTTAGTGGATCGGGAATCACTGACAACCGGTACGTATCTCTTTTAATCCGCCCTTGCATGTATTTTCCCAATATTGTACACTTGGCCACATGAGTAATGGGTCAAATTCCAATCACTTTGGCCTATACAGACAGTAATTTTGATTTACACTTGGCCACAAAAGCTGATGTCATTTTTTTAAATTTTATAGTTGATTTGTGCTTTATACATTCGGATTTCTAGTTACAAATTTTATTCGAAATTTTTTTTTGAAAACCAAATGAATAAGGCACTAATCAAAATAAAAAAAAAATGATATTTTTAACATACCTTTCTTATAAACCGTAAGGTTTGTAAGGTTTAAGGTAAAAATTAGGAAACAATATTGAAATAATGTTAAAAACTAGAAATGTTGAAAATGATTTTGATGTAGTTAAAAAAACCAATTTAAGTTCCCTATTCTTCCCACTATTTATCAACGCTTCCAACATAGAACCAAATTATTTTATTGTCACCAATAAGGGAGGAAAATTTTCTTGTTAATCTATATTTTTTATTGGTAAACAATAATATTCAATCACCAGAATTGCACTCATTTGCCAAATTTCAATACGATAATTATTAGAGGGTCAAATTTCGATCACTAAATTTAACCCACTTATAATTGTGAAAGTTTGCAAGTGAGACTTCAAGTTCAATATTTTGGAGCATATTGTTGACCCATCCCTGAAATTTATTTCGAAATTTCGTTGTACACTTAGCCACTATGGACATACTACTATGGACCACAAAAGTTTCAAAATCCTTTTTTAAAATTTTATATTTGATTTGTGCCTTATTAATTCGGTTTTCGAATGAAATTTGTTACTGTATTTCTAATTAACAACTTTTATTCGAAGCATTTTTCCATAAATCGAATCAATAAGGCATAAATCAATAATAAAATTGAAAAAAATGGCATCACCACAAATGACAACAAATGACTCAGGACCACAAATGACTTTGGTGGTCCATAGTACTATGCCACTGAAACTTCAACTCATGGAGACTAGACAAGGAGACCGAACTCCATGTAAACAAATGGCTGACAAAAATAAGATGTCAGTAGTGTTCCTTTTGCACCGGAGACAGTGGACGGAGTATAAGTTGCGAGTTTGAATTGAAAAACATGACGCATTTATGTAGTATTATAAAAATTATTCGCAGCCAAAGTAATTTCCAATAAAATACTTTTTTTAATAAATGAAATAAAGTAATTAATTGAAATAAGTGATAGTTTTAAAATTACCAAAATAATTATATAACAATAAAAAACAAAATAATTATAAAACATCGACTAATTAAATAGTAACCTGTGAAGTTGAAGTTGGTAAAAATGCAAATAAATTAAGTAGAAATAAATTGCATTAAACTTTTTAAAATCAATTTAGAAGATTATTGAATCAGATATTAAATTAAACTTTTATTTTTTAATAATAAGTCCAACAAAATGACAAATATATATTTGACTCCTATTTATTATACTGTATTTACTACAGTGCAAAAGAAAAACTAGCGACGCTAGTGGCACAAAATGTAAATATAACTTCTACCATTACGTTGACAAATTTAGTCAATTTTCCCGATTGAGTTCGGTCTCCTTGTCTAGTCTCCATGCTTCAATCGAAGAGAACAAATAGATCGACCAGATCATTATTACTATTTTTGTATACACATAAAAACTAACCAATGATTTTTTGTAGTTATTTTGTGAGCTTCAATGTATCAAGCAAACATGATATTCAACATTTAAAGTCAACCCCATATATAATATTGAGCTTCACATACATAAAGCTCCATATATACACTTATATCAACAAGCACCAAATGAAAATGATAACATAAAGATATTACTATTCTCCTTGCATAGAGCTTTTCATCAATAGACTTTTCTTCAATGAAAATTATCAACTTAAAGAAAAGCACTCAGTAAAAAAGCATTACTAAGTGATTGAAAATTATTGTTTACCAATAAAAAATATAGATAAAGAAGAAAGTTTTCCTCCCTTATTATTTTCCAGTATTAGGAAAACATGATATTTTAAGGGTTGAAAATAACATACTTGTTTTGTATAAAATCATGTAATGTTAATAATTCACCCCAGATACATGTGCGCATTGCTTTCATTCAAGTGAATGTTATAGTTTACGTATATATAGCGGTTGCCATTAACTTACATTGCATGAAAATATCCCCTTCTCTGTACTAAATAAATAAATAGTTGAGCTTAAAGTTTGTCGTTACTGTTTATCGTAATATGACAAAAGATAAAAAACAATACTATAACTATAGTACATTGAATAGAGAATATTGCGATGCACAAATTTCGATCCCGAAAGTGCCGCTGTTTTGAGAAAACTGTATAAAACTGTAGATATAGGCCAATATCTTCATCACCGTGAACTTAAACCTAATTCTGGACGTCTTGCATTTACTTTATATAAACTACTTTATTTTATATAAACACTACTTATACCTGCGTTTTTTATTAAAAAAAAACTAAAAACCGCAATGCAATTTCCCATCGCTTCCACTATTTAATATATTTATCGACACTTCCAACAAATTTCTATTTCAGTGAAGATTTTAAGTCTAATCATAAGCTTTCAAACAAAAAAGTTTCATTCAAATCGGTCCAGTAGTTTCAGCGTGATGTCCAAATAAACAGACGATTACAATTTTAGAATAGTAGAGAAACATATTTTCAAGAATTTTCAAAATACTCGATGTATTTTGATGAAAAAGTTACTTACAGCGTATAGCTCGAACGCAAAGCGGTTTGTATATGTATTAGCGCATTTTCTATGATTTAATTAATGCTGCAAACGTCATCTTGGGAACTTAATACAATATTCAATATTATTCTTTCCTATGAAATTTCGTTATACCCTACGTATCTTCTACGTAACCAATTTGTTAAAAAATAGTCTAAATTAAACATTTCTATCATTAGTATATACAAAATTTTGATGGTAAATTTATTTACCAATTGTAAACTCAGCTATAACTTACACGTGCTTTAACGGATGCTTTTAGACAGATAGAGACAGATTGTAGAGGCTTCCCTGGACGGGCTACACTTCGACCATACGGTCCACTGTGATGCCTAAGGATGTGAGGATTTGAGTGGAGTGGAAGGAATTTTGTGTATAGACTAGGAATTGGTTGGATATGCGGCTGCAGCCAACTATGATAGGAACTATGCCGATATTCATTTAGGGTTCGTGAAGAAAACTGCAGAAAACCTTCTCAAGCATAGCCGGTTACTTTGTTCCTGTCCATACGCCGACAGTTTAGTCAATTAACCGCCCCTTTCTTTTTCCGATGTCGGAATTCGAACCCATAACCTCCCAGTTTCCAAGTATGCCTATTGCGCAGACATAACGCCTTAGACCGCTCGGCCACTTGGACTGGTTTTTGTATGGATTACGGATGCTTTTTGTATGAATTAAAAAAAATTCCATATTTTGGTCTTATTTGAAGCCGCTACTGTAATAATCCCAGCAGTGGTATTGGGACCCAATGTTGTTTGACACATACAAACTTTTATCTCACACTCTATATCTATTTCATAAATATACCGTAGTATATACCGGACATGTGAGAGCTTTATAAAAGGCGTCGAGTATTGATTATACCCTATTATGTATTATATACTATTCAACAAGCACGTGATAAACGTCTCGATGGATTTAACCACGTGCCACTATCGTTACCTAACGTGTGTACACAAATAACACTTTGAGAGCTTTCTTTATATCACGTTTATGTATTAGGGTATCAGAAATTTCATTCTATATTTTGTATATGAAAACGTTAATAGTCCAAGCTCTTTTATAACACATAACAGTTGCATGTCCATTCAGACAATGAATCTCACCCCCAATTAATTTAGTATAACATTCGGAAACTAATAAAAGGGTGTAAATGAATATGTTATAGGGAGGGAGTGGTTAATAAATATTATTAAATTAACAAGCAAGTGTTGTTTTTTTTAAATACTAATATTGGTACGTGGATTGGTGTTTGTTGCTTAAAGTGGTCAGGCTCAACTGTGATAGTTACATATGCGTACAAAAAACTATTAATTTTGACAGTTTAAAACGACAATTTTTTTTATTTAAATTTGAATGACAAATATTTATTTCCAAAATTTTGTTAATGCAGATATTTCTACGGAAACTATAATCTACTGAAGATCCAGACGCCAGAAAACATTATTACCACCAGAAAACTGCTATAACTATGAAACGGTGTGGACTCTTGGACTTCTGATAGTTTTACTGGTGTCTTATGGAAAATATACCTAGGAATTTCTTTTATCGTTATTTCGTTACCTCCTACAGTTTTCTCCAAAAAAATTGGACAAACATACATACAACATATTTCCCTGTAGATATATTTAAATCAAGTGCTTGGCTTCTTGTTGACCAAATTCGTAGCTACCGCAGTTTCCGATTTGATTGAAAATTATGTCTCCTAAACCATTTTAACCCAAAGACAGCGAAAATTTAGTCTAATTGAATGCTTAACTTGTTGTTTGTACCATATTGCTTGTATAAGCCATTCTAGATTCGAAATTTTGGATTCCAAAACATATATAGGTAGTTATATTTCGAAAATCATAACTTGAATCAAATTTTCAAGTAGATTGTCATATGGATAAAAATGGTCCAAAATTAAGATTTTCCGATTTGTTTTAAGGGGTCCCTCTAAGAAGTATTGAGAAAGATTTTTATCTCCGATTTTATTAAAAATTATGTTTCTTAAGCATTTTCACCCCAAGAAAACAAAATTTCAGTTACAATTTGATTGTCAGATTTGTAGTTCGTATGATATTGCATGTATAAGCCCTTCTGGAATCGAAACTTTGGATTCGAAAACACATATAGGTAGCTACTACAAAAATCATAACTTGAATCAAATTTTTGAATAGAATTTCATTATTTATGGGTTAAAATGGTCTAAAAATATAATTTTCAAAAAGAATCGGAGCCAAAATTACTTTTCGGTTTATCCAATTTTCCAATTCAATCGAATCTATTACTTGTAGATCTAACACACTAATTTTTGGTGACAAAAATGGCAATTTAACTTAGATGTATTTCAAAATCTATGTAAATTTAATTGATCATCTGGTATGTCAATTCATCGAATTGCTTGGTGAGAATGTTGCTGTTATGTAGAACGATTTTTTAAATTAATGATATATATATATATATATATATATATATATATATATACATATATATATATATATGTCCCTAGGTTACACTTCGTAACCACCAACAAAATTGTATATTGATTATTAAATATTGCGGCTAAAAATAAACATTGATTTAAAGTCCATATGTTATCTTTTATTAATAACCTTCATTGACTAAGGTCTGAGGTTGAATATACCAGAATATATTTTGGTATATTCGAACAAATTCTTCTCAATATACAGAATTTTCGTACTCACAATGAATGCGTTGCAATTAAAATACCGAAATCTAAGCAAAGTCTCAACGTACAAGGTGTTCATCTAAAATATATAAATTTGATTAAATTCGTATATGATAGTTTCGCAAGAATTGTCCTAGAAAAACCGGGTCCTTTTTTCAGAGTTGGAGTTAAACGTGGAGTTAAACAAGGAGATCCACTATCTCTTAAATTGTTTAAATGTGTATTGGAAAATATGTTTCGGAAAATGAATTGGAAAAAAATGGGAATTAAAATTAACGGTCTATTGTTAAACAATCTTCGGTTTGCTGACGATACCCTCCTATTTGCCTCGGAATTTCAACAAATGCTTGGAAAACTTAACACTGTAGGTAACGGGGTGGATCTAACAATGAACCAAAAGAAAACAAAATTAATTGCAAATGGGAGTGAAATGCATGTATCTATTGATGGCAACACGTTGGAGTGGACAACAGACTACATCTACTTAGGATAACTAATAACCTTCCACAATAGGCAACAAAAGGAAATAGATAGAAGAATAGCTATATCTTGGAAGAAATGTGTCATGAAAAGTAAAATTCCCATCAAACTAAAAACCAAAGTTTTCAACACATGTATATTACTTAAGAACAACACAAAGAGCAATGGAGCGTAGTATGCTTAACATAAAAAAGAAGGGCAAAATAAGAAATGAAGACATTAGACAAAGAACGAAAACCACAGATGTATCTTACTTCGTCAAAAAATTTAAATAGAAATGGGCTGGACACGTTTATCGAATGAACCAAAACAGATGGGCCAAAATATGCACAGTGTGGTTACCTCTGCATAAACAACGAAAAGTCGGCAAGCAGAAAGCGAGATGGCGTGATAGTTTTAAAAGAATGTGTGGAAATACGTGGACTCGTCAGACCTTAGACAGAAAGGTTTGGGACACTGTGGGAGAGGCCTATACCCTATCAAGGGTCTAAGGTCTATTATGTGTATATTATGTAATTTATATTACATTGAATTTATCAAAATTTCATTTATATTTTAACAATATTATTACATTGAATTTTACAAATTTTCATTTATTTTGATTTTTATTTCGAACATTGAATTTCTAATTCTCTTTTATATTTATTTACTTATTTTTTCTTTCTCTGTATTTATTTATTAATTAGTTTTTTTGTGAATTCAAATTTTATTTGTTTTTAAATCATTTAAAAATTTTTTTAATACTTATATTTAGAATACTAATTTATTTAATTGTATAACAGACCCTAATAAAGGCTTATTATTATTATTATTATCTGAGCATAAGTCTTATGTAGAGGTATGTTAAATAAATTTTCTAATAAATAATATTACTTCGCGTATTTTGTGGTTTTTGTTTTATAAAACTCAATTCAAAATCAACTTCTTCTTTCTTTTTCAAATAGAAATAGTACTTTTATTTAAAAAAAAATTAAATATGAAGGCAAATAATAATATTATAATTAACTCTAAATAAAGACATATAATGAAATAAATAAGATGAGACAGCATCATGTAGATATATGTACTCGTATGTATATTAGAATAATATACCTTATTAAATATACAGTGTTGAATAGTACGGAAGTGATATGTCTCACTAGGTGATCTCAACATCAGATTAAGAGTAAAACCACGTAAATAAGTAACCACGACACACTGAGATGACAGATGATACATGAAAACGAATGCCCTAACTAAGCAAGTACTACAGTTAATAGTAGTATCATCATTATTATCATATGAAATAATTTTACTTGTATAAATATGAGTCATCGTTTAGTGCAAGTTGTACAATGAGTTATAACGCGTCGCGTCGAATAACATTCAAACTCAAACCAATCATGGCGTATTATTTTCCGGTTTTGTTTTATTCTTAAGTAACGATTGATTATATTCGTATTAGGATCTCTGTTTAACCGATCTCGAAATATAACGCCGGGGGTGTGAAGTTAATAGTACCTATATAAAATATTCTGTACAATTTCTGACAGTGGTGAGTAAGATAGCGGCCTGAATTTTAATTATCATGATCATAAAAGTGAAACTGATTCTGTGCAAAGGTACAAAACCATAAACCAGTAAGAGATTTTTAAAAATGTGATCACATTTTACTGGTTTATTGCTCTGTGGCCATGAAATTCCCATTCAATAACCATTTTAAATTGGAATTTGTACCAGTCCCTTTGATGATAATGATAATAAAAATTATGCTTGCCATCTTACTCACAACTATAGGAAAATGATTGCACGTATTGTAATTACATTACTACATATTATATTTACTACATATTAAATAGTATTATCCTATATACAGGGTTGCGCATGGATCAGTTTCCGCACTACATCTCGATAACGGTTGACCACACTAAAAAAAAAATTCGTTACGCAGGAGCTGCGTCAACTTATTTCAGCGAATTTCCTTAGAATACATAAATCACTCTCTAGCGGTCATAATTATAGTGTGATCAAAATGAAATATAATATCTGATATGACTTTAGTATTTGCAAAAATTAAATTTATTAATAGCCAAAAGAAAACGGTAAAACGATTATAGTTTATAGTTACTAAGGAAACGACAATCAAAATTTTTTAGAATAAAATATATTTTATGTATTCGTGTCAAACACAAAATATTAAATATCTCTCTTAATATTAGAATAATCGAAAAATGTATAAGGAGTAAAGTTGTAGAAAATCAACTTGCTACAATTCATTATCTGATCATTTTTCTCAAACTCTAATGTGAACAGAGATATTTAGAATTTTAACTTTCAATCTTTATTTGTAAATATTTCTGTAAATATTAGTGTAACAGAAAAATGATAAGAAACAAAATTACACTAAAACTTAGTACCTACAAATTAACTCCTGATAAATTTTTCGGTTTTTTCAAATATTAAGGGAGATAGTCAAATTTTGTGTTTCCCCCTCCCTCTAAACCCCACTTTCCCCTGGTCCGATTTTACCCATTAACGAACTTGACCTTAATAAAAACCTTAATAAGAAAAATGATAAGAAACAAAATTCCAGTAAAACTTAGTACCTACAACTTAACTCCTGACAAATTTTTCGATTTTTCAAATATTCAGGGAGATAGTCAAATTTTGTGTTTTCTCCTCCCTCTAAACCCCCTTTCCCATCATCCGATTTTACCCATTAACGAACTTGACCTTTAGAGTACCAAAAGCGACCCGAATACCCAATTTCATTCTAATCGGAATAAATTTTGAAAACCACTAGAGTCCACAGGCATTTAAAAAAAGTACATATGTTGTATATATATATATATATATATATATATATATATATATATATTTATATATATATATATATTTTAGCGATAGTGATTTTTAACATCTAATGGTAGGATCGATGGACATTTGAAGAAATTTTTACGAAATTCCAACGTTGGTACAAAAACAATAGCTGCATTTCCTTTGGAGGAAATTCGCTAATACAAGTAATTAATGCAGTATAAAAAAAAACATATTTATTACCTTCGACAAATTGATTATTATTCCAAGATTAACCTTCTATTTCATCGCGTTTGATTGGCTTAATACATTTTTCTCTAGCATTTTGTTCTATGATAGAACGTCAAAATGATGGAGATCTAATTTTTATACAAAAAGAGCTTTATCTGTTTACAAATTATACATTCATGGTATATTCAACTTTGAAGGCAATATTACTAAGAGGTTGTAACTAAATCTTATGTATCTATATTTCTAGGAGGACGTCATTAATGTTACCTATATATTATTTACATAAATAATAGATTTATTTATTTATTTTATAAACATATACATGAAAAATATCATGTTTGAAATAAAGTTCTACCCACACATATTATGACCAATGTGTAATCATATCAATACAATATAAATGCTACAGTTCAAATATTATAACAATGATCAATCGATATTCGACACAGCATATTTATTACATACTACGTTAAACAATCTAAGTATTAGATATTCTTTTAAGTAAATAAACAAATAAAAGATTCTCCAAAATCTGTCAATCTGATTATCGTCTATAACGAAAACAAAAACAATGGTAAATGGCATAACTCCGTTTTTATTAGCCATAAACTGGAGTCACCGACAAAATATCCGGCGACAATATATCCGCCGACAAAATATTCAGAGACAAAAATATCCAGTACCTACCATAATATCCAATAAAAGAATTAAAACTCTTTCTTTAATTAATTGATGATTTCAATAGTTTTTGTCAAGATATCTGAAATATATAGAACACCTTTTAGTGCGGGGCCTAAAAAACACGCAAACCCGACCAATTTAGGATATGATCGATGTGAGTTGGATTAGATAACTTATATATTTCCTCAGTAGTTATAACCTTTATTGTTTAGAAATACTTAGAAATTACAACATAATATCGGAATTTTAGGTTGGCAAACCATCCTTATGCAAATAACCAAACGAATATAGATTATTCCTCCGGTAGCCGAAGGAATAGCCATTTCGATTAAAATAAATAACAATTACATATCTAAAATGCATAATTAAAGATTAAATATCATAAATGCCTGTTATTAATAAAAGATATTAATAAAAGGCTAATTATATGTCACCTTAACATACATATATTTATATGTTAAGATAAGACCCTTTTACTCTCGCATCATATTTAATTTTTTTTCATCCCATAAACTGTATGTACCACAATATTTTATTCAAAAAAACTATTCAAGCTCAATTTAGAAGTATACCTATACATAACTTAAAATTTATAATATTGTCATTTATAATGGTATACGATTTTAATTTAGATATTTGCCCTAATTTCCTAGATCACGTGCACGTGCAGACCGTCACCAAATTAGCAACAAGTAACATCTCCTCGGAGAATAATTGCAATTAGCTAATTCATACTGATGATTACTACTTTGTAGTCGAAATACGTATTTATAAAATACAAAAAATTTTGATCTAGAAAATTGGGGCAAAAATCGAAATTTATTTCGAAAAATCCTAGAGTTCTGTTTAATATTATTTGTATACGATTTTGTTTGTTAGAAATAAAACAATCTGTATCATTAATATAAATAAACCATATTTTGACAAAATGGAAACCCGACTTCAAAAATAAAATATTCTATAACAAAAAATGCACTAAAAAGTAAAAAAATAATTGCATATTCTTGTGCCAATTTTAGTTCACCTAAGCAAAAATTTTTAAATATATATGTACAATTATTGTTATTTTTGGAGGCGGTGTCAGCATAGAGAAATTCACATAATTTTTGGACACCGCCTCCAAAAATAACAATAATTGTACATATTTATTTAAAAATTTTTGCTTAGGTGAACTAAAATTGGCACAAGAATATGCAATTATTTTTTTACTTTTTAGTGCATTTTTTGTTATAGAATATTTTATTTTTGAAGTCGGGTTTCCATTTTGTCAAAATATGGTTTATTTCTTGCTTTTTAGTGACTTTGAAGTTCTATAACTAGTTTTATTTGTCTAAATATGGGTAGACTAAACGACTTTTAACACATTTTTTTTTTACACGTTTTTTTTTTTTTTTAATTTTAAGAGCATTTTTTTATAACAGATTTTCAATTTTATTTACATGCATTTTGTATTTTTTTTGTAAAAATTTTTTTTTTGGGGTCGGTTTTCTTTTTGTAAAAAATTTTTTGAAGTCGGTTTTTAAAAAAATTTTCTTATTTTCCCATTATGAATGAGTATACCCTTTCAAAAAAAAAAAAAATTTCGCAGAAATCGGTTATCACATATAAAATGAGGATTTTCCTCGATTTTCCGGGGATCCCCTCATCAGAATGCGATTTGGTGCCAATGGGACCAATAGGAAACCAAACCCTTTAAAACAAAAAAAATTCAAAATCGGTTCATAAATGTCGGAGTTCTGAGGTGACACACATCAAAAAAAAAAAAAAAAATACAGACGAATTGAGAACCATCCTCCTTTTTTGAAGTCGGGTTAAAAAGAATATATAATTAAGAAGTAATTGTTTGAAATTGTGAGTTAATTGTTTGAAATTGTTTAAAAAACCAAGGCGAGTCGAAGTGATACAAAAACCTCGCCTCGCCTCGTGCCTCGTGAAACAATAGACGGACATGCGGAAATGGCCGAATTAGGCCAATTTATGAACACATATGCCAAACATGCATGCCTCTTCTTTCTTCTTTTCCAGCTCTACAGCCCTTGATGGGCCTTGGCCTCTCAATTATAGAGCTCCACGTTGCTCTCTCCCTAGACTTCTTTTCCAGTTTTTTATTTTCATTATTTTCAGTTCATCCTCAAGCCATCTTAGCTTTGGTCTTCCTCTTTTCCTATTACTATATAATTTTCCATTCATGATTGTCTGAGGCATTCTTGTTTCCTTCATTCTCTCGATATATCCTATCCACTGAACTCTTTTAGCTTTTATAAATCTTATGATATCTTTTCCTTTAATTAGTTTTTCAACTTCATGATTGTATTTTTTTCTCCATGTGTTGTTTTCTTTAATGGCTCGATACATTTTTCTGATTCTACGTTCGAAATTTCTTAAAATATTTTCATCTTTATTGGATAAAACCCAGGTTTCCGATCCATATTTAACTATAGGCCTTAATAGGGTTTTATATATCTGCATATTACAGTTTCTTGAAATTAATTTACTTTTTAATAACCTAAAACATTCATGCCTACGATCAAATATTTTCAAGCGTTAAAAAAACATAATATAGGTCGGGACTAAACTGAATATAGGTACCTTGTATATTTACATATACTGGGTATAAAAATAAAATGGATATAAGAAAAGAAAAAAAGAATACATAACTCTAAAATTGATTAAGTTACAAAATATAATATCTCTACTATATAAGAGCGAGTTGAATCGTTCATTCATTTGCTTATACATATTAAATTACAACATGGTTACTTAATAAATGTGTGTAAGACAGTAGCGGACCACAAAATTATAAACCACACCAATAATAATAATCTTCTTTCATTCAACTTCAGACTGACGACTGGCTACTTACTGCCTACCTTACATTTAAATTATTATAAATAATATCTATACTTCAAAAATATAATAATACGTATACGGTTTGTAGAGTGTATTTTATGTAAATAGAAGAAAAAAAAACACGGTATGGTGTGAAATAATCAGATAACCTCTATACAAACTCTATTTCAATTCATATCGAATATTTAATGGTAGTTTCTTACACTATTTTTTTATACCCGGTATATATAATATACACAAGGGTTATATTAAGTTCCGACTTTGTAAAATAAGACGATCCAATTAGGCCATTTTCGAATACCCGTCTACCTGTCGAGCTGAAATTGTGTGTGTAGAAATAAAAAGTAAGACCAAGTTTGTAAATGGGTAAGACAAAAATTGTTCCTTTTATAAAAATAAACAACTTTTGATTGCAATTTTTTTTCATCAACTCAATAGATACCGGGTATTTAAGTTTACTGAGTTTATGAAAACAATTTTTTGAACAAAAGTTGTTTATTTTAAAAATAAGAAGATTTTTTGTTATTAAATTTTTGTTACATCTCTTACGGTTTCAAAGATAAGTTATCTCTTACAAGTTTTTCCCATTTTGCCCAAACATAGTCCGATTATGCTCATTAACGAACTTGACCTTACTTTTTTGCTCTAGAACACATACACAAAATTTCAGCACGTTATATCTATTCGCTCTTGTGTTATCGTTTCCACAGACAGACGGACATGCGGAAATGGACTAATTAGGTCATTTTATGATATCTATAACAAAATTTTTTTTCTGCGATCAAGATTTTCAAGCGTTACAAAGTCGCGACTAAACTTATATACCTTATACAGATTATTAAAATAATCAAAGAGAACTCTAGGTTTTTTGAAATTAAATTTCAAATTTGGCCCCAATTCCTAGAACAATTATTTGTATTTTATAAATACTTATTTCGACTACAAGATAGTCATCATCAGTATGAATTAGCTAATCGTAACTATCTCTGGGATATGGAGTCAGAGAAATGTTGCTCGTAGCTAATTTGGTGGTTGTCTCAGCTAATTCATACTGATGATGACTACCTTGCAGTCGAAATACGTATTTATAAAATACAAATAATTGCTCTAAGAATTGGGGCAAAATTGTACTCGTATATTTACATATATTGGGTATAAAAACCAAATCAGAGTTCCTTAACACATTGTTAACGGATTTATGCATAATCTACGTTATGTGAAGTTACATAAGAGTAGGGTGGATACAAGTCTGTGGTAGGTACGTAAGACTGATAATAACAAAGAAAAATTAATACGCACAAAAAACGATGACGTGGTTCAAATCCTGACGAAATGTGATTGTTTATATTTCTCGGCTAGTAGTGCAATGGTAGGTCACAAAAGGTTGAAGAAAGGAAGGTGTAGTAGATCTCTTTTAAATTTCTATTAGTGTAAAAAGTTATGCAATACAAAACAAACGGTAGTTATATTTTAATATCGATTCAGTGGTTAGTATTATTCGTATGTAATATCAAATTACACAATTTTATACTGTCTAGAAATTGCAGTAAAATCGAGAAGTGCCAAATCATTGATAATAGGGAATATGCATGCAAATTTTTTTTCACTTGAATTGAAGAATGTTTACTTGACACATATCAAGTTAAAATTACTTTTTAAATAACTTTAAAAATAAGCGAGATATGAATGATTGAAATTCCCGATTAGACAAAGAGGGTGATAGCCCTCTTGATATGTTATGTGACGTCATATTACACTTTCACCATTTAAAATACACGTAAAACTGCGTTTTTAGTATTTTTGCAAGAAAGAGACAGATAATAATTTTTAAAAGCTTATAGCTTCCTTAATATTTGTCGGATTTTAATTTTGTTTTTAAATATTATTACAGTATTAACAGTATTTTCATATTCTGAAAATAAATGTGAAAAAAAATTTTCATGCATATTCCCTATTATAAAGTGTCCACATATCAGTATATTATTTCTTTCGTTAAATAAATATTTGAAGATACGCAAACATCCACAGATATTAATGATCAGAAATGATAAATTTGGCATCACAAGATCTCAAAATGTGCATGTCTAATGAGATCCTAATATTGACATAAAAACACAATACGTAGTATATATGCATTCAAAAGTACGCAGTAGTTTCTATATAGAGGTAAAAAGAAAAAAATTTAGATGAAATACAACTGATAATGGTTAATAATATGTTGTATGTAAGTAAGTATTACTTGATAAATTATTATTTTCGTTAGTTTTAAATTTTAATTTGTCTACTAATAATGTATTTTACTGTATAGGCTGTAATCGTCAAGGTTACCCATTGTGATACGAAATTTGCAAAAGTATATATATCAGCATATAAGGTAGGGGTGGCTAACAAGTGGACCGCGATCGACCGTTCGTGATCGCGAAGCCAATTTTGGTAGATCGCTGGCAAGACTTGATGAAAAGCAATTGAAGAGTTTGAGGTAAGATTTCAAGATTTTGAAAAAATAAAGAAATTGTGGAATTGGCCAAAAAAATGCAAACATACTTCATGAGGAGCTAAAGGCATTAAAAAATAAAATTATAATTTTACAATCTGATTTAATCTTACAAGCCAGAAAATTTGAAGAATATTTTTGGAGATACATCGACCGAGAAAAATATCCCAATATCACCAAATGTAGGGAATATATTTATTCTTATTTCGGATCTGCATACCTATGAATCGGCATTTTCATACTTAAAGTTAACAAAGACTAAACAACGTTCTGTCCTGATTAATTCCCATACACACCCATACACATTCCCATAAGACTCATTATTATTATCTTTGTCAGGATATAAAGCTAATTATGGTACCTTAGTTAGAGACATGCAAACTCAGTCTTTCCATTAATGTTAAGGCAATAAAAAAATTCTATATCTGCCTTTATCTGTAGCTAATTTGAATTAATTTTGATCCGTTAAATAATTGTGTTGTTTTTTACGTAGATGGATATACAGAGTGTTTCGGTACGAGGTGCACTTCCGCGAGCTATTCATAGATTAGCAAAAAACAAGTCTAAAAATCTTTTATCATTCTTTCATTATCCAAATTTTCCTGACCCAAAAATAATCGCGAAAGTGAATTCTGAAAATCAAATTGTGAGTCATACTGTGCATTTTTTTAAACAACTTTTTCATATATACCTTCGAACAAATAGTAAAAGACGATCGCGACACATTTTTACCCGACGACGGCCAAAAGCCAAAAGGAAGGATTATGTTTTTAGCAGTCTATTTCTTCAAATGTCTTCAAATGTTGAAATTGATTCTACCTAGTAGTTGTCGAAATTATATTAATCAAATTACGTCTATACGCAACATATTAATTTTAGTCCAATCAGAATGAAATTTGTTACATTTTGATATTTGAAAGGCAAATTCATTAATGAGAAAAATTGGTCAAGGGGGGAACAAAAAAGGATAACACAAAATTTGGATCTGTTAACATTATAGTTAAATGGGGAAGTAAATGACGATAAATGATATATTTACAGTATATTATTGATATAATAATATAGATTAAAATGATGACCTCTTCCAATAAAAGCATATAATTACACGAAAAACAAAATTTATTAGTTTCATTTAATTTCAAAAGTAATTAAATAAAATTACATTTGGTATTGGAATAAATAAGTATTAAAAATCAACGTAGGCTGAATCAATTGTAGGTGGAACCTTTCTTAAGTCTTTTCATTGTATTGTTCTTTCTTGAAAATAATATTTGAATTTTAAAATTACATAATGACCATTATCAACAAAATTTCATGGGTTTGAAATAACTTTCATAATTTCTGGGGTGATCCAAAGCTCGTAAGTGTAATGGACTAAAAAAAAATACAGACGAATTGAGAACCATCCTCCTTTTTGAAGTCGGGTTAAAAATTGATTAAAATCGAAGAAAATATACAAATGATACAATAAAAAATTGATTTTATTTAATAGATTAGCTAAAGAATTTTACGAGTGGGTTTTATCGAGCACATTAAAAAAATATATAAAAGTAATCCATATGTGAATAATGAGAAGTTAAAAAGAAAAAAAAAACAAATAATAAAAGATCTCAGATGTAATTTATAGTAAAGTTAAATAGTAACTAAATATTATTAACCAGTAGCCTTTACATTATTTCTATGTAGTAGCCAACACATATTTAAATCGTTATTAATACACATAAATTTTATTTAAACGAGATCATTATAAGATAAATATGAAAAAGTATTACTTAGGTAATATTTTGTTTTTAAATAGACACACACATATACACCTTTTCATAATTATACATAAAAAATAAAAAATATTGCGTTACTGTGTGTGTTAAAAGTCTATTAAAATCATAGAACTAAAAGGTGTAACACTAGCAATAGATATTTAAACTAATAGAGAACTTGCATGTTTGGTTATTTTTATTTTTTTGAAAGTTTACTAAAACTTATTAAACAAAAACTTTCAACAATTGATTTTTCATGTAATTTTACAATTAAAAATTGTACTTTGAAAATGTACATTCAAACGGCAGTGACGTCATTATATCGCTTTAGTAACGCCACCTCATGGAGAAATGATAAAACATCCATGTTTACGAGAGAGACAAGAGTCTATTCGACTATTTTGTTTTGACACAAGGTGATCTGAATATAGAAAATACAAGTATATAGCATGATTCCAATTGGCTCTCAGCCTCAACGGATATAATGACGTCACAATCAATCACAAGTCGTTTTTTTATACAAAAATTTATTTATTTTTTATTAATAATTAATGAAAAGATGAAATTGTTTGCAAAATGAAAAAAAAAATTATCAAAACATACTTCAAATGAATTGTTCTTTCATTTATATATGAATTTGTAGCAATAAAAAATTAATGCAACTTCTCTATTGTAGGCACAGAATGGTATAGACACACATATTCGAGAAAATGCTCAATTCGAAGCTAAGAAATAAGAAAAAATGAGACAATCAATCCGTGGACTCTAACGTACTCCGAGTCCAATCCGTGGACTCTAATGTACTTGTTGGTATATACTCTAAAGAGTATGTGAAGGAAACTGTAGAAAACCTTCTCAAGCATAGCCGGTTACTTCGTTCTTGTCCATACGCCGACAGTTTAGTCCATTAACCGCCCTTTTTTTTAATAATTGACGAACTGCCGATGTCGGGATTCGATCCCATAACCTTCCAGTTTCCAAGTATGCATACTGCGCAGACATAACGCCTTAGACCGCTCGGCTACTTGGACTGGTCATTCAAACTGATTTTTTTTGTTTTGACTATTATATGCGCGTAAGGGGAACTTATTTAAAAGTAGAAGGGCAACTTATTTAAACCATATTTTAATTATATGTTTAATACTTAGTATTAAATATATGTTTTCTCCCATTCATTTTGAAAATAGACTGATCGAGGATTCTCTACAAATTAATATACTTCTATATATTGACTTTGCGTCTTTTGATTCTAAGATTATTTCTACAAATTGTTTGGCTATTATATTATACATCCATGTTTAGGTCATGTTGTTAAGTGAATTCAGATAACGTATAAAACACTTAATGATTTTGAATCATCCTGTACCTTCTGTTGTAATTATAATACACACGACATACATCCCTTTAAATACGCGATGCAATTAAAATTGCAGATATTATTATCTAGCAAATATGAATTGCGAATTAAATATATAGGTAGTTTTAGACTATTAATGTTTATGTTTGTTGTAAATAAGTCATAAGATACTTCAGAGCTAACATACTTAACTCTTACCAGTCATACCATGATAGTAGGTAAGCTTAGTTCTAAGTACTTTAGTTCTACAATTAGTGTAATAACTTAAAATGGTTATATAAACATACAGGTTGTATAATTGATTGTTTGGAAATGACTATACGCAAGTATAATATGGTTAATAAGTGAAATTAAAGTTAATGTATACATGGTTCACTGAATCTCCAGCCCAAATGTAGAGGAAATTACGTCAAATTGTTCGACAAGACAAATTATGGTATCGTCACAGTTTAAGTGGATCAATCTATTTTCAAAATGAAGTGGTGGAAACATATTAAAGTTTCCCCCACTTTTAATCTATTTATCATTTTATTTAGATGTGTGAAATATAACCAGTGATATCAAAACAATGTATCGTTGTGTTATATAGAGTACAACTGTTTTTTTTTTACTTTTGTAGAAAGCCATAGCATTCCGGTGGCCCAGAAAACAAAAGTTTTGTTGTATGAAGTAATACAACTACATAAACCAAAATATAAAAATTATACAATAAATAATATTGCCGTCGATCATCGGCATACCGTGTTAAGACTGGCACCTTATCATCCAGAGCTCAACCCTATCGAAAAAGCATAGGCTCTAGTGAAAAATTGGGTGGCCTCACATAATACAAGCTTCAAGCTTGACGACGTCGTGAAATTGGCTGCGCAAAAATTCGCTCCAGTCTCAAAAGACGATGGGGTGAAGTTATGTAAACATGTACAAAAAGTGGAGCAACATTACGTCGATAAAAGTTTATAATTTATTGTAAATTTCGACAGTGAGCTTGCTCCAACGAATTTTCTGAAGACAACTAGAATTCACTAGTTGACGCCTTCAATAGTTTTTTAGTGTCACTGATTTATTGTTTGGTTAATAATATTATTTGTATATTTTAGTCTATATATTATGAATTACTTCATATTCTAGTAATAAAGAAAGATGAGTATATGATTAACTTTATGTTAAATATTATTTTTGCTTTTTTTTAATTGCCAAAAAAATTTGTCCTTATGTTTATTTGTTGTTTATCTTTCTCTTTCTATAGATCTTAAAATATAATTTTTTGTCTTCATTTATTATTTTTAATTTAAAAAATCACAAATTTCAAATGAAAAATAAGAAAGGACATTGTATTGTAATTACATTATAAAAAAGCTGTTTGTCCTTTTAATATAGAGAAAAATGCCAAAATATATATATTTTTAATAACAAATATGCTGTCTTTTATTATTTAATGGCCATGATATATTGCTATTTTTGTCTGATATATTTGTTTACAGATATTTTTACATTCAAATATTTTACATTCTTTTAACTTAATTATAATTATGAGACTAAGAGAAATACTATAGAATTATATTCTATAATATTTCCCCTCGAAGAAATGGTCATTATTAAAATATGGTTTAAATACTTTAAATTAGTTGCCCTTCTACTTTTAAATAAGTTCCCCTTACGCGCATATAATAGTGAAAACAAAAAAATTCAGCTATTTATTATATTATATTTCTACGAAGGGACTATTTTAAATGTATATAGAATTTGTTGTTCGATTGAAATTGGATTCCTTACAATCTATAACACAACCAGTATGTAATATTAATGAATTCAAATGAATATTATTTATCTATTACTCCAAGCTAGTTCAGAGGTGGGCAGGAGATGACTCGGCCAAGCTCTGAGTGAGAGGTAGGGAAGAGAGATAGAGTTAATACAGGGTAACCTACCAATTATTAATATTTTCTTTTTTTAATTAAAACATTTTCTGAAAAAAATATAATAATACCAAATCTTTTTTATGATCACTATTATACAAAGTAAATAATACAAGCAATCATTCAATACATACTCTGGAATTTTGGGCTGGTAATTAGGGTCATAAAATGTACCTTTTTAGTATATATCATATTTGTGTATGAATAAAATAAAAATATATAAAAAATATATATAAATCTTTTGAACCTTTAAGTTTACCGCTGGACCATTGTAATAAAAGAGGGAAATTTTTGCAAAGGATAATTTAAATAGAATTAAAGTTTTGGAAATTCCAAATGATTTGTCTAAATATTTTACTATTCATATCCGAGAACTAATAAAGAATTATTTACCTGATTTAATTATTTTTTCTTCGTATGGAGTATGCTCAGTATAGTGTCATGGGAATTTGATGAATTAAGTTAAATTTTACATAAAGTGGGAATTTGAGTTCTTCGAGTTAGTCTACTTTGAATTGAAAAAGTGAAAAGTACTATTTGTAGTAGTGGAAATTATTTTTCGCATAATTTGTTTTTCAAAAAAAATAAAAGTAGTGAATTTAATAATGGAGAAGACATCGCAAGCAGTCTTGGATAAGTTCAGATTATTATTATTATTATTGTTATTATTATCATTATTGTTATTATTATTATTATTATTATTATGTTTTTTGGTGTATCTCTCCATACTGTAAAATATATTATTTAAACAATAAATATTTTATAAAAATATTTCTAAATTGATTGAATAAATTATTGGGCAATAATCGGTAGGACAACCTGTATTGAAACATCGTTCCGTCTTGCTTCAAAACATACCTTCTTTACTTACTCTCACCCAGCTTATGGAGAGCTCGTAAGGCTCAGACGAGCTGTCTGTGCCCACCTCTGAGCTAGTTAATATCATGCAAGCAACAATCATCACGTCACAATCTTTTTAATTTTAAATTCTTATTTTAATATGTATTTGAAGAAATTTATCTAACTGATATGATACTTTAAAGTTAGCTTCTGAAGACAATCAAATATGTAAGGCAACAAAACCAAAAATCAACATTATTATTCATATATTTATTATATTTATAACTAGCGTATACTTTATAAACAAATGTCATTGAATTTTTAACTAAATATTGATATGAAGAAATTACTCGTCAACAAGGAATCGAACCTCGGTCCTCTGGATGTCTAGTTCAGCGTGCTTACCGCTACACCAAAGACGACTCTGACGTGCGAGCCAACTTTTTCGTATCATTGACAATATTACTTTTGTTGTCCAAAGTATACACAAATATATATAATAAATATAAAAACCAAAAATGTTATCTTGAGTGAAAAAAACCTTGAAAGTGTATAACATAAACTTACGTGTTACACAATCAAACTTTGTAAATTGGATCAAGTCCATTCTAAAATTTGCAGTGACATAATTTTAAAAGAATTCACATCACATAATGGTGAGAGAAACTTCATGGTGAAATTTGATTGGAAGAAAAAAAATTTTAATTTAAATATAAAATAATTAATGAATTAGAATTACATTGCAAATGTGACGTTAAGGACGTTCGAAAGAAAAAAAAAATGCAGAAAAGTTCCTGTAAATTAAATATGTTATAAAAAATTATAATCGAGTAAAACATCTAATAAAACAATTCAGAGAAGTTTTTATAAAACTGTGTAAATTGTTAAATAAACAAGGATTTATTTGACCCAAAGATGAAAGTATGTTCAAATGCATTTTGGAAAATAATAATGACATAAGTAATTTTATCATTTTAGAGAAGCAAAACACAGGTTTTACTTTTTTATTTAAAATAAAAGAAAACGACTCACGACATAGAATATTTAAATCTAGTTTCAACCATATATTTAGTATTAAATATATGTTTTCAACGTATAGATTAAATCTATAAAGCTGCGGACATGCGCAGTCGCTTGATACACCCGATAAGTCTTTTCCCGAATTGAGAACCATCCTCCTCTTTGAAGTCGGGTTAAAAGTAAGATAAATCATACATGCTCTAGGAGGATTTTTAGGGAGTTTCGTGGCATATCAATACAATAAAATTCAAGTTTTCGCTAATTATATCAAAATGAAATATTTTATTAATTTTGCTATGCATTTCGTTTAATATAGAACTAAAAATTAAAGACAAACGAAAATAATAATATAACCTCGAAAAACTTTCTATATAATATAAACAAGTATTGAAACCGATATATATTCTAAACGAATTGAAGAGTTTTAAATTATATACAATCAAGTTTAATGAAAGTAAACAGTAATATAAATTAATACGGGGACATTATATCAATAATAAAATCAGTCTAGTGCGCGTGTCGTGCACACAACACCTCAGGATTCCGCAGCATACACTGAAAAAAGGAGAATACATATGCAAAAATGAATCCGCAAACGGTACGTTTTAATTCTTAAATTAGAACTATAAAATCTTTGTTAAAGTTGAAACAAATTTTTATCACTCAGTTCTATGCTAAATCTAAATCTATAAAGATTATAAAAAATATTCAAAAAAAAACTCTAGGTTTTGAGAAATTAAATTTCAAAATTTGTCCCAATTTCTAGTTCAATTATTTGTATTTTATCAATATGTTTTTCGAATACAAGGTAGTCATATCATCAATACTCGTAGCTAATTTGTTGAGTGTCTCACAATTTTAAAATAATTTTGTTTTTTACACGGTCGTATGATGTACACTCCCGTTCAAAAAAAAATGAAAAGACCTGAACCGAATCAGTCTCTCACAAATTTGATTATTCTTGTAGTAAATGATTTTGTTTACATAAATAAATATAAAACTTCCATTTCTTTTTTCACATTTAAAAAATATACTACTTATCTTTGTTTATAAATAAATAATATACAGAGAGTTACAAAATTGAGGAGTTTTATGAAATGTTTGAAAATTAACATTTCAGGTCCATTCATTTTTCTTTTTTAACGGGAGTGTTCACTTGGCCACTTAAGTTTATGTCATTCTTTTAAATTTTATAATTTTTCGATAAAGGTATTCGAATGAAAGTTGTATACTATATTTCCAATATACAACTTTTATCCGAAGCATTTTTCGAAAACCAGACACAAAACAATTATAAAATTTTAAAAAATGACTTTTGAAATGAATAACGTCAAAAGTCGAGCTATCTTTTCAAAATTTTACAATTGATTTGTGCCTTATTCATTCGGATTTCGGAAAAATGTTTCGAATAAAAGTTGTTAGTATAATTATAATGAACAACTTTTATCCGCTATTTGTACGAACTAACAGACTAAGGGTCAATGCACACCAAAAGAGCAAAACTGCTTGGCCCTAAGTGTGATATTTGAAGAGTTACGTGTAGTTTAGTCGATTGTGCTTAGCCAATCGACTTTGACCACGAATCTTGTTTGGGCCAATAGCATGATAGTATTCTATCAACTGATTTTGTAATTTATTTTAATTTTGGGAGTAACATCTGCAGTCATGTCACCAGATCCGATGGAAAGCTAATAAACTAAGATGTATGATGTATGAACGAACGGTAATGAAGGAATTTTAAGGATTCTGCTTTTTTGCCATCTATCTGCGGAATCCTAAAAACTTAAACGTATAATAAAGACTTTATTCAATTTGCTGTTTATGTATGTTTGCATATACTGATGGACTTACTAGCTTAAATACTATGCGACAATTAACACAGGCTTGCTAATAAATTGTGTACATTTAAGAAAATGACTATACTTGCCAATAATTTTAGATTTTATTCAAATTCCATTTTGGTTTTTGATAGAGGTTTAAGTTTCATTTTTATCCTGCTACAATGGCCAAACTCTTCTTAATTGATGAGTTGGAAAAACTAGTGAAGAATGATTAGAAAATGTAATTGCTAGATACGTGAAACACAATATAGCTACACTAAAATATAAAAGCTTTCCGGAGTTGAAGAAAGTCCTTTTTTACACGTTAAAGTTTTCAATCGCATCAAAAACTATTGATATACGAAAAATTAAATAGCTTTTCACACGGTGACATTCACATGACAGTTAACAATCGCATATTTTTTAATAGCTATAATTCCCTTCTTGTTTAAAGTTTCTTGCATTTCAACCGCGTCAGTCGCATGGTCAAAATATACCGATCGCAAGAAAGGAGATATCACATGCAAAAAGTTACATATAAAGTCACATGTAATGTGGATCAAAATAGAAACTGTCTCTAGTTTGATATAACTAAATACGCTATGCACGTGTAAAATGGAGCTAAGTTCATAAATAACAAATTCACCGAAGTCAGCCATGTGAGTTCTTAGAAAATTCTTATTTTCTCGGTACTTAATTTACCGTAGCCGATTGACTCGATTTGTAGCTATAAGGACTCTATCATAGAAATCAAACTGGCTTCGATAAATGAAGCGTTTTTAGAATCTGCATATTATTCTAAAATACGATAAATATGTTAATAAATTTAGATTTCTTTTGACGGCATGTAATGTAGAAGTTTCTCTCATCCAGTATGACTCTAATCGGAACTTCGCTTATAGTGTCAATTTTTTGTATAGAAAACTGAAATATTTCAAAATAGGCTTAATATTTAGAATAACACTCCCCTGCGATACAATTGAATCAAAAAAGTTTCCAATGTTTTGTATCTGTAGTAATTTTTATCTTGAAGAGCTAGATAAAAATAAACTGTTCATATTTTTTTTGTATAGTTGTACGCAGTTGATCATTTATCATCTATATAACTAATTTTTCTAAAAAAAAAATAAAATAAAAAATAAATTAAAAAAAAAAAATACAGACGAATTGAGAACCATCCTCCTTTTTGAAGTCGGGTTAAAAATAGTCTGAATTATTTCATAAATATGTTTGAGATATAATATATTATATACATACCACTTTACACATGCACATGCTTATATATGTGTTTAACTATTTATTTATTTAAATTTAAAAAAAACTATGTATATATATTGGTTTGTATATTATAGAAAGAATAGGCCAACGTTAATAAATTTTGGGATCAAATATATTTACTGTATCAAATAAATATATTAAAATCATACATACACATTATCAAAATATTTTACTTTGCAAAGATTCAGATAGGTTCAAGTGTAAATAAACTGTATTTTATAAAAGTTTACAGTTTTATGGGTGCACCCCGTATTTTATAATGAAAGTATAATGAAAAAAAAAACTAAACAAAGAATATAATATATGGTTTTGATGAATATTATGAATGTACCAAAGTTAAAACAGAGGAGAGTAGTTGACTATAAAAGTGGGGAGGCGTTAGATAAAATGGTTAAAAATGTTAGCTTTCGTAATATATTATTATTATAGGTATGTACTACATACATACATATGTTGGTAATATTGTATTCTGCATATTGTTACATTCAAATAATATTGTATGAATAATGAGCTTTTAACCACTTTTGTTTGAACGGAACTAAAGTTCTTTGCAATTAATTCCATTTTATGAATAATTTAAAAGTCAGAACATTTTAGTAATAATAAAATGTACCTCTCTACCTTGTAAACCTATTTCTCCATCCCATATATGTACAATGCCGATCCGATGTTATATGTATATCTCTTTTCTACACATATATATAAACATATGTTTGCGCTCATACTAGCTATCTAGCTGCTAGTACGATACGAACGAATACAAAAAACTTTTATAAATTCATATTTGAAATAATATAAATTAATATATAATTTTACTCTTTACTTCTTCATTATTATACACAATTCTGTAAACTTATTTTACATAGCTAATATTGGTTTAGTGTTTATATACATAATAATGGATGTCGAGATCGACAACGATGACTACGCTGACTGATGAGCGACTACTGAAAAAGAATGAAGAAGGAGAACGATGAAGGAGCTACATACTTATGACGATAGAAAGTAAGTGTTCTAAAATATGTTGGCAACGTACAAATATCTTGTTAAGTCTTTTCTATGGACAATAAAGTAAGCGAAGAAATTAATAGGTAATGCAATGAAAGATAGTTTTTTTTGAAATAAGTATAGCAAACAGAAATTCATTTTTGATTTGTGCCAAATCCATTCGATTAAAAAATTTTCGAACAAAAGTATTTTTAAGACTTTTGTATTGAAAATTATTAAGAATAATTTTTTTTGGACCCAACACATATTTCTAAGTATATAAAGGAAAGCAAAAGTAAAATATTTAAGAAAAATGCCATAACATTCATATACACTCCCGTTCATAAAAATTGAATCAGTTGAAATATTCTAAGTGTTATTGTAGGTAATATTATACATAAAATGCGGAATATTTATGCTTAGAATGTGTCTTACTGGTTCAATTTTTATGAACGGAAATATACATACCTACATATAAGTTAAGCTAATATGAGCGTGTTAAAAGAAATGAGTTAAACGCGTTTTTTTAAAGTAAGTAATTTAGAAAAAAAATTTTTAAGATAATATGTCATCTGATAGTTATGTTATACTATCATTAGACTACCTTTTGAGACACACGATACATTAGTATGGTGTGGTATACTTACAGATACAGATGATTTTCTTCGTAATAAAAGTTTCCATTTACATAATAACAATATTTAATTTGTGACATTATATAGTCACATACTTCTACCAAAAGCGTTTTATATGTTTAGTCCCAACTTTGCGGGAAAACGGTTGAAAATAATTATCGCAGAAAAATTTTTAGTATACGTGTTCATAATATATCCATTTCTGTATATCTGCCCGCCTGTTCCATTTCTGTATACCTGGCTATGGAGGAAAATATCAATCAAACCCTGAGAAGAAGAAAAAAGCCAATCACGTTCCTTTTTTAAAAATAAATAACTTTTGATTCAAATTTTCTCTTCCTAAACTAAATAGTTTTCCCACAATTGTACCTCTCTTCCACTCAAACATCTGTAAATAACTACTCTTGATTAAAAAATAATGTGTATTTGGCACATAAATATACTTTTATACATCTGTGCGTATGTAACAAGTAAAGTAAACAATTGACAATGAATCGAGTATATACAAAGCATCTATGCAATTAACTCAGCCAATAATTGTTTTTGTGACCTATATTATGCCAGAATAAAAAAATTATACTGCGCATGCTCAATAAAACTATCGAATCAAAACTTGCATAAACACATGTAAAAAAACCCATGCATACGCAAACACTGCACTTGCGCACATAAAGTTCCATAGAAACCTGTTCTAATGTATTTGCGTAGTAATACAATCGATTAGTAATTTGCATCAAAATGTTCACGTTTAAAAACACCTTTCCGAAATCGATTGCACTTAAAACCAAAAATTCCATTAAAAAGTGTGTGTGCATTCGTTGTATTATATAATTTCGGTTGAATGATCTTTAATGAATTATAGGTGTACGGAATCATCGACGCGCGAATTAATTACATATTTAATTACGAATTTTGTGTAATTCAATAGACAAACTGGATTTCTAAAAAATTTATGGTGGTAAAAATATAATTGAATAAAAAGATGCCGCGATTACGTATCAACAACAAATTAATTACTAATAGTTATAAAAATAGTAGCTATTCATAAAAAAAAATTCCAAGAAAATGAAATTAAATATTATTATTATCAAATTTGTAATTATTTTTATAATAAGTGTACTCTTATAACGGAAATATATTTACACACAAATAGAGGTTTTTTTTATAAAAAAAAAATAGAAGAAAAAAAAAACAAGAAATCAATTCTAAATGCATAACTTACTTTTATATCTACTTATACAGATGGCGCAAAAACACCTTCACGATTTTTTAATTCAATAATTCTTTCTGGAATTAATATTAATTTAGTTTTTCAATTTTAGATTATAGTAAATACTCAGGAGTTTCGATATAGAGCGATAACAGCCTGCAGAAAGGATAAATATCGTAACTTTTTATTTTGAAAACGGAAGAAGCTTTATTTTTACTCAGAGAAACTGTCGACGATATTTTAAAGTCAGATTTGCTCCTTCTAACCACAGGATATAACTGATTATTTTCTTTGGGATTATCTGAAAAAAAAGGTTTATGCAAACAAGCCACAATGCTTGGAACAACTTAGAATATTAGGCGAGAGATTTTGGGGATATCTCAAGAAACTTTACGAAAGGTCAGATGTGCTGAAAAGAGCTCATAGTTTTCAGCGCAAAAGGGGATATCATTTGTTAAACATCATTTTTCGTAAATAGTGGGAAAAAATAATGGTTGCAAAATATAAATTTTCTTAACTTCTCATATACTTTTTTTAATTTAAAATCGTGAAGGTACTTTTGCGGCACCTTACTTTTGCGCCACCTTGTACAAATAAATATAATAGAAATGTCTATGTCTGTGATTTCGAAATACAGGCTTTTTATACCCGGTCTTTAATAAATACCCGGTATATAATATATTAGGGTATATTAAGTATAGTTCCGACTTAGTAACGGCTGCCTGTCTGCCAACACGATAACTCAAAAACGAAAAGAGAACGCGAGCTGAAGTTTTGTATGCGTGTCTTATAGCTAAAAAGTAATTCGTGAATTGTCTATTCGGACCATTTTTGGCCAAAATGGGCAAAAATGTCTATCTGTGAGAAATGAACAAACACTTAAAGACAAAAAATGTTCCGTTTTAAAAAATAAACAACTTTTATTTGAAACTTTTTTCCATAATTTCAGTATATGCCGGCTATTTAAGCAGTTAACTCAGTTAGATGTTGTGTTCACTTATTTTTAAGCTCATATGGTTACTTGCACGTTACCAAAAACCAAATTCGCTTTTTTTTATAAATTTTTCTCATTCTGTCTGTCTGTTTCTTTGCCCTGGCTAATCTCCCAAACCGCTGAATCGATATGGACGAGACTTTTATTGCCAGGTAGAGGACTCTAGAACTCTAGGATTACTCTTCAGAGAGTAATCTAGGCTACTTTGTATGTAGGAAATATTTAGAACTCCTGCGTAAAAATTTAAAAACTTTAGAAATTACGGACTATCCAGAGCCTAATTTTGCATTTTGTTCATTATTATTTTAGTTCATGGAAGTGTATATATTTCCCGAAATTTCTTAAAATTATGTTCAGCGTTGCGGAATTGAGCGAGTTTGTATAGGGATCCCGTTTTTAGAAAGTAAAAGACATGAAAACTATTATTCACACTATTAGTCATAAATAAAGAAATCCGCGTTTCAGCGATTAAAACAAAATCAGCCCAAAGGTGGGGGGGGGGGGCAGGCTTACAAGTTGGAGACTGTTTGCATGGATTCTTATTGTAAGTACATAAAAATTGGTATTTAGACTATGAATTATAAATTAGATAAAACGTGTGTCTAATTTATAGAAATGTCATGTTACTCAAGTTATATACTTTAATACTGATCTTGACAATAATAATTTTCGCGGGCGAACTATGACGAGTCATGCTAGTCATCTATATATACAGATTATAATAAGTTTAGACGCAATATTGCAATGGTTAGAAATATTGATCGGAAATTTAAAAAAAATCGAAATACATGTTCCAAAAAAGTTCTAATTATTCCAGTATGCTGTTTGTCAGTCTCAAACATCTTCAAAAGAAAAAAAAAAGAAAATAAAAGAGGACATTTTCTAAAATAAACAACTTTTGAAATCATTTTTACAAACTCAATAGTTTCACCTCAAGCATATATATATATATATATATATCACTACTTCATATATATATCGGCGCGAGTGTATAGGGTAAAATAAACAGTTCACACATTGATAATGAACACAATATATCAACGCAATAATTGGAAAAACTTATTTAAAAAATAATATAACTGATAGAAATATTAATGAAGTAAATCAAGCGGATATAACAGAAACTGAGTTAATTATTAAAATACCCGGTATTTGCTGAACTCATTATCAACGGGTGAACACACGCGCAATTATAATTAATTCCAAGTAGTGAAGAAAATTGCTAAACAAATATGGTTTTAATCACGTGAAAGTACACATGTTTGGGCTAAAATTGTGGGGAAACTGCAATTTATGTAAAAAAATTTAATTAAAAGTTTATTTCTTAAAAATTTATTTAAAAAAACTAAAAAAACATGCTTTTATTGCAATATGAAATAAAAAATGCAAAATAATTTAAAATAGAAATAAAATACAGTGATTGACAATAAACTTAACTTGTAATGTAAACAAAAGCATGGGGTGCTCTCTACTTACTGTTTTTTTATTTTTATTTTTTACTCGAAATTTTATTTGTTGTTTTTTAATCTTAAAATAAAATTATTTTTTTGTGTTGTAGTTCCATTTTTCATTATTATTCCCACGAGTAGTGGAATGAATTACCAAGGAAAGTTTATTACGAATATAGTATAGGAAATTTATGTCAAATAATTATTTTTTTCTAAATTTTAACAGTTGGAAATGTCATTTTTAATTATAATTTTGTTGATGGCATTTTCATAGAAACTATAAACTATATATAAGTATGATATATGCAAGTTTGTATTTTTTAATTGTATATTTATTTAATTGTCACCGGTTCTTAATACGTGTGCAAAATTTCGTTTTATTCAGACGTCCGGAAGTGAGTGAAAACTCACTTACAAAATTCCATTACATTAATACATAGATGAAATACTGCCTGAAATATTTTAAATATTTCTTACAGTTTCATAGATGAACACATGGAATGGAACAGTCGTTCCTTTCAGATCTATGAATGCTATAAACACTTTTTTTACTTCATCAATATTTTTAACAGTCAAATTGATTTTAAAAGAATGTTCAATTTTTCATGTATGACCTATACAAAAGTCAACATGACAAACAAAACTCAAACAAAATATTAATTTAATACCTACCCACTTTTTAAATCGAAAGTTCACAAATATTTTTTTTACTTTAAATATTTTCATCCCTCAATCCTTAAAAACGTCCGAAATATACACCCTTAAGCTGATTTATACGTACAGAGGTAAATATACCTGTGATACATTGGATGTTTTTATTAACATATTTAATACAGTATGATTCAGTTTTTTACCGACGAAAGAAGGAGGTACTCAATTCAACCAGTATATATATATTTTTTCTATGATCACGCATAACTTTTTACAGAGTAGTACGATTTTGATAATTCTTTTCTTGTTGGATAGGGTATACTTCAAAGTTGGTCCCATTTCAAATTTTAGCCCCATAAAAATAAAAAATAAGACTTCCCAGCGCTTCCACTAAAGAGAAATATCATAAATATCATAATATACGTTGTAAACACTGTGTGTAAACACTATTTGAAAGCACTCAATATCTTTGCGCAGTTTGAATGTTTTTTTTAACCGACGGAAAAAACTAAGGAGGTTCTCAAGTCAACCCCTATATGTTTTTATGTATGACCAGCGTAACTTACAGAGTAGTCCGTTTCCGACAATTCTTTTTTTATTGGATAGGGTATACTACTTTTTAGGTTATATTACTTTCTTCTTTCGTCGTGTCTAGTTAAAAAGTTTTATATATATTGTGTTCTAAAAGTGTTATCTAGTAAGTCGTCCTCCGTTCGTTCGTCTGTCTGTTCCAAAAAAACGAAAAGAAATGAGAACCTGAAAATTCATGACCGTGCAGTAGGAGTTTGATTTCGTAAATGTGTTAAATCAATCAATGCATCTCCCCTTGGAGAGAAAATATCTATCTTTAAAACTATAAGAAATAGAAGTGAAGTTTAAATACAAAGCTTCTTTTTTTTTAAACGCATAACTTTTGTTTGACACTTTTTACATACACAGTGTTTCCACAATTATCCGACGATTATAGAAGCATGCGTACTATGGACCTTTAGCAAGAGGATATTTTTTTTCAAATTTTTAGAATCTATTAGTGCCGAATCCATTTTGTTTTCAAAAAAATGTTTCAAATAAAAGTTGTAGACTTTTGTTCGAAGCATTGTCTCGAAAATCAAATGTTTTCGGTACAAATCAACCATAAAATTTTAAAAAAAGAACGCCACTTGCTGTTGGCTATACATACATTTGGATATAGCGCTTTGGTACAAACATCACAACGTATATTTGTATATATCTGTGTGTGTGTGGGGAAGTATAATAAATAGTACATGCACATACATTGAACTCGGTATATACAGAGTATTTAAAAATGAACACAATGTCCTTTTTTAATTTTAAATACATGGAATTCATATTTTTTTTATTTTTCTGAAATATTACGACTGTTAGTAATGAGCATAAAATAGCATCAAAACTTTACTTTTCTCGATTGTGACATGTTCTATTGTAATACGTAATTGTCAAACCAAAACAGTTACAGTTATAGTCTTATGGTAAGTATATATATAGTCTTATTTAGTGTATGTGAACATCATGTATTCAGAGTTATGTAATGTTGAGAGCCTTATTTTGTGAAATTCCATTATAAACTTGAAGGTACTTTTGCGCCACCTTGTACAAGGGATATAAAACTACATAAAATAAAACGATGAATACATCGAATGAAATTTTTGCTTTTTAATACAATAATTTGTAAGAAATTTTTAAATTTACGTCAAACTTAGGATAATTATTTAATCTACGACGTGCAGTTCAGAGAACTTATTCAAACGGTTCGCCGTATTTATACCAGCCGCGTAGTGTATTCAACTACGGTTACTTTCAATATACCCATTTTTTACTGTGTGTATCATAGTTCCCTTTTCTTAACAATCTATATAATTTTTAAATTTTATAAGTTAAGGGACATCCTCCCCAAAAATTTTCTAATCGTATAAATCAATCGATTATTATATTAAGCAGTTTAATGCTTGATATGACAATAATATTTTTTATAAGATTTTTATATGCTTTAGACTGAAAAAAGTAAATTCCGATGGTGAGTGTTGTTCGTAGAGTAAGGATTTTTTGGTACCTGACACGATTTAAAATATTTTTTACTAGAATATAATACTAAACAAAAACCTAACAAAATTAATCAGTTTATTCACTTTGTTTGTTGCAAATGAAATGTAATAATAAAGTTTATGATAAAATTACCAGTAGCGTACCTGAAAATCTGCAATGAATGACAGAGGATAGTGACAAACTATCATAACATGAATGACTGAATAATACGCACCTGAAACAAAGAAATATCATATAATTATTTTGAAATTCGAACTCTATCGAATTGATTAATAGAGGACAGTTTACAAAATACATTTTTCAGATAAAAAAGTCTCTGTTGTGAAAAAAAAACCAGAACTTGGTTAAGTCCCAGAGAGATTTCTCCCTTGGAGAATTCCCAGTGTACTATCAAATGCTAATGTCGTCCTATTTTTATATTATTGCAATCGTTTTGTACTGATCCATTTAGTATTCGAAAAAATGAGTCTTAAAGGTTTTACGTATATCAAAATTTTAACTTATCCTTATATTAAATCGATCAGTGTATGTAAGCTTTAATAAACGCTACAAAACACTACCAAGATTTGTTTAATTGTATTTCGATGAATACCTGCGACTGTTGTTACTTTGGGTATGTATAGAATAGAGACTATTTAGGGTGCTCCAAACGCTTTTGGTACTTGAAAAACTAAACAAATACGGTCGAGGAGAAAGGGAGCTTTGAGGGAGAGGCAAGCACAAATCTAGAATATCTCACTTAATATTTGTTAAATCGAAACATTTTAATGGTTAAAGTTGTAGAAAACAAACTTTACTACAATTTATCATCGGATATTTTTTTCTTTACTTCCAATTATCTTAGAATTATTTACATGTTTTAATACTCAAATTATTATTAAGTATCGGCATATAACTTAATTTCATTGTGATTCTTTTCTCCGAGAAAATTTATTTACGAATCTCGTACGTTACGAATTTTTTGTTACTAAGTTTGTTTTCTACAACTTAACTCATTAAAATGTTTCGATTTTACAAATATTAAATGATTTACCTTAATTTTTTACTTGCCTCTCCCATGAAACTTTCCTTTCCCCCTTCACCGATTTCGTGTCTTTCAAATACAAAGAGCATTTGAAGCACTCCATCGGTATAATCGCAATAGCTACATTTTCTTCGAAATACTGTCTATTGTATATGTAGCGGTATCTCTACTAAAATCAAATATACTTTAGTTTATTAGACACCTTTGCATTTCAACGACATTCTCCCTGAGTTCTCACGGTAATTATTTATGTTCATTACCTTGGTAGCTATCAACAAAGTCATTTAGACATTTTTGATAAATTCATTTTAATAAAGATCATATATATCTTTATTCGTGTCTTTTTATTTATTATTTGTAGGATTATTAATTATTGGATTCTCCTATATTCATCTAACCTCCTACATTTATGGCGCCCGAGCATATAGCGAACTCCGTTGCATAATTTTTCATTACTGGTTTATTTCACTGGAATTGGATATTATATTTCTTGGAAAATACATTACACCACCCACAACTTCTCAAAGATAAATCTTACATTTCTTCAGTGATGTGTGGCCGGGAAGTTGGACGGCTTTCCAAACAGCTTCATGCTCTTTGACAGCTTGGATGAATATAAGTGAATCCAATAATAATCCTCCATATACATACCCAACGGAGTAATATAGTTGCAGGTATATATCAGTCGCAGGTATAACATCAGATACAGGTAAACACACTGTACACATTTTGATACGGTATAAATTGCAGAATATACGACTTTATAATTAACTACCCCTCAATTTACAATCCACACAGCAATAGTAGGTACCCACCAACACTAACGTATAACGCCATCATGATATAAGCTGTTTCCCTCATCATCGTTCCTAGTCAATCCGACCAACACATGCACACAAACACACAAACACACACACATTCATATATCACCAACGGCATTATTTTGTTTGATTTGTTAGAACAGAAACGAACATTAAAATTAATAATAACTGTGCAGGTTTGTTTTAATATATTTTAGTTTGTTGTACATTAAATACAAATAATATATAAATTATATACACCTAACCTAACATTTATATATACTAATGGATAAACATATGTATGCAATATACCGATCGTATATTATATATAATGTGTATCAACGTTTATCACATTTCAGAACATTGTACCATACAATTCTAAGGTATTCTGCGAATTCTTAGAAACTTTACATTATTTAACATATCCAAAAATGTCATGAAACCATCTACTCATTAACCCTAAAAGAAGTTATATAAAATGTCTCGAATAAAAATTGTTCGTCATATAAATACTTTTGCATCAAATTTTGAAACGCCACTCTTTCAATCGTTTATACATCATTCTGATAGGATTGATATATCGATTAGATATTGTATTCGCATTTTTAATACAAGCGCAAATATGCACACTTTCATTGGGCTACACAAACAAAGTACCTATAGCGATTGTCTATAGAAGTGTATATAGACACTCTATAGCAGTGATTCTAAACCACTGTGCCACGGCACTTTCGTGTACTGCCAAATTCTTCAAGTGTGCCACCAAATTTTAGAAATGTATATAGTAAAGTATTAACCAACATAAAAACGAAAAAAAGATCGAGACTGTTAAATGTAGAAAAGACGATATGAGAGTAGTATTGTCATTTTTACGACCAAATATAAATGAAATTATCAAAAAAACATCAAGCTCAAATTTCTCATTAAAAGTGTTCTTATTATTAACTTGTAATTAATCTCATAATAAACGTACTGTTGTTTTTGTAGTACATATTATTTTACATTCAAAATTATTACCATAAACTATTTGACACAGTGTCTTATAGGTAAGTAAACAACTTTTAAACTCACCTTTTTCTTTGTGTGCCGTCAAATTTTGAAATCGTTAAAAGTGTGCCGCGACAAAAAAAGGTTGAGAATCACTGCTCTATAGACAAGTATATGGAAAATTTTTACAAACCGTTCGTTCCAGAATAAATAGCTAGGTCCTGGATAGTTGGTAGAACATTATTGAACATTGTTTGAATCGATACATGCTCGGTATTACAGAAAGTTCCTAATCATTGTTTTGATATACAAAATCACTCAAATTTGTATGTAATATCGGCTTCAAAACTGGATTTTCTTATTCCAATTTTTTAACTCGATTTTTGCTGAAATCATTTGGGTTTCAAAATAATAAAACATAAAGATTATTATGTTTCGAATAAATCATAAAGATTATTATGATAATCACAGAGAACTCTAGGTTATTTGAAATTAAATTTCAAGATTTGCCTCAATTTCTAGACCAATTATTTGCATTTGATAAATACTTATTTCGACTATGAAGTCATCACCAATATGAATTAACTAACTTTCAATCTTAAATCGTAAATATATTCTGTAAATATAAAAGTAATAGAAAAAATGATAACGAACAAAATTGTAGTAAAATTAATTTTCTATAACTTTAATCCTTATATATTAATCGATTTTCATCCTCCATCTAAACCTCCACTTCCCTCTTTATTTGATTCCCTATCAATTTTAAGTACTAGTACCCACATTCCAAGGCTATGTATAAATCGTAGAGATTGGAATACAATAGAGTATTTTTATTAGAAAATTTTTACTAATATCAAGATTTGATATTTTTAATATACACTGAGGTCTATCATACATGGATTTCGGTTTCTTATAGCGTTAAAAAAAATTGGTCCAAATAGCAACATGCACCAGAGCATGTATGTTTGATACCCAAAACTACAAATAAACAAGTGAAAATAATAACTAACTGAGTTAATTGATTAACTACCCGGAATATCCTGAACACACAAGTTTTTTATTTTTAAAAACATTTTTTTTACTTTACATTTTTGTTCAAACATTTATGTCTGCGATCAATATTTTCAAGGATTACAAAGTCGGGACTAAACTTAATTTATCTTGGTATATTTACATACTAACCCGACAGTTAGAAACCGTAGTTACAGTTACAATTACAGTTAACGTTATTACAAACTTTAAGGCATTTCCAAATTATATCAGCTAATCGGGTACCCGCACGAAAAGAACTATGTAAAAAATTATATGTGTAAAAACAATATGTTATAATAAAAACAATATGTTATAGTAAAAACAATATGTTAACAATATACTAGTCGTCATACATATACTAGTATATAATTTCAAACGACTTTCAAACAACGCGCCGGTACTCATGATGCCAACTGAACCAAAAAATAACCTTCTACTGCGGACATGAAAAAAATACACTTTTTTACGCATATTTTATCAAAAAACTTAACAACCCGATGGTCATTCTCCCAAAGTTTTACGGAAAAATATATCTAAGGAATTGAGGAAAGTATATGTCGAAATTCGGAACAACTGTGACTATATTGAGAGAGTTTGAAGTAAAAACAGTCGGAATCGTGCATTTTATTTCACAATGTATATGAAGATGCTTGTTAAATTTCTCCAACTTACATAACGATTTTCTCAAACACAGCATAGTGATAAATTCTCAAAAAATTCAGCTGATTTCTGAGGATTCATTTTACTAATATTGTGACTTTCGTGAAGTTTTTGACAACCTAATAACAGTTTGGAAATACCTTAAAAATAAATAATAATTATAATGCAATTACCAAGCAGAGCCGGTATATATTATTTTTGTATAAAATATTAATAAAAATAATTTTAAAATTTGTCAACCAGAATTTTAGTAACAAACTGAAACACAACATTATAAAATAAAAAATACATAAACAAAACCTGAAAAAAAATATATAGTCAAAACATACATTATAATGCCGCTGGTTATAATTTACAGAAACAAAAATTTTGTACATTTATTTGAAAATAAATCAAAAAAACAAAAAAATTTATGATTCTAGGTACGAGTTCACATATCTATGAACATAATGAGAATCTGATTACATTTTGTGTTATTAAATTTTAAAACAATATTTAAAAAAAAAAATAGAATAATTTAAAAAAAAAAAAACAAAAAAAATTATATTTAATAATCCATTTTAAGGCCCATAGGTATATTTTTAGCTGACAAATATCACAAACAATAATAGTTTGAAACAATAACATAATATTAATAGCCATTGGCAAAACAACATTTAATCACGTAGTGATTTTAAAAACTTTTTGTGTTTTCATTCGTATTAAGAATTTTAATAAAATCAACTTGATTTTTAAGTATTATGTGAATATACGTTATTAGTACGGGAGTTGGATTGAATGCAATCCGGTTGGCTAGGCAACATGTGTCGCATGAATCTTTTTGGCATATTTCTATTGCGAAAATAATGTTAATTGAATACGAAAAAAATATTGTATCGTGGTTATTTCTGAAAAGTTTACCGTTTTCGAGATATTTGCAAAATAACGTTTTCACGACCTTTGACCCTGTTCTTACATTGATGATTGATGATGAGAGCTTACACACATTATTTAGAACGGTAAAAGGTGTGTAAATAAATATATTAGATGTCTATATCCATCGATCATTGTACACATCAGTTTTTGTCGTCGAACCGGTGTCCTTTGAGCGGTTTTTTCAAATTCAGGAAAAACCAAGTCACAGGGGGCAATGTCGGGATTGTACGGAGGTTGGCGAAGCAGTGCGATGTTAAGTAAAAAACTGCTGCACAAGATTCAATGAGATTTCCCACCGCTTCCACTTTCTAAATTTGAAGTTAAAATTTTCCCAATTGTAGTTTGTGGTATTCCAAGATCCACTTCTAATTCGCGCAAAGTCAAACTTCGATCTACTTCAATCGAAGGTCGCACGCGCTCGATATTATCCGGTGTTGTTGTCGTCGAAGGTAGGCCAGAATGAGAATCACTATCAACAGATGTGCGGCCACTTTTGAAACAATCATACCACTCTTTTATTTGTGTTTTGTCCACACTCATCCCCAAAGGCCTTCTGCATCATTTGAATAGTTTCCAAACTAGTTTATCCGAGTTTGAACAAAATTTGATGCAAATTCGTTGTTCTGATCATTCAGTCATTTTTAACAATAACAAAATCCGACGAACCCACAAAAGCCTTTGGAAATAAATACACGCTGCGCGTGAACTATACGTCATGTAGGTGTCGGCCAGCAACCGATAAGTTCGTGAGGCTTTACTGTTGACGTTCTTGCCTCGTAGAGGTCGCTCGAACACTTTGGCGCGAAGATATAAAAGCAGGTCGGATACTTTTTGGACAGACCTTGTACTAGCTGAAAACTCAAAAGCTTAACAGTTGATTTTAACAATCATTAAAAATTTCTTTATGTGAAACATAACGAAGTAAGGTAATTCATTTCCTCTCGTTTTCCACGAGAGGACACTTCGATTCGGAGGATAACACCACTTGCTTGAAGGTTCATCCTTGAGATGTATTAATTGATGTATTTTGTAGCAAAGTATTGAAACATAGAATTTCATTTTAAAAAAATTCGTTTAATTCTGGGTTAACAACCCTGTATGTTTCGGAAATTTATGAAGTAATAATTGTGAAAAGTTTAATACAGGTAATCATCTTTCAACATTTTTCACACGCACAGAGTCCTACCAAACGGTTGGGTAACTTAAAGATACTCGCTGAAAAAATCATTGAGTAACTTATCTATTGAAAACCAGTCCAAGTAGCCGAGCGTTATGTTTAAGGAGTTATGTCTGCGCAGTATGCATACTTGGAAACTGGGAAGTTATGGGTTAGAATCCCGACATCGGTAGTTTGTCAATTATTTTAAAAAAAGGGCGGTTAATTGACTAAACTGTCGGCGTATGGACAAGAACAAAGTCACCGGCTATGCTTGAGAAGGTTTTCTGCAGTTTCCTTCACGATCCCAGATGAATATCGGCATAGTTCCTATCAGAGTCGGCTGCAGCCGCATATCGTACAAATTCCTAGTCTAATCACAATTCCTTCCACTCCACTCACATCCTCACATCCTTAGACATCACAATGGACTTTAAGGTCGAAGTGTAGCCCGGCCAGGGTAGTCTCTACAATATATCTATCTATCTATTTATCTATTGAAAACTATCTTACCTCTTTGTTCGATATGAAATAATCCATATAAACTTGTCTATTGGAAAATTAATGAACTGCTTAGTTTGAAAACTGTTGTCGATGAACGCTGGACTATACATATATACAATTGTGTTGATTTGTAAATATTTTTGTTAGGGTTATGTGGTGTTGGGCGGTGCGCTCGCTGTTGGTATATATATAATATTTAAAATAGATCTCAAATGCACAGACTAGTTTTATTTATTATTCAGGAATATTACATATATATTTGGTCAAAGGTGAAGGTTATTCTTTTTCATCATCATGTGATCGTCATCGTTCGTTCGGTATATATCTATCTATACAAGCTATGAGAACAAAGCCTATCCCATAATATTATTTTATGTATACCTTAAGGGTTAATCATGTTCGTAACAATAAGGACAACGTCATGTCTTGTGTTGTATGCTTATAAACCGTTTATAGGTAAATTTCATAAAATTTAATCAAATGTAATGTTTTAATGTTAAATATATTTTATTGATTATATAGTATCTATATAAATAAATAAAATTGAGGTGTATGTCGGTCATTTTGAAATAAAGACTGGTTATCTGTCTGTCTCTTTGTCTGTTCAGGGTAGCCTCTGAAAAGATAGAACCAATTTTGATGGAACTATCTTTGGCAGTTAGAGGTCCTTTCTAAGAGTAATCTAGGCTACTTCTTATCCCGGAAATATTTAGGATTACTGCATAAATATTGAAAAACTGTAGAAATGAGGGGCTATGCGGAGGGTCTTGTTACGGGTGGCTTGAAATTTTAATAATAAATATAGAAATACATGCATTAGCGTTTTTGGAAAATCAACTCCTAATAAGGAGGTGAAATAGGCGGTGAAAGTTTGTATTGGTGTTCCCGGTTTTTTAAGAGACATTAATAATAAATTAGGCTATTAATAATAAATAAAGAAATACGATGTGCGATGACTTTCCACATCTGACGGACGAAGAACGTACTTCGTTATGATTACATAAGTCTTTCGTTTGGCAATTTTGGCACAGTACGCCAAGAAAAATTTTTTTAAAACTAGACCGACGTGTGTCAAAATAGGGTAGTTTTTCAAAACAGATGGTTTCTGAGTAAGCATTATAATAAGCACAAAAGTTAGCATATAACAAAAATGAAATTGAATCGGAAAAAAAAGTATTTATTCCAGAAATAAAACAATTATTCATACCAGGTTCACATTTATACATTTTTACATATTTCTGGCACTGGATTCAATCGCACGAATTTTAGATATAGAAAGCCGATAATATATGAATTATCATCGTCTTCGGTGTCCAAATATTTTGTATTATCAATATTGTCTTTTTTTTTCAATGTGAAAGAGAATTTATTCATCGAATATTGCTTCGGCTACTGTTTTTAAATATCGTTTCCAAAAAAATGATTAAGAACAACGATTAAGTTATCTTCGCTAATTATAAGAATACGCACTGAAGAATTCAAGGACCGTTTTCGTACTGGTACAAGTTCAACTGAAAAACAAACGTACTTGTATGATAATTTCTTTCGGTAATACTAATAAAAAAACAAATTGTATCGAAATATTATGATTGGTTGTGTACTAATCGAATAAGCTAAACGGTATTAATAACATATGGTTGATGATGACCTATGATTAAGTCCAAGTTCTTTTTGTAAATCACTCATCAGAGTGTAATTCACAACTGTTAAGGTGCACTTGATTAAAACTAACTGATCAATTAACTACTAATGATGGTTTTGTAATCTGTTTTCAACAAGTGAGTTCATTTTGTACGTTGTATCTGAACAAATGGTATTTTAAGGATGTTCCAGCACTGTGTACCCTTACATATATTATTGGCACACAGGTGCTTATTAAACATACTATCAAATATTTCCGGTACGGTGATCTGACAATACCTATATATTATTATTGCTTATGTCAACAATAACAATTCCCACTCTTTACTTCATGCAACTTGAGGAAGATTGGCGCACAATATCCTTAAAATTCATTACATTACAGGTCTTATATAATATTCAACTTTTTAAAAAAAAATGATTTTGTTAAAATTAAATTGTTTTGAATCTGATATCTGAACAGTATTTAGAAAATACACATGTTTAAATTTGTGGATAAAATAGATTCATTAGTCAATTTGAAATTTAATTTCAGTCCTACAATACGTTCAAAAAATTTGCAGCCATTATTTCACTTAGAATTTTACCGCCTTTGTACATACAACGCCAAAAATAGAGCTAACATTTTATAACTGATTTGTGCCTTATTTATTCGGATTTCGGAAAAAATGTTTTGAATAAAAGTTGTTAGTATAGTTGTATAATGAACGTTAACTCGAATATTAACAAAAAACTATTTTTATGTAACATTTAACTTCTTTAATTTTGTTGTTTAGGGTAATCAAACGCCGGAATTAAAGCATAAAGCTTAATTTTTGCATAAAACTTTGTTTTAACATTCTAAAGACTCAAAAGTATTTTCTACGACTCAAGATAACAATGGCATAAAGTTATGAAAACCGAAGTTTTGCAAATATGTCGTTCTATGCGTCGTATGATATACATAATCGATACTTACACATTGGAAACTACCAATTTTGTAAAGGCAACTTAAATCGTTTCGAAAACTATCTTTGTAAACCATTATTACCACTCAGCAAACAAACCTTTCAACTGTATATAATGGTTTTTACAAATTGCAGTAAAAGATTTACACTAACATTTCTGGATAATTAAAAATCTTCCTCAAATACAGTTCAAAAATAATTTAATTGCTTTTAGAGCAATGTCATCATGTTCAAGAGTGTTTATATTTTTACTTATCTGCAAGTATATCCGCAGTACGTTTCATGAATAAAGAAACAATTATTATTATTACTATTGATCTACATACAAGCCTACTTGGGTTTCACAATCTCAGTGAATCATTGGGTTAAGTTCACCTATGCTAAACTTGTAGATCATAACCTCGTATGATCAATCAATATTTCGAGTTATAGTGCATCAGAAGAGAGTAGTAGGCGTCAAAATAATACTTGTAAATACAAAATTATTTTATATAATCGTTTTAACGGTCGACTTTTTATATGAAAGAGTTTTTTTTAACCATTATAAAATTGAGAATTACTTTTTTATTTAAAAAAAAGACATACATAGTAGGTACATAAGTATGAAGAAAACATGAAACACCAGGTGAAACTATAACTAGCAACGAGTAACATATCCTGAGACAATATAAGAGTAATTTTAATAAGAGTAAAGTTAACAGGAATAAATGTGAATGAAAGAAATTTTAACAAGAGTAATTTCAATATAATTTAAAATTTATTATATTTTAGAAAACTTAAAATTTATTATATCCTAATTTTAATTTATTTTAGTTAATTTTCTATTTATTTTTATTTTTGTCTATTGATCTCGACATTCTATCTATTTCTAATTGTCAAAGAGTAAATTACGACTAGCTAATTTCTAGTGATGATGACTACTTTGTAGTCGAAATACGTATTTATAATACAAAAAAAAGAAACTGATCTAGGTAAAGGGGGCGAAGTTGAAATTTTATTTAAGAGTGTATAAATTAATTTTTTTAAATAAAACACTCTTATTTACTCATTGTAAAGCCAAAAAAATATTACAACTGTATTTCTAGTTAATACCTAATGGTTCAATTATTATGAACGGGAGAGTACTTATCTGTTATGTTCTGTGCATATTGAATAGAGTACCAAGTATAATTGAATTATCTTCAATTCATGTGCCGATTATAAATGTATAGATAGATAAGAAAGAGAAGCAACTTCACAGAAGGTTTGAAATATATTGCTTCTGTTTGAAATTTGTATATTTGTTGATATAATTGCAAGGTGCTACAAAGTTAATTAGGAAGTTCTTCGGAGTCTTTTAATGAACATCTGTTCATTTATATTTTGTTCTAATCGAATGCTTTTTTTTCAATTACAATTAAATATTTCAATTTATAGAAAAAATGATGCTATAATAAATTAAATAAATAAATAAACTTATTGTTAGATTTAAAAATTACTGGTAAGGCTTCCTGTTGACAAAATAAATTAATTTATAGTAACATACAAATTGACACACAAAAATTAGATGTAAAGTTTGCAGTTCAAACATTATAACATGGACATAGAATATCTTTTGATTATTATTGTATAAATAATTTTCGTGTTTAAATTATTGCAATAAAAAAAATTTATATTTTCAAAAAAAAATCCAGCACACATTTATTTTAGAAGGTATAATGAATGTAATAACCCTGTCCAAGTGTCCGAGCGGTCTAAGGCGTTATGTCTGCGCAGTATGCTTAATTGGAAACTGGCAGGTTATGGGTTTTGTCAATTATCAAGAAAAAAAAAGGCGGTTAATTGACTAAACTGTCGGCGTATGGACAAGAACGAAGTAACCAGCTATACTTGAGATGGTTTTCTGCAGTTTCCTTCACGAACTCCAGATGAATATCGGCATAGTTCCTATCAGAGTCGGCTGCAGCCGCATATCCTACCAATTCCTAGTCTATATACTAAAATTTCTTCCACTACACTCACATCCTCACATCCTGAGGCATCACAATGGACCTTATGGTCGAAGTGAAGCCCGTCCAGGGCAGCCTCTACAATATATCTCTATCTCGGAGGAATCTGAGCTATTTTTTAAATATATACTATAGCAACAAATCTAATTTATAATTTTTACATACAATTTTAGGATCAATTTGATGAAACAAACCTGGAGGGATCAGCTATATTCAAAGAATAAACAGACGAACTGTTTTGTATAAATGATGGTATGCTTGTAGGTGTTTAAATACCTATCAGCTACATCAATAAACTAAAAAAGTGATATCTTATTTATTATTTTCAGCAAATGGTATTAACGAAACCAATACAAAAAAAAAAAAACATTTCAATTTATAAAGTAATCGTGTTTTATTTCAATAAAAGCATATTCATTTGCGGCGGGACAGTTGGCGGATATCTGTAAGTTGTTACTTTTCTTGGCGATGATTTTTTATTTGTTATTTTTATTGTTATATGTTGTGTAGGAAGAAACATATTGTTGTTTTTGCTGTATAGTATTACATTGGCCGACTGTGATACACGGTGGGGTTAGCAGCTCAACGACATCATCTTCGAGCGTAGGTTATCAAGTTGGATCATCAAAGATGCATGCAATGATATTACAATATGTTATATTATTATTATTATACCACATGTTTATTTCAAACAACAACAAAATAACAAGCCTTCTCTTGATGTCGCTATCGAACTCTTACAATGAATGATATTGTACTATTGGGTGGTTTACTGAAAAACCTTAAAATATACGTTATCGTATTAGGTTCTGTAGGGACACTTATTTAATAGACAAGATTTTTAATAGATACTACGGTACGTAATGCTCAATAAAGATTGCAGCAGCAGTTAAGTTTTCTGTAAATGTGAATATATATATAGGATGAATCGAATCAACCGCATAATAGTACACGCCTCCATTTCTTTCTATGATCTTCCCATTCCCCAATAACATCCAATATAATTCTATGAATTTATCATCTCCCCGAAACAAACGAAGACCACTCGTGATTGATGAAGACCAAAGCACTCAAAAAAAGTTCAGGGGAACATGCAGCAAGTAATGAGTTTGGAGTACTTTGGTGTTTATCACATCTTGGAACCAATCACGAGTGGTCTTTGTTTGTTTCGGGGAGATAATCAATTTATCGATTTCTATTGGGCCGATATATTATCATCCATATATATGAATACGTATGTAAATGTGGATAAAAATAAGTTGTCTGTATGACAAAGATAGCAATGCACACAATACAAAGATAGCAGTATATCTTTACCATTTTAAATAGCAGATATAAATAAACATTAAAATTTAAAGATCAACGATGTCGCAAAGTTAGTTGAGGAATTTAATTTATTGTGACATACTGTCAAATGAACCTGTTTAAATTTATTTCTATCAATTATTATTAACGATTAGTTGTTACGGAATCTTTTTTATACCTGAGATATTTTAGAAAACCCAAGGTCACGCAAACTTGTTTCAGATGATAAACTGAATTTTCCAGCCCCCACGAAAGCTTGAAAATATACAATATGTGGATGATTAACTTTCGATTTCATATTATTTATATAGTTTTTAGAGATACATACAGTGATTACAGACTGGAATTATGTTTATTTCTAAATAATAAAGAAGATGTTTTAACTGCTGCATCACAAAAAATAAAGTTGGTAGAATCTGTAAGAATGATGGCCAACTTGCAATACTGGCAATTACCTCTAGCAATTTAAAAAGAAATACATATAAGCGATAAAATAAATCTAATACAGAACCATTGCCATTACAAAAACTACTGGATAATGAAATTTGAATTGAATTGATTTAGCGGAGTAGATACGCCAGCTATGCTGGGCTGACGGAGCTGACATATACTTCAGCGGAACTGGCATATACACACATTTTTTATTATGTATTTTTATAATTTATAAAATTCGAGTTGGAATTTTTTTACAATTACAATTTACAATACTTTCTTACTCTTATTGTTCACTGACAAAGAACTTAAATGAAGTTAAACTACAAAGTCCACAAACAAAAGTATACAATTTTTAAAACACCCAATAGATTACTAGTGTGATAATTGCATATGAAATAAAATTTTATTACTATTTACAATTTAAAAGCTTGTCATACGTTTTTTTATCCGACATTTTTTACGCGAAATATGAATGTATTATATTAATAAATATTAAATTCAAGTACCTTGTATACAAACAAGTAAGTAAAGTAAGTATATGTAAATCATCAACAACTTAATAATTTTTTATTTCCTGTAAAATTAAGTGTCATAAAGATATTTTTTATTTGATAAGACATAATTGCATACATCGAAGAAGAAGGTTTCGTATACAAACTAGTCTTGAGTAGATTCAATGTAACTCTAGAGCTAATTGGTTTTATTGAAATGATACATACCTTAGAGTCTTCTGATAGATATATCATTTAACTATCCAAACGAGAGCAGACTCGCGGGAACACGACATAAACTAATTTTAGGGGGTAAAAATCGAAATCGGAAAAAAAAACTTTTTAAAATAGTAAAAATCAATTTTTCCTGAATTAAAACTTATTTTTGTATTATATGCAATAATGTGCAAAGTCAACGATTCTACGAAATAGAAAATACTGAGTGTGGTCGAAATATAAAAATATGTATGGGCGTATTAGTTGAGCTTGTTGGAATATACCAAGAAATCCTTATATATTCGATCTAATATCTGATCTGAAAATATTGATTCATTAAATACAATTTTGTGGACTTTTAACCAATGTTTATTATTATCCTCCATATTTAATAATCAAATACAAGTTTGTTGGTAGATACGAGGTGAAACTTAGGGTCGCATGTTTTGCACACACAAGCGTCTTGATATTGAAGTCCAAGATCTAGAAGTACACTACATACCTCCCCATATCACATTTAAAAAAATAGAAAATTTAAAAACGGTTAAAAACGTTGGACAATAATCAACGTTGTTACTCGAGAAAAAGACTTAAAACAAAAAAAAACTTAAGTGATAACCAACATTTATACAAAAGCCTCTGAAAATAAAATAAATTGAAACACAATTTATTTTATTTGAACAAAAATTAGAACTAATAGGTTTTAGATCGAATATACTAGGATATCTTGGTATATTCCAACAAATTGGCACATGTATTGCACTACACAGGTGCTTTAGCTTTAGAGAAACAGATATGAGTGTCTGAACGCAGGAAGATTAAACTTCGTTAGTGTGGAATATTTTTTATCGAACAACGTTTAATCAAATATCGCAAAACCAATAAGCAGACTTATATTATTATAAAACTATTTTTAATATTTTTGTAGATCTACTTTATTTTAAATTTTATTATTTAAAAACAAACGACCAAAAATAAAAGAGGGAAAATGTTCCAGATTATCAAAATAACAATTAAAAATTTGTAGTATGTAACACATTGAATCTCCTCCTCCCCCGACTCCTAAACCTGCTTACAAAATATTTTAATAATAGATGTACCTCCGAGATTTATTATATTGTATATTCTAAAGTTAATGTTGAAATTTCATATAAATTTTTCTTGAAAACTTGTTTAAATCTTCTAAACGGAAAACCGTTAATTACAGCTAACAAAAAACTTCACATCAGTTTTGAACTTTAATGACTTTTACATCTCAAAAAACAAAACAAAACACAAAAAGAAAAATGTTATAAAGGAAGAAAATTACTTAAAACCGTTTAAAGTGTTAAGAAAAAAGAACAAATAGAAAAAAAAAAGTTACCTAATTTTTTTTCAACGATTTCATATTGTTTTATATACAGACGATATTTTTTTTAGGTTTTATTCTCTATTCGCTGCATGCGTTCAACGTTAAAAAAAGGCGTAGACAAGCGCCGTATCTATTGCAATGTTATATATATTTCTTATATATATATAATATATACATAGTATATGTTATATACTCTTAAAACGCCTGCGGTTGGCACATGCTAAACCAGTTTATGTAATAGTTGTATGCATTCAATGTAGTACAGTTTAAAAAATATATAAATTATAATCATGGGTTAATGTAAATAGGATCTTACATCATAGGATCTTACTGAATAGTACACAGGCATAGATTTTAAGGGGCTATGTACACCTAGAGGTGTGATACATAGAGTAAATTATTATTCATGAATATAACTTATTTATTTAAAAAATTTTCTACCATTCCTTGAGGATGTTAGGGATGTATATCAAAAATGTTAAGAAACGAACTAAAATTTAGTTTTCTAACTTAATGCTAAAGCTAGTGTGAAAATTTTAAAATTATGTACTAAACCGTTTAAAAGTTATTGCAATTTACAAAAACTGCAATTTGGTGTTCTTATGGAGATTTGTCTCAATGGATTAAATTCATTTAAATTACCATTAAAAAAGCTACGAAGCATCCCAAATATTTAAATTATATAACTTGAACTTTATAGAAACAATTTTGCACAATTTTATTAACATTCAGAAAAGAAAAGCTTTTGTCACTTATACGTATATGGTGTAGAAAGGAAAAGGATGTATATTTGGGTTAATTTAGTTTTAGGCACAATCACTGCCAAATAAAAAATTTTTATTAAAAAATATTCAAAAAAATGTTGGGTAGAAGTAATTTCGTAGCAGGGTGACAGAGTCCTCTGCGGTACCCAGATAGACTAATTGATTTATGTTTAATAAAAACATATAGCAACTACAAGATAATTTCGAGGATGAAGAATATTTGAGTAAAATTTCTAGTCGATTTGTAAATTATTTATCAAGATATTATGAGTGCAATTTTATAAAACATTTATTTAAGGTGCATACATTTCACCAGGACTGTAGGCCCATTAAACGTTGTAACTACGTCAATTTTAAAGATTTTCAATGAAGTTTTCAGAGATTATAGTTAATAGATTGTGTAACCGAAAAATAATAGTTTTGAAAAATCCATTTTTTTTACACACCTTAGTGTATGTATAGCCCCTTAAGAGTGTTGAGTATGAATTGATATTTCAAAAAAAAATAAAATATACGCTTTTCTTAGTAATCAGTGCAACAAAAAAGAAAAAAGGAAACAAAAAGTGTGGGGATTTTTGTATTGTAGTACATCTTTTTAAGAAGGCTAATAATAATAATGATAATAATAACAGCCTGCACCCATTTCTGGGTATACGGCCTCCCCCGAAATTATTCTTGTAGTACAAGCAACAAGTTAAGGACATGCTTCCAAGCTTTTTTATCCGTTGTCATTCTCATCCACAAGCTGCCCACGTATTTCGTAAACGGATCGCAACACCTTGTGAATTGTTTCTTTTTCTCCATCGGCAACCATTCAGTACATAACTTGGACCATCTATTGTCTTTTGTACGTATTTCCTTATTTTGAATGCGATCTCTAATACGAATTTTGAGCATATGTCGCTCCATTTTTCTTTGTTACGTACTAAGCTTGGCTCTATTTTTTTGTGATGTTGACCAAGTTGGGCATGTATATATTAACGCTGGTGTTATTGCGGTATTATAAATTGTGGATTTAATTGATTGAGGAAGATTAGTGTTGAAGATTTCCTTGAGCGACCAGTATTTTTTCGACGCAGCTATGCATCTACGTTCAATTTCTTTGTTCGTTTTGTCTTTGCACGAGATTATTTGACCCAGATACACAGCTTCCTCTACATATTCCAGTCGTTGGTTGTCTATGGATTTGTAAGAAGGCTATGATAGCTTAATTTTAAAACAAAGCACCCTATGTTTTAACTATCTATCATTCATATGTTTTGTGTCTTAATGCGTTACTTACTAATAACAGCGTATATTGTAGTTTAGAAAATAGATTTACATTCCCATATTTTACCATCGCTTCCACCAAAATTATAGTTTGTATTTCGTGAATATTTTCAAATTCAATGATGAAGTGGCAGAAAAGCTAGATTGGCTTACATAGTTGCAACAGGGAGGGTAGGAGGGTAGGTAAGTATTAAAAGTAAAATTTGGTCTAAACTTGCCTCACAACCTTTATTTACAAAGGAAGAATATAAAAAGTTTTGTTGTTAACAAAATTTTTTATACAATTTTGTTTTTAAAACAAGATATTTACAAGTGAGACTCAACTAACTGGGTTGATTGCTTATATAACTGGTATATACTGAGTTCATTATCAATGCGTGAACTGTAAATTTTACTGTTAGCATTCGCACAAATATATTCATACAAAGTAGTGTGAAAAAGGTGCTATACGTAAAAGGTACTAAATATATATATATATATATGCTTTTGTAATAAGCAGTAAATATAGATATTTGGGCTGAAACTGTGAAAAACTTTTTAGTTCATGAAAGAAAGTTTCAAAGAAAAGTTTTTTATTTAAAAAAGAGAAACCTTTTTTAAATTTTTCTACTATCTCTTAAGATGGACAGAGGTGCTAAGTCTAATAGAGGTTCACGAACTTGAAACAGCTTTTTAACAATAGTACACGAAATTTCAGCTCGATATCTCTTTTCAATTAGGTCATTTTATGAACACCTATACCACAAATTTTTTACTCCAATCAATATTTTCATCATTACAATATATGTACTAAACTTATAACGGCCTTGTGTATATATTATATATAATCCGGGTATAATAATGGGAAAAGTAATAACCAAAATGACTGTTAGGGATTTAAACAAAAATAAATATTAAGTGGACTGTAATTAGGCTCTTGCCTCGTTTTTACCATCTATCACGTTTATAATACCCATCTCGCTATCTTCTTGGTCAGAGAACCAAGGTGGGACTACGAATTTCTCTTCGAATTCAAACTTTGATATGGTAATATTAAACACTCTAATATAAACTTATACTTGACGATTAATTTATAGGCATAATTTACGATTACACGATATACGCAGCAGGCTGTTAGACTTAAACCGAACTTTTAATAATTGCCTTGTTATATAATCTCTATAGCGAACGAGTTATGCGCGAAGCATTAGAAGATCTAAATATGGGAGTTTCAGTGAATGGACAAATCATAAACAACATCCGATACGCAGATGATACAGTACTTTTAGCGGATTCTGAAGAAAGTTTGCAAGAACTACTCAATAGTGTCGTAAAGTGCAGTGACCGGGCGGGCTTAAAAATTAACTTGAAAAAAACCGTTGTAATGATTTTCTCGAGAACAATAAAACATAACAATCAAGTTAAATTAAATGTTAAATATAAATATATCGTGCCTATTAAACAAATTAACACATTTAAATATCTCGGCGTTAATTTTAATAGCGAAAACAACCAAACGACCGAAATTAAAACAAGAATAGGGCAAGCAAAAACAGTATTTTGCAAACTAAGAAATTTATTATGCAACAATAAAATTAAAAAATCCCTAAGAGTACGGTTTCTTAAAGCGTATGTGTGGTCAGTGCTTTTGTATGCTTGTGAAAAATGGACAATAAAAGAGGATCATTTAAAAAGATTAAACTCATTTGAAATATGGTGTTATCGGCGCATGCTTAATATAAAATGGACGGATTATGTGACCAATGATGGGGTGTTGAAAATAATGAATGAAAAACGAAAATTAGTGAATCTAATAAAGAAAAGACAATGTTCGTATCTTGGTCACATAATGCGTTCAGATAAATATAGCACACAACAGCTGATCCTGATGGGTAAACACCAACAGAAAAGAACCAGGGGGAGAAAAAAAACATCATGGCTGGATAACATCATCAAATGGACCAACACTAAATTCAACCTCCTCATCCGTACTATTCATGACAGAATTAAATGGAACGAAGTGGTCTCCAACGTCCTCTAGGGGATACGGAACTCTTGATTGATTTAATGTAACAACAAAAAAAACAATAAGCAACAACTAGCGGCCAAATATATAGTTACTACAATCAAAGTAACTTGATCTTTTCCCAACAATGACAATCAGAACATCAACTATCTTCAAAATTGTATACAAATACACCCTGTATAGTAAACAGTCCACCCTGTACATATACTTAAAATTATAATATATTATTAATATTATACAAATATTTTAAGAGCATAATTGATATTAACGGGTTTAGTATTAAATTAATGGGTCTGCAAAAAAAAATCAATAAAACTAAATATTGGGGGTATGCACACAAGGTAGGGCATTTAAATTAACACAATCGACAAGTTTGAAATCAGGCCAAAAAAAACATTATGTTTGTAAATTAATAAACTTGTTTGATTTCAAAAAGGATACAACGACCTTCGTATTATTTTTGGATATTTATGAACACACTTAAATAATGATTTCAATTTTTGTAATTTATTTTTTAAATTCCTATCCGTAATTCATCCGTAATGTCGTGCTAATGGGCATAATTAGAGAATGTTCCAAATTTTTGTACACTTATTAAAGGTATTATTATACACTCACACTTAAAATTTAGGCGCGGTATCTTGGCTCTCTTTAGCCTTTAAAGGAGCACTGTCGAACCGATCCCGATACTCGACATACAAAAAAACACAAATTAGTAAAGGTTTACTAAATATAAGTCAATTGGACAAAACGCACTTTAAAAATAAATAAATAAATAAAACAGAAACTGTATGATTCTCCTGACCTGATAAACCTGAAAGATTTGATTTGAACAAAGAAAAAGAATTTGCATATGAATAATTTCTTTTTTATTTCCACGATTAATAATTGAGTGTTTTCTGTCATTTTTATACAACAATGTACACTGACTTTACTTGAATAAATTACTTTTAAACTGAATATACTCGAATAATTGTCAACTTTCGACTGACTATTTTAATCCAACAATACTGATTTTTAAACTGAACTACGTCAAATTTAAACTGTATAACTGTTCCTTTAGAACTGAATATTCGATTGGTAAAACTGTGCTTTTATATACTGCCAAGACGAAAACGTATTCAAACGAATAAAGAAAAACATTGCTTTTTCAAAACATATTTTGTGATAGAAATTATTAACAAATAATTATTACAGCTTACCAATTCAACATCTACAAGAATGTCTAAGTGTAACATATGTACATAAGCAAGCAGGGCCTGCTTCTATAGATGTTATTTACCAAAATACTTATTTAATGTATTTGTGACTAACAAAAAAAAAACAGATTTCAATTTATGGCAGGCAGAGTATGATAGTGCCGTATATTATTTTAAAGACGATTCATTAGTATTTGTATATTTAAACTGCAACTAAATACACGTCATTATTGTAATACAAAATGAAAAGCATTTAAAATGTTGATAATGTATTAACATCATTCACATGTCATGCACAGAAACTACACAAATTACCTACTCCATCCAGCAGTCAGTACACAACTAACATTGATTATTGTTAAGAGAACACTTATTAAATATAACAAAAGGTGTTCTGCTTGTTTTATCAAACATCAAATTGTTTTAATTTACCCTAAATAATAGACAATTTCTATTTTACCAAAATTCACTATTACCTATTATAATTTTTATCATAATTTCAACAATTTTTAATGATTTGTAATAAATAAATGAACCGACTTCAAAAAAAAAACTACAAAGTATATTACCTAATATATTTGTCAAGTCGGTTCCAAGCCGCTGACTCTTTGAAGCAACATATTTCCAGGCACCGACCTCAAAATATATAGTAGATAAGTAGGTAATTAATTTTTACATAAAAATCATCGGTTATTGTTTTATTTATTACTAGCTGATTCGACAGACGTTGTCCTGTCCAAAAATCCCATAGAAAAAAGCGCTTTCAATTTTTCCCAAATTTTCCGGAGAACTTTTCCAATTTTTTCAATCTCGTAAAACCTTAGCCAAATCGGTCCAGCCGATCTCAAGGGATGCGCTTACCAACGAACAGTATTTAATTTTTATTAATATAGAAGATTAATGTTAATTATTTTCAACTTTTTATTTTTACAATTTACTTTATAAATTTTTATTTTTATTTCGGAATTCTAAGTGCCCTGCGCCTCGAAGGGATGGTCTCCATTATAATAATAATTAACAACAAAAAAAACATACAACCTGCGAACCTTCCTTTTTTGAAGTCTATTATAATACTACCTTCCATAAGTATATAGATTACCCCAGTGAAAAAATCATAGAAATCGCTCGTAGAGTTTCTGAAAAAATCGCGCACATATAGGCGTTCAAATCAATTTGGCACTAAACATGCATGTTTCAGTGTGTTTATGCAACTATGTATATTTTTAGCGAATTTTCTTTCTTCAGATAAATTAACGAATGATTTTATGTGATAAATTAAATGGACATTTGACTCGCTGAATATTCTTATGTCTGTGCTCTTATCGAAATGAAATTTGATGTGCGACATGCTTTTGGTATTTGAAAGCCAAGTTTGTTAATGGGCAAAATCGATCAAGAGAATCGATAATACTAGTCAATTGAAAAAGTTTACCAGAAGCAAAGTTGTAGAAAATACAACTTACTACAACTTATTATATTTTAATGTGCTATGACTTATAATAATTGATATTACTAATGTGGCTATGGTAATTTGCTTTGGTATTCATTATTAATCCTTTCTCTGAGAATGTCTACGTAGTCTACATAGCTCCTACATGACGATTTTCTTTCAAAGCACACTATTGGCATTTTCCAACATGGTGAATATGTATCAAAATAGTTTTAATTATATGATTTTACGCAATCAAATAGACTGCTTAATTTAAAGAATATTTTAAAACAATATAAATTCAAAATCATTTAGTCCAAAATCATTTAGTCCGTGGTAAGATTGTCTTCCTAATAGTGTATATATTTTATTACCATAAGTGCAAGTTAAAATACACAAAAATTCGTTTGACCCATAAGTTTCTATGTGAAAAAATTGATTTTTAATCGCAATAATCGTAGATAACTACCTGATTAACCTTACCAAATATCAATTATAAATATTTGTATCTAATATTTGACAATTTATGACGTCCAAATAGTGAGGAACAAATTAAATTTGGAAGCAAAAAATGAAAAAAGTGAAATAAAAACAGCAATTCTCACAGAAGAATGTCTGATTCTAATGGTTGAAATTGTACCTAACAATAAAATTTAATAAGCTGCATGATAGTGAATTTAATACAATAGCGAAACAGTCCTATTATATTGGATAATTTTTAATATTTTTTTGTAAACGCTAAACTAACAATATTATGCTCAATCTATATAAAATGAATTATATAAAATGATTTTAATATTCCACACTAAATGGTGATGCCTGTCTAAACATGTTACATGGTATAGGTGTATTATTAATTAAACAGAATGTTTCAAAATTTTGTTAACATACAAAGTTGAACGTTATCAAAGCTAAATATCCATCCCTTGAAGGATAAAATCCAAGCTAAAATGATACGAAAATCAGTTACATCCTGAAATGAATGCACCTTCCTTTTCCTACGCACACAATTCGTTCACTATTTCTATGTTCCTATGATGCGATATTTACATTATATGGAACAAATAACGCTAATATAAGCATAAATGTGTAGTAACTACATTATAACTACATTATAACTAACGGCTACAATCCAAAATTAATACAGACGGACGGACACGCAGAAATGGCCGAGTTAGGCGCCATATATATATATATATATATATATGGCCTATATATATATATATATATATATGGCCTATATATATATATATATGGCCTATATATATATATATATATATATATATATATATATATATATGAGTATTATAAGTTTTGTCTTAATTAGTTCTCATGCTCACTGCCCGTCGGCCTGCTTGTAAAACGATAATAGACAGCGAGCTGCAAGTTCATGTATAATCTAGAGCTGAAAATCATGTTAAACAAAAATTACTTATTTGTAAAATACCACCAATGCATAGCACCATTACTTTGTATTTTTATACATTTGTATGTGTGTGAAAAAGTAAAGTAAACAATGCACATATTGATATTGACCTCAGTATCTACAGGGTATTTAAGCAATTATGTCAGTTAGTTGATATTTTCATTTGTAATGAATACGTTTTACTTAGGTCTTATTATGTATTGGCCGAAGAAACTCATCATTTAGAGTAGATGTTTCAAATAACACATGGAATGTGATATTGGATGCAATTGCAGACACTGATACGCAAAAAGAGTAGGTTAATTAGTGAAGTCCATTTATGAGATATGCGTACCCCTCACAAATATCAATGATGTTATCCGTGAAGTTATCCCAGTGACGGCTATATACACTGGACAGATTATCCTATATTTTACCATTAACTTTTGCTTTAGCGCGCCTATCATTTGAAAGTTTAGTACTAAAATTTTCCAATATCGATATATTTACGATTTAAAAAACTGATATTTTTGACAACGCGTGTTTTATAAAACTAATATCATTAAATTGTAACAACACCAAAAAAAATATTTATTTTTACCCGACTACGGCAAAGACAAAAAGAAGGGTTATGTTGTTAGCAGTCTATGTATGTTTGCATTTATGTATGTTCCACCGTAGCGCCTAAATTACTCATCCGATTTTGATGCATGATGTCGTTCACTTCGGTTTAGTGTTTCGCGTGTCATAGACATCATATTAAATCCAATGTAGCGGTTACAAATGAATCGAGTTTGGAACCAAAAGGAAGGTTCTTAATTCACAGATTCCAAAAATGTGTAATTTACTTTTATCCGGCTACAGAAGGATATGATTTTAGCAGCCTATTTATGTATTTTAGAATGTTCATATGTTCCCGTATAGCTCCTAAACAATTTATCATATTTTGACTAATTAGATGTGGTAAGCTTTGTTTGAGAGTTTCGCGTATGACACGCGGATTTTAAATCATATTAAATACAAAATGTCGGATAACGACTTGAATTACACGCTAAGGCACTAAGCAACAACGAAAAATTTGACAAGTGTATCGGGTTTGGTTTCAAATGAATAGTTTTAATTCACATATTCTTAATATACTATAATAATAATAATAATAATGAGCCTATAAAATATCCCAATTACTGGGCAAAGGCCTCTCCAAGAGATTTCCATTCAGGTCTATCATTTTCCAGTCTCATCCATTGATGTCCTGCAAACCGTACAATTTCGTCTCTCCATCTCTTAAGTGGGTGACCTCTACGGCGTTTGTTGCTATGTGGAGTCCATACAGTGCTACGAAACGTCCAACGATCATCTATCATCCTGGCAATATGACCAGCTCAACTCCACTTTAATTTTTTTATAGTGGCATTTACATTCATTACTTTTGTTCTCTCACGAATTTTTAAGCTGTTAATTTTGTGGATTCTTTTTATATTTAGGATGTTCCACTCCATAGCTCTTTGACATCTTAATTTATGATCTGAATTTATAGTAATGTTTTTGGGTCAATGTCAATGTTTGAGTACCGTACGTTAGGACGTTAATTCATACTTAAGTCAGGCATCCCGTTAGTTTTCAAAACTAAAATCCTCAATGCATGCGGCTCATTACTATACTCATTATTATACTAAAAACTCTTAAATAAATATCTTTAAAAAACTAAAACCGGGCTACGAAAAAAGCACAAAAAAAGTTTAAAGAGCATTGTAAATACTTCAGACAGTTAAAGGCCCAAATGCGATGCACAAAGCAAAACTAATAATTCCCGGTCTTCGACAACGAGAAATATTTACAAGGCTCTTCAAACTTGTTTCGTGAATTTTGCGTCTGGTTTGATTTTTTTAAATTCATTTATTAAAGAAGAATTCGGAATTCAGTATCTACCTTGGCTAGTTGAGGCGTATGTATGTGTGATAAGAATGTGTGTTAGAGTTTGTATGGCTATCACATATATTTCCACTACACACATAAACTGCTAGTACCTTGACTAGTTTTGACGGCGCTGAATATCGTTTAGTTGGAGCCGTTATTTCACATTTAAACCCATAAGCATAATCTGTCCAGTTGATATAGAGGTCAGTGAGTTATCCGATACGTACTGACGTAACATACAGTCAAGTCATGATATACCAACTTATTATGTACAGTAAAGAGCCATCAGATAAGAACGAGTGAGGTATGCATATGTACAAGGTTTGTAGTAAATATGAACGTGTGTCTTCAGTACACTTTAGCTACTGTTGGATGTACTGTTGGGCGTAAAAAGTAGCGCTATCATTTCAAAATATTATATATGATTTGTGCCTTAAATATTCGGTTTACAAAATAATACTTCGGATAAAAGTTGTTCATTACAACTATACAAACAACTATTATACGAAATATTTTTTCGAAAGCCGAATAAATAAGACACAAATCAATTATAATACAATAATATTATTAAAGATCAGGAGATCACCGTATTCAAATCATACATGTTTGTCCGTACACATCATAACTCAAAAACGAGATAATGAGCTAAAATTGTGTGTGTGTGTATGTGTTCTCTAAAAACGTAAGATATAGAAGCAAATTTAAAGCACATACAATGTTTGTTTTTAAACAATACTCAAACAACATTTGCCTGAAACTTTTGTTCATACACTGAATAGTTTTGCCACAAATGATTATGCCATCATCAATGATTATGCCATCGAAAATTGGCATTCCTTTTTCAAAACTTTTCAATTGATTTTATCATTGTGGATGTTATCATTTTTGTTATCAGACTTTCACGAATTTACGCTCGCCAATATTAATAGACTAAGATGTTACTTACAATTTAATCATTTCTCAAGCTGATGGTATACAATATTAGAAAATAATGCTGGATATTTTCACTAAATTACTACTGTCCTTGATGCAATTATTTTGTATTTTCAATCACAACAAAGAACTATAACTTCTAAAGCATAAGTACTCAATACACTTTTGTCTAAGTATCGTTATATCACTAATTTATACATAGTAAATTGGAATGTAAGACTGATGATGAACTCCGAAGATTTGAATCAAAAAGTATTTCATTTCCAAGTTTAATTCAAGAAATATTTTGCATGAAACCAAAAAATCAAAATTGTAAATAACTCACATAACCCGTCGCTGGTTCTCCTGCGAATATCGTAGACAAAATATTACTATCGAATAGATTTTATAAATGTAACAGGAATAAAAAGTAGCCTAGATTACTCTCTGAAAAGTCCTCCACCTGACGATGAATGTCTCGTCAAAATCGGTTCACCAATTTTGGAGATTAGCCAGGACAAAGATACAGACAGACAAAAATTTGAAAAATGCGTGTTTGATTTTTGGTAACTTGCAAATAACCATAAGGCATTAAGAAAAATACTTTATTCCGAAATCACAAGCAGGCACTTCAATTTTATTTATTTGTATAGATATTACAATTTTTTCGATGAATTATTAAATAATATTTTTACACCTGAGCTCCTGTATATTTTCATCACACCAAAGATATCCTGACTCATTATTTTGTATCAACTTGTAGCATAAAGTATATGTCCTTAAAACTTAATATACAATTTTTTTTATAATTTTTTTGTATTGCTCCTTTTTGAAGTATCCTCTATGAATATATAGATAGATAGATAAATTGTAGAGGCTGCCCTGGACGGGCTTCACTTCGACCATAAAGTCTATTGTGATGCCTAAGGATGTGAGGATGTGAGTAGAGTGGAAGGAATTTTTGTGTATAGACTAGGAATTGGTAGGATATGCGGCTGCAGCCGACTATGATAGGAACTATGCCGATATTCATCTGGAGTTCATGAAGGAAACTGCAGAAAACCTTCTCAAGCATAGCCGGTTACTTTGTTCTTGTCCATAGGCCGACAGTTTAGTCAATTAACCGCCCCTTTTTTTTATTCTAAACAATTGACAAACTGCCGATGTGGGGATTCGAACCTATAACCTCCCAGTTTCCAAGTACTGCATACTGCGCAGACGCCTAACGCCTTAGACCGCTCGGCCACTTGGACTGGTATGGATATATAACTCATATTTTTAATTATTTAGCGAATTTTTATTGACAGTCTTTCTATATACTTAAAACAAAATAATGATGTACATTTCTTGAAATACTTTGTATATGTAAACAACATTTGATGCACATTACATCTGATTTGAATACCAAAATTAACATATAAGTACTACACTTATATATATACAAAGCATAAGTTTATAGTTTACTCCTTGTTTTACAAGCGAAGAGAACTATGAACTATAAACTTTAAAGTCATGCATGTTTATGTAATAGATATGAAACTTACGTATAACACAAACTAACAAACTAATTTACCTATCCTAGTTAGAAGGCTAATGTACATTTTTAGATATCTTGGCTAGTACACAAGTTATTATAAAAGAAAGTGGTACTATCTCCATTCAGCCCGTGAAAATTTGGGCTGCTAAAAGGTTTTCAGTGGTAAAAACAGTTTTATTCAAATATCTCAAAAATTGTCAAGTTTTTCGCAAACATTTGAACAAGATTAAATAAAAATACATTTACAATAAAAAATTATATATTTCCTATGATTTCGAGTTTTTCGACATATCTAGTTTAAAATTACTCGTATTCAATTTCAGGTTCAATTTGACTGAATTTTGTTTATAACAAATTTTGCGATATTAAACCTCATAGTTTTAGAGATTCTTGTAATGTGTTCTAAAGTTGAGTAATGGTCTAGTGAACATGTGCAGGCGCAAAGTAACATAGATAAACCAGCCAAGTAGCCGCGCTTGTAAAAGCGTTGTGTGTACTTGGAACTGGGAGGTTATGGGTTCGAATTTCGACATCGGTAGTTTGTCAATTATTAAGAAAAAAAAGGGACGGTTAATTGACTAAACTGTCGGCGTATGCGCAAGAACGAAGTAACCGGCTATGCTTGAGAAGGTTTTCTGCAGTTTCCTTCACGAACTCCAGATGAATATCGCCATAGTTCTTATCATATCTCCACTCACATCCTCACATCCTTAGGCATCACAATGGACCTTATGGTCGAAGTGTAGCCCGTCCAGAGCAGCCTCTACAATCTATCCATCTATCTATTTATAAATAAATACCACTTAAATTGGCAAAAGGTTCCTAAGTTAAAACTTAGTTTTAATGATATTTTTTTAGAAAGTATGTAAAATAAATATTGATAAGTAAAAAGTTCATGAACATCGCTTCAACAGAATCAACAAATTTTTTAAATTTGTTGTATAAATATAAAAGCAACATACATTACAAAACAAAAGTTGTATTTGGCTATGTGTGTATAATCTGTAGCACGGAAGTGCGTAAGGTGGAGTTTCAGAGGTTATCGGCCTTCGTGCTTACAGTGCTATTACTACACCTTAATTTAGACTATTTTTCACGTCGTTATAACTTTTGAACGAAAAGAGCTACATTGGTGATTTTTCGAATATATACTATTTACGAAATTTACACGTTTATCAATGTTTAATTGATTGTATTTAATTAATATCTTAAAAAATAAGTGTCAAATCCAAAAACTTTATTAAACTTTTTTGTTTGTTTTTTGTAGCTCTACACCGTCGTATAGTTTTGTTAAATGAATTTCAGAACACTCTGTATACCGGTGATAAAAACTCGTATGATTTATGCAAATGAAGCTGTTGGTATTGTTGAAAGAGCTATATTTTAGTTTTAAATAATAACAAACATCAAACTATACATGATATACTCTTTTAGTGTTATGATACTAATATTATTTTACAAATGAATAAACATAACACATTAGAGCACGACGTATGTATAAATAAATTTGATAAATTACCCAACAATCCCTTATTTGATTATTAATAATATTTATAATACAAATAAAATGTATGAATATGTAGGTAGGGTGTGGCGTTTGATTGCTTACGCTGCCTCACTCGTTTACTCGCTTATAAACGCATTCTTTGTTGCCGTGGGTAATAATTTTTAATTCCCGCCCCATAGGTCATCAACAATAGTATAATACTTGTTTATTGTAATGTAAAGGGTACCTCTCTCTTTCTTTCTGTTTCTCTCTCACTCTCTTGTATTATTTTATAAACATATATTTTATGTAATGACAACCTTCATATTAACTGGATATAACAATGGAAATTTTTTGTTAGGACCAATTTTTTATTTTCTATGTCAGGAGTGGTCACCAAGTCGATCGCGAAGCCAATTTTGGACGATCGCTTGCATTATCTTGGTAGGAAGTGGTAGTTGGTAGGAAGTAATTGTGGAATTTATATCTTTTCCTTCTCAAAAAGAGTGAATAGTGTGAAAGTGTATTCATAAGGAGCAAAAGGCATTAAAAAATGAAATTATAATTTTACAAATTGATTTAATCTTACAAGCCAGAAAATTTGAAGAACATTTTTGTTCTTCGTCAAGCGAGAAAATTGGCCCAATATCACAATGTCAGGATATAAACCTAATTATGATTCCTTGGTTAGCGACATCCAAACTCAATCTTCCCATTAATCTTAATGTCCCATTAAGGCAATCAAATAAATTCTAAATCTGTTCTTTATCTCTAGCTAATTTGAATTAATTTTGGCCCGTTAAATAATTATGTTGTTTTTTACGTAGGATGGATACACAGAGTGTTTGAGTACGAGGTGCACTCCCGCGAGGTATTATAAGATAAATTCTTCCATGATAAATTTTCCTGACCAAAAAAAAAATCACGAAAGTGAAATCTAAAAATCAAAATATCAACCGTACTGTGCATTTTCATAACAACTTTTTGATATGTACCTTCGAACAAATAGTACAAGTCGATTGTGACACATTTTTAAGACAAAAAGTAGATCTTATACACACCTTCTATGCAATATGTACTGTGAACGTCTTATTTTCAATAATCCCAAACTCATGATGAAATTTCAGTAAAAATGGTTACATTATGTGGTTTCCTTGTTATGAAAAATTGAAATTTAATATTGAGGTTCAAAAAATATATATCGGTAGATCTCCAATTATCCGGATTAATTGGGACCGGGTCCGATCAGGATTATCAAATAACCGGATAGTTAGATAAATTATGAAAAAAGTTCATTTAACAAAAATAATTTGTGTATATTGATGATGTCCAGGGCAGAACGGGGAAAATTACGTAATTTTCTACATAAAAAAAAAAACTTTTGTTCTTTTATTTTCTTACAATATTATTGTAGTTTTGTGTTTATTACATTGTAATATGTTCATAGAAAAAATGCTGCTCTCTTAATAAATCTTTTAGTACTTTTCAACCATATTTTCAGCTTCGTACCCCGTTCTGCCTCAGGCTCGGCACCTATTTACAGAAATCTTAATTTAAAAGTAATTCATATAACCGCGGATATCGGCTTGTGAATAAATTGTATTTGATATATATTATCAAATGACACTTCTAAAATATAATACCTAGGTTTCAAGAATACTTTATATATATATATATATATATATATATATATATATATATATATATATATATATATATATATATAATAATTCAGTGATTCTCAACCTTTTTTTGTCTCGGCACACTTTTAACGATTTCAAAATTGGACGGCACACAAAGAAAAAGATAAGTTTAAAAGTTGTTTACTTACCTATAATACACTGTGTAAAATAGTTGACAAAATGATAATAATTTTGAATGTAAAATAAAATAAATGTCCTACAAAAACAACAGTACGTTTTTAAGGGATTAACTACAAGTTTACTTTTTTTATAATTTCATTTATATTTGGTCGTAAAAATGACAATGCTACTCTCATATCGTCTTCTACATTTAACAGTCTCGATCTTTTTTTTCGTTTTTATGTTGGTTAATACTTTACAATATACATTTCTAAAATTTGGCGGCACACAAAAGTGCCGCGGTACATTGGTTGAGAGTCACTATATATATATATATATATATATATATATATATATATATATATATATATATATATATATATATATATATATATATATATAATTCTCGTGAATATACTTTGCCCGATGTCTTCTGGCCACAATAGTAGCTTTCTTCGTTCAAAACTTTATAATTGATATCTCTTATTCATTCGGCTTTCGAAAAAATGTTTCGAACAAATGTTGTTCCATCATAATATACTAACAACTTTTATTTAAAACCTTTTTCCAAAAACTAAATAAATAAGTTAAGTTCTCTTGTTGTTTCATGAACAAACTAGTCTTGGGCCAAAAAATCATTGCTCACACTGTACCTATAAATAATTTTGAAAAAAGAACGCTACTTTTATGGTCCATAGTACACATACCACAAAAGAACACTACTTTATAGGCTCATAGTACTATGGGCCACAAAAATCGTGTACTTTTTCATAATTTTCTTATTCATACGATGTTTGGGAAATTTTTCGAATAAAAGTTGATAGTATGTTTATAATGAACAACTTTTAATCGAAACATTTTTCCAAAAACCGAAAAATGTTTCGAATAAAAGTTGAATTTATGACTTTTATCCGAAGTATTGTTTCGAAAATCGAATGAAGGAACAACAGATCAATAGTAAAATTTTGATAAAAGAACGCTATATTTTTGGCCCAAAGTACCAACGCGACTAGATATTGAAATTCAAGATTTAATTTACAGCCACACTACAGTTATAAGTATTCAATTCTTTATTTAATGAAAATTTTTGGCGTCATGGACTGCAGTCATTAACAATAGATTTCAAGAGTGGTTATACATTAAACTCACTTTATAGTGCGGAAGGACGTGATTGTACCACTGATTTTTCAACAGATTTCAGCAAGTAGATATAATATATTTTATTTTACAATATAACAAAAATAATATACCTACGGTAGAAAATTAGACCACACTGAATCAGGAAGTGGTTAAATGAAGAATCAAATAGCACTATTATTGTACATGTAATATTATAATAAATATCATTTGGAATAGAATAAAGATACATCTAGATGTAGTCGAAATAGCTGAGCAAAATTAAAAATTAATAGAATAAGTTGAGATCAGTTAACAAATAGCTTAAGGACGTTCATCCATGAAGCTTGATAGTAGATAAAATAATTTTTTTTAGTGAATTGAATAGCTCAATTCAGTAGTTATCCTCCCTCAAAAATTTAACACCTGTTGACGATCATTTCAAAGAGTAATTATCGATTAAAAATCAAACTTTTAACACAGCGTCTTACGGAGAACACAATTTTTTTGAACTTAAAATTATAATAACTATATTATTAAAGTAGACAGGATAATAAATAATGTTTATAAATATTCTTTAAAATATGCAGTTTATATAATTGCATTAAAAAAATGGTGTTGCCGAACATTTGAATTAATTATTTAATAAAATTAAAACTTTTTTGTTAGGTTTGTTTTGCCACCATATTTTGAAAACTGGCGACCACACACACTAAAATAATATACACATACACACAAATATAAAACATAGTTTACTGTCAGATCTGTCACATTAAGTCAAATTAATTTCTAATTGACAATTTCCTGGTATTTTCCAATAAATACTTTTAAAATATTTAGGACAAATAAAAAAGGTTATAAATCGTTGTAAGATTATTGACATACTTTACACCTTTTTTAAAATCCTAAATAAATTTTATTAAAGATAGTACTCATTTGACTTCAGCGTAACAAATAAACGTCCTTAAGTTAATTTTTTATACAGTGTGGGTACAAGCGCGGATCTAGGGGGAGGGTCGTGGGTGTCATGATCCCCTCAAACTTAATACAATATTTTAAAGGTATAATTTTTCTTCTTTCTCAAATCTTATGGTGCGTCCACACTTGCGCGCCGCACGTGCGCATCGAATTCATCATATCTGGATGGTGCGCGCGCGGTGCACAACGATCCATCTGAAGTCGTTTTTTTCACTTTGAATGTTCGCAGTTCATATTTCGACGGGAACGTGAAAGGTTTGTCTTTTTTAGCACGCATGTAATTATTGGTTTTTTTAGATATTAATTGAAATATAGTATTTACATAAAATTTTAGTATTTTTACTAAAATTGTAGTATTTTTATAAAATTTTTATATTGACCACTTATTTATTGTGACTTCAAATCCATCATAAGTTCTGAATTATTTATTTTATTATAAATTTCAATGCACCACCAACGTCGACGTTTCTTTTGTTTGACAAACTTGCCATTAAAAATGCCGCACCATTCATCACCATAATCGCGAGATTTTCCCGTCGCGTAGACATGTTTACAACTTCAGTGCAAAATGAATATATGTTCGTCGGTTTCTTATCCATCGCTGGAGGTTCGTTGGAATCAACAATTCCAACGAACCAAAGGCGAGCGGCGCGCACAACGCTCGAGGTTCATGGCGCGTAAGTGTGGACGCACCTTTACATTGAGATGAATGAAAAGCGTTAATGAAAGCCAGGGTTCTAAATAGTTTATTACTTCTAAAAAAAATATATATCAAAACATTAAAGTCACGTTGCAAATACTCGCTACGCTTCCTGTAAATGCAGCAACAGATCACGTTGTCCTATATTTCATTAAAATATTGAAAATTTATATTCCAACCCAGCACTGAAGATTTATTTTTTAGTCATCAGTAAGTAGTACTACCTGTAGAATATAGTTATATTAGGACAGGTTATAATACAAGCATATAGCCGTGTATACAAATATTAAATCGTTACATAAAACTCTATCTAGATGAAAACGTAATGAGTAAAGGAACCCACAGCGATTCAATCGGATAATATGTGACAATAAAATAAGTACTTACTCTCTGGAACTATATAAATTCCTCATATCGTAAACATCTAATTGTGTTCTACAACTTGTATATGTTAAATATAAAAATATAATAATACTATTTATATATTTTGATAATTCAACTCAAACTCAGCAATTTATTTATTTATAATTGACGTCACACCTCACGCACAGTGATCGGTCTAGAGCCACGCAGTTTAAAAATTATGATTTTATTTATTTATTTAAATTATATTTACGAGAAACTATTATTATTAAAAATAATAATTCTAAAAAATCATTTTATTTAAAAATTTTAAAAATCATATTTTACTATCAAATATCCAATTACATTAGCTTATCCTAATTGGGTTTCTGTCTTAATATCTCGTTGATGTCGCCACGATCTTAAATACAATATCACTAACGCAATAATCTATAATATTATAAAGCTGGACAGTTTGTCTATTTGAACTCGCTAATCTTAGATACTACCAACCAGTCCGATTGGAAAAATTATTTTGCAATAGATAGCCCGTTTATTGAAGAAGGTTTATAGTGTATACAAGATAAATTAAGATCATAGTTTAAAATAAACATTGGTGGATTAACTGTATAGTTAAAAATTTGTTCAAGTAAAGTCAGTTGTACATTGTTGTATTAAAACAAGAAAGAGATTCATTTATTAATTATGGAAATAAAATAAAAATTAAATTAATTCTTTTTTTTTTCAACTCAAATAAACTTCAGGTTTGAATTCATAAAGTTTTTGTTTTATTTAATTTTTTTCCCAAAAGTGCGTGTTGTCCACTTGACATATATTTAGTAAACTAAACTTTCACTAAATATTTTGTGTTTTTTTGTGTGTCAAGTATCGGTATCTGTTGTAGGTTCTACAACAGATACCGATACCGCTCCTTTTGAAGGATACAGAGAGCCAAGATATATATATATATATATATATATATATATATATATATATATATATATATATATATATATATATATATATATATATATATATATATATATATATATATATATATTTTAATACAATATTTACATATATACAATATATAAATATATATATATATATATATATATATATATATATATATTTTAATACAATATTTACATATATACAATATATATATATATATATATATATTATGCGCAGTCATGCAATTTGAATTTTTTTTTAGTTGGTTATTTTATACTAAGTAGGTATTACACTTTTTTATGGTCTTTTTCATGCATTTTGATGCTTATACCGACGTTCAAAATTGGCAATGTTACAGCAATTTAACGAAAAACAGTTTAAAAAATGTGTGCCTTAATAATAGGGTAATAGTGTAAATAATGATTGTAGAGACAATAAATTTTTAACAACATCGGATAAAGCGACATATCACTTAAAGCTTTATCGAAATTATCGGCTACGATCAACCGTCATATTTTTTCAGTAAGCAAGAAGGGTTATTTTGTCTTATTATTAGCTAAGCACTTCCTCCCACCCCACCCGCGCCTCCTTCGCACTCTGTGCCATTTCATCTATCGGATATAGCGTCCAAGTTATGTGGTCCAATATCGTTATAGCCGGTTTCGATATATATATATATATATATATATATATATATATATATATATATATGTATATATAAAAGCGATGCTTGATTTATGTTTACGCAGTCTGTGAATAATATTTATGATTGATGTGTGTGTAATCGGCGTTAACTGTAAAATTAGTGTGTGTCGAACGGCTTTATGGCAGGGATAACAGCAAAAGTGTAATATCAACCATTAGGAGGAAAGAGTTGAATCTATGTATGTAATACATAAAGCTATAAGCTAAAAACGCTATGTGCAACATACAACAATCACCACACAGAACCGACACAGTCACATACGCGGACACCTCAACCAGAATGTGTGTGCGTGTGTGTGTGTGGATGTGTCTGTGCCGGTTGATCTAGATATTACAGTGTACATTTTAATTTCATTACATTTTAATTTTAGTTTTCCATATGGTTATAATTTGTAACGGTAGAGACGGTTTTGATGAGTTATGAAGGCTTGCCACCTTAATGATTAAATCAATCGAAGAAACTTCTATTTCTCTTCAAGCTCTATCCAACTAATTAATTTTTTCCCACAAGTCATATTTTCTCCTAGAGATAGATTATAATTAATCCTCAAAGTTATATTACCTATATTTACCACAGGATCATCTACAAGTTTTTCGTCGAAACATTTTCTCCAATAACAATCTCACGAATCGATTTGTAATATCTACAGGCAAAGTGTTAATATCTACAGAGCTAGAAAACCAAGTAATAGTAAAGTTGGCACTTGCAGCTGTTCATTACCATACTGAGATATCTACGGAGCTCTGAAGAGATGTGTCTTCATATGAGGTGGATTACCATCTTCGACCGTGGAAATAATAACCCTCTAATGGTCACTATTAAGTTCCCGAATAAGTATTCACCCACTTTAAACTGTAGCGTAAGTTATATTGACCGATGAATAAGAGAGGCCCCGCCATCCTCATGGTAAAACCTACAATAGTCATTTGTTGTATACATATTCAACTCAATGCTGTTCATATTCATTCGGTTGTATATTTTATACAACCGAATTTATTTGATGCATATATTAGATCACTCAGTATGTGTTAGTTTTATGCGCCATGCACGATATGCTCTAGTTCACAATGCCGCCCCAGGATACGCACCCATACGTCCCTGCCATTAATAATACCATATAATATATATATATATATATATATATATATATATATATATATATATATATATATATATATATATATATATATATATATATATATATATATTATATATATATATATATATATATATATATAAATGTCGCAGATGGATCGTCAAATTCGCTGTTTTAAAAAACCGCTAGTTGTTTTACATAACAACTCCGTTATGTAAAACAAAGCGAATGTTCAGCTGGATTGTCATTGCGATACGTTTTACTGCTACCCACGTTTAGACGTAATGCAGAATGTCAAAAAGAGCGTTTTGATATAGGGAAATATATAGAATGCCTTTTAATGCTGGGCCACCCGCATTAAACGCGCAAACCCGACCAATTCGGGGTATGACCGATGAAGTGAAAGATTGTAGAATTCGTTTGTAATAGTTACATTATTTAATTTCAATAATTTTTGACACTATAACTCAAATATATAAAACGTCTTTCAGTGCGGGGCCCAAAAAACGTAAACCCGACCAACTCGGGGTATGACCGATGAAGTGAAAGATAGTAGTACTCGGTTGTAATAGTTACCTTATTTAATTTCAATAATTTTTGACACTATAACTCAAATATATAGAACGCCTTTTAGTGCAGGGCCCAAAACACGCAAACCCGACCAACTCGGGGTATGAACGATAAAGTGAAAGATTGCAGTACTTGGATGTAATAGTTACCTTATTTAATTTCAATAATTTTTGACACAATATATAAAATATATAGAATTTGTTAGGAAAAAGGACCTTTAGTGATGGGAATTCCATTAGCCCGTTTACAATAATTCTAAGCTATGAATTAAAGACTTAAACAAAATAGACTGCTAGGTAATATAAATAAACAGCAGTATATGATGATGTCCCTTAAAACTCGGCCATACGCACTACCGTGCTCTGTTTTACATAACGTCTAATCGTTGACCAGCTGCATTGATAAACGCAAAACGTTTAAGCAATATTACGTGTCAAAGTTTAGTAAGCTCAATTATGTAAAACAGTTAAACATCGTTCAGTTGTTTTACATAACGGAATTGTTATGTAAAACAACTAGCGGTTTTGTAAAATAGCGGATTCGACGATCCATCTGCGACATATATATATATATATATATATATATATATATATATATATATATATATATATATATATATAAATTAAAATACTGATTTTCAAAAGTTCTAATTATTTTTCAAAGTTCATTGATGCAAATTCACCATATCTTTACAATCTATGTATGATATATTGACAATACTTAAAGTAAAAATGATTGATCTGAAACAACAAGTACACATTTCAGACGAGTTTGTAAGTATTAAGTCTGGAATACATACCGACAATAAATAACCCGAAAATGTACGCTTACATCGAACACTATCCGGTAAACAGCTATATCAGACAATGTATGTTCTATCTTTGTAGAAAGAGGAAGAAATACATTTTCTATCTATTTAGAAAATATACACAGGGCTATAAAAGTAGCTCTCATTTTTCAAAATTGTATAATTGATTTGTTTATTTATTCGGTTCTTGAAGAAATGCTTCAGATAAAAGTTGTTCATTATAAATATACTAACAACTTTTATATGAAACAATTTTCTACAAACCAAATGAATAAGGTATAAATGAACTAAAAAATTTTGAAAAGTGAGTGCTACTTTTGTGGTCCATTGTACTTACATATGTAAGAAGCTCAGTTTGTGCATTTGACACGATTCCAAGCACTTTTTGCAAAAATAATAGTAAATTTAATCTTGTTTAAAATAAATAAATCTGAAAATAGTTCGAAAATATCACTGGTTTTTTGTTAGTACGCAGTTAGAACAGGGTTTTCAATGTAGCAAATTCGATGTTTTTCTACCTACTGGCTGAACCAGTCCCTGTAGCCGAGCTGTTAAAGGCGCTCTGCTCGGAGTTTGAAGGTTACTGGGTCGATTCCAAATGGTTGCAGTTTTTCAAATAAATTAATTTTAAAATAAATAAAAATTATTATATGCGATTAATTAGATAGGTGTATGGACATGAACGAAAGTAATCAGCTACCGAGTGGCAATTTAGACTTTTTGGCCTCCAAATCATTATTTCATAATAAAATAGAAAACCTTAGAATATATATTTTAATATAATTTAAGGCATTAAAATAGGTCACTGAAAATAAGCAAAATGAATTTTTCGCATGTTCGGTGACCTAATTTAATAATAATACATCAATAGGTCACTAAAATCGGTTGTTTTATGGTTTATTTGTAGAATGTAATGCTTTATAAATGACCTTATTTAATAATAATGCATGAATAGAAAATCGTTAGTTTTTTAGTTTATTTGTAGACTTTAATGCATTATAAATGACCTTATTTAATAATAATAATCATAATAAAATATGCTTGTGAAGTTTTTCTACAGTTTCTTTTCACAACTCCAGATGAATATGGACATAGTTCCCACAACCTATCGCACAACCTATCAATTCCTAGTCTACATACAAATTCCTTGTCCTTAAGGCAAAGGACAAGCTTCTACAATAGTTCCTTCTACAACAGTAGAAAAACGCAAAGAATAATTTTAAAAAAAAAAATTTATTTCTAAATCATTAACTTAAGGGATCGGTAAAAAAAACTAGAAAGCATTACTTGCCAGGCTTCGACCTCTCTTTCGCTACTACTAGTACCAATACCAACTGGCTGAAGTCCAATCAACAAATTTAAATTCAAAACGACTTGTCATTTTGAGAGGTCGAATTTTTATATTAACTGAACCATTTGGAATTTTAAAATATATAAAAATGTTTATATTATAAAGTTTTATTTAATTGATTTGACTTTACATTGGTCGGCCGTGTTACTAGAGTACAATCAATATACTCACAAAATATGAAATACATTTTTTTTGAGTCACAATGTATATAGAAAAATATGTTCCCACCATATAAAATGATCCCTTGTATTTCCTCAGGCATTTATTGTTTTGTTATCATAAAACAATAAAATATTATACTTTTTGATAATAGGTATATAATAATATTATGTACAAACTAAAATGTATAATATAAAATTATATCGAATATTTCATATTAATATTTATTTTAATTTTTTTTTTTAAATAAATATGTACAGTTTTTTTTTTGTTTTGTTTACAATAAAGTCAATATATTATTTTATATAGATAATGATTTTTACAAAAAAAACTTTATATGGTTCACTTTTAAATATAATAACTCAATTTTATTTTTACGAGTGCAGAAACGGTAAATTCTCGACTAAATTTTTCTCAAATATTATTATAATACATATTATGATATGTCTAAAGGTTACTGGAGATTAAATTTGTATTTGAATTAACTACGACGGAAATTATATAGACAGCCTCTAAGCGCCATTCACAATCGCGAACGAACGTTTACGTTTTATGTTTAAAATTTAATTCAATTGTTTCAAGCTGAAAATTGCAAAAACGTTTTCTAATCAAGAACTTATACTGCCGTTGAAAAGAAATTCATCACGTAGGAGCTACATAAACTAACGAATTTTCTCACAGAAAGGAATGTTAATGAGTATCTAATCAAGTTACCATAGCTACATTAGCAATACCATTATGAAAAGTAATAAAACATTAAAATTGTCAATATCAGGGTAGGTATTAAACAAATATTATACATTTTGTGTCCAAAAGCATATCGCTACCAAATTTGTTACTTACCCCTTGTACCTACGCTCCTGGAAAAATATTTCAATTTGTCTTAGGCGGCAATAATCCTAATTGTTATTTGCTTATAATATGTACTAATTTGCATGTTGTTATCTCCAAGAAGAAATAAAATATGCGGGGTCTTTTTGGGACACTTCTATTGCGTCTTATACAAATCGATATTAGAAAAGATTCAAAGAGAATATATGCATATATATTATATATGGTGGGTGGGTCATAAAATTAACTTTTATTACTTCCAATATCGAAAAAATGGTTAGTGGGCACCTCAAAAGATGCCTCATATATAAGCTCTTAATAATATAGTATTAAGATCCTCCTCATCGTAGTTTTCAATTTCCACTTCAGTCACATGAAAAACATTGTATGTCATGTAGATAAATAAACATACTAATACATATTTTTCAAATCCCAAAACATATTTTTGTAGAGAATTAAACGCTCAATAAGAAGGGTCTGTAACACATTAGCCCAACCATCCAAAGGTATTATAAGTCAAAATTTGAAAAATGTATAAACAAAATTGTTTGCTTCTTAATTTTATAAGTCGCTGATTGGCAAAAGAGCAATATTTTCGTAGGAAATTAACTAATCTACGAAAATGGTTTCGTTTGTTCAATTTATAGAAGTCAGCGTTTAAAAGATATTCGCAACCAAAATTCAACTCATACCAATTATAATCTCTGTTTTAATAACTACCTTAGAAAACGGTCATTTCATTTATTGATTTTTGAAATATTTTTATAAGTTTCAGTTCCTATTGATAAAAACCACTTAACTATTTTGTACGGTTTTTTTACAGATAAACTGTGCGTATTTTCCATTTTATTTTAGAACAAACAAAATTGTTTGCCAGTTAGGGATCATAGAGATCATTGATACATTTTACATCTAAACAAACCCTTCTTAGAGCACCTCGACTAAAGGACATACCTTCCAAATTTCATGTAACTTATTAGCTTTGGCTTGGCGCTGATGAAATAGTCAGTCAGGACATGTAATTATATATATATATATATATATATATATATATATATATATATATATATAGTAATTTTCAACATCTACAAGGTAGAATCGTTCGATATTTGAAGAAATTTTTTCCGAAATCGATTTAACGATGCAATACCAATAGCTCTAAAGAAAGAAAATTGGTCAAAAATTTTCCATTTCCATAAAATAAATATTATTTTTTATAATTTTTTTAATTATTTAATAACGTTTGATAAAATTGGAAAAACCCGTCGTATGTGGAAATTCTTTTATATTCGTTTACTGATAATCCTAAAGAAATTAAAATAAAACATCCCGTAAATTATAAATGTAATTATTATATTTTATTTTATTTGATAATAATATAAAATTGGCTTTTCGTTAATTTTTTTGAGATATTTTTTAAACGACACGCTAAAGATTCCAAACTTTTGCTGGCCCTATATTCAAGTATTGTTTGTTCATAGAAATTATGTGGCGATCACACAAACTGTTTGCAAGCAATATTCATCAAATAGTAGAAACTGCGGCAAAGTCGCTGAACGCAGCTGATTTATTAATAAAATTATAAAATCAGTTATTATTATAAACACTTAAACAAAATATCAATATTTACTTAATAAATTCCTCAAAGTACTTAAGTTGTCACTTATATATATATATATATACTATGAATTTTTTTATAAAATTCCGGTGTGAACAGCTGCACGACATCCATGCACAGATTGCGTCTATGTATAGATGTTGTGCCATCACCACCTAGTGAGAGTATTCACAACAATTCCCTACCCCTACAGTAGTTGAATAACATCCAATACTTTGTATACAGAGGTTATGAGGATGTTCGTATTATTGATTTACCCATAAACATTGTATACCCGGTATAAAGAATATTTTGGGTGTTCATAAGATGACCTAATTAGTCTATTTTTGTCTGTCTGTTCATCAACACGATAACTCAGGAACAAAAATAGGTAACGGTGTAAATTAAGTGTACCCATTAAGTTCATAAATGGGCAACATCTGTCCTAACACCCCTTTTTGACACCTTAAGAAAAAAAAATTTTTAATACAAACTTTTAAAACAATATACACATATATATATATATTTTGTTAATGAATTTTTTTTTCATAAACTGAATACAGTAATTTCAAAAGCATATATATATATATATATATATATATATATATATATATATATATATATGTATATTGTTTTAAAAGTTTGTATTAAAAATTTTTTTTCTATATATATATACATATATATATATATATATATATATATATATATATATATATATATATATATATATACATATATATATATACATATATATATATATATATTTTTTTTTTTTTAGCATCCTAATTTTAACTATTATCAGTTCTAATAAGAACTATGAATAGAGTGATCACAAGATAAAAATCGTGAATTGTGTCTACCCAATGGAAGACACAAGAATGAAGAATTATATACTAAAATTATTTAAGTACATTTATCACTAAAATGTCAAATAAATCTATATTTTAATTCTAAGATATTAAGTTTATTTAGTCTGTTTAAGGTCTTACTATTGTCAAGAAGATTAAGCACATACACATTTGGATGCATTTCTAAACGATACATATAGTTTTCACTAAATCGCACTATTTCTTCACGCACTGTAGACACATTTAAACTACGATGTAGGTCATCGTTTCGAACGTACCATGGTGAATCACTTATCGCACGCAGCACTTTAGACTGAAAACGCTGTAAAATCTCAATGTTACTCACACTTGCAGTACCCCACAATTGAATACCGTATGTCCATATAGGTTTCAAAATGCTTTTATACACTAATAACTTATTTTCGAGGGATAATTTAGAGTTACGATTAAGCAACCAGAAATATTTATTGAATTGAATATTTAATTGTTTTCTTTTGGCCCATATATGCTTTCGCCAAGTTAAACGTTTATCCAGATGCATACCCAGATATTTGACATCTTCGTTTTGTGGAAGTATCGCGTTATTTAAGGTTACTGGTGGACAGATTCCCCTGCGTAATGTGAAGGTAACTTGGACCGATTTATTTGTATTAGCACGAATCCGCCACTTATGCAGCCATTGCTGAATTTGGTTTAAGCTTAATTGAAGTTTTTCCGATGCTACATTTGGATCCGAATCTGATACTAGGATTGCAGTATCATCTGCAAAAGTAGCAGTAATGTTTTCATCGTTCACTGGCAGATCTAGTGTATAAATAAGATACAAAATTGGAGCAAAAACGCTTCCCTGGGGAACTCCGGCAAAAATAGGATGTATATCAGATAGTTCATTTTGAAATCTTACTTGATAATATCTGTCAGTTAAATATGATTTTAAAATGAGATAATACGAATCTGGAATGTTCTTTTTCAATTTATATAATAATCCAGGATACCATACTTTGTCGAAAGCTTGACTGATGTATATATATATGTCCGATTTTTCCCACTTGCTATCGCTTTTCCTATTTGACATATCGTGTTTACTTAATGGGCAACTTTACGAAAAAGGACTAATTAGGTCATTTTATGAACACCCATACCAAAATAATTTTTCTGCAATCAATATTTTCAACCGTTACAAAGTCGGAACTAAACTTAATATACCCTGGTATATATACACAAGTTTAGTATTCATTCCAAAATTCCTATTTTGTGATTTGTAAATTTTTACAGAAATCTATAGAGATTGAAAGAGTACACCTACTATCGCCTGGCTCTCGAATATTTATCGAAAATCAGGATTCTAATTATCGTCTCGTATCTCGCTGTCTTATTGTCGACTCGTTCCTCTCGTCACTCGCGGCACCACTAGTATTCATGGTAACTAATATCTCAAGAACGGAAAGATTTATCATATTAAAATTTAATATTTAACCTATAAATAGAGGATGATTCAATATTAAGTTTTTTAATATACTTTTCAGTTTTGCTTATATTCGAGTAACATATATGGCAAAATATCAGTCTAAAAAAAGAGCCACCTTCGGGAAAATGCGAAAAAAGCAACTACTCGATTATAGTTTGTTGAGTGACTTTTTTTACTCCAAAAAATTACCCCAACGGGTAAGTGAAGTTGCCTTAGGACCCTAAAGCTTAACTCTAAACACTAATACAATGACATTTGGAGCATCAGTTGACTACGAGGTAACCCCGCCTCGCTTCGGTCCTCGGTAATGAGGCGCGAGGCGAGGCGAAGCGAGGTTCAAAATTTTAATCCTCGTTTCTAACCGGGGCGAGGCGAGGTATATATCCCAAAAGTCCCGCCTCGGCCGAGACAAATTTACAAAAAGTAAATTTTTTTAAATAAAATAATAACGTAATATGTATTTTTACAAAAAAACATGAAGCAATGGATGCATTTTAAAGGAATTTTTTATCTTTTTATAATATTTTTTAAGCCAAATTTTTTTTGAATTTACTGTTTTCATTCGAGGAGTCAAACATTTAGAGACTAAGCAGTATAATCCGTGTTTTAAAGACATTTATTTTCTAACAAGTTTTTTTTACTCTATTATATTCATTCATGCAAAATAAGTCAAAGTTAGTAAAAATTTTACCTCGGCCGAGGCGAGAATGATAGCTAACTCAACCGAGGGGAGGCTAGTCAACATTCTACCGAGGCCGAGGCCGAGGCGAGGGTGATAATTAGAAAATCGAGGCGAGTCGAGCTGATACCAAAACCTTGCCTCGTGCCTCGTGAAACACTAGCATCAGTGAACTTCAGTGATAACTCCTCAACGATCAATCTTTTACCACAAAAAAATAACCTGTATATTATGTTATGTTATTGTAGTCTCTTCTCTATATAGAGGTAAAAACTCATAATAAATTAAAAATTAATTACGTTCATTTTCTAAAACATACCTAGGCTATAAGGTATACTTACTTACATGTAATACATTAAATTGCAGTAAACATATAATACATGTAATTAATTTTAACTCAATAATATGATCATAAATCCAATTTAACAGGATTTATCATTAGTGACGCGTATATGTATTCATGTTTCAATGTATTCTTTGAATCAATTACTTTATCTATTATTAAAAAATAAACATTTGAGATCCGTTCACAAATTAAAAGTGTCATGACGCCCTTATTTTGACTAAAAATATTTTTTTTATAGATTTTTTGATAAAGACCTTCTTTGTTCTATAAGTTTTTTTATCACTTTTATTATTTTTATAGCCGTTATCTAGAGCACGGTAGTGCGAAAGGCCGAGTTTAAGGGACACATTCGGACTTTTCACTACAGTGCTATTACTAAACCTTAATTTAGGCTCATTTTTTAGGTGCTGTATCTTTTGAACGAAAAGAGCTACAGTGTTGATATTTCGAATATCGATATTATAAGAAACAGTTTTTTCAATCAACGTTAACGAATTAACCGTTAAAAAGTTATTTCACTTCAAAAACGCAAAATTCGCGGGAACAAAAAACTTAAGTATAGTATATCATAATTATACGCTACTTCCAGATATCCTGTAAAGTTGATATTTGGCATACTGGTAGATCTAGTACCCAAACCGAAGGGGGAAAATTGCGAAAACTGAAAATTTGTATCGGGAAAAAGGAAATTTTTACAATTTTCGCATAAGTCCTGGATGTATAGCACCCAAAATTATACGCTACTTCCAGATATCCTGTGAAGTTGATATTTGGCATACAGGTAAATCTAGTACCCAAACCGACGGGAAAATTGCGAAAACTGGAAATTTGTATCGGGAAAAAGGAAATTTTTACAATTTTCGCATAACTGTTGGCGACAAAATGATCATAATTCTACGCTACTTCCAGATATCCTATAAAGTTGATATTTGGCATATAGGTAGATATAGTACCCAAACCGACGGGAAAATTGCGAAAACTGGAAATGTTTATCGCAAAAATAAAAATTTTTACAATTTTTGTTTTAATTAAAATATTTAATTAAAGGGTTTTATCATTCAGTTTAGTTCCGATTATGTATCACCTGAAAATATAAATTGAATCCGCATGTCTGCCCGTCAGTCCGCATATCCGTGGATACGATAGCTCAAAAATAAAAGAGATAACGAGCTTAATTTCAGTGTGTTCTAGAACTAAATGGAAATGTCTAGTTCGTGAATGGTCAAAATCGGACAGCCCCCCTCCCCGCGCCAAGGGAGGAAATATTCATCTTTGAAACGGTAAGATAGACAAAAAAATTTAAAGACAAAAAATGATCCGTTTTATAAAATAATCAACTTTTGTTTGAAACTTTTTTTCATAATCTCAGTATTTAAGCAATTAACTCAGTGAGTTGCTATTTTCACTTGTTCTAATTATCTTTCTTTGCATCGACTTATGGACAAACAAAAACATGATTTTAAAAAGTATATGATTTTTGCCTTTTTTATTCGGTTTTCGGAAAAATGCGTCGGATAAAAGTTGTTCATTAGAAATATAGTAACAACTTTTATTCGAGAATTTGTTTCGAAAACCAATAAATAAGACACAAATCAGCTAAAATTTAAACAAATGATTCAATCAAGTGTACTACCAACGTTGTTCTTTTTTTAAATTTTTAACTAATCTTTTTGCAAACAATTTTTCAAAAACCGTTAAAATTAAATAAAAAAATTTGTTACGCAGGAGCTGCGTCAACTTAGCGAATTTCTTTAGAATACCTAAATATCTGTACTCACAATTTAAGTCTGATCAAAATGAAATGTCGTATCTGATATCTGATATTAGTATTTTCAAGGCCAATTTTATTAATAAATGGCATACGTCAAGGGGAAAGGGGGGCATAAAGATAGAAGAACACACAAAATAAAACAACCGAAAAATATATAAGTAGTAAAGTTGTAGAAAATTAAGTTTGCTACAATTCATTACCTTATCATTTTTTCCAAACTGTAATGTGTACAGAGTATTTAGAATTTTAACTTTCAATCTTTAATTATAAATATTTCTGTAAATGTTAGTGTAACAGAAAAATGATAAGAAACAAAATTACAGTAAACTTAGTACCTACAACTTAACTCCAGATAAATTTTTCGATTTTTCAAATATTAAGGGAGATATACCAAATTATGTTTTTCCCCTCCTTCTAAAGCCCCCTTTTCCCTCGTCCGCTTTTACCCAATAACAAACTTGACCTTTAGAATACCAAAAGCGCTTCAAATACCAAGTTTCATTCTAATCAGAATACAACTGTGACCACCAGAGAGTCCACAGATACATAAAAGTACATATATAATATGTATATACATATAAACATTTTAGCGATAGTGATTTTTAACATCTAATAGGTAGGATCGATGGACATTTGAAGAAATTTTTACGAAATTCCAACATTGGTGCAAAAACATTAGCTGCATTTCCTTTGGAGGAAATTCGCTAAAAAAGAACGCCACTTTTGTAACTTCGAGTACACATTGTCGAACCTGAATAGAATATAAAATGGTCATGTGAGAAAACTCTTTAAGTGAGTTTTATTACTATTTCCCATTAGATTTACCCTCAAAAGTCTCTGTAAGTGAGAAAATTTAAAGCTCTTTATGAGAGAACCGTTTTTCACGCCTGAACTTTATTAACTGAAAATGACTCTTTCGTTACAACTTTATAAGCGAAAGTCTGTTCTCGCTTATAAAGTTGTAACTTACATGTCAACAAATCGCAGTAATTTTTTGTATAATTCTATATGAAACACACGGTACTAATCTCTTGACTTTTATTTATTTTTGGAAAGGAATTTTCAAATGATACTAAGAGATTTATTGTAGATACATTTAAAATAAAACCAAATTTATATGACTAATTATATGAATAGATATTGCATAATTAGGTACATATCAAGGTATATAATTTATTTATTATTTTTTTATAATTGTATACTTATATATTATAAAAATATAATTATTTAATCAAATATATTAATGGAAAAATTAGAAACGATATTTAACAGTAGATGTACACTTCTAATAGTCTTCTTCTTTTTGAGTACTTTCTCAAATACAGTCGAACCTGTATAAGTGAGAGTTCAAAGGACCACGAATTTTATCTCGTTTATCAAGGTTTTCAGTTAGCGGAGGGTTACCAGATTCATTACCGGGCATTATCCCCTGCGGAAGCATCTGCACATAATGGGACTCCATAACGGGTCCATTGGGTGCAGATTGTGTGGCGAGGAGGAAGAAACATCCAGCCACATAATCTTTGACTGCGAACCTCTGGGTTACAGCAGATACAGGATATTCGGTGCATCGCACCCCGAATATATGAACCTTCAGGAGGACCTGATAAGCAAGCTCCAGGCTATTGCCAACATAGGGAAGAAGCGAGTCACGTCAGACTGCGGTAAAAGGGGGAACACAATGGACCATGAGGTCGAAGTGCAATAGTTTTATCCCGATATTAATCAATCAATCAATCAATGTAAAATAAAAATCACATTTAAAAAAACATGTTTCTTTTCACCCTTAAATAGTAGAGTTACCTACTTGTACTTGGTTAAATTTTATAGATTCATTGCTATTTGCGACTTCTATGTACATTTTTATATTCAAAAATGTATTTTTGATATTAATAACTAACTATATGCTAATATTCCAATCAGGCAAACATTATATTAAAATTACATTTTTATGGTTAGGTTTTTTTAATTTATTTCAAAAATTTTAATTAAAGCTATACATTTTTATTATACATACATTTATAATCACTATCTAATTTACAATCATTTCTTCATATGCAATTATCAGACTTTCAGAATAGTGATTAAAATTTTACTTAAAAATAAAATTCAAAAATCAATTATTATAATTGAAATATAAGATAAAAGACGTCCTATAAAAGTATACGGAGAAATTTTTCTGATATAATTACCATGGAAGCATAATAAAAGGCGGCCCATATCGGCCTAATTGCGCAATTTAGATATTTTTAAAAAATACTAAAAATTACCATAACCACACGATTAACTGAAATGTTCGTTGATAATCAATAAACTGCAAATGTTTCATTACAAAATACAAAAAATAAGTATATACAATTTTTTAACAAAATTGTAGACAGGGCCTTTTTCTATTTTTGTACAAAAATATTTAAAATAAAACCTATTTTGACAACATGGAAGCCCGACTTCAAAAATCAAATATTCTATACCAAAAAATGCACTAAAAAGTAAAAAAATAATTGCATATTCTTGTGCCAATTTTAGTTCACCTAAGCAAAAATTTTTAAATATATATGTACAATTATTGTTATTTTTGGATTCGGTGTCAGCATAGAGAAATTCACATAACTTTTGGACACCACCTCCAAAAATAACAATAATTGTACATATTTATTTAAAAAATTTTTGCTTAGGTGAACTAAAATTGGCACAAGAATATGCAATTATTTTTTTACTTTTTAGTGCACTTTTTGTTATAGAATATTTGATTTTTGAAGTCGGGTTTCCATTTTGTCAAAATAGGTTTTATTTCTCGCTTTTTAGTGACTTTGAAGTTCTATAACTTATTTTATTTGTCTAAATATGGGTAGACCAACTAAACGACCTACTAACTTTTAGTGCATTTCTTTATAACACATTTTTTTTATCCGTTTTTTTTTTTATTATTATTTTTAGTGCATTTTTAACAGATTTTCAGTTTTTTTTATATGCATTTTGTTTTTTTTTTTGTAAAATTTTGTTTTTTGGGGTCGGTTTTTTTTTTTTAAAGTCGGTTTTAAAATCAAATTTTCTTATTTTCCCATTATGAATGAGTCTACCCTTTCAAACAAACAAAAAATTTCGCAGAAATCGGTTATCACATATAAAATGGGGATTTTCCTCGATTTCCCGGGGATCCCCTCATCAGAATGCGATTTGGTTTTGTACAAAAATATTTAAAATAATACTTTTAATTAGACACTCGTCAACAGCAAAAGAAAGTCTGCAAAATGGATTTACGTGGTATCATAATTAGGTGCTTGGTTTGTAATTTTAAAACTTTTTGGATTTAGCCAAGAATCAAATCTCATAAGCTCTCTGCTGATTTGATATCAAGCAAGCAGAGCTTACCTAGAAAAGTCCGCAAAATGGATTTACGTTGTACCATAATTAGGTGTTTTTTAGGTTCTACTTTGGTGCTTAGTTTGTAATTTTAGTGCTTTTTAGATTCAGCCAAGAATCCTATCTGAAAAGTTCTCCGCTGACTTGATATCAAGCTGGCAGAGCTCACCTAGAAAAGTCCGCAAAATGGATTTACGTTGTACCATAATTACGTGTTTTTTAGGTTCTACTTTGGCGCTTAGTTTGTAATTTTAGTACTTTATAGATTTAGCCAAGAATCCTATCTGAAAAGATATCGAGCTTTCAGGGTTTACCTACAATATAAATTATAAATAATACTTATTGCATAGAATTCAAGCGATTTTGACATACAAAAAAAACTAAATTCTAAGCGGAACCCATATTTTGAAATTTTTCATCAAAATAAGCTTTAAGACTTGAGATTGGATTCTTGGCTAGATCCAAAAAGTACTAAAATTACACCTATTTTGCGGCCTTTTCAATTTCTTCAAAAATAACAATTATCTTACTTCCATCTTTAACAATTTCGAACAATCAATTGGTATAAGTGACTCGATGTTATAAAAGCATACTCAACTCTTTTTCTTTAAACAGCATCGGTTCAATCCATACAAAAATTCGTAACGTAGGAGCTAGGTATACTAAGCGAATTTTCACAAATGAAGATATCATAATGAATATCAAATTAAGTTACCATGGTGATGTATTTGGAATTTTTACTATTATGGGTTTTATATTAAAATTGCAAATACTGTGAATATCACAGTTACAGAAAGTATGGTCATAAATTGTAGTAAAATTTACTTACTACAACTTTATTTATGAACAGTTTTTTTTTCATTTTAGGAATATTAACACAGAAATTCAAAATATTATTTACCTTTCCAAAACCTTATGTGGTTTTAGAGATACACACCAGGGATGTTGCGGATGCGATGTTTTTGACATCCGCGGATACGCATATTTTAAGACTCATATCCGAGAATGCGGATTTTATGTAAATTTTTTTTTAGATACTTAATTTAGGTACATGAATAAAGGAAAAAAATGGTAATAATTTTTAATAATCTTTATATTATAATCAAATTTTTAATATTAAAATTTTAAATTTGGTGCATTATATTTAATAAAGAGCAATGTAGCTGTTTTTTCAACTTCCATCTTGTTTCGCATAGATTCATCCCGCGCTAAACTGTTCCGGGTGCATTGATTTTAGATAATTCAAAGAAAAGCATGGTTGTAAGGCCCTTGCGAGAGTATATTTTATTCCATATTTTACACTGAATTTCATCTCGAACATGCCCATCTAGTTTAAAATAAGACTAAATCACACGTTGCGTCGATGGTGGCACTGTTGATTCACTTGTCAAATATATTATTCGAGGCGAAACACTCAAACAATAATGTAAATTGTTGAAATAAATAAAAAAAACATCCATATAATAACACGTCTAAACACGTTGTGATTTATTTACAATCAGAAATGCTAAACAAAACTAGCAACATTTGCATCCGCAAAAGCATTGAATGTTGCGGATGCGAATGCAAAAATTAATGCGGAAGTTTCGTGCGGATGCGAATGCGGAAACGAATATCCACAACATCAATAAATTACACACACACACTGATGGTCATTTTCGAAAAATACTAGTAATGTTCGATAAACCCTTAGAAGATACTTTTCAGAAACTCCTTCCAATAAAAGCTGAATTTTCTTAGTAAAATTCGGTAAAAAGCGTGAAAAATTAATGTTCACCTATATATGGATAATTTCACCGACTCCAATATTACATATTAATTTTCAACATAACGTACCACCACGTCGTATGATAAATGGATGCATGCAATAAATATATAAAGGTACTGCTATTACAGTACCTACCTACTGTTAGTATTTAAAACAAAATAATATCATATTCAAATATTAAACAAATAACATAGAATATTAGCAAATATTAAATTGAAATCACCAAATAATATTGCGAACATTATTTATTATTACATTTAAGGGTGGTAGTGTAGGTATAGTATATACGGTGGTGGTGGGGGTGGTGGTGATGAGTTTACAATGAAACTACCTACCTACACCTATATTTACATGTATGTATGTATGAATATAGCATATAATATTATATAAATAAATATTTAATACATATCCATCCATTCAATAATCTGATATATCCTTCATTTCTGTTGATGTTATTATTTTACAGTGGCTTCATTCAATACGACTGTCAGCCACTTTATTATATATATTATGGTTAGAATATACCAGCCAAGTAGCCGAGCGGTCTAAGGCGTCATGTCTGCGCAGTATGCAGTACTTGGAAACTGGGAGGTTATGGGTTCGAATCCCGACATCGGCAGTTTGTCAATTATATAAAAAAAGGGGCGGTTGATTGACTAAACTGTCGGCGTATGGACAAGAACGAAGTAACCGGCTATGCTTGAGAAGGTTTTCTGCAGTTTCCTTCACGAACTCCAGATGAATATCGGCATAGTTCCTATCATAGTCGAATTCCTTCCACTCCACTCACATCCTCACATCCTAAGGCATCACAATGGACCTATGGTCGAAGTGTAGCCCGTCCAGGGTAGCCTTTACAATCTACCTCTATCTATGGTTAGAATATACCATACATAAAATTAAAAACATGCGGAAGCCTGTAACTTTCACATCACCAAAATTGACGGATACTGTTATAACGGTATATTACCGTTATTTTCCAGGGAATCTATTTTCCGAGAAGATATGTTACTCGTTACTAATTTGGTGCGTGTCGAAAATTATCAACGAGTAACACATCTTCCCCGAGATGAATTATGTTAATTGCGTGAATTAATTTGTAGTCGAAATTAGTGAAGCCGCGAGACAAGACGAGAGAACTCGTCACTAGTATTGTCTTGACTTAAATAGTTTTCTATTTATTTCTCTGAACTTAAGTAAAAAGTGTGTACTTAAGTAAAAATAATAATTATTGCTGGTCGGTTGATATGTTTATATGAATTTGGAGTTAAAAATAGAAAAGCCTCGAGACCCTTCCAAAATTTTCCTGCAATCAATAATTCACCCTTCCAAAATTTTCTTCAAATCAATATGTATATATATTTGAATTTAGTCTAATCATTTTTTCTTTTGGCACATTTTTACAGATAAAAAATCTATACAGTTTAAAGAGACACAACCGTCTGTATTTCGAATATTTATAGAAAATCAGGATGTTATTTTTGTCTCGTCTCTCGCTGCCATACTGTCGTCTTGTATCGTTTCTCTAGTCTCTGGCGGTCGAAATACGTATTTATAAAATACAAACAAGTGATCTAGAAATTGGGGCAAAGTTAGAAATTAAACATAGTTAAATAGTTAATTGTAGAACTCACCAGTTCAAGTAGCCGAGCGGTCTAAGGCGTTATGTCTGCGCAGTATGCAGTACTTGGAAACTGGTAGGTTATGGGTTCGAATCCCGACATCGGCAGTTTGTCAATTATAAAAATAAAATAAAAAAAGAGGCGGTTAATTGACTAAACTGTCGACGTATGGACAAGAACGAGTAACCGGCTACGCTTGAGAAGGTTTTGTGCAGTTTCGATCCTCGGTCACGAGGCACGAGGCGAGGCGAGGTTCAAAATTTTAATCCTCGTTACTAACCGAGGCGAGGCGAGGTATATTGTCTGAAAAACCTCGCCTCGGCCGAGGCGAGGAATTTGCCTCGGCCGAGGCAAATTTACAAAAAGTAAATTTTTTTATTTTTACAAAAAAACATACAAAAACATTACAAAAAAGCAATAGATGATTATTTTGCAAATATTTTTTCAAATGTCCAGCGATCCTACCTAGTAGATGTCGAAAGTCATCGTCTCTAAAATTTATTTACATATTTATATACATAAGTTTTTTTTACCATATTATGTATGTTCATGCAAAATACGTCAAAGTTAGTAACAATTTTCCCTCGCCTCGCCTCGGCCGAGGTTGATATTTAAAAAAGCGAGGCGAGGCGAGGTGATACCAAAACCTCGCCTCGCCTCGTGCCTCGTGAAACACTAGTTAGAAGAAGACTTGTGTTGAAGTGTATATGCTGGGTATAATAAATAAATAAATAGTCAGATAAATAAAATGAAGCCACAATACTTGATAATATTAAAATGTACATACACACACAATTGCGTACTACATACATTTTACATTTATATTTGAAATTCATCTCCCTTGATGTATTATTTGTATAGTAATACGATAATTCTCTATAAATTTCAGTTTTAATTTTATACTTGATTTACGTTATACAATATTTTATGTAAATCAAACAGTAATATATAATATTTTATATATATATATATACTATAAATGTCTGTATGTTTATATATACTATTTTATTTGTTATAATAAATTTATAAATATTTTTATATTCATATCGGAACGTACGAAATGTATTAAATATACCGAGTGGAAGCGAAATAATATGCTTATTGAGATGTATGAGTGTTTGATGGTATTTGGATTAAGGAATCAAAAATTAGTCAAAACATACCAAGTAATACACTGGTTTTCTGCCACTGATTATTCACTTATGTCAGAGCGGCCATTTTCGTGATAGAGGGGGGGGGGGTGGAAAAGTTGAACGTAACCGTCTGGAAGCAACGGTAAGTCAAAGTATCCTGGGTATTTTTCGTTTAATAAACATCCCTTTTTTGTAAAATCAGACTACTTCTTTGTTTAATTGTATGGATGTATAATGTAAGTATGCACAAATTAGAATATAGCGTGTGTATTTAAATTTTAAAAGTAGTTATTTTACACATCATTTTAATTTCTTGCTACTTGTATTACGTACAATCAATGTATTTATTAAGTTTAATTTTGTTGAGGTCCGTTTATCTTCAACAAGAACCAGTCGAATTCGAAATTCCAACCTAATAGGTATAAGTAGGTACATGAAAATTCTGAAACTGAAATTTTTGTATATCCAATAATTTTTAAAGATTTTATAATGCGGAGGAACACATAGGTAGATGTCGCTCATTTTCTAAATTAAAGAAAACTCGACTACAATTTTTAAACTTAGGGCAAGCTTAAAATACCTTAAATCGATATATTTTTTATACCGGGTATTTACTATGTACCAGGGTATATTAAGTTTTTAAGTTTAGTTCCGACGGTTGAAAGTATTGATCGCAGGGAAAACAATTTTGGTATAGGTGTTATAAAATGACCTAATTAGTCCATTTCCGCAAAGTTGTAGTTGGATGTTTCAGCAAAATGAGAAAAACTGTCCATCTTTGGAATAGAATTATAAATAAGAAATAACAACATAATATGAAAAAATTTTAACTTACTTTTGGCAGTGAATGTACCTTTAATTTAAATTAACAAAAACATATATCCTTGTTCTTTCTTCAGTATATATGTATAAGTGACAAAAATATTTGTTATTTATATTTTTTTCTCAACAACCGTTTAGTAAATGTTTTAAAAATTATGCAAAATTGTTTTTATAGAGTTCAAGTTATATAATTTGAATATTTGGAAAACTTCGTAGCTTTTTTGATGGTAATTGAAATGGATTTAATCTATTGAGAGAACAAATCTCCTTAAGAACACAAGTAAGAGGACAGTTTTTTTTTTAATTGCAAAAACATCTTAGTAAATTGATTTGAAATACTTAGCTTGAGCATTAAGGGAGAAATATTCTTTTAAACATTTTCGTTCGTTTCGTAGCATTTTGACATACGTCCCAAACAACCTTAAAACCTTTGAATATACTAGTCCAAGAACATGTGATCAACAGCCACTGAGAGACTGACTTTCAGTCAGTCAAAAAAAAAAAGAGAGAAAAAGTCAGCCACTGACTTTTTGTAATTATTTTTTACTATATGTAATTAAGACGCTGTTAAAATTTCAGCATGAATTAAGCACTTCATTTTGTATTTTTTTAAAAACAACTTTGGGGTGTTTTTGTTCAATGTTAACCCCCTCAAAAGTGTCTGCATTATTTATTTCTGTGTTTTAAATTTAAATTACCTTAACTTTCGATTAGTGTTTGTTCGCCTCTGAATCAAAACCTTTTTGGGCCATATTTTTTTACAACTATTTCTTATGCGCAGTACCTGGTGTCCCCAGGTAGGTCAAGCCAACGCATTCATACCTGCTCATCTATCCAGTAGATACTATTACACTAAATTTCAAAGTGCATCAAACACTTCATGAAACGTGCGTCACCAGCTCTCTGACTATAAAGAGTACTCGGCCTTACGCACTACCGTGCTCTAGATACAGACAGAACCTTTAATGTATAATGTTTGTGTACACTTCATTAAAATAATTTTGTTTTAAATAAATTAATTCCCATACAATAGTTATAGTATGTTAATTTATTTTTATTTTTTTATAAGTTTTGACTAGAGATAAAATAAATACATTTATAGTAAGTGTAATTATAGTTTATTATTAGCTACCGTCGTCTACGTATTAAAGATATTGGGTATTACCTATTATTATATATCCATATACACTAATTATTTTATATGTTCATACGTAATATGTAGTTAGTATATTTTGTACCGGATGGTCCAAATTAATTGAAACACAAATACGCCTCAGGAAAATCTACACTTTATTCGCCATCTTGAAATATAAGAAGTTATAAGAGGATATATATATTTTTATACCCGGTATATAATATACAGTACAGACTGTGTTGGAATGCTTTTCCAATAGAGAATCAATGTTAAATATTATTTATTACTGGCAGGCCGTCTGGTTACTGTACGGAGTCAGTCAGTACACATGTAATGAGTTTCATCTCATATGCGTATGGTAGTTTGTCTGTCATTTAAGAGTGTGTACTGACTCATTGACTTTGTGTACTGTGTCTACTGACTCATTTAAGAGTGTGTACTCGTTACATGTGTGCTGACTGACTCTGCACAGTAACCAGACGGCCTGCCAGTAATAAATAATATTTAACATTGATTCTCTATTGGAAAAGCATTCCAACACAGTCTGTATACAAGGGTATATTAAGTTTAGTTACGAGTATATTAAGTTTAGTTAGTTAGTTCATAAAATGACCTAAGTCCATTTCTGCACATGTGTATGTCCGTCCATCCGTCAACACGATAACTCAAAAATAAAAAAAGATAGGGAGCTAAAAATGTGAAGGTGTATTCTAGAGCAAAAAAGTAAGGTCAAGTTCATGAATGGGCAAAATCGGACCATGTTTGGGCAAAATGAGTAAACCTGCCTATCTTTGAAACCGTAAGAGATAAAATAAAAATTTACTGACAAAAAATGTTCCTTTATTAAAAATAAACAACTTTGAAAAGAAACTTTTTTTCATACATTCAGTATATTGTTAATTTCACTTGTATTTCAGTAAGTCGAAACGAAAAAAAAAAGGTGAAAATAACAGCTAACTGAGATAATTGCCTAAATACCCGGTAAGAGTTTATGAAAAAGTTTCAAACAAAAATTGTTTATATTTTTTTTAAACGAACATTTTATTCCTTTAAACTTTTCATCTATCTCTTACGGTTTTCGTTTATCTCTTGCGATCTAATTTTTTTAGCTCGCTATCTCTTTCCGTTTTTGAGTTATCATATTTACAAACAGGCGGACAGGCAGACCAGCGGATATACCGGGCGGAAACAGACTAATATTTTTGGCCAAAATTTCTTTCTGCGATCTAATTTTCAACCGTAACAGAGTCGCGACTAAACTCAATATACTATTTTATATATATATTAAATATACCGGGTATAAAAAGATTAATATCGAATCAGTAAGAAAAGTACATTTGGAAGACGATTGAAAATATGAACAATTTATCTGATATAAATTCATAACACTTTTAGATTCAGACCACCCAGTATACACGAGTATGTATATTAATATCTCACACTAAATAAGGAAATTGATTTAGTAATTAATTTACAATTGGGTACACAATACTTAATTTTATATACAGATTGTATGTTTAACTTTAAGGTATAATTTCCAAACAATTATTATAGGTTGTCAAGAACTTCACGAAATTCACAATATTAGTAAAATCAATCCTAAGAAATTAGCAGAATTTTTTTGAGAATTTACCACCATGGCGTTTTTGAGAAAATCGTTACGTAATTTGGAGAAATTTAACGGGCATCTTCATAAACATGGTGAAATAAAATGCACGATTCCGACTGTTTTTACTTCGAACTCTCTCAATATAGTCACGGTTGTTCTGAAATTCGACACATACTTTCTTCAATTCCTTAGAAATATTTTTCTTTAAAACTTTGGGAGAATGCCCATCGGATTGTTAAGTTTTTTGATAAAATATGCGTAAAAAAGTGTATTTTTTTCATGTCCGCAGCAGAAGGTTATTTTTTATGGTTCAGTTGGCATCCTGAGTAACGGCGCGCTGTTTGAAAGTCGTTTGAAATTATATACCAGTATATGTATGATATTTTATTGCGGAGTCTCCCGGATTCGCATATAATTCTATTTAGTTCTTTTCGCGCGCGTACCCGATCAGCTGATATAGTTTGGAAATACCTTAAACATTTTATATAGTAATTACCGTATTGCATGTATATTAACATACATCATAAGGCGTGACTAATAGTAGTCAGTTTGGGTAGGTGAAATATTGATGGTAGTTGTTTGTTAAAATCCTTTTGATTCACCTCTGATTTCGATATTTTTTTATAAAATACACATTTAGTAAACAATAAGTCGTCGACAGTAACGGAGAAATGAGAATAGGTTATTTTCGGCTGAATTATTTCTGTCCGAAGTACACTCCCGTTAATAAAATTGAACAGACCCGAAATGTTCTTACATTTTATAAAACTCCTCACTTTTGAAACTCTCTGTTTAATTATTCATTTATAAACAAAGATAACTAGTATATATTTTAAGTGTGAAAAAAGAAATGGAAGTATAGTAAACAACATTTACTACAAGAATAATCAAAATTTTCAGAGACTGATTCAGTTTCGATCTGTTCAGTTTTATTGAACGGGAGTATACATGAATCTTAAAGAAGAAAATCTTTAATTTAATGATAATTTTGTGAATTATATTCATAACTTTTATTTGACCTTGGATTTGACACAGTTATTTAATTGAGAGACCCGCCCGGTTCCCACACCGAGGTTTTTCAAATTATCATTTTTTCATGGGAACAAAATAAATTGTGCTGATTTTTCTCAAACATTGGATGCATAAATAATCAGTGTTTACTAAATTTCAATTTTTTTTTTGTTTATTACACAATTTCACGTTTTTATAGTCATTTTGCAAAAAGTGGGCCTTATTAGCCACCATTATTCTGCAATGTTAAGAATAATTATATAAAATGTTTTAAATTACGATCGGTATGTATTATAATACTTATTCTTTAATATACCTGTCATAGCATTATGGATGGTATGATGCTCTCTATAGACTTTCTTTACATAACATATAAAAAATATTCGTGTTTATTTCATTCACACGTGAATTTATTATTAAATTTTTTTTCACCAACTTTATGCATTATTAATTGGTTAAGGATATCCACAAATATTTTTTTCAGATTTTTAAATGCTATTGTTTCCTTGGTACCAAATGCAGTAATGGGAAGCTTGTTACTTTGATACAAAATATAGGATGTGATTAGAAATTTCTATCAAATTCACTAATATATTAGTTCAACAGTTTGGAGATTTACTTCGTGGAACATTATTAACAAAGGGAAAGGAATTATAATGAATATCAAATCAAGTTATCATAGTGATGGTTATAATATTAAAATTATTATCAAGTATATTAGAATTTCTATAAATATTGAAGTTACAGAAAATATGATCTCCAAAGATAAGTCCTCTAACTTAATCACAGAGCTGGCGCTTCTCAAAATAAGATTTCCTATGCTATTAGCATTGGTCACCAATATCACTTTTTACCATAATTATCACCGGTATACAAAGTGTTCTGAAATTCATTAAAGAAAACTATACCACGGTGTAGAGCTGCAAAAAACAAACAAAAAAGTTTAATAAAATTTTTCGATTTGACGCTTATTTTTAAGATATAATCAATTAAACATTGATAAATTAAACCAATCACAGAGCGCATAGTGTAAGGAGGCGGGGCCACAGTAGTAGCCCCGCTTCGGTATTACTGAATGCTGATTCTTTAAAAAGACAGTCAGAATTACTTTAAAAATATCAAATATACTACCTCGCCTCCTTACACTATTCGCTCTGTGATTCTTTGAATTTATCAATGTTTAATTGATTATATCTTAAAAAATAAGCGTCAAATCGAAAAACTTTATTAAACGTTTTTGTTTGTTTTTTTTTGCAGCTCTACACCATGGTTTAGTTTTCTTGAATTAATTTCAGAACACTCTGTATAGGATATATACCAAGGTATCTTAAGTAACCGTCTGCCCGTCAACAAGGTAACTCAATAACAAAAATAGATAACGAGCTGAAATTTGGTGTGTGTGGATGAAATACGAAAAGTTCGTAGATAAAATGGGCAAAATATGATCATGTTTGGGCTAAATGGCCAAAACCAACCATCTTTGAAACCATAAGAGATAGAAGAGATAGTTAAGCAATTAACTCAGTTAGTTGTTATTTTCACATGTTTTTTACTACTTTAACTCGCATAACTTGTTTAATATCACCGATACAAATAAAAATGTGAAATGGTTTTGAAGGGAATTGTCTACTTTATGCTCAAATCATAAACCCATTATCTTCTTAAAATAAATAAAAAATAAAATAAAAATAATTTCTCGTGCATAAAAATTGAACCAGTAAGTCACATTCTAACCTTATTTAGTACTAAATATATGTATAATATTACATAGTGTAACACTTAGAATGTTTTAACTGGTTCAATTTTTATGCACGGGAGTGTATATTTTTTTATTTAAGTAGATGATATTTGTTTATGATTTGAGCAAAAAGTAGACGATGTTTAGGAGGTATGTAAATAAAAACTGCTTTGTTTTATTAGAGACTGGCTTAATTTTTATATTATAAATATAAAAGTGACAACGTTTTTCCGATTGTTACCATAAAATCTGATTCAAACTATTGTGAAAATACTTATTAAAATCTACTGGGTATACTCGATGAACAATTGAAAAATTTTCCAAAATTCCTTTATTGATACAAAACCAAAGGATGAACTGTATAGTATAGTAACAATCGAAAAAACGTTATCACTTTTATATGTGTAATATAATAATTAAAATTTTGTGGAAAAAAAAACTAACATGTGTGAGGGCACATATAACTCTTGTAAAATGGTTGTAGCCCTACTGAAAAAAACTGGTTTTACCCTACGGTTCCAATTATTAAGTCAAACTTTTGTACATAAAAATATAGTCTGGTAATGGTCAGCGTAACAGCGAAACTGTACAGCGGTGTGAGCTTACTATCGGCATTGCGATTAATGGTCGATTATTGCGATTATTGTTTAAAAAATATCTTTTACAATATGGAGAGATACACCAAAAAACATAATAATAATAATAACAATAATAATAACAATAATAATAATAATAACAATAATAACAACAATAATGATGATAGCAATAACAATAATTACAACAACAACAGCAACTATATGTATTCCCACTTTATGTAAAATTTAACTATTTAGAAATTAGTAACAAATTACCAACCCTCCCCCCACCCAGCTTTATCATTGGCATTTTTTTTGTATCCAGTGTCATCAAATTCCCATGATACTATACCCCCTACTAAGAAAAAATAATTAAATCAAGTAAATAATTGTTTATTAGTTCTCCGATATGAATAGTTAGGCAAATTATTCGGAATTTCCTAAAATCTAATTATAAAATCTAAACTAAAGCTAAATCATCAAAAAATTTACAAGCGGTAAATGTAAAAAATTTATATTTTATAATTTATATAACATTTATATTTTATTCATACCCAAATATATCAAAAAGGTACATTTTATGCCCCAAAGTACCAGCCCAAAATTCCAGAGTATGTATTCAATGTATTGTATGTATTGTAAACTTTGAATAATAGTGACCATAAAAAATAGTTGGTATTATTATATTTTTTTAAGAAAATGTTTTAATTAAAAAAAGAAAATAATAATAATTGGTAGGTACCCTATATTTACTCTATCTCTCTTCGTACCTTTCACTCAGAGCTGATTGCAGTCAAGATCTGCCCACATATGGTATAGGTGTTCATTAAATTATCCATTTCCGTATGTGCGTCCGTCGGTCCGTGGGCACAATAATTCAAAAGCAAAAAGAGATAGCGAGTTAAAATTGTGTGTGTATGTATGTGTTCTACAGTTAAAAGTCAAGATCGTAAATGTGCAAAATCGGACCCCTCTGGCTATCCTCCGCCAGGGGGAAAATATCCATCTTTAAAACCGCAAGAGATAGAAAAAAAGACAAAAAGGTTTCATTTTTTAAAATTAATAACTTTTGTTTGAAAATTTTTTTAAACTCAGTATAAACTCGGTATTTAAGGAATTAACTCAGTTGTTACTTTCAAGTTTGTGATTGAAAAGTCTTCAAAAGTCTTCGATTTTTTTAACGTTTATTGTTTTTATTTGACTACTTTTCTTTGCGACTTCGTTCACTTGAATTTCGAATATAAATTCTGGGTCAATTTAATAAATATTTGGTATATCTATTTGGAAACAAATTTTTCTATACAGACCATACCGCCCTTCCAATTTCCTCCTTCTCGGAAGTTTGTTTGAAAAATCCTAATATATATTGCGCATTATTTGTGTATTTGTACCGAGTTTTCAATTTAAAAGCAAGAAAATAGATTTTCCTATACAAAATTGAATCTAAAAAATTCAGTTTAATATTTGTTCTCCATAACTTCAGTGTTTTAAGCTAAATGCGTTATTATCAGTTAGTCAGTCACGGAACTGTTTTATATAAAAATGAACCACCTGGCACTGAGTAACACAGTCAGACTGATCTGGGTACCAGGTCACTCTGGCGTTAAGGGGAACGAAGTAGAGGGCTCGTTGGCACGAGAGGGGTCATCTCAAACGCCCCTTTCACCTGAGCCTATCATTTCCATAGCAAGGTGCTCCGTAAATTACCGAATCAAGAGGTGGCTGCGACAAGCTCATCTCGATTACTGGGACTTTGCGCAGGGCACGCGACGGGCCAAGTTGTGCATAAGCACAGCTAGGCCATTCGACTGTGCTCGGTTGAAGCTCAATAGAATGCAGTTGAGTAGGGTGGTGGGGCTCTTGACAGGACACTGTCGATTGAACTACCACCTTCATAACTTGGGGATCTATGATGATCCCACTTGTAGGACCTATAAGGAGGACGATGAAACCTCCATTCATTTTATATGCACCTGCAGAAGCCTGCAGGGTATCAGGTATAGAATGTTTGGGTCCGAAACCTTGGATCCATCAATCCTGTGATCAATCCCGATGGAGAAGTTATGGGCCTTCTGTGTGGCGTCTGGACTCGACAGAATCCTATAGCTTCATCTGCTTAAAATAGCACCTCTTACGTCTCGCCTTCGGGTGACAGGTTGTTCTCAAGGAGGGCTCAGAGTACCACTTGGTCTAGTTGCTACGGACCCATTTGCGGTACCCTTCTATCTTATTATTATTATATAAAAATGAAAATTCACAACAAATATTTCTATATTTAACGATTGCTGGGGGGCTTGAATACAGGAATACATTTAAGAACCAGATTAGAAAACAGTCCAACAAACCCTGTATAAAACATCAAATATAACACAAAACTGTTAGAAACGAAAAATAGTCTATTAATGCGAATGATAAGAAAAATTTTATTAAATAATTAGTATTTATTGTAAATTATTTAAAACAGGTTTTTTATTTTATTAGTAATAAAATAACCTATAATCAAAACACAAATTGTACAAAATTTAAAATCTTAATTCATAATTTAATATAAATGTATGTATTCTCACCCATAATTACGTTCAAATAAATTGTCTTACCGCGCAAAGAATCGTGTATCCGATTTTTTTCTATTTGTATGTACACAATGGGGCTAGTAGCAAGAAGCAATATTTTCCAATTCGAAAGAACATTTTGTATTTTATATCAATTTTAAAGGGTGTAGATAGGGTGACGCAAAATGTAGTAGTAGTAGTAGCGGGGGGGAGTCCAAGTCTGGCAAGTAGGCCTTTCTAGGCCTTTTTACCGACCCCTAAAGGGCAAGGAATTTATATGTAGACTAAAAATTGGTGAGTTGAGACTGCAGCCGACTTTGATAGGAACTATGCCGATATTCATCTTGGGTGTGTGAAACTACAGAAATCCTTCACAAGCATAGCCGGTTACTTTCGTACTTGTCCATACGTTGTTCTAATTGACAGTTTAGTCAATTAACCGCCCTTATTTTTTAATTAATTTAATTGACAAAATGCCGCCGTTGAGAATCGAACCCTTTAATTCTAGAGATATTGATTTCAGACAAGACCATTTTATGGGCAAACTCTTATGCTCAGTGAACTTTTAATATATCAAATTTTTTGGCCGATTATTTCATTAGAGAGGTAGATTGTAAAGGCTGCCCTGGACGGGCTACACTTCGACCATAAGGTCCATTGTGATACCTTAGGATGTGAGAATGTGAGTGGAGTGGAAGGAATTTGTGAGTAGACTAGGAATTGGTAAGATATGCGGCTGCAGCCGACTATGATAGGAACTATGCCGATATTCATCAGGAGTTCGTGAAGGAAACTGCAGAAAACCTTCTCAAGCATAGCCGGTTACTTCGTTCTTGTCCATATGCCGACAGTTTAGTCAATCAACCGCCCCTTTTTTTTATATAATTGACAAACTGCCGATGCCGGGATTTGAACCCATAACCTCCCAGTTTCCAAATGCTGCATACTGCGCAGACATGACGCCTTAGACCGCTCGGCCACTTGGCTGGTGATTATTTCATTAAGTCATTTGTTTTTTAACTGTTTTCTTTTAGGAATTTTAAAATAAAACAAGTCAAAAAAACAACTAACTGAGTTAATTGCTTAAATACCCGATATATTCTGAATTTATGTAAAAATTCTTTGTCTACGCATTTTCGTTCCATCTCTAACGGTTTCAAAGATGGCCAGTTTTACCCATTTTGACCAAACATGGCCCGATTTTGCACATTTTACCCACCAACTTGACCCTACTTTTAACTTTAGAACACACACACACAAATTTCAGCTCTTATCTCTTTTCTTTTTCGAGTTATCGTGTTGACAGACAGACAGCCGTTACAAAGTCGGAACTAAACTCAATATACCCTTGTATATTTCATACATACCGGGTATAAAAATATTTATTTTATAAAGTTTTATTTACTTAGATGATTCAACTACTCAACCGTTGGCCGGACAACATAAAGCATGGCTGAAAGTTATTTTGGATAGTATTTATTTTCTCATTCAACAAAACTACACGGTTAAATATTTTTTTATAATTTTTGACACTATTTATTTAATTTTTCTGTTTTTGTAATTAATATTATTAAATATTAATTGGGCCTTCAAATTTTGAATCAATTCATATAAATATAGTTTGTGAGGTATTAAATACAAGAAAAATAAATTCATTTTAATATAAATTAATTCTTTGGATGCATTTAAAAATTAAATTAAAAAATTTTGACAGAAAATACTATTTTAGTAATTTAAAATTGCTCTCTCACTGAAATTAAAATAAGTTTTTAACATTCAATTCTGATAAATGCCAGACATTATGTTCAATTTTGTAAACCTTGACACAAACTTCTATAAATAAGATTTTAAACCTTAAAAAAATTTCATTTATTTCAAGTAAAACAATACTTCAATATATTTTGACAAATAACGTTACCCAATAAATATAGTTTGATAATTTATCACTAGTGGTTTATCAACTTTAAAGCGCTCAACATGGCTATAACGAGATTCCATAACAATGACATCCAAAGGATATAAGTTTCAATATAAGACTAAATTATAAAATAATTTAACCACGACGCACTAACATTTAAAAAATACTAAATTATTCATAAAATTAATCATAAATTAATTCAACACTAATTTTAATGGAATAAAATATTTTTTATAGAAACGCAAGAGTTAAAAAAAGAAACTGTATTTATTACTGAGATGTAGAAAATTCAATAGAAAATAAAAAAACAAACCTTTTGGGATATGTAGACTCCAGGTTGGCGGTTTTATTATCCACCGTTGTTAACACAGGAACTCGAATCACGTCTTTAGGGAATATTTTGAAAGGAAATAATGACAAACGAATTTTAATACACCAGCAGAGTTAAACAATACTCGATAGTTGTTAAATAATTGAAACAACACAATTTTTAAATTTAATGACAACAAAAAGTAAATTTGCACTAAAATTATTTAATAAATAATTTACGTGTTAAACCACATGGATTTAACAAATACAAAAAAGCACGACACAACAAATGCGCGTAAATTGTAAAAGATAATAGTTTAGTTTATTGATAAAGAAGATGTGACAATCATTGACATTACACAATAACAACATACAAAATCGAGTCGAGAGTATTGAGTACAACAATTATTAATACAAATCGATTACACGTTATACTAGCAACAGTGAAATGAAGACTACTTCCAATAATTACTTTAAACATAACATACACCATACATCTGTTTGAAATTCTCAACAATATTATATGTACGCATGCGTTCAATCAATTTGTATACATTGCTGTGTCTCTCTCTTGCATATGTAAAATACATATTGAGTTTTTCATTTCATATTTTTATTTTAAACAGAAAAAATAAATGAATATTATTTATAAACCTATCCTTGTTACAAACATACAAATCATTATATATTTATTTCTTTTTAATTTTTTTTATTTATTATTAATTTTAGTGAAGTTTTATTTTGGTTAGCATAACATTATTGAGAATCCATGTATTTAAAATGTGGTTTCGGGCAAAGTTAGGTTAATAATGCCTGTAGGTTATTAAGTCCAACCCGATTCGGTCTACTTCATATATACATGTATAATATTATCGGTGTGAAGCCTCCGGTATTTTAACGTTTCGTACAATATACCTTGCTTTGGGCATATTCAACTTTCAAGTTGTAATATAGCTTGGTAGTAATCATGTTTATAACTTTTACAAATACCGGGTGTTCAATTGAAATTCAAAGGGAAAATCAACTACATATTTCATATTGGAAGATAGCGTCTAGATTAGTCATTGGCATTTTGATGGAAAACTAAGTGTCTTAATGCCAATATACAGACTGTGTTGGAATGCTTTTCCAACAGAGAATCAATGTTAAATATTTTTTATTATTGACAGGCCGTGTGGTTACTGTGCGGAGTCAGTCAGTAATAAATAATATTATAATATTTAACATTGATTCTCTATTGGAAGCATTCCAACACAGTCTGTATATTATATATATATATATATATATATATATATATATATATATATATATATATATATATATATATATAATATACAGACTGTGTTGTATATATTGGCATTAAGACACTATATATATAAATAAATATATATATATATATATATATATATACAGCTTGTACTTTAAAATAGACCCAATCTGAAAACAATGTATAGTGTATCATCGTTGTCTATATGCTGTGTACTATGATATGGTGTACTTTGTAACACTTAAACTGCATTAAAATGATTTGATACGTTCTCACCACAGACATTTGTAGAGTGCAGTTTGGGTGTAACAAAGTACATTATATCATGGTATACTGTGCATAGACAGTGATGTACGCTTGTATTTAAAAAAAAATTATGAACAAACAGACACCGCTACAGACCCACTCTAAAAACAATGTATATTGCATCTATCACTGTCTATGCACAGTATACCATGATATAATGTACTTTACTGCACTGTACAAATGTCTTTGGTGACAACGTATCAGCAGTTTAAGTGTGACAAAGTACACCATATTATAGTGCACTGCATATAGATAATGATAGATACACTATACATTGTTTCCAGATTGGGTCTATTTTAAAATACAAGCTGTATATATACATATATATACAGAAAGTTACAAAAATGTGTGACTCGCTATAAGGGAGCATACTCTCAACATTAAAATAAGCAAACATCGTTCAGTGTTTTTTCCAAATCGCCCTGATTTAGTCGCAATCCGCCATTTTAAGTTTTTTTCGTTTATTGATACCATTGGCCACTTGAAATGTTTAAAACCCACTGCCGGTCACTTTAAATATACAGAAAATCAATAACTTAAACAAAAATTTTTATGTCACTAAAGTTTTAGCTCTTTAATTACAAATCTATCAACATCTTACTCATTCAAATCGGTTAAAAAATAACGAAATTACAGTCATTTAATAATTTAAATCCTGCAATAATCCTTCGCAAATTGCTTGATGTGGAAACATTCAGTTGTTTCTTTTAATCAACTGAGATTGTAATTAATTATAGCAAATATTCGAAGACCACCATTGACGACAATACATTGATCATCATCCTATCGAACCCTCCAGGCGTATGTCTGATCCTACGACACCTACTCTCAATTTGCTCTCTCAGCTGTGCCGCATTTTTCGAAAGTAGCTGATTTTCTAGATATTTGATTTTATACATTTTAAATGGCCGACGTTTTGAAATAAGGAGTTATTTAAAAAAAATTATTTTGGGATATTTATGAGGAATATATCCGTGAGATTTATGAGCTATCATTATCGAATTTCAAAATAATATCTTTAAGAGTTTTAAAATATTAATAAAATAAAAAAATTCAAAATGGCGGATTGCTACTAAACTAGGGCAAATTGGAAGAAAAGAACTGAATGTGTGTAGAATATGCTGCTGTATAGCGAGTCACACATTTTGTAATACTCTGTATATAAGTATATATATATATAGAGTGCTACAATATATATTAATAATTTCAACCGTTACATAGTCGGGGCTAAACTTAACATATATGTAAAACATTTACGTTTATGGGTATGTATGTTTAGTCCCGACTTTATAACGGATGAAAATATTAATCGCAGGTTTTTTAATAGATGTTCGTAAAATGACCAAATTAACTCATTTCTGCATGCCCGTCTGTCTGCCTGCCCATAAACACAATAACTAAAAATGAAAAGAGATCGAGCCGGAATTTTGAGATTGTGTTCTAGAGCAAAAAAGTAAGTTTGTAGTGTTCTCGTACTAAATCTTGTATTTAATATCTAATCCCTTTAGTGCAATTCACGTTTGTGAAAGGAAAAGTCGGACCGTGCATCTCCCAGAGAGCAAAATATTAATCTTTTAAACCGTAAGAGATGAAAGTTTGAAACTTTCTTTCATAAAACTGAATATTTTTTCGCCAATTTCAGGTCAAAAACTAAATACAGTTCATGCACTGATAATGAACTCAGTATATACCTGATATTCAAGCAATTAAGTCTGTTAGTTGCTATGTTCACTTGTTTTGTTAATAAATAGTTGATGATTTCTGGGATTGTATAACTGAAATAATTGATAGAATCGGTTTTTAATTTATAAAAACCATAAAATTTTTAATGAAATATGCAAATCAGATTTTATAAATTAATAAAACATAATATGAATTAATATTTTTTGTTTAAAAATAATTAAACAAAAATATTGATGAGTTTCCAGAAAGGAATCCTCTACACATGGTAAATAAAAACAAATGATATAAAAATTACAAATTTTCAAAAACTAGACACTTAACTATTACATATTTTAATCTCTAAGTTCCTTCCAAAAACAGTTTGGCCACGAAATAACAACAGGTCGAGAGTGAAGTGTTTCACAAGAGTCTACATGTGGAACCATTCTATGTGTCATGGTTCTGAGTTTCTTGGCGCCAAAAACAGTTTGGACATTCTGTACGGTATACAATTTGTGTGCCTAAATATATACCTTAAAAGAGGAAGATCAGTCGAAATTTTCTTATTAAGTTTTATGTTACAAAAGGATGCAAAATAAGCTTGTGGCCAATCATCATAATAGAAGAAGCACTTCATCTAGATTTTGTTTGATTTTCCAAATATTGACGAAGATGGTATTTTATAATGCAGTTCACTGTTTTATTCAGATTTCATAACTGAAAATTTGTATTCCTTAATAAGTTTGCAATCACTTTACAGCCAAAATTCACAGTCGATTCGTGAGCAAAACTTATGAATTTATATGCCAGAACAAGAACTAATTTTTATTAAACGTATTCAGACTTTACGACTAAAGAATTTCCTTTTATTATTTTTTCTATAGAAATACATTCTTAAATATTTTTTGGAAATTAATTATTTGTCAAAAAATTTCAAAATTATAAAACTTATTTTGACAAAATGGAAACCCGACTTAACAAAAGAAGCACTAAAAAGTAAAAAAATAATTGCATATTCTTGTGCCAATTTTAGTTCACCAAAGCAAAAATTTTTAAATATATATGTACAATTACTGTTATTTTTGGAGGCGGTGTCAACATAGATAAATTCACATAACTTTTGGACACCGCCTCCAAAAATAACAATAATTGTACATATATATTTAAAAATTTTTGCTTTGGTGAACTAAAATTGGCACAAGAATATGCAATTATTTTTTTACTTTTTAGTGCTTCTTTTGTTAAGTCGGGTTTCCATTTTGTCAAAATAAGTTTTATTTCTCGCTTTTTAGTGACTTTGAAGTTCTATAACTGATTTTATTTGTCTAAATATGGGTAGACCTACTAAACGACCAACTAATTTTTAGTGAATTTTTTTATAACACTTTTTTTTTACCCGTTTTTTTTTTTTTTTAAATTTTTAATGCATTGTTTTATAACAGATATTCAGTTTTCTTTACAAGGAATTTGGTTTTTTTTTGTAAAATTTTTTTTTTTTGGGGTCGGTTTTTTTTTTAAGGAAAAATTTTTTTTGAAGTCGGTTTTTAAAAAAATTTTCTTATTTTCCCATTATGAATGAGTATACTTTCTCAAAAAAAAAAAAAAATTTCGCAGAAATCGGTTATCACATATAAAATGAGGATTTTCCTCGATTTTCCGGAGATCCCCTCATCAGAATGCAATTTGGTGACAATGGGACCAATCGGGAATCAAACCCTTTAAAACAAAAAAAAAAAATTCAAAATCGGTTCATAAATGCCGGAGTTCTGAGGTAACAAACATAAAAAAAAAAAAAAAAAAAAAAAAAAATACAGACGAATTGAGAACCATCCTCCTTTTTTGAAGTCGGGTTAAAAATAATTGAACTGTTCATAAATGGAGAATAATAATTATTTGGCCAAGGTTTATATTTTTATTTTTAAAGGATTTATAAATTGTTTTTATGAAATAGCCATTCCATATGAAATCCTCATCGGCAAAGTTGGCATATTTTAGATTTTGCTTAAACTTGAGACCCTAAAGCTCTGGAAATGAGCTTTAGGGTCTCAAAGACGAAAACTTAGAATGATTTAATTTTTGCACGCACCATTTCCGGTCCACACAAAATAAAGCATTTTTCGTACTTTAGGAGGTTTACGGTTTTAGCTGTAAATAAATTTATAGATAAATTTATAATTAATAATTTATTTAAATATTATATTATCAAATGATAATTAATGAGAAATCTAGGTTTTGAATTAAAATTTCAAATTCGCCCCCTTTACCTGGATCAGTTTTTTTGTATTATAAATACGTATTTCGACTACAAAGTAGTCATCATCAGTATAAATTAGCTAGTCGTAATTTACTCTCTGACAATAAGAAATAGATAGAAAGTCGAGATCAATAGACAAAAATAAAAATAAATAGAAAATTAACGTACAGGCAGGACTTTTTATTTTTTAAGTTCTTTTTCTTCTGCACCGTATTCACGCCGAAACTATTCGATGTATGGAAAAATATTTCAAACAAAAGTTGTTTGTTGTCATAAAATAAATATTTTTGTAATTTACCCTATTTCACACAGTTTAAAAGATAGGTTATACCATGTGGCGCAGATCCATGGAACAACTACTTTATTTAGCCTTTATATTTCTGAATCGTTTGATAATCATGTTAAGCCATTTTAATGTAATGTAAAGACAAACATCTTCACAAACAAAACTAACATAACTATAAAACTTGTAATTCCATTTCGTACTCAAATCAATTTAAACATATTTTCTGTTCAATATGGTCCCAATAGTTTGCAAAACTAGAATTTCCCTACTAATATCTTAAATATTATCAAAGTGGCCGTTCTTTTATATACAACCTAAAACGTTCTTTTTGTAGGCACCGAACCCAAAATAACAAATAACAAATAACCAAAAATAACAAATATAGCATTTACTTGCCTGATAAATTTGACTTCAATTATTTATATTAGAGGTTTAAGACATGTTTACATTCATACTGAAGCTTATCCTGGAGGAAGGCTTAAAAATTCAATTTTTTAAATGTTTGAAACCATTACAGAATGCAAAAATAACTCACTAAATCTTATTCATTAAATTTTCCCTGCGAACCACATGGTTACTAAAAACCATTATTTAACTATAAATGGATAAATAAGCCACTCCTAAAACTATGTTATAAAATAAACTTAACCTTGGGGAATTATACACAATTAAGATTGCATCGGAAATTTTATTGGCAACGAACGTGGCTCGAAGCGGTTCAGTTCGTTGATTTCCAGAAAGGGGTTTCACATTAAATGATTTAGCGGGTATTTGGATGAAGTCTAGAATAGTGAGAATACCAGTTTCTTAGAGAAAAAACGCTAAGAAAAATCAATGCCCTTAAAATCGTATATATAACCCTGCAAAGAATGCATTTCCGAGAACAAGACGCTTTCTTGTGTTCTGTGCCCAATTCAACTACCTCTTCAGAGTTACGCTCAGGTACTACCAGTTTGAGTTTTATTTGAATACTGTTCGGGAGTATTGAAGTACTGTTCGCGTTGTTATTATATACATTATCTTTTTCACATTTATAATCAGACCAAGTTTAAGCACTAACTAAGTTTACAGGATTAGAGACGGTTGTTAGGTCTCTGTATCTCAGGAACCAAAAAAGCGTAGCTTGAGACCAACCTTATGTCGGTACATACCTACCAAGTTTCAACATTACAGCTTTAATATTTTCCAAGATATTTAACCTTAAAAATCTACATTTTGGGGACTGATTAACTGACTGCCTGACTCATTCACTCACTCACTAATCAGCAATATTCCAAGGTACTTCCAGTCCTAGAAAGTTAGTTTTTGGTAGGCAGATAGGTCTTAGGCTGAACACCACCCAGAAAAGTCTGAAAACGAAAATTTATACCTCAACAAGAGTAAGGGATAGAAGATAAATTTCATTATTCATAGTTTACTTGGTAAGTGGTCAGATTATTTCTTTGTATAAAATCTGATCAGTGTTAAGTGTTGTTATAAAATCTGATCACTTGCCAAGTAAAATATGAAAACCCAGCACCTTGAGAAACTTAAACAATAAATATATACCAATCATTTTCTCATTTTGTTAAAAACCTTTGTCCTTACATAGATTTCACTAATTTTTTTTTGCGAAAACTTCCCTCACGTTTATGTTTTTTGTCGGATTTATGATATAAATTGATGAATCAAAATAGTCGACATCTCATTTTTTCGAATACAATTCTTAATAATCTTAATTAGATTTAACTTATTTAAGTATTCTGACATAATAAGTTCACAAAAACAATTACTTATTACAACTTTTATTTGAAAATAAAATGTTTTAGTAATAAAATCTGATTGTAACTAACAATATCATGTACTTACATATACTTAAAGATATTTAAATCGGTATTTCAATTTTATTATCTATAGGTATTGCTGTTAGTCCAAGAGCTCAAGGCAAATTGACTTCCGTCATAAACTCATAAGACACAAAATATTAATTATATTATTCAGTAAACATACTTAAGAATAAAAAATTTGTTGATTGCTCGAAGCCTATTTTTTGCAGTCTATCGTAAATAAGCTATATGTATACAAAACACGCTTCTTTTTCGTACTATTCCGCTTTTATTAGCTTTGTATGTAACTATGATAGCAAATTGTCGGGTCGATTATTCTGGTTACAATATAATAATTAGGTAACATTTAGATAACCTCATATGGAACTCGAAAATATACCACGACATTTAAATTAGAACTTTGATGGAAGCGGTGATAAATTAGGAGTGGTATGTATACATGCCCCTAAAATTAACGATCATTTTTCAAAATTTAATAATTGATTTGTGCCTTAACCTTTCAGTTTTCGAAAAAATGCTTCGAATAAAAGTTGTTCATAATAAAAATACTAACTAAAATATTGATATGAAAAAATTAACTCGTCAACTAGGAATCGAACCTCGGGCCTCTGGATATCTAGTCCAGCGTCCTTCCGCTACACTAAAGACGACTCTGACGTAACAGCCAACTTTTTCATATCATTCTTATTTTTTATTTTGACAGTATTACTTCTGTCGAAGTTATTATTCATATATATTTATTTGTGTATACTTAAGCGTCAACAATACGATTTTTGTCCAAATTCCATTTCGGTTACGTAAAACAAACTGTAGGAGACTAGCGTATACTATATAGACAAATGTCATATACGAGAAGTATATTCATTTGTAAAGAAGCCTCGAATATCGTCATAGTTTGAGTGGATCAGTCTATTTTCAAAATGACGGGGAGGAAACATATTAATGTTTCCCCCACTTTTAATCCATTTATCATTTTATTTAAACGTGTGAAATATAACCAGTATAATAAGTTGTCCTTCTACTTTTAAATAAGTTCCCCTTACGCGCATATAATAGTCAAAACAAATGAATTCAGCTCTATTCGCTAGTCTCCTACAGTTTGTCTTACGTAACCGAAATGGAATTTGGGCAAATATCGTATTGTTGACGCTTAAGTATACCCAAATAAATATATGTATATGAAATATACTAACAACTTTTATTCAAAACATTTTCTTTGACAATAAAGGGAGAGTGAGCCGAATAGGGGACAACTCTTCCTGGAGTTAGAAAATAATTTTTATATTTCTAAAAACAGTGGACAAATAGTAGTAATTCTTTTCCACAGCTGCAGCTTGCAACAAAGCAACCAATACAAATGATTTTAATCTCACGTGCAACTGCAATAGTAAAGAGGCACCGAATTTCTTTATTGAGTATCATCATATTGAGAATGCGGCATATTTACGCACCATTACAAAATATAAAGAATATCCCTAAAAGGTCTTTACAACGCTATGGCTTAAAACAAGACGATTGAACTAAATTTGCCCCAATAAAAGTTGCGCCGTATGGACGCTATACGCTCTTGAAGTTGCAGTTTTTAAATAGGTTTTTTTTTTAATTAGAACAAATTGCGCGATTTCGATAAAATTTGGTATGCTGATACTGTTTTATCATACAAGACCCCCCATATGAAAATTTTGGTCGTATCAATTTATGGACGTAGAATGTGCGGATTTTGAAAATGCAACCCCCCTTCAATTGCTTTGCTCGTTGTTTACCACAAAAGAGGTACTCTGTACAAAAGTTGATTACTCTTACGGTTTACTAAAAATTTGGAACTTAAATCATTGACAGCAGCAATTTCGACACAAAGATTAAATTACGAAAAAATTATTTAGAATATGTTCCAGGTAGTTTTTAGATAAAAATAGCAGCTTTAACAAGAGCATGACAGTTTGACACAACTGCCGCCAGTTTGACACAGCTGATCTAGATGAAATCACGATGGAATCGAAAAATATGCTACGAAATAAAAATTACAAATTTGATGGATGTGTGGATAAAATGCGTGTGAAATTAATTATTTAGTACAAATATGATGGAAGTGTTGATCAAATATAAAATTTTAATTTAATTTTTTCAGGTTTGCTTACATAGTTGTTAAAGGTTAATAAAAACATGTTAAAAATATGGGGTTAATGGATGACGGAAACATAGGAAACGAGACACCAGCTATTAAATTTATTTTACCTATCATACACAAGACAGGTTTCCACTTACAATCGAATCTTTATTTTTTAGTGTATTCACTTACAAATTTAACATATACCTACTAGAATTTTGGCGGTGTTCAATGACGGAAGTTAACTTGCCATGGGCTCTTAGACTATGTGTTATAGACTTATAGAGTATGTATAACTTTATTATTATGTTGGTATTACGTGATTATTTTATTTTAAAGGTTCGCCACTTCATCAAATCATTATTGTACAGTAAAATCGAATACCTGCAGTAGATGTATAATGTCATTAGAAAAAAGATTGAGAATGGTTAATTAACTAGTGCTTCCCCGCTTTTTGGAAGCAAAATGGGCTTTTTTTTGTTTTTAGCTATATACTCAAAAAGTAAGCGTCAAATCGAATTTTTTTTTAAATATTCATCGAATAAGCCATAGACACTAAACAAGGATACATAACTCCATGTAAACAAATAATTGGCAAAAATAACATGTCAGTAGTGTTCCTTCGGCACCGGAAACAAAACAGAGAGAATAAGGCGCAAGTATTTTTCCAGCCAAAGTATTTTTCCAATAAAATATTTTTTTAAATAAATGTAAGTATTTTCAATTTTTCAATAAGGAATTAGTTGAAGTTGAGTTAATATTCGCAAAATAATTACATAAAAATAAAAAAAAACATCAAATAATTGAATAGTAACCTGTAATGTTGGAATTGTAAAAATGAAAATAAATTATTGAATCAGATATTAAATTAAACTTTCATTTTATGAACATCTATTTTTTCTACGATCAATATTTTCGACCTTTACGAAATTGGGATTGAAGATATACATATATTTTTAACAACCTTCTATTAACTTGACCTATAAATAAATTTATCTATATTTACCGGTTACTGGAATAAAAATTTATTTTCTATTTCGAAATAGACTCTTCAAATATTTAAAATCGATCGACATCAAATATTATGATATTAAAGTGCTTGATGGTAAATTTCATTACAAATTTATTTTGCCCCCTGCAGAATAAGGTATTGTGTGTATAAAAAAATCATTTGGCAGGACTCCTTAATTAATTTTTAGGTAAGGCTTGTTAATTTTTTGAGTGTTCTTTGAATAAAAATCCGTAACGCTTTATTTTCACCATCCTGTATGAATATTTTACTATTTTTACAAATTAGAATATTTTGACAAAATAAGAAAAAAAATTGTAAATATGATCAAAAGAAAATTTACACAAAATATGAGGCGAGTCAGATATTTGACGAAGCCATTAAAGGCTACGTAGGTTATAAAGACATTTATTTACGTTACTTATTTTGAATGTTCAAAATATTTTTAAAATTAAATTATTCCCAATAGAGTTGGTGTGACAAACTCGCATTACTTCTATATATAGACAGAAATAAAAACTAACGGCATATAGACGTCTTATTGAAGCAGTTTTCTAAAAATATCATCTAATTATTGATTTTGTTTAGTTTTAGTTTAATCAAATGTTTAAACCTCTTAAGGACGTTCGAAATAGTCATTTTGCGGGGAAAAGCGTAAGGGGTATCAAGCGACTGCGCATGCCGGCAGCGTTAGATTCAATGTATATGTTGAAACTAGATTTAAATGTGGTTATTTGGTAAATAATAATACTCGTGAGTCGTGACTCGTAATGTTTCTTTTATTTTAAATCAAAAAGTAAAATCCAGTGTTTTGCTTCTCTAAAATGATAAAATTACTTATATAATTTATTATTTCTTTCCAAAATGCATTTGAACATATCTTCATCTTTGGCTCAAATAAATTCTTGTTCAACAATTTACATAGTTTTATAAAAACTTCTCTGCATTTTAAACTATGTTTTATTCAATTATAAAGATTAAATTTGTAGTTTCTCCATAAGACCCAATGTTAAAAGTATGATTTTCAATATCGAAAAAAAAACAACGAAAAAATGCATTTGAACTAACATTTTAAAGTGAACTATTGAGGTAAAATGAAACTTTAAATTTGTTAATAATTATTTTAATATCATTAAAATGCGTGTATTTCCATCTCAGTGAAATTTTACACAGTGGATAGAAACAATTGAGAAAATATACACACAAATTTTCAAATTAAATAGAAGATAAAAAATTACTATAAAAAAATTGCTATATTGTACCACAATTTCAAATAATTTTAAATGCAGCAAACATATATATAATAATAAGGATTATTTTAATATCATTGTAATGCATGTATTTACGCTTTTGGATTTTAATTATTCAAAGATAATAATTATTACGCACTGTCATATATATACATATATGTATATATATGTCGGAATCGTACGTTTATCAAAGGGATAAATGTGTTTTGTTATTTATGGATACGCCTGTTCGAACATTTCTCTACATTTATAATATGTTTACAGTTTTACACTTTTATTTATAAGTACAAAGAAACTATTTTTTAAGAAAAGGTCTATTTTATTACAGTATGTCTGACATAAAGAATCCTCCAGACATAGAGGTCCGGAAATTAGATATTATCAATACTTATATATTCTTAGAATAAAATAAATTGTCTAAAAGTGCAATAAAGAATAATTGCTTTAAGATTTATCAATTAACATAGTAAGTGTTCAGCTGAAGGGGGCATGTTTGACCTCTACTTAGACGCAAATTGTACGGTACGGATGTAATAAACCAATTTTTGTGATATACCTTAGATGGTACATAAATATGATGTAGTAATAGGATGACCCCTTTCCAATATATTTTTACAAACATCAAGGAAGGGAGATGAGTTTCAAAAAGGAAGCAGGACAGTCAGTTCTGAGAGGACAGCACCCGAGTACAGACCGTATCGTGCAGTTGCGTATTAGTATCAACTGAACTCTGCTGAAAGTTACATGAAAATAGCATCACATGGAAATAGTGTTTGGATTGTTGGTAGCCCTTTTGGACTAGTATAATTAATTATGTTTATTGATGAGATAACCGTGGTATGGCATTTGTTAGTATTATTCGTGTTGTATCTGTATTGTTAACTGGAGCTAACTCACTGTGTCGTAGGTTGAACTAATTGTAATTACTGATTGTGAAAGTGCGGGACACCGGGTATTATTGTAGACTAGTGCGTGTTTGTGAAAAATGCATTTTTCAGTGTGCTATTGGAAAATTGGTAAGTGTTTGTATTTTATAAAAACAACAATGCCTGACAACATATATACTGGTTCAAACGACCATGCTCCCAATTATGCAACTCCGACATATATATATATATATATATATATATATATATATATATATATATATATATATATATATATGTATATATATATATATATATATATATATCACACTCCTCCGCACCCTCTTATATTTTATTTATCCAACAAATAGCAAAAAATTAAACTTCATTTCTTTTAGTAAGACATAGATCAAAACTTTCTTCGTTATAAAAAATAGTGCAAAGATATTAGATTGGGAACGAAACTTTACATTTTTATTTCTGCGATAAAAATCGCTTAGCTACTGTACTGAATAGTATATTCTACACTCTAAGCTTGCTGAATTTACATATTCCAATAAAAGCATATTAGATTGGGAACGAAACTTTACATTTTTATTTCTGCGATAAAAATCGCTTAGCTACTGTACTGAATAGTATATTCTACACTCTAAGCTTGCTGAATTTACATATTCCAATAAAAGCACCAACATGTCGATTGAGGTTATAACAAAAAATGATTTGATATCCATTCCAAAAAATGATATAATTTATTTGCCAGTTTATATGATTCGGAACTCTAAAATGTATACATATTTTATATTTTGTCCATACTTTCTTTTATAATACAAAATATTCTTACATTAATTTTCTATAAAATAAAATTTACATAATTCAATTTGCTTTGACGAAGACACAATGAAAATTTAAAATTGATATAGGTACATTCTCAGTTTTCTTAACAAATTTATGCAAAATATTTGTTTAAAACAATATAGATCCATAGGTACATATGTTAATGTCATCCTTCTATTGCCGTGCGCTGGGTAATATAGCATCATCATGTGCGAGAAAATGATTGAACGTCGCACGTGTGGTATTACGTGCTTAAACCAATACATATCAACTAATTTAATATAAAGTCTTAACTTTCAAATTTTTAGCAAATCATACGACAATAGGGAATATGCATGAAAATTTTTTTTCACATTTATTTTCAGAATATGAAAATATACTGTTAATACTGTAATAATATTTAAAAACGAAATTAAAATCCGACAAATATCAAGGAAGCTATAAGCTTTTAAAGATTATTATCTGTCTCTTTCTTGCAAAAATATTAAAAACGGAGTTTTACGTGTATTTTAAATGGTGAAAGTGTAATATGACGTCACATAACATATCAAGAGGGCTATCACCCTCTTTATCTAATCGGGAATTTCAATCATTCATATCTCGCTTATTTATAAAGTTATTTAAAAAGTAATTTTACCTTGATATTTGTCAAGTAAACATGCTTCAATTCAAGTGAAAAAAAATTTTCATGCATATTCTCTATGATTAAACAATGACAAACAATTTATTTTAATTCTATTTAGTATCTATTGTCAATTTGTTTAATGTTTTGTTTTGATTATTTTTTTATTGAACATGTAACAAACATTGTCTCTCATACATCAGTTTCAATTATCAGTAGGTAGTATTACTGGGAGGTTATGGGTTCGAAACCCGACATCGGCAGTTTGTCAATTATTAGGAATAAAAAAAGGGGCGGTTAATTGACTAAACTGTTGGCGTATGGACAAGAACGAAGTAACCGGCTATGCTTGAGAAGGTTTTCTGCAGTTTCCTTCACGAACTCCAGATGAATATCGGCATAGTTCATATCATATTCGGCTGCTGCCGCATATCTTACCAATTCCTAGCCTATACACAAAAATTTCTTCCACTCCACTCACATCCTCACATGCTTAGGCATCACAATGGACCTTTTGGTCGAAGTATAGCCCGGCCAGGGCAGTCTCTACAATCTATCTATCTATCAGTAGGTACTTAATAGGCAGAAATTTTCACTTACAAATGGAACGCAAAACTGGAATGCATGGTCTGCAATTTGAAAGAAAATGAAACTATAGAACATTTGTGTATAGATGTCCAATTCTTAATCCCATTAGAAATCAGTATATAGCGAAGTACATTGACAGTGTTAGTACAATAAATATTACAGCGATGTTACTGGATACGTTAAGGACGTTCATTTGCTACGCTAAAGTCAAATGAGTACTATCTTTAATAAAATTTATTTAGGATTTTAAAAAAGGTGTAAAGTATGTCAATAATCTTACAACGATTTATAACCTTTTTTATTTGTCCTAAATATTTTAAAAGTATTTATTGGAAAATACCAGGAAATTGTAAATTAGAAATTAATTTGACTTAATGTGACAGATATGACAGTAAACTATGTTTTATATTTGTGTGTATGTGTATATTATTTTAGTGTGTGTGGTCGCCAGTTTTCAAAATATAGTGGCAAAAACAAACCTAACAAAAAACTTTTAATTTTATTAAATAATTAATTCAAATGTTCGGCAACACCATTTTTTTAATGCAATTATATAAACTGCATACTTTAAAGAATATTTATAAACATTATTTATTATCCTGTCTACTTTAATAATATAGTTATTATAATTTTAAGTTCAAAAAATTCTGTTCTCCATAAGACGCTGTGTTAAAAGTTTGATTTTTAATCGATAATTACTCTTTGAAATGATCGTCAACAGGTGTTAAATTTTTGAGGGAGGATAACTACTGAATTGAGCTATTCAATTCACTAAAAAAATTTTTTTATCTATCAAGCTTCATGGATGAACGTCCTTAAGCATAGAAAAAATAAATGATATCTATTATTTTGTAATAAATGCACTGAAATTAAGAAGCTTTTCCCTATGCGAATAGAAGTGCTTCTGTTACTTTTTCTTTTTGTTTTTCTTCTTACTTTTGTTTTTTCATATCCTAACTTTATTTTTACCAAACTTAAATTATATGAATTAATTTTCATGTTAAGTTTAATGTTTCACATATTGTATCAATAATTTTTGATTTATTCTTATTGGACCAATCAACTGTAATAATCTGAAGATTAAATACAATATTAATAATAAATAAATAAAATATTATTATAATTATTATTATGTACACTCCCGTTCATAAAAATTGCACCAGTTGAAGCATTCTAAGTGTTACTGTATGTAATATAATACATATATTTAGTAATATATTCGCTTAGAATGTGACATACTGGTTAAATTTTTATGAACGGGAGTATATATTACTAATAATAAGAATAAGGTTGAAGAAAAAACTACTGGTATGGTCCTTTAGATTAAAAATGTAGACAAAATATATATTTATTGAACTTATTCGTTACTAGCTTATATCCACCATTTTAAGATTAAAAACCTCAATGTTATTTCCTACTGAGTTCACTACTTCAAATATGTATCGTTCCCACCGCTTCCACTACTTCAAATATTTAACGACACTTCCACCAAATTTTTATTATAGTAAATATTTTTGAATTCTATCTCTCATAGCTAAAGATAAAATACATACCAGTTTTGAAGTCTGACCATAAGCTAATCATTTAACAAACTAACTAACAAATAAACAAACATTTACAATTCGATAATCGATATAATATGTTGTTGATCACCAGGTTTTCCGAAATTTTGAGGTTGTAACCCTACATTTTGACAAGGAAACGTTCGCAAACGGGTTATTAATTGAAATTGATACTTAGTGTTGAATCAATGAACGATATTATCTGCATCATATCTGTTTTAATGCATCATTTGAAATCAGAAATGATATGAATAGTATATGCAGTTTGTATGTTTTAACTTCACCGAAACCACATATAATAAATTGTAATAAAGTTTATTTTCTGCAACTTTAACTGAAAAACTTTTCTATTTTACGAATATTAACAAAGATATTCAAAATTTTGTATTTCCTAAATTTTTATACATTATCCCACTTCCTTAATTGACTAATGTCAAAATATCTTCGCAAACTTCTTCCATATTCATTTTTATCCATTTCTCATAATTGAACAGGAAGAAAAGAATAGGAAAAGGCAAAGTTTTCGTAGTTTTTATATTGTACACTTTTAATGTCCAAATTTTCACAGTTGTCCATGAACCTGTAGAAAGATTTTCGAAAACGTTAAGAAACCAATTTCGGAAAAGTCTCAGTGCGAACGTAGTCTATAACTCTATATGAAATAACTAACTTAGTGATGGATTTTTCAAACAAATAGATATTATAATTTGTTAAACAAATTCGCATTCACCGTAAATGCATTTGTTGCAGCCCAAATTAACACAAATATACAGGCTGTTCTAAAATAATTATCCGCCTCTCCTGGATCAAATTTCATACACCAAATAAAAAAAACATTTATGTGACAATGTTTCGAATTCCGCTCGCTTTAATGTCTATCTGTTGGTACTCTTGTTTCGATCGACTGAAACTTTTTTTTGAGGATAACAGATACAGTAATATTCAAGATTATTATTTAGTAAGGAAATACAGCTCGAAATTTGTTCATTCAATTTTAGAATGTATTAAAACTAATTACTATCCCGTCACACATTTCGAGTCCAAATCAACCAACCTGTACTTCGATATATATATATATCGATATATATATATATTCAGTCTATATATATATATATCGAAGTACAGGTAGGTTGATGACTCGAAATGTGTGACGGGATAGTAATTAGTTTTAATACATTCTAAAATTGAATGAACAAATTTCGAGCTGTATTTCCTTACTAAATAATAATCTTGAATATTACTGTATCTGTTATCCTCAAAAAAAAGTTTCAGTCGATCGAAACAAGAGTACCAACAGATAGACATTAAAGCGAGCGGAATTCGAAACATTGTCACATAAATGTTTTTTTTATTTGGTGTATGAAATTTGATCCAGGAGAGGCGGATATATATATATATATATATATATATATATATATATATATATATATATATATATATATATATATATATATATATAGTTAATGCGTAAATCGTACTGCGCTATCTTTATGGTAATAGCAACATAAAAGTATACAAAAAATAATTCTTTTGTTATGGTAATTTTATTTTGACATATTTACATAAACGTCTTTTGATTCTTTTCAAAAATAATTACAATGCAAATGTTGAAAATTGAACATCAAAGTTTTAAATAAATATTACAAAACTATTTGTTAGTAAATTTTCTTTAAAAAAACTTAAAACTTAACAGTCTCCAACAAATAAAAATTTTGTAAAAAAATATTTACAAATAATTATACACTTAATAATATGTTTCTTATTTACAAATATTTTATTTTAAACCGTTTCAGGTTAATTTGATTTGTAAGAAACCAGCAATGCAGATTATCAATAGATGGGTCAACCAGTTTGTCAATAACCATGCAGTCATATGTTTATCGCATATTCAACGTCTATAAATTTTGACCGCCAATTAATTTATATTGATTACATTTAAATAAAATGTTATTGGCGCTTTCAAATTTTTGAAAGCGATTTTGAAATGTGAATTTGCATAAAACGTCGTCGACTTTTACTTACATAATCAGTCTTATCGACAAATATCGTTAAGATGTTAAACGATAACCAAAAGTATCGGCAGGCTCGGATTTAAAGACCCAGGCACTTGGCATTTGGTGCCCCCTCATATCGAAGCCATTTTGGAAATTTAGCGAATTAAATGCACTAGTACAGAATATATAATTTTTAATCGACTTTAATTACTGTAATAAACATCAGAATAATGCAGTCTATGTCACTATAGTTATGTTATTCTATAAAGTTTATAGAATCGTAAGACGAACTTTCTTATGTGCAAAAGAACGAATGACGTCATCATAGTCAATTGACTGCATTATTTCTGACTCTATGTGCATTACAGAGAATGAATTTAGCCTGTTCTCTTCTATGGTAGAGTTTAAGTAATTCGTTACTCTCTTAAGCGCTGGCTGAAAACGACCGTTCTACTGAACAGTTTGATGTTGGTGTACACAACAGCATTCAGAGCGAAATTCCTACGTTTGGATAAAAGTCCAAAAAGCCTTTTTCCTATAAGTATTTGTATAAGTTCTTAAGTATAAGTTATAAGTTCTTAATTGACGATAACTCTATAACTTCATCATTCGACGACAAAGAGCTCGCAGGTACAGACACTCTTTTTACTAGCTCGAATAATAACTTTTAAATAGCTCGAATAATATCGTTTCAAGACTTTTAAGTTAATATAAAACTTTTTGATTAGGCAAGCCAGGCTTTTGAGCTTATATGAAGGTTCCACCACTGGAACCCCTAGGCTGGCTGAGGCCTTGAAGGCCTAGGCGGAAATCCGGCATTGGCTACTGGGAGGTTGAGTAGTTCAAAATCGTTACTCTCTTTTAAAATAAGCTTTACAAAACTATACATGTACAAACATTTTGTGTCTCGAAATAGTAACTTAATTTTTAAGTGAAGCTTTTTGATTTTGAGCCCCGTTGCAGGATTCACTAACGACACTTATGGTTATTGTTAAATTGTTAACTAACGACAGTCATCGGTTGCGTTAACGACGCTAGTATTCCAGGTAGTTTCTGTAACTATTTTTATCGACACTTGTTGCAAATCCGGAAGTTGGTCAATGTAGTAAAATGCTAGAAACCCGGCAAATTGTTCAAATTCGTTTAAAAGATCTAAGGATTTTTCATATTAGTATGATGTTGGTAACTGTTATTTTGAATAACGTTTCAAGTATTTTGTTTGAATGTTTTATAATTTATATGATGTCAATTTTCAATAAATTGTTAATAAATAGATATTATTTTGTGTTTTATTAGAATTAGATGGTTTTTTTGAGAAGTTTTGTTTAATTAATTGTTTAATACATTATTACCTTTAATACAATATTATAAACAATAATACAAATGTAGCTTTTAAACAATATAAATTTCATAATAAAAAATTAACAATTTAAATTTTTGTATATAAAACTTAAAATGTAATGCTGTCTATATTTCTATTAAAAAGTAAATATGTTGTGTGTATGTTTTGTAGAATTGTTTGGAGAAAACTATATTATAGGAGATAGCGAAACAATGATGAGAAAAAGCCCTAGGTAAATTTTCCATATGATTCCAGAAAAACAGAAAATTCAAAAATTCCAAACCGTTCCAAAGTTATAGACGTTTCTGACGGCTGGTTCTTTAATAGTAGTTTATTAACAAAATTTTTGGAAATAAATTATTTATTTTGAAAATTCAATATAAAACAATTGACGTTTTGAACTGTCAAAAATTATTATTTGACATAAATTTCTTATGCACTCTCTATAAGAAGTTTTTGAACTCCAGGCAGCGTCCACTTTTTCAGCTAGTTTAATATATTATAATTCTTTTCTCAATGTTTTAATATATCCACTTCATTAATTGCAGTGGTTACTCTTCGGATAATTTTACTAACTGTAGACTGGTAACACCTCGTAGCATAGAATCTCAGATAGAAGTATATTAATTTGTAAAAAAGCCTGGAATATCGTCACAGTTTGAGTGGATCAGTCTATTTTCAAAATGAAGGGGAGGCAACATATATTTAATACTAAGTATTAAATATATGATTAAAATATAGTTTAAATAAGTTGCCTTTCTACTTTTAAATAAGTTCCCCTTACGCGCATATAATAGTCAAAACAAATTAATTAAGCTCTACGTTAAAATCTGTAATATATAAACAGTCAAAATAGTTTCTACTCGAGAAAATTATTGTATATACTGAATACAAATATTCAAAACATACTTATTAACCACTAAATTCACTAAATATAATACCATTGTCGGAGATAAACGATATTGTAAAGTATATAATAGTTACATTAAATTATTATTTAAATAAATAATAAATATATATAAAAGATATAATTGATCTTTATTGATTTGATTTATGAAATGTTATTATTTTAATATGTAAATTACCAAGGTTGTTAACATTCAAAGCAACCGTGATAATAGAGGGAAGTTATAGTTGTTATGCAACAGATAAAAATGATGAAGAAAATTATAATAATAATTTAATGATGAAGCAGACATACTTTCCCGCTACGATATAATTCCACAAATACATTCTGTAGAAAATCAAATGGGTTTTGTGCTTCTCTCATTGCCCTTCGCTCCAGTCTCCCTTCGATCTGTCTCACTCGATTTTCTAAATTGTACAAGTTCAATGCAAGAAAACTTTAATTACATTCTTTTATTCAATAAATAAATAGCTTTTTAAATTTAAAAAAATAAAAAATAAATTATTTTAAAAAAAATCTCAAATTATTTTAAAAAAAAATCTCAAAGCTGGTTCAAACCTCTCGGATTTGAACCAGCGACCTATAGATATCTATATCTATTTAATATATTTTTTATTCCGACTTACTTTACAAATATCATTATTTAAGGCTAACTAAGAATTGTAGCGTAATGCTAGATAGCCTATAGCTTTCCTCATGAATGTGACTATCATACACAAAATGAATTTTTCAAATCGTATTGGCAGTTCCAGAGATTAGCGCGTTCAAACAAACAAACAAACAAAAAACTATTCAGCTTTATTATATTAGTAGAAATTAAATATAGTATAGTTTTTATCTACATGAAAATGATTTTTCCCAAAAATATGTTAAAAAGTATGATGATTTCAAAATTATTTAAAAAAAAACTTTTTATAAAAACTTATCGGTTAAATATTATCGTTAACTAGTTAGTGACACCGAATTATTTGTAGTTAGCTTTTAGCAATAGGTGCCGTTAACTTTTACTTCCAGAATCACTCTTATCGTTAAATGTCGTTGACATGCCATAACCCCTCGCGGACCTCTCGTTCCCGGTGACCCTGGCGCAACGTATCCGCCTGCATCATCCTCGAGTCGGGCCTGCCTCATATTTACAATTAGTTATAATACCTATGTTACAAATCAGAGTTTATACTTTGCAGGTGAATGATGATAATAAAATTTCGAATAGAATTTAATATGAAATGTAATTTTGTATAAATTAATATAAAAATATTTAGTTGAAAATCATTATATCATATTCACGCAAACACCCCGATCATATTCATCCCACTATATTTCATTGCTTTTTATTAAAATAAATATATGTATACGTGCTTAAATTATGGTTTTTGTAAAATTTATGTAACAAGTAAACAATAAATAATAAACAGCTATATTGTTTTTGTAATTATTTTTTAATGCCTTCAAGCAATTTATTTTAAATTTTAGATTTTACTAAATATTACAACAAACCAACAACAAAATAACATTTTGAAAAAAAAAAACTATATTTTATAATAATAATTTTTATTTATAATTTTCATACAATGTGATACAGAAACGAAATATATTTTAAAATAAATGATATTTATACCCGTTGCGTGGCATATATTCGCAATTAAAAGCAAAGTGGCTGGTGGTAAAATTCGTAACTAACATAAGCTAGATTTAAGAAAAAATAAGTCTTAATATAATAAATTATTTAAATTTAAATAAAATTATTTTATTATAATAAATAAAATTCAAGACACTATCACACTTTGTTGACATTGTTACATGCTTTTCTTTATAAAATACTGTGTTGAGGTACTCAAAATTATTTTAATAATTTTCAACACAACAATATATAAGGGTATTACAAGTTATATTATTATTTTTGGCAAGTATCATTTTTGGGACCCCATTTTTTCAATTTTTGGCTAATATGGCTAAAAATAATGACGCTACGAAAAAATTGTTCGAACAAAAAATGTGTGTATTGGATGAAGAGCTACAAATTTTATTTTTACACAACTAATTCACGACAAAATAGCGGCAAATTAGGCGTCTACTTTCGACAGGATTGGAAAAGTTGTTGTGCAAAGTTGACAGACATTACAAACAGGTAAAGGTGGCTACAAGATTCTAGCGCCCTATTCATGGAATTTTGAAAAAAAAATTATACCATCTAATGGTCATAATTGGTCAGGTAGTCTCATAATTTGGTCAGCGATATGAAACTTTTTATCGATGTTTTAAATTTTTTTCAAGGTCAAAAAAGATTTTAACACCCCATCCATGGAATTTCGAAAAACAAATTATACTATCTAATTGGTCATTAATTGGTCAGGTAGTCCCATGATTTGGTCAGCGATTGGAAACTTTTTATCGATGTTTTAAATTTTTTTCGAGGTCAAAAAAGTTTTTAACACCCCATCCATGGAATTTCGAAAAACAAATTATACCATCTAATTGGTCACTAATTGGTCATAATTAGTCAGGTAGTCCCATTATTTGGTCTACCTGGTTTCTATGACCTTGAAAAAAATTTAAAACATCGATAAAAAGTTTTCTATCGCTGACCAAATTATGGGACTACCTGATCAATTATGACCAATTAGATGGTATAATTTTTTTTGCCAAATTCCATGGATGAGGTGCTAGCATCTTGTAGCCGTAAAGGTACAATAAAGCAAATGCCAAACATATGAAATAATTATAATAATAAAGCAAACATTAAACGAACTCGCTCGCATTGTTTATTTTATGTCCCAGTTGACATCACACAGCCAGTGTTCAAGTTAAAGTGTTTGATAATAATGTTGTGTCGAGTGAGAATGGACATTTTCCATTATACAATTCATTCTCTGATATAATATAATAATTAGGGATGAATGTAATCTGGGCACTAAACAACGCTTAATGCTGTATCTGGCATGTTCTGAAGATATCTTCGTTTTTGAAAAGTTGTCTCGATACAAGTCAACCATGGTATAACTAAAACTTATATGATGTGAGTCGACTGGACACTACACTTTTAGGGTGTATTCGTTTTGGGCACTTACACGCTTTCAGCGTCATCAAGCGTTGGTTTTAGTGTTCAACTGGATGCTGTGTATGCTGACAAAGCACACTAATGATTGAATTCAAAGATAGACACCACGCTCACAGACGCTTTATCCATCGAGTAGGTCAGCAAAAGCGTGAGCACCATCGTACTAACTATCGTAATAACTCCCAAAACGAATACTGTATGTATATATGCGTTTGTGCACAGTAAGTGCACAGTGTAAGTATTCATAAGCCAACAAGAACGCCTATATATTACGCTTATAAGCGTGAGCTCTGAATGCGTATAAACGCCCACAACGAATACACCCTTAAGGATGTACGAGCACTTATGTATAGTCCATTTATAAAATTCATCAAAATCTTATATAGTACATTCATAAAAGTCCACAATAATGTTTATTGTTTTTTGTCATAAGTTAAAATTAAAATTTAATTTAGGCCCGTCATATCGGGCCTAACAAAAAGATATTTAAGAAAAAAACCTGAGATTTCGGGTAATTAACTACCGACGTCAGAAACAGAATTTACCCGAAATCTCAGTTGTTTTCTTAAATATCTTTTTTTAGGCCCGTCATACCGGAATTTGATTGGATCAATCTTTTCATTATATTTGTCATATTTTATTCTATGTGAAAATTATCAAAATATGTCAAAATATGGGTAAAAAAATGGGTTTCTTCATAAGAGCAATGCATTAAAACTCGAACTTTAACATTAAATAATTTATTATAGACCCCGGTACCCCCCCCCCCGAAGTTTTATAATTGATTTATATGCACTTCAACTGCATATAAACAAAAAATCAAGCCTTAATCTTATTTTAAGCTTCAGTGCTCGTACATCCTTAATTGAACTGTTAACAATAAATTTATTTTAAGGATGTACCAGCACTGTGTTATGCAATCAGCACAACAAACCGGTTTGATTTTATTAAAAGCACAAATACATAAACACACATACACAACACATAGACACAAACACTGTTCACATATACAAAATAATGTTGATTTGAAGAAAATAAATAAATTTAAACTTTTATATTTCGAAAACAAAACGGTTACACTCGATTTTTTTTGTAATTTATATAATAAATATTTAGCTTTACTCTCCTAGGTTTTTTTTTAATTCTGTCGATTATTTTTTCTAATACAACTGATAATAGTTGCGCGGGCGTGAAGTTTTACATGCTTCTAATGAGAGAGAGTGAGAGAGAATGATAACTTTGATATTAATCATCTCGCGTTCTAAACGGTCAAAAATTCTGAAACTTCGGGATTTATTAGAAAATTATTTATTTATTACATTATTTTTAGCCTGTGAAAAAAAAATTACCAAAATCTGTCGAAAAGTGGTAGTATGCTGGACATCCTTAAGTTAAAAATATACATGCTCTTTAAAAGACATGCTTGGTTGTTATTAAGTCGTTACTACATTTGTTAGTCACTAGCGTAGTTTCAGGTCTACTTGTTATGAACGCCAATAGTAAAACTCAAATTATTAAGTTGCATTTTCAAATCAGTGAAATTTTACCACACGAAGTAGGCTGTATGCAATGTTTTACTTTACAAAAATCTTATAAACTGATGGAGAAAAAAATTTGCAATCACAATTTTGCTTTTCCACTTATAAATTTATTTATAAAAACTTTGTTTCGGTTTATTATATCAATCATTTTCAAACTGTGCTAAACTACTAAATATTTTGTTTATATACAGGTGCGCCGTAATATAGAGTGTTGTGAATCAGAAATAAATTTATTAAAATGTTAACTGATGTAAAAAAAGTTGGTCCACCTTAAATTTATCGCGCCCAATATTGGTCCACCTGAATAAGTAATGCTCGTGACGCCACTGCAAATGGATTTACCCATGTCTAGATTATCCGTTCCGTTACTTCTCTCAGATAAAGTCACAAAAATATTGCTCAGTTTTTATAGATCCATAATAATATTGCCGCTACAAAATACATATAAATATTATAGTAACATATTGCTTATCGATAGATGATGAATGGATGCCTTTAAGAACCATGTTGGTGTGTATGTATTTAGGTACTTTATTGTACTACAATATACTTACATTACATTTACATATATTCGTAATATAAACTCATTATTATTAATGAACTAAGTAGATGAAACCTATTGAAAACTCAACGAAGCACAACTGTCGTTCTTTCTGGCCAAGTTCATATAGTATAGAATCAAATTCAAATGAAATGAACATTATATGCGCGTTGGGAAACAAATTTCAAAATAGAAGGGAAACTTATTACTATAATTAAAAAATGACCATTACTTGGAGGAGAAATTTTATAGAGATTTCATCCATAATCTTATAAGCTAAAAAAGAATGTAAAACATTTCTCTGTAAACAAATATCAGACAATAACAGCAATATATCATAGTCATTAAATAATAAAAGACAAAATATTTATTAATAAAAACAAACTTATCTCGGCATTTTTCTCTGTATTAAAAGAGCAAATAGTTTTTTATCATGTAATTACAATGCCCTTTATTATTTTCCATTTGCAATTTGTATAATATTGCTACGCTTATTATAATAAAAATAATTAATGATGACACACGTATATTATAATAAAAATAATTATTGAAGACACACGTATATTTTAAGATCAATAGAAAGAAATAGATATATAACAATATAAACTTATAACAAAACTATTTTCTTGGCAATTAAAAAAAGCTAAAATAATGTTCAGGTATAGAGTAATATCATATATTCATCTTTATTTATTAATATTAAGTAATTTATAATACATAAACCAAATTTAATAAAGCATACAAAATACTAACAATCGTAAATTGAGATCAGTGGTGCTAGACAACTATTTGCGAATTCTAGTTGTCGTACTCTATATAACACCACGATACGCTTGTTGGTTATCACTGATTTTATTTCACATCTCTAAATAAATTGGACTAAAATAATATAAGATCTAAGATAAATACAAATGGACTAAAAGTGGGGGAAACATTCATATGTTTCCTTCCTTTTATTTTGAAAATAAACTGATCCACTCAAACTGTGAAAATATTTGAGGGTTCAATACAAATGAACACAGTTCTATGAACGTCCTTTTCTAGGTCTTTTGATATTTTTGCTCAGCTGTAACACGTTTATGTGATAAATTATTAAAGGCCATTACACAATGAAAAAAATAAGGTATAAGAAATAAGGAATAAGAAATAGCGGAATCCAGCAGATGGCAGAACCGTTGATCAATTCACAATTCAAAAATAAGGAATTAGAAATAGCAACAGAATTTCCGTCGCGTTGGATATTCGTGCACACACCAGCAGCAGGCATTCAACCGCTGATTGATTGAATATTGTATCTTATCGCCCATTGTGTTTTGGTCGCTGTGCTATTTCTTATTCCTTATTTCTTATATCTTATACCTTATTTTTTTCATTGTGTAATGGCCTTAACAGTTCTAATTTCTCTATATTATATATTATATTCACATTTTTCTAAAGACGATTCAGGCTCGCGGCGAGTTGCAGCTTTTATTCACAGTGTGAACTTAAGCGCAAGGACAGACTCCTCTTCGCTCGCAACGTTCACGGTTTAATTCACAGATTTGTTCGCACAGTTAACAGAGATACACCCTGAAGTTGCTGCTGCGTGCTACAACTACGGATCGTATATTATTGCTTTATTTTTATGGTTTTTATGTTTCGATTCCCAAAGAATGCTCGTCACATACGATTGCTTGTCACTGAGTCTTGTAACTGTGAAAATATGGATACCTTGAGCTTCGCAAACCGTTTGAAACTGGGGCCGGTTTAGCATAGGAAACAATAAAAGTATCTCTTTATTTCCTTTTTAGTTTCTGGTCGCTTTTTCAATTTAAATTTTTATTTTTTGTAAAGTGTTATATCTCCGGCCCCCGTCATTTTAAGCCTAAAAACCTCAATATAATTTGCCACTGCTTCCACTACTTTAAATATTTAGTATTCCCACCACTTCAACCACTTCAACCATTTCAAATATTTATTAATAAAAAAAAGAGGGCGGTTAATTGACTAAACTGCCGGCGTATGGACAAGAACAAAGTAACCGGCTATGCTTGAGAAGGTTTTCTGCAGTTTCCTTCACAAACTCCACATGAATATCGGCATAATTCCTATCACAGTCAGCTGCAACCGCATATCCTACCACTTCCTAGTCTATACACAAAAATTCCTTCCACTCCACTCACATCCTTAAGCATCACAATGGACCTTATGTTCGAAGTGTAGCCCGTCCAGGGTAGCCTTTACAATCTATCTATTAAGGTTAAACTAGATGTAACAATAATCATATTTCTAATGACTAAAGATTCTGAGAAATTTACCGATATAGTTCAAGCCAATTTCCAAAACAAAAGATAATATTGGCATCGACGTTGAGAGATCTCAAAACAATTCTTTTAAATTAAATACTACACGTTATACTTAGGCTATGTATAAAGGTAAAGAAATTTTTAGAGGGTAATAAAAATAGACACATATTTAAAAAAATTTTAATGAATAATATTTTTTAATGAAAACGTAACAGATGTGTATAAAACACTATTTTGCAAAATAACTAATATAATTATCATATTATGTATTAAATTATAAATAATATTCTATTTTATTTGTATTTATTTATATGCAGATATTAAACATTTTTGTTTTAAGATTTAATTTTATGACGCATGACATCTTGTTTTGTTAATACTATTCAATTCATATGTACAAATTTATATACACTTTACCATTAGGTACTTTTTATCATTTACTTTTAGAATATAGAATGTATAGTTTATGCAACTAGTGTGCAAAGTGGCTATTCGAAATTAAATGTTAATTCAGATTTCAGTACTTTGGGTATACATGTCAGGCACTTTGTTTTTAATTGCTAATAGACACTGACCTCCATATATGAACTGACTGTCATATAGTGTAGAAATAAATTAACTAGATGCATACACTAGCGCCGCCAATCAAATGGTGGAAACGAAAGTCAATAATATGAAACACCGATTTATACAAATTTACTTGCATTAATAAATTGGACAAACTAAGTAAAACACATCAATATTTTCTTAAAATTAAAGTCGCACACGCGCAGATTCGTTAAAGCGATCGTATACTATTCAAGTAGATTGTTTCACACTCGATCATGTGTTTGAATTTGATATAAGTTAAAAGTATGTAGTATGCAGTTTTAAAACAGGAGCCTTATAAAAAATGAATACTTTAAAAGGTAATTATATAGGATGTAATCAATCAACAATCAATTGCAACAGAATGATTGTCATTTTTGCCCGATCATTAATTGATATGTGCTTAACCATTATTCACCAGCTTTGAATATCAATTAAGGGAAATGTTATTTAAAAAAATGTATGGGTAGCTTTATATTTTTAGTTCTCGCCACTTGGTTAGTGGCTCTAGTGTATGGTTTAATTTTTATACTCTTTTTCTTTGACGCCATACGATACCTTAGTCCATATATAGAGGCTGCGTTTCATTTTGACGCTTACAAGCTTTAAGCGCTCATAAGCATTACAAACATCAAATATTAGATTATCAAATGATAATTAATGAGAACTCTAGGTTTTTGAAATAACCTAATTCTATACCTAATTTGACAATTTTCTAATTGTCAAAGAGTAAATTACGACTAGCTAATTTATACTTATGATGACTACTTTGTAGTCGAAATACGTATTTTTAATACAAAAACTGATCTAGATAAAGGGGTGAATTTGAAATTTTATTGCAAACATCGTTTCATTTTACTCTGAAAACGCTCACAAATACTTTTAAAACGTCATAGTGACGCCATTAATTGCAATACATCTCAATGTAGTATCTATGATAAGCGCTTATGTCCAAATGAAACGTCATAAAAAAAGGATTGTGAGAAGTGTATAATGCCCAAATGCAACGCATCTAGAGATAGACTAGTAAAGTGGCACCGTCTATGCACGTTCTATGCATTGAATTATTATTTAAAATATACTTTATACTTTAAAAGAACTCATCTCTTTACAAACAAGACATATAATCTGGAAATTGTGCAAATAAATTGCACTAACCTGTATGAAATTTGTAATACGTATAAGAAAGATAACGACCCCAAATATTCTTCCTCTCTTTTCAGTAATGTCATATTTCTCTAGTCTATGTTCAAACGATTTCAAGGCGTTTCATTTGAAGGTAAGTGCTTACCATACATAACACGTTGAGATGTATTACAATTAATGGCGTCACTATGACGTATTAAATGCATTTGTGAACGCTTACAGAGTCAAATGGGTGACATTTGTAGTACATATGAGCGCTTAAAGCGTGTAAGCGCTCAAATGAAACAAACGCACGCTATTTTGAGACTTGAGCAGATAAGTTAGAGGCAACTGTAAAATCGGGATTATTGCAATAGCCACATTGTACATAATTTCATAAAATATTTTAGGTTAAAATTTCAAAGAAAGTTCAATTTTCGACCGCTGTTTATCATTATTGTGAGCGTCAGTTTGTTTAACATTTTAATATTCTCTAAATCACATTTGATAGATAATTGATAACGATTAACTATTCTATGTACCAGTCCGAGTGGTCGAGCTGTTAAAGGCGCTCTGCTCGGAACTGGGAGGTTGCTAGTTCGATTCCGTTTTCCAATGGTGGCAGTTTGTCAATTAAATTAAATTTAAAAAAAATTAATGGGGCGGTCAATTAACTAAACTGACGGCGTATGGACAAGAACGAAAATAACCGACTATGCTTGTGAAGGTTTTCTGCAGTTTTCAGTCTGCAGTCGCACAACCTACTAATTCCAAATCTACATACCAATTCCTTGTCCCTTAGAGGTCGGTAAAAAAGGTATCCAGCAGGCGATATGCGGGATAACCTGAACGGTGGATACCGGAATTTCAATGATAACATTGATTAAATCCACAAGGGAATGAGTCGTTAGGATTAAAAATTTGATATCAGACCTTTAATAATTTTTAGGTACTAAAACCTCGTTGGCACTTGCACTAGTATGTTGGGCTAATATTTTAATAATAAAATTAATTTTTTTTAATTTCCAATTCTGTTGACTTCGCTAAGACATAGTTTTCAAATAACAAAACTTATACAACAATCCTTGATAAAAAATTTGTTATTTGAATAACTATCATTGGGTTTGGTAAGCAAATCATACACGCATATAAGGTCCGCATCATATGCCAATAAACCATCAGTGACTTTATATTATTAACGATCTCCATGTGATGAAAGTCTCCACTTATATGCGTGTATGATCTGATAATCAGATCCATTATTTTATATCCTTTTAATTGTAATTCTGCGTAGGAATTAACTTTGCGCACTGCTTGTCTGCAAAGGGCTAAACAGCTCTCAAACATTGAATTTTCTGAGAAAGTGTTACATATAAATATTTTCGTTTATATATTATTGCTTTGTATAGGTGAAAGATAACGTGAACAATCATTTGTACTTCTACTGCCAAAATATCTTACTTTTTCCACGTTATCATATTCGGCACAAATAAACTGTAAAAATTTGAAAAAAGAACGCCAATTTTGATGTCAATACTACGATTGAGCTAAGAATTATGTCAGTCAGAATCTAAGGTGTTTTGTCGTTTTGAGTGTGTGATGGATGACGTAATTTAGAAGAAAGGGTGGGGGTTGATATTAAAAAATTATTCCAATATTTCATTGTATACTGTGGTCCTCATACTCAGATTGTTTAATATAAAAATGAATTGTTACTTTGAAGTTGTTACTATTTTCTTTAGAAGAAATTGTACAAGAAACGTTCTAGGATTCTGCGTAGTGAATATTTTCCGTTAACCAACACTACCCGTAGAAACATGAACCGTTATAATTACCAGAATGCATACCGATCCCTCGTTCCCGTTACCAAAAACTGTTGTTTCTCGTCTTATAATAGGTTTGCACCCTTCTCATTTGCTAGGTTTGGAACCACCTATAAGATGTTTTTACAAAATTTCGGCTTGATATGTTTTTTAGAACGATGCTACATACGGAATAAAAAAATTTTCCTGAAAACGTCCTACACATGAACTGTAGACGTTTGGACTGTCCCGCTGTATGCCCGATGGGCCAGCTACGTAAGCGATTTAAGCCGTTTTTAATTTCTTTTTCAACGCTGTCGTAGCTCTCCCATTCATTCCGCACTGGACTTTTTTGGCTCGTTGGATACGTTTCGACGGAGCTTTCCTCTGATATGCGTTTTCTATAATTTCAAGCATATTTAGGGGTCATATGAGAAATCTTTAATAGTTTGTAATTTTCATTTCATTTTCAACATTGCCGTAGTTCTATGATATGCATTTTCTATAATTCTGAGCATATTTACGCGTCATATGAGACGAAATCTTCTTTTTTTTATAATTTCCAATTGAATACCGATTTTCTGGCGAATATTTTTATTGTTAAACTATGCCTCATAGTAGGGCTCCGAAAGTTCTTCACAATAATACCAGAATCAATGTCGTAACTAAACGCGTTTCCATATTATACCAATTTATAACTTTACACTAAGCTATTTCGTAACCATTCTCGCGCATGCGCCAACACTGATACAATGCCGTCACCGGCAAAAGAAATATAGCGCGACAGATACATAAAGAAATTATAAGTCTCGAAGTTATTATCGATTGGAGTCTTACATTATTTCGTCACACAATAATGTTCGACCGACCACCAGTGTAACGAGAGAATAGACGTTTTCACGCCAAAAAAACTGATATTTTAACAACAACAAAAATTTATTTTTTTCAATATCTCCAAAAGTATTTAAAATTATTTTGGAAGATTTTTTATCTTCACATTTATTTATATGTTACTCACCATATTTTATTATAATCAGAGCTTTGTACTATTTGGAGTTAATTCTCAAAATAAAATGTAGTGAATCCCACTTGGCCTAGGGAAAAGTGAGATTCACCACATAAGGTTGAGTGTGAGTGAGAGAGAGGACTTATTAACGCATGATTGAGTTGAGTGGAAAATGTGAGTGAGAGATAGGTACAAGAAAAGATGTTCGGTTTGTATTGTTGGCACCAATATGAAATTTTATAATTCGGTCTTTAATTTTTCAAATTTTTAATCACACTAAAATGCCATTTTTTCTGATTTTTCTAATGAATACACGAGGGCTCAATAGGTATTTCGTTTTTTCACTCCCTAAATACAAAAATACAATTATGATTATAAAAAATGAAATTTATTTTATGTGACGCTTTTTGAATCATGAAAATAGTAACCTGGTTCAAAGTTTTGAAACGTTTTAAAATAACCATCTAATATAGTAAATGTTTTTTTTAAATTATTCTTTTATTTTATAAAAAAAATATGAAGAAGTGATTTTTACAAGAATTTATACATAATTTTGATATCGATTTATTTTTTGGGAAGTAGATTTATTTGTTATCAAATTAAGGAACAATACTAACTTTACTAATATATACAATTTTGTATAAAAAAGAAGCGATAAAATCTTTTTTTGTAGAATATCTTCATAATATTTTTGTCGCATAACTACAGAGTTTATAAAATCTAAATATTTGAATTTTTTTTAAATTTTTTTTTACCTTTTTAATATTATTTTGTATCATGTTTTTTTATCGTAAAATAAATAAAAATTAATTTAATTTACATTGATTGATAATTTAATAGATTGTAATTTTATGTACAGAAAAATACCGTAATTTTAAAAACAAACTCGTTTTATACAGTCTAATTTTTTTAAAACTAATTATACTTTTTATCTCTATTTTAGCTTCATAATAGGGAAACGTTCAAATATTATGTAACAATATCTTTAAGAGGGAAGGTTAAAGTTTACGTTACTTATCAATGTTATAAGGTGGGTGGGTTGTTACAATAGGTAAACGAATCAATATTACGTGATTTTTTTTAATTCAAATATCTTTATCACTGCAAAATAACAAATTACAATAATGGTAAGAAAAAGTCGTTATGTTATTAAAAATTACGTGGAGGGGGGACATTTAAAAACGTTACGCTTTATGAAAGAGGAGAGGAAGGCGTTAAATAATGTAGACAAAAGTTACGTAATACTTGAAAAGTCCCATAAATAAATATACAGAGTACGCCATTTTAGTTTACCCGAGCAAATTCAAGAGATACAGGTGATAGCAAAAATGTTTTAGAGAAAGCCTACCTGATATCGAGGGGAAATTAGGCGAAACTATCAATTTTATGTAGATGGGGTTCAACTTTGTATTAATCGAAAGTCGGATTAAAAACAGGTTTTTATTCGCAACAATTTTTTATTTTGTGAACATTTTTTTTGATCGTTAACATAGTTTTGTTTCTTTGAAGTGAATTACTTCAAAAAATTCGCGCTTCATATTCAAATGTTTCATATTTATTTATACCACTACTTTTGTATAAAACAATCAAAGATGTTTTCATTTAATAAAATAGAGCTGACGCACGTTTGACCTATGGCCGTTAATTTTATTTTTAAATGGAAACCCGCCATTTTTATTGTTTTATCCCCAAGTATGAGTCACCCATTTCTCCGGATTAATTTGCATGGATAAAATATAATGGCCTATCCTGAATACCGCAACTATATTTCAAGATCATTATATTATAATAATTATTATTCACCGGAATATAATAACGGTTCTGTAATGACGTGCAGCATGCCACACAAACTTTGTGGAAAATTACTTTTCATAGAAATCAATAATTGTATGTTTGAGATTTATTGCAGTTTATGACCCCCAATTAAACACTTCAATATATTTCAAATTCAGCAATTCGTCATAAACTACAATATATTTCAAATTCAGCAATTTCTGAATATGTCGTTGGTTATTACATTGCCTTACTAATTGGCTTTATAATGAATATTCGGTATAAAGCGACAAACGTTATAATTAAGAGAATTTAAAATATAGTTGCGACACACAATTTAAGTCGTAAATAATGTTTCGAATGTAATTATTCTATCAACCTTGTCTAATCAACTTTATTATTTGATAAATTCGTATAACAAATTTTTTTAACGAATCGACAAAGAATAAGAAGAAATGCTTCTGAAGTATATAGTTTTTATACTTTTAAATTTTAATGGGGTGTATTTGACACTAATTATACATTAACGGTTTGCCATAAAATTATCGATTACCATTTATATGTAACAGAACAATTTGCGGTAGTTTTTAAGTTATTTTTTTGAAAAAATATAATCATAAACATGGAGACATTGGGTCTGTCTAGCACATAGGGATAATATATATAAAGTAGGCAAGCCGAGTCAAAAGTTGTGCTGCAGATAGTAAGAGAAAGAGAATCGATGAGGTATCACTATCTCTTTTTAATTACTAATATATAATCATATATTAGTCATTTAGAAAGAGAAAGTATACCTCATCGATGTTCTCTCTTTCTATTGACGTCACGACTTACCCGCGCGCCTATGACTTGCCTACTCTATATAATATATATATATATATATATGTATATATATATATATATATATGTATGTATATATATATATATTATCTCTATGGTTTAGCATTGAGACTTTGTGGAGATTGCACATATTATTTCTTCAATTAACAATGAATACGCAGGTGAACTCGAAATTCGTAAGTGGTAGAGTGATTATATCCCTTGCAATGGTCTGAATACTATCTGGAAGTTAACAGCGCCTCTTTTTGAATCAAGATTTTAAGTTCCATCAAAATGCGTTTGCGTAATCAAAAACTTCTGCTGTGAATGTAAAAAGTTATGGTCTTAGTTTAAGGATAACTATGCAATGGTCTGAATACTACTTGACATCATTACACTCAAATGCCTGCACACTCCATCACTGCACTCTTGACTTACTTCATAATTATTGTCCGTATTATGTTAGAAATATAGTATAAAATACCGTCGATTTGAATTGAAAATACAAAGCAAAATTCACTAAGCACATTTGACAACTATTTTCTACAGCATAAGGAAGAAGGAGAGTAGAATATCTTACTCCAGAGAGTTTAAAATAATCTTTCTGCTAAGGCATGTCAAACAGTGAACTCCAGCGTTTACCCTATTAAGTTTTGAAACGCTAATACACTAGACAACTTCAGTTTACTCTTAAGTTTTGGAACGACTTGCAGTAAACTCACAGTAGGATAGTAAAATTTGCAACACTACCAAAGTAAAAATGTAACGTTCCCTATTCAGAAAAATGGGGTGATACTTTATGAGATACACTCTGTAGAGAGTAAACAATGAAATCCTCTATCCAGATAATGTTTAGATCATTGATTCACAGCTTTCTAAGTTATTATTCCTGGATACTGACATGCTCTAAGCACACGAGAAAATTAATGTGAATGCTTTAGGGCCAAAACACTCGTCGTCAATTTTTCAAACACTTACAAATTCATTAGAAATAATTTGAATGGTTCAAATCAATAAAAGCAATTTTTATGAGTGCTTTTATGATAAAAAATAAAAAAGTTTTGAGCAATTCAGTTGTTTTTATAAAATTAAAATATAAATAGGAGTAATGTGAGTAAACGTTATTTCGTTTAGCTTGGTTGCTGACTAGAAAAGTATGAAACAAACAAATTTTCGTAAAAAATGGATTCACGTTTGAATACTTTTTGATATGTATTTGCTAAATAAAGTAATATCCTTCAATTTGGTCCCAATTAGTTTCTTTTTACATTAAAATTTCATTTTTTCAGCGCAGAGGGAGGAACGTAATGACTTAAGATATCGCACCGGATAATATTGGTTCAATAATTGGTTACGCCCTTCCACTCCCCCGTGACAACTGGAAAATAATTACTATTGTCAGGAAAATTGGTTCAGTAATTTGGCTTGAATTTCTTAGTATTTTGAAATACTGGGTTGCTCTGATTGTATTAAATTTTTCGATTAAAATAATTTAGTAAATGCATTAGCGAGATTTTATCATACATTTAATTATAATTGTTAAATGGTAATTAATAATAAGTTCATTATTTAATCAATTCAAACATCTCCTATAACATTACGAGTTTTCATGTTATTTTAAGTGACATCACATATTTAATCATTCATTCAAGTCATTTATTACATAGCCGAGTGAAGGATCTATTTGAAATGTAGTTGGTAATATTTTATTCGAGTTGAAGTATTCTAGTTTAGTTTAATAGTATGAAATACAAACTTTAAATTTGAAAATTAATTCATTTTACTTATTAAAATGTAACGAAAAAAACTATATACTTGTCTTTCTTACAAATGGCGTATCTAATGAAGTGACGTAGGGTATACCTTATGACTAACTGATGATTAAAACCCATTTTAGCGCGATTTCAAATTCTTTCGATTTCTAATAAATTTATTTATCAATAATAAGCTATTCTAAAATTATTTAATATTACATTAGTTAAAATAGTTTTTCTACGCCTGAGAGTGCCTAATTTCTAAAGCATCAAAATCAGAAGTTACTTTTTTACACTCAAGGTTATAAATGTATCAATTCTGTCACAATTTTAAAACAATAGAAACTGACTCTTCCTCTCGATCGTGGTATAGCACATACTCCTTGGAATGTAATGCAACTTTCCGTCGATGTACTTGTAGCATTAAGATTTCCCTATTGTGATTCAAATTTCATCGAAAAATAATGAAATTATCTTCATTGGCCAACAATGCACATTTTAAAATTTAGAACTTCCAAATTATGTAAAAAATTAATTTTACTTTTCATTAAATGAATTTCGTTCCACTTTTTTGAAACAGGTAATTTGAATAATAAATTAAATTTATATATAGAATACTTCGAAGAATAATTGTGGATCTTTGTTTTTAAGTCTATTGCAAAACAATTCAAAAATCGTATGTAAATATGGAAGACTTGGGCATTTCGTATTTTCCCGGTCATTTAATAGAAATTATCGGACATTTGTAACATTTCCTACCCACATGACTACTGAAGAATAATGATTGTCTCAAATTATTGTAGTAGGAGTAAAGTAAAGGCTGAAACCTAACAAATAAATTAATCTACTGTCAACCCATGAATTTACCCACGAGTCAACCCTACCCATTATTTAAACTATATCCGTTCTTCGTCTGGTGAGATTTTCGATTTTAACATATCTAACTATATACGTGATTTTTAAGACGTTTGTCACAAACAGTCAAAAGCTATTTCATTTCTTTGTAAAAAATTACTAATTATTGTAGTTAACCGAAGAAACACTAAAGTGAAACAAATAATCATGTATACAAGGTTCACCATATAACCAACCTGTTTGTATCAATTTCAAAATGAAAATTCCTCCTGTACTCCTGCATAGTAATATAACTGCACTCTAGCAAAGAATTTTAGAGTTAGAAAAGCGACATTCTATAGACATGTGGGTAATAAAAAGATCTTTCAGATGTAGTATTAACTCATAATGGCCATGTGATGATTATGAGTTAACTACTGTATGAAGACAAAAGAAACAAGAGACACAGATTGTGTATAAAATTACATTAAAAAAGCCACCATAAAAAATTATCCTATAAGTACCATTTTTATTCACAACTTTCGTCAAAAGTGTCTTTGTTCACATTTTATCAAATACTTATAATTTGAATTTATTTTTGCAATCAACTTAGTTCCCAATTTCATTGAAATATTGCTCATCTGTACATAATGAAAAATATGAGTAGCCTTTGTATAAACCAAAATATGAAGTCATTTTTCGGATACAATGCACTGTATTATTAGTCTAAGATACTAGCAAGCAGGCTTATGCTATTTTAGTAATACTCTAAGCAGTGGCCCTGGACTGTATTCACAGCTACTTGCTGTCTGCTTTTTAGTTATTTAAAAATATAAACAAAATGAAGGATCGTTTCGAGCTAGAAGAGCCAAAATCTTCGGTTATTCGCTTTGTGCACAGTTGTCGAGACTAACGACAATGTGATGAAAATACATCACATTAAGTTAGTCGTAAAGTCATAAAGTTAAATGATGGCTTTTATAAAAGGGTGGCCACAAAAATAAAATTCCCTGACTTATCCAGGTTTTTCATGACTAAAAAAGTAAATTTCCAAGTCTATAAATACGTGTTACCGTATGATATTCATGTATAACAAAGAAACAGTATTCCAACTTCTTTTAATCATCGGCGAACTTTTACCTTGAATTGAATTGATGGAACATAAGCCATTTTTTCTATTTTGGTAATCAGATTCAAAAATTAGCTAAATTTTGTCCATATATGAATGTAAGATATTTGTCTTAGGTACCTAAAGAGGCAATGCGCACGCATTTTAAATTAGATTTTCCATGAACATGAACAAAATTTCATAACATTTCCAAAAATTGGTCGTCATGTGGTAAGCTACAGACATAAATCGTCTAGCAAAAATTGAATATTTATAGAAGCCATAGCTTAACCACATGACAAATTACAGCCGAGTTTTAAATTCATCCCGAAGTGTTATGCATTTTTATCACACTGTCGCTAATCTCGGCAACTGTGTACAGTAAATAGTAATATCGACTATATTTTTAGATATACAATAACTCTATTCAGATACAATTACGTGAACCGTTTACGCGCAGGCAATATTCAAAGACAAGAACAAAAAATGTTGGCACCGAAACACCGAACCAAACCAGGTGAGAATTGTTTATTTAGACACAAGTCAGATACAAATCATTTGACTTCCCGGCATGAAAAACAGCGTAATCTACGCAAGAGAGATAATGATTTTTAAGATGTAAACATCAAGCCACCATATATTTCTATACTCTAGACTTTTAATGCCAAAAAAGAAAATAATTATTAAAATGATACCTCTAAATAAAAAAATAAAATCCAAAAAATTAAGTTATATAACTTAATTCCTTTTTTCGATTAAGAACTCTGATACTGTATTCTTGAGTTCATTCAAAACTCTCTCTATACTGATTTAGCCAAATGAAAACAGCTTGAATAACCATTGTATCTTTTAAAATAAACTACCGAATTCACCTGAAATATTTACATATATAGCACAGACTGTTGTTTTAATAAGTGGCACGTTAACATTTAAAACCTAATAAAATCAAATGTTTATTATTTTTATGCAAACAAAATTATTTAAGTTCAAAACCGTTAATTAATGAAATATTGTCAAACACGTCCAATTTTGCACATATGAATTTAATAATTTAAAAAAGCAAAAAATCATCTGATCACAGCCTAGTTAATTATGTGCTTCTTTCCCTAATAGTTACGACAAATACACGTATTTTATAATAATCATAACATCTAATACTTTAAAAGTTATAGGCCAGTTGACAAGACTTTTATTGCGGAAATAAATGAGAGACTAGAAAAAATTTCATTTGTTTAATTGGATCACTTAAAATTAACATAATTTTGCATATTTTAACTAGAGCGTATTGCCGTGTTACACTCGGTAAAAATCACATGATAAAAAACATGAAGAATACCAAGAATATAAATATAAGTGGCGAATTTAATGGTTTTCTTTTGTGAACTAATTAAAAACAGAATTACAGCTATTCTAAAACTATTACAACACCATTTTTTATATTTGTGACAACACTCAGCACCGATAAAATAACAATCGAAACAATTTGACCGTTTATTTTCGTCTAAAGAGACATTCGAAATACCCATGTCTTTTCACATGATTTATTATACAGGATACTTATATTAAACAATGCACTTGAATATTTTTCAAAGAAGCATTTTTAGAAAAAATCACCCGAATTAAAGTTGTTTTGTTCAGAGGGGGGCAACTTATGGTGAGCTTGATTTACACCCTGGCCAAGGCCTTCAAGGTTACTTGAAGATCAACTTGAGTTTTACAAATGGGAATCCATTTTTTTTAACAGAATGGGATAGCTGAGAAAAATTAAACTGGATAATTAAATTTATTTTGGTTAGTAATTAATAATTAGCCTATTTAAAAAATGAATTATCTAAGATTAGATTGCATTTTTTTGAAAAAATAAGATCTTAGAAAAAAAGAATAAAAAGCCTTTATTTTTGTTTCCAGTTGTTTAGATCGATAGTGTTTTTGTGTGTAAAAATAAACATTTTAATAAATGTAAAAAATGATTAAACAAAAAACTATTTTTTTATAATTTTTCCAAAAAAGCAAAGATGGATTCCTGTTTAATGAACAAAAATCAAAACATTTTATTCTTGATAAATTTTTTCTAAAGGCCATAAAAGGATTAATTATTACCCAAAATAGACTTTATTACCCAGTTTTAATGTTCTTTCACCTCAGCTATCCGATTCTATAAAAAAAAAAACATGAATTCTCATTTGAAAAACAAAAGTTGATCTTCAAAAAACCCTGTAAGTCAATCAAATGTTAAGGTAAAAATCAATATCACCATAAGATGATATAATAAATCAGAACATTTATTCGGGTAATATTTCCAAAAACGCTTTCTTGAAGAAATATTTAGGTGCATTGTTTAAATTGAGACAGCCTTTATAAAGAACGCAATTCGGATTCGTTAGAAATCTTTCTTTTAACCAACTTCTACCATTTATTTCCACACTAAACTTTTTAAAATGCCCTATCAATTGGTCTACCACTTTAAAAAAAATCAATAGGAAAGAAAAAAATGAAAAGTAAATAATAAAAATAAAAACATTTAAATTCAATGACTTCTTTTATATTCAAAAAGTAATTTTTTCGGACCGATTTTGTGTATAATAATGTAAATTTTTCTTACTATGTATATATATATATATTACAATTACATCATTTTTTAGCTTAAAAAATAATATTTAAAAAAAAAAGAATAGAAGAAAAATGAATAATAAAGATTAAATTAATTATTTTTTGCAAAGTATAGAGGCCCACAACAACAAGTCGGAACTTACAAAATAACTATGTACAATTTTCATTCCCCCATATAATAGAGGAATCACATTATTATAATACATTTTTTTTACTACAGAATTATATAGTTAAGACACATTATTAAAGGCATTTTTCAATAAACGCTACACAAAACATAATAGTAAATTTTTGCTTTTCTTTTTGTTGAGTATTGAAATCAAATGATTTCAACATGTCGATAAAAAATAAATTTATGATTCATAATAAAATTTTATATATAATTTAAATCAATTGAAATAAAATATTTAACAAAATGTTACCATATCAATAATTTAATAATTTAGAAACTATGGTTTATAGAATATTACAAATATTTTTTATTTTACAATTGGACTGAAGTATGTTGACTTAGATTCATTACTTTGAATTCATAATTCATTTAATGATAAATACAAATCTTGATATTAAAAATGGATCAAAACAAATCAGAGAAATCAATTTATTTTGTTTAATTTCTCATACAAAATAGTTTTTTACTTAAACATTTATACATCAAAATAGTTCTATACACAGTCAAAAGCTAAAAAAAAATTGAACCATTGAATCACAATCTAAGTATTCCTATTACCGTGTATGTAATATTACATATAGTATTCTATTATACTATGGTCAACAGGTTCACTTGTATTGCTTTCGATTTTACTTACCATTACGTGAATTATACTGTAAAAAAGTCACTTCTGAAAACAAAATCAGAAGAATCAAAGGAACGGCTCATTTTTCTAATGAACAAATGAATCAATTTATTCAGTCCGGCAGTTTTTTATACATAGATTTTATTAATACCTTCAAATTATTTTGAATTATATTTAAATATATTTATGACATTCGTCACCCTTACTTGCAAATTTGTGACTGTCATACGATATAAAATCCCTCTTTAACCTTATGAGTAACTTCGATCCAGTTGTTTAATTTTTAGTTATGTTGTAAATTACAACTTCCTGATCAAAAACTACCCTGCACACGAAGGAGCCTCACCCGGTGAGTTATAAAAGCCGAGTGTTCTCATGTTTACTACAATTAAAACAAGGCATCATCGTTACACCCATCATGAGAGCTTTTGGTTCTCCATAATTTGTGAAAATAATCATTGAGAACTTATATTTTTGATCAAAACTACACCATAGCAAAGAATTCGACTGAAAACCAACCCACTTTCAATTTAAGTTTAATAATTCGAGTATTCTAATTTCTTCAGTTCAACTATGTATTCGAAATTCAAATATATTTTAACATTTAATTTTGAAAGTTTATTGATTAAACGAGTAATTCTTTTTAGATTCAATTGATTACGCCAAAACACTTATTGAGCATAAAAATTCGATAAACCAAAAATTGTGAAGCCATTTTTAAATATATTATACATCACGCCTAACAAAATTATAGAGATATCTTGCATCAGGCCCACAGTGTTTTCTTAAGTTAAACAAAATTAAATAAACAAATTAAATATTTTCTTAAGTTAAACAAAACAATATGCGAAACGGGTTTTTTGCCTGTCGTTGCCAACCTTCCACAACAGGGGTATAAATATTATTTCAAAAACGAGAATACTATTTTTTTTCTTAAAATTATTTTTTCCAAAACCGAATAGATTTGGTAGAAATCAATTTTAAAATCATACTTCACATTCGATTTCTATCGAATTCATTGAGTTTTCGACTTTTAAGGTTGTTAGTATGTTGAACAACTGGATAATTTAAAATGCTACAACTCACTGTTTTTCAACTAAGATTTACACTACTCGCGAGGGAAGGGACACTAGCTCGACAGATAGAAAAATCATTTGGCATTTGCTTAATTTTAAGAAAATACTTAAGGATTTAGGCCTGACAAGCTGCTCTTAATTTATAAACTTTACAAAAATTTAACAAATTGAATCATTAGAGAATATTCACCATCAAATTTAAATTTGTTAAAATTATCAAATCTTTCATTAATATTTCCGCGGTAATCAGTGACACAATGTTTTTTGTTTGTTAAGTTGTGTAGATATTGAAGAAAGAAATTGATAAATTTTTAAAATCATGTTTGAAATAATATAATTTATTTTCAAAAAATTATTAATCCATAATTTCTAAACATAATCATTTAAAATGGAATGCACACGAAATTGGAAATATTTATACGCAAAAACTTTCCACACTAATTTTATAAATGCATCACCTTCAACCGTTACATAATTATCGAATGCAAACGATTTCAATACTCAATAAAAACAAAATCGTTCAACTAAAAGAAACACAATTACGAAATAACTATTTGAAAGAAAAAACCTTTTTTTTTTACAATTCACAGGTAAAACAAAACTGTTATATTTTAAATTTATGACTTGGGTATCACTTTCTCGTTTTTAAAACGTTTAAATAAAATCAGTAAATTATTTATATATGTATATATATCACCTTTGTTGAAAACAAAATTCACTGATGCTATTTCGACACCGCGCACAAAGTTAACTTCGTTTGAACCGTTTATGTATTTGAATCACAGAATTAACACACGGAATCAATAACACTACAGTAACAAAGCACCAGGAAAGTAGTTGCAATCACTTAAGATACGCTTGGTATAACATCGTACTTTTACATTTGTCTTTTTCTTGCTCTAATAAACATAATAAATCTCTAAGGTTGGCGCGTTTTAACCGCGGTCGGAATGGCATTTGATTTCTTCCACTTGATATTCCACTACCACTAGCGCCAGCGTTAACCTAGAAAAAATTGAATTTTTTTAACATGCTTTTATTAGATTGTATTATGTTTGTAAACAAAGTCGATATTTTCTAGAAACCACTTTTTTCTTTTGAAACTTTGCAAATTTACAACACGATTCTGATGATAATAACACAATAATACGGTCCCCAAAGAGCTGATCCGACGAAATAAAATTTGGTCGCAGCGCTTGAAAATTGAAATAACCACCAACAGCTTTTTTAGTTTAGAAAGCCAAAAAGTGCTTTTAAAATTACCAATTTAGTTTGTCGTCTTACAAGTACTTTCAACTAGGATCAGGTCGCCAACAATTTGGAATCATCTTAAACTACATTTTCGACATTCTAATAATTTTAATACCATTTTAGATTAAAAAATTTCTTAATCTCTAAAATTCTGTTTTCATCGTCATTTTCAAACAAAAATCAGAAAAGCATAAATAAGTAAATTTCCACTTTCAATGGTCCGATTTCGGTCGAAAGCTTATCTTGTATACTTCTGATAAGCACAACAGATATTCTTTACTTTGATATATATTCACACACATCTATATATCCATCTATTCACATAGGACCAATGTCCAAAAATGATAAATCTGATATCACAGGATCCCAATACACGAAGTTCTAATTTTAAAAAAAACATCGATTTTGGACTTCAAAAACCACACATTTGCGTTGCATACTCCGTTGTAACATGTATATAGAGGTACCTTTAACGATTTTCAAAATTAATTCGTGGAGTATGAACACTTCAACTAAACATAGCTAAAAAGCATCTCAAATTCATACACAAAGTTTTAACGTCGTGGTTTTTGTGATGGGGATAAACAAGATTAAATCATTTATCATTCGTTTTAAAATATATTTTAATAAAAGTGTATTTTACCTGAGTGGACCCACTACCATTTTCATTGTCAAGTCGAGGTTTTTTCTTGGGCCGACCAATGGCTTGTAAAGCAGTTAGATTCGCTTCCCTTTGTCGAAGTTCTTCTAATTCAGCACGTTGCATTTCTTTTGCTTTTGCTTTTAATTTGGCTTGTTCAGGATCTTCGTTTTTAGAACGACTTTTTGCTGCTCGTATTAGTAATTCACGTTCTTGTTCATCATGCCGCTTTCTCTCCGCTCGATCTAATTCTTCTAAGAATTTTAATTGTGCTCGAACATCGTGTGTTACCTGTAATTATTTTGTGTTTTATAAAACTGTGAATTCAAGGTGTTTGGTTTTTATAATCGACTTCCATGAAATATTTATATGAATTTGCAAAAAAATAGACCCTAAAACCAAGGATCAAAAAAAGTGCTTTTCGAGTTGTTTTTATAAGCTGGTAGTAACAAGTGACTACTTTAAAAATATGCCCACGTTCTCATGGCGTTGAAAAAAAATCGTTTCAAATCACACGATTGAAAAAAAGCATATTTTAAATTCCCTACTTGATCCGTGGGTTTTCGCTACCTAACACTAAATCTGTGGAAATTTAATGATTCATAATAACAAATACACGTGTAAATATTAATTGAAAGTATCAAATAGATGTAACATGTCTTGAATAATTTTTCGTTTATATATTCAAAAATAAACTCGAAAATTAAACCAAAGATCGTAAAACTTATTTGTTCAAGAAGTCAAATTCTACAAGAAAATCGTCTCAAATTTTTTTATCCCGGAGACAATCGTAGTTCCGTAATGTTTCATCCGAAGATAAAACAATCTGCAACAGAATAACCGGATATGTGCAATGACTTTTGAAATAACAGGACTATGAATACAAAATAATTAGAGATCAAAAATCCGCGAGGCCTTAATAAATTAAAAATCTTTGGAGGATACCAAACTCCTGTATCCTCAATAAATTTAATGAAAAAAATACCTCATATCTAGAATCACTCTTCATAATTTCTATTCTATGCTCTGCTACTAACGCCAATTTTTCGACCATATTCTTTAATAACTCTTGCGTTGCATGTGATACAATCGCCGCAATATCACCTGACGCATCTTCTAAACCATGTGATTGTGTAATTTGTCGCAATCGTTGTTGCAAAGGTCCAACATGTAAAAATAATTCATCTTTACATGATCGTATTTGTGTACCCACAAATTCTGTTGAGCCCAATATTCGCTGTGTTTCTTCAGCTAAATTAACACCACCCATAGCGGCCACATCATTAATATCATCGTCGGGTGCATAATTCACTGATGATGCAAACGACGATGATTTTTTCTCTTTCTCTTTTGTTGTTACTTTTGTTGATGTTGAAGGCACTGAAGGTTTTGCAGGTGTAGTTTTTGGTGTGGCAGTTCGTATTGGTGCAGGTGATCGTATTTGTTGAATTGGTGTTTGTTGTCTCACTTGCTGCATTTGAGGTCTTACACAGGCAACTCGTACTTGTGCACCACTTGTCGGAAATAATGGTGGCGCACCTAAATATAAAAATATAATGTCAAACAAAATAACAACATAATGTTTATCAAAACTACTCGTATATCTATGGTTTTAGGTATTGAAAAAATTAATTATTTCTTTGTTTTTTTTTTTTAAATAAATAATCAGGGTCGGTTTTATGTAAGAAAATTTGTTGCTACTAAATCAAATACACTATAATCCACGGATTTATTCATAAATAAAAGGTTCGAATTTTTGTAAGCTCGATAAGGTGTGGCAAATTTGAATATTTTATGCTTTTATATTTTGTTTTGAAAAAATTAACAAATTTCAACGTAGTGACATTCATATTATAAGATATTTCTATAGATATAACATATTTTTTCATAACTCTGATTTATAATTATAATAATATAAGAAGCAAAATTTATTATGAGTAAACGTTCTCAGAAAATAATCTTTTACTAATTGGACTTTAAGTGGCGGCGATGAATGTATCGAAGTGCTATACTCTAGTATATCATCTGACTCTGATAATATGATGCATGTAATTAGCATTTTTCCTCGGAAGGTATGAAAAGATATTTTATAGATGGGAGGCTTATACCAATGGCCGATTTAATAGAATCATTAACATTTCAGATATATTTGAAAAATAGTGAAAAGTCCAATTGTTATAAGACACATAAGATACTTGAAAGATACAAGGAAATTTTCGTTTAAGAGAATTGGGTGCAAAATGGAAACATGTAACTACAATATTAATGTATTTAAATTAGTAAAGTAAAAAAAAAACTATAAATAAATTTTTGATTATAAACAACAGGTATAAATAACGATAAAATATAACAAACCAGAAGGTATGAAACCTTTTACTTCAAAATGAATCTTCACAAACATAAAACGTTTAATTTGCTTTTGGAAAGGTATGAAAGGTATACTATATTAATTATATATATATATAATATAGTATACCTTTCCACAAGCAAATTTAACGTATATATATATATATATATATATATATATATATATATATATATATATATATATATATATATATTATATATTGGATAAAAATTATACATTAGTCAGTCAAAAATATATTTAGTAAATAAAACAACGATTTGTAAAAATAGTTTCAGTTTTACCTGATACAGGATGTAAAGCTGGTGGTTGTGACGCCGGAACAATAACATTATTTGTAGTAAAAGGAGTTGGTTGTCTCAATGTTGTAGTTGTAATCATTCGAGGTTGAGGAATTTGTCCTCTGATGGTAGGTGTAGTAAGTCGTGGTTGCACACCAGGTCGTACTACCGTTGTTGCCCCACTAGGTGCCATTAATCTAACTTGTGTCGGTAATGCAGACCGTATACCTGCCGTTTGTACCGTACTAGTGATTGAATGTGTTGAATTTGCCAAAGAGAACACAATATGACTAGGGGGTGGCTTTATACCATCTATTACCATTTCTTTTAATACTAATGACTGTCGTAAAAGAGGTAAACTTTTCTGGAAAAATATACAAAATACAATTATAATTAAATTCCAAGTGCGTCACATTAATATAATTACAAAGAAAAATTAACAAATATTGCTAAGTATATTATACCCTCGCTCAAAACTGTTGTCCAAAATCTTATGGTAAAACCAAAATTTAAGAAGGTTTTGTAGAAAGTTGTCTATAAAACTCATCTATTCGGCGAATAAAAATGAAAATCAATAGGGTTCTATTTTTATAGATAACAAATCGATGAAGAAACGTACAGACCAATGGACGGAGATGGTGTGATTTTCAGAAACAAATTCAAATAAATATAAATATTTAAAAAAATAAATAAATGGTATCATCTTTAAGAGGATATGGTCTTTCTCATGTCCTTCTACAAAATGGCTATATTAAAAGATTATTCCATATAAAATTACACGAGTTATAATTACTTCTATTATTAAAACTTGAAGCTAATGCGCTAATCGTTAATAAAACACACACCCATGGGGTATGTAATAAAATCTTACTTTTGTGAAGTAAGCTTTATTTTCGTAACTATTACATGTACAAAAAAAGTATTCTAGTTCGTAAAAGTTAACAAACAGTAATTATTGTTTTCTATTAAATCTTTGGCGGATTTTTTCAAATCAACTTTGTTTTCCTAAATGAGTCAATGTGTTTTTACTTCTTTAAACGGACTATAATGTTATGTTTAATATTGAGGTATTGTTTTCCAGGTGTATATATATGAGTGTGTCTTGATGTCAAGAACTAGACCAAGCAATAAAACATTCGAATATTATAATTATATTTAGTACTATCAAAAGGTGGTGTTAATTTTTTTTAATGTAAATCGCAACACTTGCAGTTGCACTTTACTATATGGATTCATCGAAATTTGATTATTACTCACCATTGACACTTTTTTAATTTAATATTTTATTTTTTACAAAACAAATTTTTCAGACAATTTATTTGTAGAAAAAGAAAATTTTACCAAGTGTAGTTTCGTCACCTTTTTAAAAACCAAAGTTCAAATTCCCAAACCCAATAATAATATACTTTACAAATATATTGTGTAGATGTAACTTACAGTTAAGAAAATAATGCTTATTAACTAAATTTAGAAACATCCTTAAATCCTTAAAACATATATCTTACTTTTAAAAAACCAATTAAACATGGTTGAGGAGATGCATTTAATAAACGTTCTAGTCGATCACAAAATTCTTCTGGTTCAACTTTCATATCAATGAGCTCTTGAATTAATGTTCGTACATTTTTTTCAACATTCTTAGGTTCACGACTAGACAATTCAAGCAAATTAGCTAAAAATTTGCGACATTTTTCTTTGGTATTATCTAAAGACTGTTTTGGAGTGGTTTGTGTAACAATTGGTGCGCCGGTTGAAATTGTTTGATTTGAATTTACTAATGTTGTTGATGATGTAGGTACAAGAGTTTGTTGTTGTTGGTCGGTTCTAATTGGTGTTGCCGTTGGTGTTGTTGTTACTGTTGTCGGTGCCTAAAAATACATAAAAGAATTTAAATTTATATATTTTTTTAAAATATATATGGATCAATCTATTTCAAATCGACAAATGATGATCGCTGACAAAATTTATTTTGAAAATATTATTGATATACTTCTACTAGATCTGGAGAGTTAAAAATAAGCATTCATTCATTTACACGCTAGGGTTATTTTAGCGGCTATTTTGTATAGGTGGTTTTGCTCATTTTGAGCTTGACAAAGATATGCAACAAACGTTCTAGCTTCTTTATATCTGAAAATAATGATTTCAAACTAAAACCATTTTAAAGAACATTTCATGGACTATAATTTACATATTGCGCGAATACCCTATGTATACTGAGTTCATTATAAGTGCATAACTTGTTTATTTTACTTCTAAACAAATACAGATGTATAAAAATATGCCTTGTGTATACAAATATGCTATTTGCACATGTGTTATAATCACACGCAAGATTTTGTAATCTAGAGTAATTAAAGATATTTGAGCTAAAAATGTTTGCAAAGCTATTAATTTACGAGAAAAATTTCAAACAAAAGTTGTATTTCCCTCATAAACGGTAAAATACTCAAAATTTCAAAGAAAAAACTAAAACCCAACTTCAATTTCTTTCTAAGTATACAAGATACACTACTTCATGTAAAAGTTCTAAAGCTGGGAACTTCTTCCTTTTTCATGAGTGGTTTCATCATAAGTCACAAATCATTGAGACTTAACTGGTTTTCGAGTCACAATTTGTACTATATAACTTAGTATCTAAAAACTGTAAATAACTCGTAATAACTGGTAAAATTTCAATGATCAGATTTTTTAACAATAGTTTTTGAGATATTTATAGCACTGCAATTGTCGTCTTAAATGTTCATTGGACATAATATTTAATCCATTAAATAATGTTTAAATAGGTTTTGGTTCGAAATCAATGTCTAAAGAAATGAAGAGTGTTTATCACAAACCTTTTTAATAAAAACATTAAAATTTGTGTTAATTAACACAAACATCTATACAAAATAACCACTCATAAAAACCAAGTATCTAAAAAATGAATGAATATTTGTTTTCTCCAAATATAGTACACTCAAATGCAATATATTTGAAACAGTTAGTCACATTATAAGCGTAAATATTACTAAATATATATAATATTACATACAGTAGCACTTAAAATGTTTCAACTGATTCAATTTTTTTGCAAAAGATCGTAGTTTTACGATAACAAATTTATTTAAAAAAAATTTTGTCAGTGTCCTCCTTTTAGTCTGAAATTTGTCGATTTAAAATGGATTGATCCTTATTTATTTAATATTCATGCTGTTTTTCAAAATTTTAAACATTATCACAATCACATTTCTACAACACTTAATGTTGAATGCCCATCAAAATTTGTATTTATATGTATTTGTTATTTTAATAATAGAGTACTTTACAAATTTTCTTTTAGTATCAAAGAATTCCGCATGAAATTTTGGATCCCGACCAAATTGTCAATATGTGTGAAGCGTCATCATTTTCGAGCTTTTAATAAGAATAACATATCACGATTTTAGACCATTTGACCGAAGTATTACCATACATAATTTCTATTACAACTTTCCTGTTTTACATGCTTTGTAATTTCAAATCTATTAATTTTAGATCGTATCAAAACCGTTCTTTTTCCATTGCGTAGAGCAATGCTTTAAGAAAACATTAAAGTCGATGGTTTAAAAACAATTCAGTCTTTACTTCGGGAAATAATATAAAAAATCGACGAAAGAGAAAACTATATCTCTTAAATAAAACAGAATAAAAAAGCATTGAATTTTCTCTAATTACCTCCTAGAAATACGTAGTAAATGCGTTTCTAAACAAAATTAGACCATTTGATTTGAAGGGACCTCGATTACCGCCTCGAAAACGGATTTACCTTCCTTAGGAGCAATATTATTAGCACCATTGGCTCTATTACTAAGTTAAAATAACTAAAACTATATTGTACACTAAACATGGCTATTTTTTTCAACATTAAGTGTATGTAAAATAAAATTCAATAATTATAAACATAAATTATTCAATAGATTATTGTATAACATTGAACACGCATTTGTATAATATTTTTACAATTGTTACCGCATTTCATCCATAACTTTTATCCGAAGCATTTTTTTGAAAACCAAATAAATACAGCAATAATCTATTATTAAAATATATAAAAATTAACGCTGTTTTTGCGGTCATGTTATCAATGGGCACTAATCATAAATTAAATTTTCCAAAAACTAGCGTAACACTAATATTTGGGACAAAAATTATCAAACAGTTTTAGATAAACATAAAATACTAAACTTAAAATCATGCAAATTATAAAAATAAGACTATATAGTACCAACAGATAAAATAAAAGAATAAAAAACATAAAATTACATTTAAAAAATTCCCGCCAAAATTTTTAAAACGTAATCAATTCTAAAAAGAGTTTTGAAACAAAATGGAAACTACTTTCATTCTAAAAATAAAATATTTCTTAACATGAAAGCATAATTTCTTCGTTCCAGTAACATTCAGAAAATTTTCTCAATTATGAAAATACAACATAGTAATATAATAAATGATAATTACCCCCTTTAATGCGGTTCCTTAGGTAAAACTCGAAAGAAAGAATGAAACTAGAAATGTATGAGGGTTTCCTGTATATACTTCAATATAGATCTGGAAACACGCCGTGGAATAATGTTTTCCTCACATATAATCCCATATTCGGTAGTAATTAATCATTAATATGAAATTCCAGAAGATTGGAAAAATGCATTTTGGAATAAAATCGGTTTATTTTCACATATTTATGTTTATGTCTAAAATGAAGGTAAATACGTGTTCAAAAATTATGTACATATTGTTAGGCTAAAATGCGATTTTAAGTTAGTTAATGAGCCTAATTATCCACTCCAAAATTTTATCTTTGAATCGGTAGGACGTAGAAGAAAATTTGAAATTAAAAAAATGTTTAATCAATTCTATTTTCGAAAAAAAATGTTTCAAACAAAGATTAATGAAATTTTTTAAATGAATAGGTTCATAATTTAAACTTATCTCTAATCTCTAACAAAATAATATTTAGGTATGGATAATTAGGTTTATTAAACTAACTTGAAACCATATTTGATCCAAACAATTCGCCCATAAATTTTGAACGCGATATCAACCTTATTTTAGAAATGAACATGTAAAAAAAATATTTTTTATTCCGAAGCCGATTTTCACATATATTTAAATTTCTCATACGACTGACTGGACTCTTCACATTTTTCTATAGAACGTATAGAAAATGAATTATTCAAGAGCAGTTGTTACTACATAAAACTAGATGAATTTTCAGAAAAAAATTGTCATCACGTATTTTCGTATCTATATTTAAGTACGTCCATGAAATCTATTTCGAAGATTCATGCTTGATTCTGGATGAGACCGAAACTTTCGTTTTTTCAGCTAAGAAACCGTTCTATATATTTAAATCTAAATAAAAAACAGATAAAAAATGAACCAAACAATATTTACTACAAAAGGAACGAAAATAAGATTTTGTTGTTGTTTAAATTTTCACCTGTTGGACGATAGTCTTTCGGATAGTCAATGGAGGTCCCGTAAATTGCGTGTTCAGCCTACTTACTGTAGGTACCGTTTGTAGTCGATATGTTGTTTGTTGTGTACCAGATGCAGCAGCTTGTGTGGCACCTCCTGGAAGTGCACCACTTGGATTTGGTGGTGCTGGACCAACTCGTAATAATTGGTATTGACCATTTTCAGTCTTTAACAAGAGATGACCCTGTTGCCCAGGTTGTAATTGTTGTAAACTTTGAATTGTTATCTAAAATTTAAAAAAATTATAAATATTATTTTTGCTTTAATTTATACATGTATTAAAAATAAATTTGTTATTATTGACGATGTATGTGTAGCTTTACCTCTGCGTACTCTATTGTAAGAAATAAAATACCGTAATCTTTTAATACAATCGCAATTTTCTGTTTAAAGCTTTATGGATACGATAGAAGAATTATTATAGAAAAACGTTGAAAATATCTGTTTTTAATTTCACTTGGTAGAGATTATAAAAATTTTTAAAGGGCTCTATAGTTTTTATATAGAATTTTCATTGAATTTGCTCCTTTTCGGTTTAATGAGTCTCACATCCAGAATTTAGTCATTTCAATAGTTTTTTACTCTTTTCCGTAAATCGGGAAAGAGCAAAAAAATAACCTTGTGCCATGGAGGCCAGTAATATTTTTCAAAATTGTCATATAAATTGACCGAATACCAAATTTTTATGTAGAAACTGTGGGGTTCTTTGATAGAACGAATCAAAATAGCATGTCGCAAGGCATTGTTTCAAAGCCTTTTGAATATTTACAAACTGTAAAGTTCTGTGGTTTAAGATTCTAATTATACACTATGTTGCAACAACATTTTTTGTTTGTTCTTAATCTTAAATAAAAGGTGTATTTTTTATCTTTTATGAATGCAGAAAGGTATCCCTATGCACCTTCAAAAATTGGAAAAAAAACTAGGCGCAAATAGCCGGTATTTGGACATGATGTAATACAGGATATAATTTTTTTTAAGTTGCAAAAGATTATGTTTTAAATTAGACATTCTGTTAAATTATACTCAATGTAAACATAAAACTTTACAGTAGTTAAATCTTATTTTCGTGTAGTGTTAAAATCAAAAAGTCTATTCGAAAAAAGTACAAGAATAACATCTCCATTTATTTTGCAAAATTAATACGCATAGAATAATTTAAAAAAGTTGTGACGTTTTTGAAATATCAGAATTTTCTGATAATCGAAAAAAATTAAACATTGAAAATTTTATTGTAACAGGAATTTCACTTCATTCGAAAACATAAAACTAACTCGCCAACCTATAAGTTAACTTTATTTCCCGTAAAACGCATGCGAAAATTCCTACATTTGTACAAATTTCAAGTTTTTCGTTAACATAAACATGTTTTTACTGAGGTAATAGAAAAGAATGCATTTCATAAAACTTGCACTGTATTCGAAATATTATTAAATGAAAAAACTGCTAGTTGATAACACTATAAAAGCTAAAGATTGTTACTAGGGCAGAATGAATGAATGGTGAAATAATCGACAAAGATTTTTTAAATTTTATGCTTTTCTTCCTACCAAATGGATAAAAGTAATCATGTACACCAAATCATTTCAAACAATATTAATATTTTTACTCAAAAATTTATTTGTATACTCATGAAGATATGTACCAATTAAGGTATAAAGATAATCCAATTTTACAACACCCTGATTTTTGCTGTGTCGCTACAATAAAAAATGCAGTACAGTAAAATATTCATTCATACATAATCTTTTTCTCACCTAAACTAACCTGAAAATTTATATTCTTTCTTTAACAATAAATGGAAAAATATCACAATCCAAATGATTTACTTGATCATATTAATTGAAAAGATTGTAAAAAATAATGTAATACAATGATGGAAATCTCTAAACAATTTTCATGATATAATCTATTTGATACATTGTTTACATGATTGTAACCTCTAAATTTGTTTGTAAATAAAAGGATATCTTTTGATCATACCGGTCCTTGTCTGGCTCCAATAACATGTGGACCACCAAGAACAACTCTTGGTGGCATATTTTTTTGCCCTTGATTTGGTGTTCCTGGTCGTACATTAACAATTTGTACATTAGGAATAATAGATTGCTGTCCGGGTGTAGCCACCATAGTTTGTTGACCTCCTGCAGTCACAACATTATTTAAAGGTTTAGCAATTGTCATCACTCCGGGCATACTTGTAACTGGCATCGACGTTCCTACACTATTCACAATCGACGTAGTAACACTCATAGGTACAGTCACAAGGCCAGGCGTACCTGGGGTAGCACTAGTTTTTATCACAATCGCGGGTTGTTTATGTACATTCGTGGTAGATGTTTGTATCGGATGCACTGTTTGTTGAGATAACGGACTTAAACCTATTGTTCCATTTGGTAATGTCTGTGAAGGAAATGTCACACGATTGTTTATTGTTTGTGTTCCTGGTGGATATACTAACTTGATGCCTTCATTTGTTTTGGACATATTACTCAGTTGTGCTGAAGATACATTTGTAGACAATTGATTAATAAAACTATTGGGGATGCTCTGAGCACCCCCTGACATCGAAGCAACCACTGAACTGACTGCATTTGATGTTATTGTTGTTTGTATATGACTTGATGAGTTTATTTTATTTGAATCAATCACCGATTCACCGTTAGCAACCCCATGTTTCTGAGTGTTGCCGCCGTTTGATATTGCACTGTTCAAATGATTTTGATTAATTACACTAGAAATTGTTTGATGGCTTGAAACTACTGGCGATGATGTAACTAATTGATCTTCTAATGAACCCACTATTGCATTCACTGCCGACTCGTCGACGTCTGATCTCAGAGCTTCCTCGAGAAACTTAGCAGACGCCATTTTCTACCGAGGTCCAACTGTAAACTGAAAGGCGCATGCCTAATCTATTACATATACCCATAGTGCATTATGTATTATATTCATATGCGCGGTCAGGGTTTGGGTTGTCAAATATTATCGCAACACACAATACTTTTTCAGTTATTTGAACGTTTAGTCTTGAACTGTTAACAACAAAATAATTCATTTACAAATCAACAATTAAAGTCACAATAATTAAACTCAAAATTTAGCTCGTTTTTTACGGAATATTAGCTTGATGCTAAACACGCAGTTATCGAAAATTTTAACGCACGCGCACTTTAATTTTTAATGGCGTTTTGCAGCGTCACTTTCTTTACCAAAATAATAAAGATAAAAATGTCAATCATTATTTTATGTGTAAATACTTTGTTTAGTTCTTTTATATCGTCTAAATATAGAATTCATGGTTTTTGGGAGTATTTCTTACTTAAATTATTTAATATATTTGATCTGTTACTATTATGTAATAATAAAAATAATTGAAAAAAATGGATGATTCATCACTGATGGATAATTACGCCTAAGCATGTTCCACGTACATAATTTTTTGTAACACGCAGCCAATGCCATCTATGATTCATTTATAAAACTACACAGGACAGCCACTCATGATATTATTTCCGCATATAGCGTTCTACTTTATAAGCATAAAAGGGTTGAAATCTATTACCACCATAGAGATAATATATAGCACAAGAATTAAAAATTACTTGAGATCTTATAAAATGTAGTAAAGAAAACCAAACGACTCTTTTTCCCTATAATTTCCATTAAAAATCTATTTTGAAGGAAAATTGTATAAAAAGTGTAAATAATTTAAATAGAGTTTCGAGAGATGGACTTTTTTTAAACTTCTCCCATTTGAATTATCTTTTTTTAAAATTTTCATAACGCTGTTAGTTTATCAAATATAATTGTTTATATTTATTGCAATTGTTTATAATTATATGCTAATATGAAACTTTCGCACAATTTTCTAGACATCCTTTCGAATCGAATAAACACTCGATAAAAATACGTTAGATAGACTCTACTATTGTGAGCTTTATTCTTCACCATTTTGAACCCTTCCTATTTGCATCTTTCTAACGATATTTTCTCGACGGAAATTTAGTTTAATTATTGTCCAAATACCTGCTAGATTTATTATTATTAATAATTTATGGATGTAATCATGTTTGATATTTATAAATATAGTAAAACTGTAAAATTAGGAAGGAATGGAGTTTATGGAGGATATATAAAGTAATTTGCAATCATTTATTAAAATCATGTAGTGTTTTATTTATTAAACATTTCTTTATAAATAATAAAATTTTGAATTCATTTTTACAATTTACAATTAATTACGATAATTCCATTTTTTTAACGCGATCAACTTCAATTAGGAACATTTTGCCCAATAATAAATTTCTTGACGTTATATTTATCAAAGTATTGGGAAAACTGTGGATTGGGACTTGATTCTTTCATTTCCTGGTTCCTAATAATTATAATTACTTAATAATCGTATAACTTTCTATCTTTCACACAACGACTCTGCAAACAAAATCGTACACCGTGAAAAAACGTTTAGAATTAATCAGATATATATGATTTATATTATAGGTTTTCATTTACAATTTTGTACTAAACAATATTTTTACTAGCTACATACGATATTTTAAAAAAATTTTTAACAATTGATTTATAATATATAGATCATTCACCAAACAGTGCAAATACTTGATAATGTTGTAAAATATTCAATATTTAAAAATGCCATATTTACAGATAATATGTCAACATACTAATATTTGTCAACGGGAACCAAATGGTGGAATAGAATACCTACTTATATAGGGATATTAAATATAGATGGAAATTTTCTGTTAAAAATATATTCATGATAATAAAAACATATTCTTCATGATAAATATGTAGAAATTTTCTACATATAATTTTATTCGTAGTAAGTGAATTTGTCTGTTTGCCAAAATTTCTAACCAGAACGCGTTTTAACTACGTCTCATTTAAAATAAACCCTCTCTCAAAATTAAAAGCGTTGTGGCTGACATCTGGTGGTTGAATCGTAAGTTATCGTATGTGGGGATTACGAAAAAATAGAATTATAAAATAATATATTAATAAAATAATTATTATTTATAATATTAAATTGAACATCATGAACATAGACCATAAACAAGGACACATAACTCCATGTAAACAAATAATTGACAAAAATAAGATGTCAGTAGTGTTCCTTCGGCATCGGAAACAGAACAGAGAGTATAAGGCGCGAGTTTTAATTGAAAAACATTACGCATTTATAGTATTATAAAAATTATTTCCAGCCAAAGCATTTTTCCAATAAAATATTTTTTTAAATAAATGATAAGTAATTTCAATTTTTCAATAAGGATTTAGTTGAAGTGATAGTTAAAATTCGCAAAATAATTACATAAAAATAAAAAAAAAACATCAAATAATTAAATAGTAACCTGTAATGTTGGAATTGTAAAAATGAAAGCAATTATTGAATCAGATATTAAATTAAACTTTTATTTATTAATAATAATGCTGAAAATTAATATTTAATATAATGTCATACAATTTAATTAATTTTGGAATATTTATACTAGCTTTTGGTACTTTAAAAGTCCTGGTTTTTTAAACCCAATTGATCCCGTTGCTTATTGTCACAAGCACTACCACTTTTACAATTGTCTACTGCACATACTTTTCCCATTTTAAATGTTTTTTAAACAGTTTTTTATTTAATAAATTTTTTTAACCAAATCGTGTACTTCAAAATGATCACTTCAAAATAAAAATAGTTACTTGGCTTACTTCACTTCTATTTATTATACTATATTCACTTTGGTAAGGATGAGTATCTATCAAAAACTTGCGACCCTAGCGGCATAAAAAGTAAATATAACTTCTCCAATTTCGTTGCCATATTTTGTCAATTTTCCCGTATGACTTATATCTCCTTTATATAGCCTCCATGATCATGAACTTAAAAATTAACTTTATTGTGTCGCGAAAGGGTGCGTGTGATATTGAAAATACCTGAAATGTATATTTTTGTAAACTTTATGTCACTACTTTTTGGATAACAGCTATAACTTTTAGATTATACTTTTGAATTGTATTAAATTTTAGATTTCAATGAAAATTAAATTGTTACTGTACCAATATTAAGTCGTTAGCGTACTGTGAGCTGTTGTTGTCCTGCTTTATACAAGCGCGGATCCACCGTTATGGGCTCGATGTGCATGCCTACAACCCTAATAGACTTGTGACGTCATACTTCCACGATCTATTGAGGTCAATAGGCTGATGATAATGTATCCAATGCCTTAATAAAATTTAAAAAAGCATTGAATCGTGCGTGATTCGGAACGCAGTGAAGTACTTAGTCATCATAGATAATATGCTGAGACGTTATGTCAAATTTTGACAACATATTATCTGTTTCTTTTTGGCACATGAATACTTGTATTGGAAAAAAGAGATGACTATTCGCTGGGTGCGCATAGTCATCTACTAATTTAAATTTACATAGTCGTCTACTAATTTAAAAGTACGCGTGTGTTGTATGCGCATATACAATGGCACAGAAAAGATTATCCGGGCTAGCTATCCTAAATAAACACAAAGACGTGAACCTGGATATCGATGAAATTATCAACGTTTTCGCGAAAAAGAAACGTAAGCTTGAATTTGTAATTTAAGTTAGCACCTAAATAAAATTATTTAATGTAAAATGTTTACTAGCGTTTAATTTAATTTGATTTCCTTTGAAGTTGTAAAAATTTCATAAAAATCGGTTCAGTAGTTTAGAGTCTAAATGTAACACTGTGATGTGCCAACAACCACACATATACTTTTGTAATTTTCGTGAACGAACAAGATAACATTTTACAGGTTTATTAATTTACTAGTGTTTGCCCCACGGCTTTGCCCACGTGGAACTAAACACTAAACACAAAATCTTGATCAGGGCGTCATATATTTTGTAAACATCTCCTTTGTAGGAATGCATTATATCGATCATGAGCGGGTTCGTACTCCGACTCGCACTTGACCGATTTTCGGATGGCTGTGCCCACAACCTTTTTTGAGGGCTGGATCTGCACCTGGCTTTATATATCTGAAATGCATGCGGGCTAAGAAGGTGAGAGAATCCCATCGAATATTCTTTACATTACCAGAACATACCTATAAAGCTGATCTGCTTCTATACGTGAGTATATAAAAAGGGACAAAGATATGCGTGAATGTATCGTTCTACACTGTACCGCAGGTTCAATTGCAATGTTGACACTGATGGGCCAGATATGTGTATCTGCTGTATGAGTGTGAGTCACTACATTTGAAAACCCTGTTAAAAGGCAACTATGTTTCTCGAATCATTCAACCTATCATTAGGTTTATCTTTTTTTCTCTCGTTTACTTGTGACACGACCGATTAGACGCCACGTAGGCAATCCAGGTGCTGACATCTACATTAGTTTTAAATTGTGGATTAAATTTGGATCAATTCTTCCTATGCATTTATATAAATAACAAAAATAGATTTTAGTAGTTAATGAAACTTCAACCAAACCATTCGTGCGAATATACATCGCAATATTCTAGTCGCCTTTCACAAAGGTTGTATTCGTTTTGAGCGCTTACACGCTTTCAACGCTCATGCTTATATGCGCAATTTATTGGCGTTCAAATATTGGCTTACGTTACTCTGGAAAATGCCATTCATTTCAGGCATTATAAATACGTGATGCGTCAATTTCCATCAATATTCAATATTACGGATGAAACAGTTTAGTTCTTCAAACAATAGAACGTTTGTTTTAGTGACTTCTATAGCCCTTGAAATAAAACCAAAACCCCCTACACTGACAGTTTGAAGAAGTTTGTCGGAAATGTAGGTTTTTTTTCGAATAAGATTTTTTGTATGTTTTGTGGGTTTTTTGTTTATTCAGAAAACAAAAGATTTAAAACATTCAAAAAATTAGAAAATGCAATGGAATGCATGGAATTCTCTAAAAAACACCGGTACACATGAATGAAATGCTTTAAAAAACACCGGCGCACATGACAGATAAATAAACAAACGCTTAAACAATATTCGTTTTGACTTTTGAGTGTTAGTACGATTTAGCACTCACGCTTTTGTTGCCCAACCTCGATGGCTAAAGCGTCTGCGTGAGCGTGGTGATAATCATTGGTCTCAACCATTAGTGCGCTTTGTCAGCATACATAGCGTCAAGTTGAATACTAAAAATCAACGCTTGATAAAACGCGTGTAAGCGCCCAAAAATACATAATATTTATGTAGTTTAAACGCTGCCTTCATCTAGAGCAGCGATCACCAAACGACCCCTATTAATCTGTTGCCAACTTGGTAAGGTGCTTGCCGCATATTTATGTTTTTCTCATATAAAGTGTAAAACGCTGTATGCAGCTGGCATAGCAGTGTAGCAGCAATAGCGATTTTTTCTTTATCCAATCGGCTCTCCAGAAAGAAGGTAAGAATAAAACTTGTTGATCGGGCTATGAAAAATCAGAAATCGACAAAGAAGAAATCAATCATAATTTAAACAATTCAAAATTTGTGACTTGCGAAGCTGGTCCACATTTTTATAATTTTTTAATAATTAATATACTTATATACCAAACAATTACCCCTGATTTGCTCCGTAGGTTTTATTATTTGCTCACATAGAGTGTATATATGTATTCTTTGCATAAAGCCAAAGAAAAACTAAAAAAATGAAAATCGAAAAATAAGAACCTTTTGAACTCGGATTTTTTGCAAAACGAAGAGGATTTGGATCTGAATATTTGAAGAATCTTCAGATCATCCAAAAATTCTCCCTGTATGCTCTTAATCTTCTTCAAATCATCTTCGTTTTCAATAAGGAGCAAATTTTTGCTATATTAATTATTATAAAATTCAAAAGTTGCAGACCAGCTTCACATGTCTCAAAATTTGATCCAATTTATTGGAACCATGAGTTTGAATTGTCTTGGAGAAACGTGTATTAAAAGTACTTAAAACGCGTTATGGGTAAAAAAATTCAGGTAATAGCCGAATTGTCTTATTGTCAATAGAATATATATATGCTTTTAATTAAAATTTATGATGTAGAACATAGAAAATGTAAGTAATAAATATTTATATATTTTAAACTTGAATATTTCTTTTATTTTAATGATCTCTTCAAATATCTAAACAGGATGTCGCCACATGATCTGTATACGTCTGTAATCTGTATACCAACACGTCATTGAAAGTTACCTACGCCGATAACAAAGGGTGTCTGTAAAATATTTTTAATCTGTGTCATTTTTATGTATAATTTTATAAAATTTTTTAGTGTATAAGTTTTAATTTCAATGTAAATAAATTAGTTTTAGTTATTATTTTAAGTTTCGTCGAATCCAATGCAAATGGTAAGATTTGGCACACACACATGCAATAATTGTTAATATTATTTGTGTATTTATCAGTGCTGTTTTGACAAGTGAACTTATTGAAGTAAAAAAAAATTATTTTTATTTATAATCACATAGACTATGTGCTGTTTGACTAGTGAACTATGGAAAAATATCCCTTAAAAGGAAACTCAGCAATTCCTTTAACTGTTCCTGCCTCATATCAATCAGTAAATAAGAAGGTAAAAGAGACACCTCTAAGTGCATTCTAAAAATGTATGAATTACCTAATTAACTACATATTATCGCTTTCGCTTTTACTTTTGTAATTTTATCATTTTAATTCAATTTTAAGTTTTTCATTGACGAAAAAATTTTAGTCTTATTACGAAAATGTATATTTTTGCACATCAGTTTTTATTGTAGAGTTTCGTCAATCTAGTAAAATTGTTCTTTTAAACGCAAGAATAAATTAATATGGTGTGGGATTAGTTTTTTTTATTAACAAACCTGTTTATCAGAACCTATTCAATATTGTCATGTAACTTGTAGCTCAATTGTTTTATTGTTAGTATGATAACATATCTTAAATAACCATTTACTGTTGTTTATATAAGTTAGTACACAATTCCTTGAATTTCTCTCAAATTCACGTTATTATAGATCTCTATGGAATATAGTGATAATGCCGACCTGTAAATTTAAACATTCCCGCTATTTGCATAGTAACTATGAAACATAAATTTCACCTTCATTCGGTATTTTGGTGTGTTTTGGTGACACTAAACAAGGATACATAACTCCATGTAAACAAATAATTGGCAAAAATAAGATGTCAGTAGTGTTCCTTCGGCACCGGAAACAGAACAGAGAGAATAAGGCGCGAGTTTTAATTGAAAAACATTACGCATTTATAGTATTATAAAAATTATTTCCAGCCAAAGTATTTTTCCAATAAAATATTTTTTTAAATAAATGATAAGTAATTTCAATTTTTCAATAAGGAATTAGTTGAAGTGATAGTTAAAATTCGCAAAATAATTACATAAAAATAAAAATAAACACATCAAATAATTAAATAGTAACCTGTAATGTTGGAATTGTAAAAATGAAAATAAATTATTAAATCAAATATTAAATTAAACTTTTATTTATTAACTATCACTTCAACTTCAACTAATAATTCCTTATTGAAAAATTGAAATTACTTATCATTTATTTAAAAAAATATTTTATTGGAAAAATACTTTGGCTGGAAATAATTTTTATAATACTATAAATGCGTAATGTTTTTCAATTAAAACTCGCGCCTTATACTCTCTGTTCTGTGTCCGGTGCCGAAGGAACACTACTGACATCTAATTTTTGCCAATTATTTGTTTACATGGAGTTATGTATCCTTGTTTAGTGTCTATGATTTAAACACACAGCCCGTGATTGTGTGCACACAGCAAAGCACGCTGTGTGTGAGAAAGTGCGATAAATGAAACGTAATTTAATTCTTCGCATGATTTATACAGATGGTGTTCATAAACATTTTTCAGAGACAATTAACATAATCTGTTTAAAAGCATCTAACTGTTAGTGTTAGAACAATAAAAAATTATTTTGAATTATTATTAGTAATAATTATTAAAACATAATTCCTTAAGAATTATTGGTAACACTGGCCCTTACACGAGCGATTACACTCGGTTTTCCTTGTGCCTCTCTCTGCGCATACGGTGTCAGGCAGGAGTACTAATGGAACGGTCAAGCCTCACACACTGTGTCACACACAGCGACTGTGTGTCTAAATGGCCAATAAAGCGACCAATGTTTACACACTGTGTCGAACTCCGTGTCAGTGTGTTAAATGGAAAGCAACCTTAGTCATTAAGCGGGAAAATAAGTAATTTTAAAATATATTCTAAAAATTCATTATACGGCTCATATAGTAGTGTTCACATATCACTTGCAGTTGTTTTAGTAAAAAACAACTCCAAGTTGTTTTTCAACAAAATTCTCTATCGGGTATCTTTGGCCTTGAACCGAATTGATTACATCTCCCATCGACTATAAGATAGGGAAAGGGTTGTTAGTAATGGCCATTTTTTGGCTCTAAACCAAAAACAATGCCACACAAAATAAATAAAAAAAATTTTTTGAAAGTGTCAACAAAGCCTTTTTATGACACTGTGGGGAGACTTACTTCCTGTAGTAATCTCACTTTTTCTAAATATACAAACTCGACATAGGAGTATCGGCCTTTTATCTCACTGATTCCTGGATCAATCCATTGTCGGTGACAATTTCATAAATTATCGCATTTATAAACCAGATACTCTATCCGTTTAATAAATGTAATGGTTTCGGTTTTGGAAAGTAACGAATTCGGTATCTGTTTCGGTTTTAAAATAAAACGGTTTCGGTAATAAAAAAAGATGAAAACGGTTTCGGTTACGACTATTTTATATTTAAGGACGTTCATGCATAAGGTTTGATAGTTAAAAAAAAATTTTTTTTAGTGAATTTGAATAGCTCAATTATGTAATTATCCTCCCTCAAAAATTGAAAACTTGTTAAACACAGCGCACAGTAAAAAATATAGTTTATTTCTATTTACATTTACTGATATTTTACAATAAATACTTTTAAAATATTTAGGACAAATAAAAAAAGGTTATAAATCATTGTAAGATTATTGATATACTTTACAACTATTTTAAAAAGGATAGAGTTCCAACTCAAAATTTTAGAAAATCCGGAGATATCATCAGTCTGGAGATATTTACTGGCGTATGTAATTACAAAAAAAAAAAACTCATTCGATGAGGATATTAACAAAAATCAGACAAACTAATTTTCTATTTATGTACGTATGCACAAGCGTAAACATTCAAAATAACGCTCATTAGCTCACTCTGTGTAAATTATTAGTATTGTAACTATATTATGAGCAACTTTCAATAGTGAAAACATTATAAATAAAGATAAATTTATCACGATTAAAACAGAATATTTTTTTCTCTTCTTTATTTCTTCTTATTTTTAGTTCTCGCATGGCATTTAATGCTTAGTTGTCGCTACTAATCACACCAATATAGATGGCTCCAATGTATGCTTCAATTTATGTATGTCGTATGTAATATGCATGTCAGTGATAATATATAGATATTATTTACTAAGAAAACAACAGCGTGATTAAGGCTAGTCATGGAATTTAAAAGAGACGATTCTCCTTCAGGCTGATTCACTCCAAGTGGACGTCGAGCACGTTGTGGAATTAATAGTTATTAGTATTCGCGCAAAAAATTTTGTCACACGTAAACCGGTTTTTATTTTTTATTTAAAACGGTTTTAACCTGATTTTGGTTTCTGTTTTGGTTCGGTTAAAATCCCTGATAAACTAGTTAACGCACCCTGGTTTTGCACGGAAAACCACCGTGAGAGGTTGTAACCTTGTAAGCTCAGCTAATATACCTTCACCAAGAGACACTCTAGTTCTTAACCATTTGAATCAGACACGGCGTACTGACTTTACTTTATATCAGTGCAGTGATAAATGGAGCTATATTTTGAAAACAAAGTATATCTAGACTAATGTTCTCATATATTTTTCATCTCATTTCGATGAGTTCTATCACATCACCATAGTTATGACCCAGAATTCTGTAACACTCTATATAAAAATGTGATCGGTGGCTTTACATGAACTGGAGTGTCCCATAATAAAATTTTATTGAATGAAAACGCAAACTTGTGTGGGTATGTTTATCTGTAAAGAAATACTAAGTTCTACTGACACATATTTTAATGCGACTGTGTGGTCTCTTCTATTCTTGTTATGACTTCACATATCGATTACTACAGATGACGACACTGAGGGTAATAGCAGCGTCATGAGGTCTTTAACAACAAACGTTTATTGCAAAAATATTTACAATATAACTTAATTGCAAAAAAGAAAAAACATAAACAATTACAAACATTCGATGTGTGAACCGTGTTTCTCACCCCCCTAAAGTGTATACGGTGTAGTGTTTCGATAATAGTTTAACAAATTGTGCACGAATTTTCTTTGTGTGTGTATGGGTGTTCTTTGTGTGTGACTGTTGATGTGATGTTTTATTTATATTTAGAAACATTTATGAAACGAAAAACATAGGTGAAAATATAAATTTTATATTTAAGGGCAGTCACTCGTAAACTTATTATACCCGTAAATTTATTAAGTTTTATCAATACGGGGTATTTGCCCCTCTGGCTCATTTGAATCGCACATGTAAAATGTAATCTGATATAATCTGATGATATCAAAAGCTTCAAAATTATTTTAAAATAATAAATAATGTAAACTCTGCATTAGTTGTTATTTTCACTTGCCTTAAGAATTTGATGAAATTGAAATTATGACATTAAGTTCTGAGTGTCCTTTATTAAAATTTTGAGCGATTGCGAATGAATTCTCAATCAAAGCTGAGATTTTTAACACGTACAGTTAAAAATAATTAACCGGTTCGCGCATACCCTATTTTTATATCCGATGTATACCGTCTGTTTTGGACAGTTTTGCCAATAGAGAATCAATGTTAAATATTATTTATTACTGACTGTCCGCCTGTTTACTATATGAAGTCAGTCAGTACACATGTAATGAGATTCATCACATGCACAGTCATCAACCATACATATGTATGCGTGTGGTTATTTGTTTGTCATTTAAGAGTGGGGATTTGTGATTCACATACTAAAGTTAAGAATTCAATGAATATATTTAACCATTACATGTGTACTGACTGACTTTATACAGTAACCAGGCGGATAGCTAGTAATAAATAATATTTAACAATGATTTTCTATTGAAAAAGCTTGCCAACACAGTTTGTATAATATTATGCAAGGGTATTTTAAGTGAGAGTCCCGCCTTTGTAACGGTTGAAAATATTGACCACAGAAAACAAATTTTGGTATAGGTGTTTATAAAGTGACCTAATTAGTCCATTCCGCATATCCGTTCGTCCGTCCCTCAACACGATATCTCAAAAACGAAATAAGATAACGAGCTGAAATTTTGTGTGTGTTTTAGAGCATAAACGTTTCGTGAATGGGCAAAATCGGACCGTGCCTCCCCCGGCTAGGGGGTAAATATGCATCTTTGAAACTATAAGAAATAGAAAAAAAATTTGAAGACAAAAAATGTTCTTTTTTAAAAATAAATAACTTTTGTTTCAAACTTTTTTTCATAAACTCAATATATACCGGTTATTTAAATGTTTTTTATAAAACTGTAACACTTTTCTATATAATTCTTTCGAAAACAAATATCTTAACAAAAGTTTATCTTAACAAAAATTAATTTTAGAAAAAAACACACTGCAAGTTTTAGCGAATTTCCTGAAAGGAAATAGAGCTATTGGTCCCGTACCAAAGTAAAAATTTCTTCAAATGTCCATCGATCCTACCAAGTAGATGTCGAAAATCACCATCTGTAAAATTTATATATATATACAGTAGAGTCTTATTAATCCGGCACTATTAAAAACTAGAGGGTGCCGGATTATTGGAATGTTCGGATTACTGGATTGTATAGAAAAATGCATAATAAATAAATAAAAATAAATAATTAGGGGTTTAGAGGGAGAGGGAAACATAAAATTTGCCATATCTCCCTTAATATTCGAATAATCGAAAAATTTATAAGAAGTAAAGTTGTAGGTAATTAGTTTTACTATAATTTTGTTTCTTATCATTTTTTTCTTTTACACTAATATTTACATATTCACTAATATTTAAGATTGGAAGTTAAAATTCTAAATATCTGTGCACATTAGAGTTTGAGAAAAATGTTTGGAAAGTGAATTGTAGCAAAGATAATTTTCTACAATTTTACACCTTATACATTTTTCGATTTTTCTAATATTGAGAGAGATATTTTGTGTTTTCTTCTTTCTCTAGGCTCCCTTCCCCCTTGACCTATGCCATTTAGTAATAAAATTGGCCAATACTAAAATTATATCAGATATGATATTTCATTTTGATCACACTATGTATTTATGTATTCTTAGGAAATTCGAAAGTTGACGCAGCTCCTTCGTAACGAATTTTTTAAAGTCGTATGTAGACCAAATTTAGCTGTGAAAAAAAAGTTGATTCTTTTTGGTGAATCTTGAGCATATTTATCCGATTTTGATGAAATTATTTTTCCAATCTACTAAAAATCACTCAAGGAATCCACTTTTGGTAGAAAAACCAAGATATCTTTGTTAGTTTTTGAGATGGTTTAAACATGGGACTTGTATTTCAAAATCTATAAACGCTATACATTCCTATATTGTAAAAGTAAACAATACACCTCAAAAATAGTGGTTTTCAAAAAAAAATCCATTAAAATCGAACAAAATTTAGCTGTGATAGTAAAAAAATTGATTCTTTAAAATCTGGCGACGTCATCAAAATCCAAAAAATCGTTTTTGGTCTATCTCAGGTATATTTTATCCGATTTTAATGAATTTTTTTTTAATCCGCTAAATTTCAGTCAAGGAATTCAATTTTTTAAAAAACATAGACATAGCTCGATTATTTTTTGAGATGGCGAGTCCACCGGTTCTCCATCTCTATTAGTTAATGAGATGCAAATGAGATGAAAACAATGCATCTAATCGCGGATTGAACACGATTTTTAAACTTTTTTGGTCAAAATTATCTTATATTCTAAGTTCTATCGAAATCTGAAACAAAAAAATCATAAAAATTTTTTAAGTCATACACTTCCGTTCATAAAAATTAAACCAGTTGAAACAAGTGTTATTGTATGTAATATACATATATTTAGTAATATATACGCTTAGAATGTGTAAAAATTTAGTAAAGGTGTTGTTCATACAATAACTAGTTGGTCAATTTCTGTATGTCCGTCTGTCCGTAGCCTCGATAACTTCAAAACGAAAAAAGATAACGAATTGAAATTTTGAGTGTATGTTTTAGAGCTAAAAAGTAACTTCAAATTCGTGAATGGGTATAATCGGTGAATGCTTTCTCCCACTAGGGAGGCAAATCTCTACCTTTCAAACTCTAAAGGATAGAAACAAAATTTTTAAGACAAAATGATCCTTTTTTCGGATTTACAGGGTAGGCAAGTTAGGCAGCTGCCTAGGCCGGCAAATGTTCAGGGGCGGTAAATTTTGATCGTTTACCTTAGATAGAACGCCTAATATTCTTATATATGCCTATACACATTACCTACGTTCGTACCTGCATTTAGTTTACTCATTAAATGCAGGATATTTAAGAAATTAACTCAGTTTGTTGTTATTATCACTTGAAAAAATGAAATACATTATTTTGACATGAAAAAATCATTTTTTGGTCGGGTGGAATTTAAATGTAATGTAAAACTTGACTTCATTAGATTAGAAAGAAGCTATCTATATAAAAATAATCTGTATAAAGTTTTGTTTGCCACTGATTTAATAATCTAATTATTTTCCACGGTGATGGTATTTCTAAAGGTATCAATATTGCAAATAGATTCATTGCTATGTTGTGTTGATTTTTTGTGTGAGCTTAAAATTTTCAACTTCGCCTTTAATCAAATAATCAATTTTGAGTTTGCATTTTATTTTTCATAGATAGAAGGAAAGAGTCAAAACGGACATCATAAAAGTGTAGTTGGTTCACAAAGCTCGGATGATGATATGATTGACATTGCCGTTGGTTCAGGTGGACCTCGGGAACGTGTAACAACACACACATCTACTGGCGATACTGCCGGTACTGGAACAGCATCTGTAAATATTCACGAAAAACATCAACAAAGTCCTCCGCCCTACGGTAATTATTAATTTTTAATTGTTTATTTTAATCCATTTGGGTTAAGTTCATTAAAATACTTTTTTATATTAAATTATTCATAGAAAGTGTAATGGAATGATGTTGATTCACAAATTTAAGGAGGTTCTTAGAATCATTTCAAGCAAAGCTGTTTGTTTTGTCAGATGTAGCTTAGTTGGGCAATAGAAGATTAACTTTTTTATCAGTACGTGAAATGTATAAATATTAAAATAGATAGATCAATCTTGGGGTATGAAACTGCACTTCGACCTTATGACCTCTTGTGTTTCCCCTTCTACTACAGTCTGATTAGGTTCGCTTCTCCCATATCTTGACAATAGGCAGGACTTACTTATCAGGTTTTCTTAAAGATTCATATATTCGAAGTGAGATGCACCGAATATATTGTATCTGCTGTAATCGAGATATACATAATGGATCCATTGTGAAATCTTATTGTGTGTAGGTGCTTTCATAAGTGATAATGTCCGGTGATGAATTCGGTAACTTTTCGAAGTTGTATCCTTTTCAGGCATCGAGAGACAGTCGCTTGGATGCCTTCTGAAACAGCACTAATTTTGTGGCTCAAAGTATCAAAGGCGTAATTTTATCGTATTTGAGCAAAAAATATCGTATTTCTGAATTATATTAAAATACACATATTTTGTGTATACTTAATCGTCACATTACAATACTTATGTCAAACTCCATTAAGGTTATTTATGACATAGGGCTTATTCCGTAATGGTAACATCAATAAGTTTTAAGTTGGCATTACTTAAAAAGGAGAGGTAGAGATGGATGGTTCTGTGTTCCACCATCATAAACATCATCAAAAGTCGTATGACGTATGCTATTGTAATGATAGAGATAATCATTTTTATTATTTATTTATAATTTATACTTAGTTAATCTTATCTAGAGCACGGTAGTGCGCAAGGCCGAGTCTGTTATTAAACAAAATAAAATATAATTTTTTGTTTTTATTCAATTTTATTTAATTTTTTGTTTCTCAGTCATTGCATGATTCTTACAGCAGAAGATTTATGATTGATGATGTTATGATGGTGGAACACAGCTCCATCCATCCCTACCCCTCCTTTTTAAGTGATGCCAACTTACAATTTATTGATGTTACCATTACGGAATAAGCCCATAGTATGAAAGAAGTAGCGTATACCTTATAGACAAACATGTCGAATTTTTTAAATTAAATATTGATATGAAAAAATAAACTCAATGACATGTTTGTCTTAAAGTATACGCTAGTTTTTTCATACTATGTCTTAAGTAACGTTAATGGAGTTTGACATAAGTATTGTATTGTAAAATTTCTTAAATAAAATAAAATCGAAACATGTATAGTCATTTTTTACCCTTAAGTCAGAGATACAATTCACATTTGCACATAATAGTAACGGACAAATTTTATTTCCCACGGAACCAGATAAATAATATGCCTCTGATGATAAAATAATATAACTAAAGCAAACCATGTTGTAATTAATGGTTATTGGTTTGTTGTTGATTATTATTGATTCATTATATTGTAACGTTTTCGGGTGTAACCTATAACCTGTATAGGTCTTTTTAATTAAACCCACGTTTAATAATTTTAACAATTACAATAAAATTATTAGTATCACATGTAAAATACATATACTTGTTGTTACGTATCCGTCACAGTATCCACATATACACGCCACGAACCCGGGTGCGCGCCCCTCGTCTTTGGTTCGTTGGAATTGTTGATTTCAACGAACCTCCAGCGATCCATAGGAAATCCACGAACATATATTCATATTGCAGTGAAGTTGAATCAATCACAAAAACCCGTTATTTAAGCCTGAAAATAATCTAAAGATATTAATTAAAATGTTTACATTTTAGTTCAGCTTGAAAAATGTTCAAGTTGTACTAAAATACTACATTTCAATTAATATTTAAAAAAACAATAATCACATGCGCGCTACAAACGACAAACCATTCACGAACACGTCCAAACTCCAAATATGAACTGCGAACATACAAAGTGTTCGTTGAAAAAACCGAGTTCATATGGATCGTTGTGCGCCGCACGCGCACAGTCCAAATATTACGAATTCGATGCGCACGAGCGGCGCGCGTACCGCGCAGCGCACATATGTGAACGCACCGTTAAATGTACTTAGACTACCAGAATAATTTACAAAAACCAGTCTTTCATTTCTCTAAATTTTTTAATTGATTTGTATCTTATTTATTCAGTTTTCGAAAAAATGCTTCGGGTAAAAGTTGTTTATTATAAATATACTCACAACATTTCCTAAAAACCGATGAATAAGGCACAAATCAAGATAAAATTTTGAAAAATGAGCGCTACTTTTGTGGCCATGTGTACAAAAGTTTGTTACTCGATACAAATAGTAAATACAATCAATCTCAAGCATAATTAGTTAGACAGAAAAAATGTTTCGGGCTCTCGTACTACTAGGGCAAAGGACACCACATACTTAAAATTAGTTAAATTATTTTATTCTACATTTGAAGTAAATGAATGAATAATAGCAATGTTAAAATACAGGAATTAACTTCTTTTTGCCTCTACGCCTCCTTGTTTAAAGCCCCCTGCACATGGATGTAGTAATGATGGCTAGAAGTGGCAGCCAGTTAAATGGCCGGACAGTAGGCTTACACACGAAAACGGTAATGGCTTCCATTACTTGACAGCCAGTAGCCAGTTTGTGTCGACGTGGTGAGTGCAACATGGTCAGTGGTTGTGTGAGAACATGAGTCTAGAGCTCTACTGGTGGTCAGTACATTTTAAGATACGTCAAATAATGGCTGGCGCTAGGTCACGTGACACGTTTACTCACCATCTGGTGTCCACTAAACTCAAACCTGCTTGAGTTTGGTGGCCACCAGTAGCCAATTGGACGCTGGCTACAGTAGAAGAATAATTACTAGAGGCCATTACTGGTTGTATTACTGGCCACCACTACTTTCCTCGTCTGCAGCAAAGGGCTTTAGTATCAAACTAGCTTAGAAATTTCACGTGCAAACGAATATTGTATCACTGTCTTAACTGTAAATTCGTCTATTATAATTATGTTCAGATTTTTTTAACTCTAAATGTCCTTTTGACGAAATAGGCTTAGTAATTGGAATAATAAGTTGTAAAAAAATCATTATATACCCCAATAATTTTATCGATTATCATATATTTCACCTAAAATCATCTGCGTAAATAAAATAATTTTCTGTATCATTATTCCTTTTTTGCCATACTTTGCTTCGTTGTAATTCTTTTAGATTTTATTAACAAAAATTTAATAATTGTATTTTACAAAAATTAACCAATCATATTTTCAAGTGAAAATCATGCATTTTTTACGTTTATACATAATTTTGATCAACAACCAAACGAAATTTTTTTATACGAAATTGGACCCAAATATATTATCTTCCAATGGTAGTCAAATACCCAATTGATAAACAGTGCTGATTTATTACGTGATCTATTCGAAGTATTGTTTCCAAAGTCCATTATGCGAATTTTTTACATAAAGATTTTCATTCGAAAAACAAAACTATTTATTCACAAACTTACCAAATATATAAATTGCATTTGTAAAAATTTTAAGGGAGTATTCTGATTCTCACTTAGGTTTAGAAATTTCTGCAATACGGCAGTATATTTTATTAATATACAAAAATTAGGTCGGGATGAATTTATCTCTTAAAAATATCGTAAATGTTGAATTGGTTGTCTTCGTTGTTAATAAGAAACAGCTGTCCGTTGTCGTCAGTGTTCCCATTCTTCACATACATATACTTCACATTCATACATATACTAGTCATCATACATATACTAGTATATAATTTCAAACGACGGACCGGTACTCATGATACCAACTGAACCATAAAAAATAACCTTCTGCTGCAGACATGAAAAAAATGCACTTTTTTACGCATATTTTAACAAAAAACTTAACAACCCGATGGTCATTTCCCCAAAGTATTAAGCAAAAATATCTCTAAGAAATTGAGTAAAGTATGTGTCGAATTTCAGAACAACCGTAACTATATTGAGAGAGTTCACAGTAAAAACAATCGGAATCATGCATTTTATTTCACCATGTTTATGAAGATGCATGTTAAATTTGTCAAAAACGCCATGGTGATAAATTCTCATGAAAAATTTCATTAAATGTGAAAATTAAATGAAAAATTGTAGACATTTTTTAAATAAATTATCTTCAAGGTTGTATAACGCACATACAGACACATAATCCTCGTGTTATAATATAATTTCAAAAACGTATCTTTCACAGCTTATCAGATATTACTTTAAGTTAAGCTATATCCTTACCACTATTTTTGCCACTTTGCGTAAATTTAACCACTATTTTAATCATTGACATATGTTTCAGTCTGTATGACCATTTTCATCGTATATACTTATATACTTTACCTTATATACTTTCATATGCATTTAGTAAAAAGCTGTTATTTTGACATTACAAACAGACATTACAATTTTATTTATTTGTAGTATGTAGTATGTATAGACTACATAGAGTATAGACTATATAATGTACACCTGGCCATAAAAGTCGATGTCAGTTTATAAAATTTTATAATTGATTTGTGCCTTATTAATTCGGTTTTCGAAAAAATGCTTCGGATAAAAGTTGTTCATTAGAAATATAGCAATATAGCAAGTTTTATTCGAAAATTTTTTTCGAAAACCGAATGAATAAGACACAAATCAATGATAAAATTATTAAAAATGACATCAACTTTTGTGGTCAAGTGTACAATCAGTAATCAAAAAATGTGTGGAAATTCGCGGACTATGATTTTAAGTTTAGCCAATGAGTGTTCAAAAGATGTGGCCATATTTCCAATAATTGAAATTCAATTAAAATGAATAATATATTTTAATACTTTATTGCTATTAAATTTAAACCATAAAGTAATAAAAGATATTATTCATATTCATATAGTTAAACTTAAAATCATAGTTCTACATTTTTTACACAACTTTGGACTACTGATTGTACAGTGAAGTTCAATTCTTTGAAACCGCTATCCACGAAGTATAGATAAGAATAGATAATAGATTATTTTGATGCATATGACTAACTCACCCCATATATATATATATATATATATATATATATATATATATATATATATATATATATATGTATGTATGTATGTATAGTATTTAGATAGATTATTTTTAACTTTTATTATTTTTTTTAATTTTTCCTTATTCCTTCTGTTTCCATTTCAAGTCACCATAAAATACTTGGGGCAAGCTGGCGACGGTGAGTTTCAAGTAATTTTTTCACTTTTTGTTTTGTTTTTAATTATGCTTGTTATGTATGCTTATTTTAATTTATCATTGCTTGGTGTTTTTGGATTTTAACTTTCACTGCACTTTTTTAAAAATATATAATGCACATTTAGCTACAAAATTCAGTGTTGCTTTCGATTCCTTTTTTCAGGGTACAAAGGACACCGCACAAAAAGTTAGGATTTTGGTACTCGGTTAAAATAATTTTTTTGGATTTTTTTTGTAGCTTATGATGACCTGATCAAAAAGTTGCTTGGCACAATTGCGATAAATTGCCAGTTTTTGACTCAGGCAAGATTATATGCAATAACTTGACTTGAAAAATAATGTTAAATTTTTTAAATATCATGCTTGTGAACTTACTCGATTACATAGGAAACATGTAATCTGATGTCCAGAAGCCATCAAAATTATTTAAAAATTATTCGAAATTAAAAGATAAATAAAAAGTCCACTACCTAGAAATTGATAGAGAGATTTTCAGGCAAAGGACAATCCTGTATTATTTTCAATATTTATAGAGATCCTGGGGATCCCTTCACCAGAATGCGATTTGGTGACAATGGGACCAATCTGAAATCAAACCCTTTAAAACAAACAAAAAAAATTCAAAATCGGTTCATAAATGACGGAGTTCTGAGGTGACAAAAATTAAAAAAATAAATAAATAAAAATTAAAAAAAATAAAATAAATACAGACGAATTGAGAACCATCCTCCTTTTTGAAGTCGGGTTAAAAATAGCTAAAAAGGCTAAAATCCTATCTTTTTCTGCGGTTCCCTTTAAATATTTTAATTTATTTTAACATACTCTGACGAAAAAATTATTAAATCCGTTAATCCTTATAATGCAATGTTTAATTTAGTTGCCAATTTTACTGATTTTCACAACCAATTGAAAAATTGTCCGCATGTAATTTTTATTGCAAATTTGACACAAATTTCTTTAACACGGTTATTCACCACATAAAGAGTCGTTTCAAAAAACAGATCGCGCCGCTGATAATGAAAAAAAAACGAAAATTCAATACATTTACTAATGATATTTTATGATAAATTTTATTTGAATTGTTAGTAATGATTGATACATGTTCATTCATGCATCTCCGACCACAACTCGAGCGTACACGATAAATTTAGTGACGTCATAACTCTAGTTCGTTATTTATTGCATACATATCTGTATACACTTCCGTTCAAAAAAATTGAACCAACCTGATTGTTAATTTTCTTACATTTCATAAAACTCCGCACTTTTGTAACTCTCTGTATATTGTTTATTTATAAACAAAGATAAGAATGGAAGTTTTTTATTTATGTAAACAAGTCCGTGATAGAGTAAGAATATGTAATGTAAATACATGTTAAGTGTTATATCTCCCTTTTACGTTTAAAAATTAAATAAAATGTTGTATCTATCAAAATCATTTACTACAAGAATTGAACGGAATTATTGAACGGGAGTGTACGTAGCCCGCGAAATTTGAAAAGTCACCTTATTATTTGAACACACCTCGTATCACAACTTTGTTATCGCAAGGGTAAAAAAAAAAACTATAAATAATCTTGAATTATTATTATCAACAATATTAATTTATAATTAGAAAATAAACATTTGTCGTATTATTAAGCACTCAAAACATAAAATAATGCATATGTAATAAATCATAAACTACAACAATATCTAAGTATACTGATATATATTTTTTATTTTTGCATAATCCCCTAAAATTTTTAAGGTTTGTTAGAAACCGATTGTTACTTATGCCGATTTTCAAACAATTTTGAAAATGGACGCAGTCACCGAAACATATATAACAATCGGTTTGTAATAAACATTAAAAATTTTAGTGGATAATTCAAAATTAAAAGATATATGTTAGTATTCTTGTAATTTATTAATTATGAATTTCTACAAAGTAACACAAAAAACATGATTAAGGGGATCAGAGTCTAATAGGGAATATGCATGAAAATTTTTTTGAATTGAAGCATGTTTACTTGACAAATATCAAGGTAAAATTACTTTTTAAATAACTTTAAAAATAAGCGAGATATGAATGATTGAAATTCCCGATTAGACAAAGAGGGTGATAGCCCTCTTGATATGTTATGTGGCGTCATATTACACTTTCACCATTTAAAATACACGTAAAACTCCGTTTTTAGTATTTTTGCAAGAAAGAGACAGATAATCTTTAAAAGCTTATAGCTTCCTTGATATTTGTCGGATTTTAATTTCGTTTTTAAATATTACAGTATTAACAGTATTTTCATATTCTGAAAATAAATGTGAAAAAAAATTTTCATGCATATTCCCTATTATATAATTTATACAATATTACAATATATATTCATTTATTACAATATAATACTATTTAGAGTTTAGACTATATAACTGATTCAATTTTATTGCTTTTAACTGTACTATAATAATATTAATAGATTGGAATGCTATTAATATAAAAAATAAACTATGATATCTGAATTTACACTGTTTCTTCTCACACAGGATGTTTCTAAAAGGTTTTTACAACGCTTAACCACTTATACTATGGCTTCAAACAAGACGATTGAGCTAAATCGCCCCAATAAAAGTTGCGTCGTTTGGGTGATGTACTGAAGTTGCAGTTTTTAAATAGTTTTTTTTAATGAAATTAGACTCGATTGCGCGATTTTGTTAAAATTTGTTATGGTGATACTTTTATCATACAAAACAAGTCATGAAAATTTTGGGCGTATAAATTCATGGGAATAAATTTAATAGGTGGAATTTGCAAAGTATTGGTTTAAAATTTTTTAATTAAATTTATAAATTAAAATGTTCCACAAAGTAAAGCTCCAAACCATACAAATAAATTCATGGGCTCGAACGTGGGAATTTTAATAATTCAATCCCCCTCAATTTCTACGCTCATGGAAACAAAGGATTTTAGGTACGAAATTTAGATGAAGTATGTTATTTACTACAATAAAGGTACTCTTTATAAAAGTCGATTACTGGTACGGTTTACTCAAAATTTGGAATTTAAATCATTGGTAGCAGCAATTTCGACATAAAGATTAAATTACGAAAAAATTATTTATAATATGTTCCAGGTATTTTTTAGAACAGGGTTTTTGATTTAGGAAATTTCTGACAGTCAGCGAATAATGGGATGGAGCCCCATCTTGCATTAGCCACATATCTCATCGAAGTTGTAGAGGTAAATCTTCTAGTAAGTCTGGAAACGTATTTTGTACATGCTGTAAAAAACTTGCTCCTATTAATTTTTTAGGTAAAATTATAGGACCAACAATGAAATTGCCTATAATGCTAGCGCCCATACATTTATTTTAATTTCTTGCTGCACATTTGTAACTTTTACTGCATGAGGATTTTCATAGTTTGTAATTGAGTAGACGTGTTTGTTATGGAATAGACGTGTTTGTTATGGAAATTGGTTACCACTCTTCGTGTAAAGCATGCCTCATCAGTAAACAAAATTTTTATGACAAACTTAGTCCACCTGTATTTGGCTGTTCAAAACTCGACAAAAGTCTAGGCGCATTTCAGGATCTTGGGGTAAGAGGTCTAAAAATACGTGGAACATATTATAAATAATTTTTTCGTAATTTAATCTTTATGTCGAAATTGCTTCTACCAATTATTAAAATTCCAAATTTTGAGTTAACCGAAAGAGTAATCGACTTTTATAAAGAGTAACTTTTTTCTAGTATACAATTAATTCTCTTCATCTAAATTTTGTACCTAAAATCTTTTGTTTCCATAAGCGTAGAAATTGAGGGGGATTGAATGATTAAAAAACCCACGTTCTACGCCCATGGATTAATATGCCCAAAATTTTCATATCAGTTGTTTTGCATGATTAAACAGTATCACTATACGAAATTTTAATTTTATTTTGAAAAAAAAAAAAATAATAATAATTTAAAAACTGCAACTTCAAGAGCGTACAGCGGCCAATTTAGCTCAATCGTCTTGTTTGAAGCCATAATATATGTGGTTAAGCGTTGTAAAGACCTTTTACGGACACCCTGTATATTAAATTTAGTGTAGCCAACCTAGGGGTTTTCCCCGTAAATTTAGGAGTATCAAACATGAATGTTTTAGGGAGAAGAATGCTTAAAGGTTTATGAAATTTCGTTTAATGACTTAGAAAACGTTTACCTAAAAAAATAAATAAAATTAAAATAAAAAAATCTAAATATTAAAAAGAAAGCTACATTTCCGATATTTTATATTTTTCAAATTGCCAGCTTGAAGGTTTCGGTTTGATTTTAGAGGTTTTTAAAGTAACTCTTAGGGGTGGGGGTGGTTGTATTCAAATGTTGCCGATTATTCTGTGTATTCACATAGGCATGCATGTTTTTAGTATAAGAAACAGAGTATTTATTATCGTTTCTATTCTATTGGGAACTTTGATAGTAGACGGATCTCAATATTTAAATCTATCAACAGTACTTACTAAGTTGTTCACCAGAGTGCGACCACGAAACGGGCCAAAGGTTTGGGCTACGAACATCGACCTACTAGCTCTAGTTTAAAATTTAGCCACCAGAGAGCATATTCAAGTGCTAAAGTACCTAATACTAAAGAGGTTTAAATTAAAACATTACCAACTACGTTTTAAATAGAACCCTCACTCCCCTATATAATAGATGACTGATTAACGATTTGACGTCACTTAAAGTATCATGTAAACTCCTAATGGGATCGGAGATATTTTACTCACTGTGCTCGCTAATATATCCAGTAGAGAGCATATTCAAGTGTTTTTAATGTTCCCAATATTATACCTATTCCTTTGTTGGCATATAAAAAGGGGTAAGAATTTAATTAACAACTATATACATTATATAGTTACTAAACTATATAGTTACTAACTATACAGACTGTGTTAGAATGCTTTTCCAATAGTGAATCATTGTTAAATATTATTTATTACTGGCAGGTCGTCTGGTTACTATGCGGAGTCAGTCAGTACACATGTGAGAATGTGAGAATGAGTACACACTCACTCTTAAATGAGCCAGTACACAGAGTCGATAAGTCAGTACACACTCTTAAAGGACAAACAAACTACCATACTCATATGAGCTGACTCTCATTACATGTGTACTGACTGACTCCGCACAGTAACCAGACGGCCTGCCAGTATTAAATAATATTTAACATTGATTCTCTATTGGAAAAGCATTCCATCACAGTCTGTATATACATTATATAGTCGTATCTGAATAAATGAAAAACTATTTTAACTGAAACATGGTTCCATTTCCATTATAAATAAATATTTAAAATGTAAATTGCATTTTTCATTTTATATTTTAAATGTATTTCGAAAAATCATTTTACACTCAAAATAAAAGTACTGATGCATTTAACCATTTTAAAATGATTAAATGGTTTAGATAATTTCACTAATTTACAGCGAGATATAGAGGACGTTCCACTAAACGCCCGCAACGATTGTAACACCCTCTGTATCGTCCCACCTAAGGCCCGTGGTCATCGCCAGCGATCGCTCGACGTCATAGATGACGTCACTGTTCGCGACCGCGTCGTGCCTACTTCGCCCATACAATATTGGTGGGTCAGAGTGAACTTTGACCAAAACGTGGCGGGAATTTAAAAAAACAACGATGGCGACGAAACAAATAACTTTTTACAATTCTGAAACTGATATTGATTGCAGTGGAAATGACAGTGTCAGTGGAGGATCCGAGACGTGCCGAAAATGGTAAATGGCCCCTTGATTTTACAGATAAAATAATATTTCTCAATCGAATATCTTTTGTTGGGGAAAAAAATATATTTTTCTTAACCTAACCTAAAAAAATAGAACATATAAAACTTCATATTTTTTAAATATCAATATAATTAATTACGATTAATAACGATTAACTTGTACTGTGTATGTATTGCGCAAACTAACAGTTCATATTTTGTTATGCCTAATCCAGCCTTTTCTTAAGGCCCCATACATCCTCAAACTATTTGTGCAAAAACGTGTTTGCGTAATAAAAGTGCCCATACACGATCAAAAATTTGTGAAACAGCGTGCTTGTGCAAACTTAATTGTTTGTTCCAACAAGTTGTGCAAACCGCTTGTCAAGCGTGTTGCGCAATAACACACGATCAAAAGATTTGCGCAACAACTTTGTGCAAAACTCATTTCATTTTGTGGTTTTTGGTTATACACTGCTATACACGTTCCAATCGCTTGTCCAATTTCTTTCAATCCTTTGAGTAACAACTTAATCCATGGCATATACCATCAAATTATCTACGCAAACAGGTTGTTGCACAAATTGCTTGATATTGTATGGCGATGTCTTCCAACAAACTTTCTACAAACCAATGTGCAAAAACTCTATCTATGCCATACACCATCAAATTATTTGTTCATCAACGGTTTTTGCGCAAATTGCTTGATCATGTGGGGGCCTTTATGCTTTGGTATTGTAATTTGAAAAAATTTTTTCGTTCAGTGATGAAAGAACTTTTGAATGCGATCGAAAAGTTGCGAAATAAGATACGATGTGACTTTAACTTGTCTTTTATAAAATCATAAAATACAACGCTTATTTCTCTTGAACTCTTCTTCATCCAGATTCGACTGTATAACCAATGATAAAATGTACAAATCTAGTAAAATAAATTTGTGATGGCTTTGAACTGATATATACTTATTCAAATAACAAAACTTATACCATAAAACTCGAAAAATGTACAAAGCAAACTAATTTTCAAATCGAAAAATGCTCCAAGAATTGTTTTGTTTCAATCAATAGATCTTTTTCGAAATGTGTATACATTTCGAGTTATTTGTATGTATACAAATTTCAAGTTATTTGTAAAAAAATTACGATCTTGGGGTATTTGGTATATATTTCTTTAACATATTATATGATAATTTATCTAATGATGATTTATTTAAGTAGAAAAAAATTGCAAACGAATTGTTAAATAAATAAAAAATTACATGTTGGTTTATTTTTTAAGGTGGTGTTTCATTTGCTGGAATGTCAGGTGGTAAGTGTATTATCATTATTTATAAATATCACAGTTTTATATTACAGCGTACAGGTTTCACAACAAGAACATGAAATAATACAATGTTATTTTAAAATGACATTGAAATAAATTGAAAGTGTAAACGCCGTATACAAACACACGATAGCGTGATATTTTTTGCATACACCACTTGCGATATACTTGTAATCCACAATTATAGCGATCATTTTTCATAATTTTTTTGTTGGTTTGTGCCATGAATAAGGTTGATTTTTGGGAAAATGTTCCGAATAAAAGTTGTTAGTATATTTATATTTGACAACTTTTATCCGAAGCGTTTTTTCGAATACCGAATGAATAAGGCACAAATCAATTATAAAATTTTGAAAATGAGTGCTACTGTGGGTGGCCATGTGTACTTATATGTATACTTTTCGAGAAGAATCAAAGTAGTTAGTATTGTTATAATGAACAACAATTTTTTGATAATCGAGTATATGTATGAGGCACAAATCATCTATAAAATTAAAAAGAAAGAACGGCACAATTGCTGGTTATACTATCGACCCATACAGGAAATACTAGAAAATTGGCCTATAACTGAATATATTGTAATTTTAAGTTTTTCTATATATGCAGGGTCAATAAATACGCGCCGATCGTTTTTCTTTTGTTTTCACCGAGTGCAAATTAGTAGAATTTGGCGAAAAACAGTATTATCAATAAATCATATACCGATACCGTTTTCTTTTCTCAAGCGACAAAACATTTGTCACAAAATTTTTTCATGTAACTTGAAATTTAAAATCATATCACTCGACTTAGTTTATAGCTGAAAACAAGCATCGAGCGACATCATGAAACCATACCTTAATTGGTTCTTTTCCACACAAAAATAAGCGAGGTGAGGTAGATAGATAGATAGATAGATTGTAGAAGCTGCCCTAGGCGGGCTACACTTGGACCATAAGGTGGGATAGAAATTGGTAGGATATGCGGCTGCAGCCGACTATGATAGGAACTATGCCGATATTCATCTGGAGTTCGTGAAGGAAACTGCAGAAAACCTGCTCAAGCATAGCCGGTTACTTCGTTCTTGTCCATACGCCGACAGTTTAATCAATTAACCGACCTTTTTTTTCTTCTTAATAGTTGACAAACTGCCGATGTCGGGATTTGAACCCATAACATCCCAGTGTCCAAGTAGGCATACTGCGCAGACATAACGCATTAGACCGCTCGGCCACTTGGATTGGTCGAGGTGAGGTAAAGGGTACAAAAAAAAAAGGTTTTTGCCAAATTGCTGAAATGTTTGTGAATCCGTCCCACCGAGTAGCATAGCCCGATCCAATTATTTTAAACGTATGCAGAATAAACAAACCTGATCAAACTAGCAAACAATATTTTTTAAGGTTTTTATAATGTTGGCTTGTGAATAAACTCAACGTGTGTTAACACTGAAAAATGTGTTATGTCATATGAATTTTTAATAATTAATTAGTGTTGATTGTTATTTAATAAATTTGATGAAACATATTTCTAAAAACTTGACAATTAATATAAAACACTGCGAATGCTTACACAAACTTTTATTACAATTAACAATACATAGTTTAATTTATATATAATAATTTCATATTTTATCACAATATTACTTGTTATCCCATCCTCATTTATACAAAATCTAACCCTCATCTAGAAATGCTAGAAGGATGCGGTTTTAATCAGAGCCATCTATACTGGCATGGTTAGTAGCGAGAACTAAGCATAAATTGCCGCGCGAGAACGAAACATAAAATATTCTGATTTTTATTGGATGTAAATAAAAGTTCTTAATTTTCCAATTAGTTCTCTGTATAATATAACCTTTTAGCCTGACACAAGCGAGCAAATGTGTACAAATGAATGTATTAGAAGAAATGTATAGACAAGTTTTCCTGTTTTATAAAAAAATAGGGTATACGCGAACAGTTTAGTACAGCAAGCTTAATGTCACATTTCAATGAGTGATTTAAAATCACAGTTATAAATTATATGAAGTGTTAATTAACTTAAGATGTTTGTCATTAGACCACGCTGAACTGAATTCGATGCGTCTAAAATCGATAGAAGATAACTAGCTATCTTTAAAACCGTAAGAGTTAGAACAAAAATTCCTTCTAAAAATGTTCCTTTTTTGAAAACAGACAACTTTTGTTTGAAACTTGTTTCATTTACTGAATAGTTTTGTCGCAACAGCTCATGCATCTGAAATTACTGCATTTTACAGAAGCATACATACATGCATACGTATACAGTGCCTTGCTCATATTTATATCTCTACAGCGGTATTTTTATATTTCTGTTCGTGTGGAGAAATATATACAAGTATATCCCTCCAAACGAAAAACTCTGTATATACAAGGTGTTTAAACAATTAATTCAGTTAGTTACATTTCTTATTATTATTAAAATCCTAGGTACAAAGTAGAGAATAAGTCCAAAGTTCCTAAGTACAGAATAAGATATGTGAACGTTTCCAAAATATTTTAGGTCACAGTTAACAAATTTGCTTCCATGACTACTGACTGTCTGTTTATAGGAAAGGGGGAAATGAAAATTTTGGAATATCTATCTTAATATTGCTAAAATGAAAAAATTTAAATTGTAGGAAATTAATTTATCTACTATGTTTTCAGTATCTCTATTATTTACAAATATATTTGCGATTTTAATATTATCATATAATAATCAATATTAAAAGTAGCTTAATTTCATATTCAATATAACTCCTTCCTCTGAGAAAATTAGCTCAGTCTACGTAGCTCCTACGTATTGAATTTTTTGTATCCGTTGTAATTTGTTGCTATGTGACAAATGGAAATGCGAGTCATAAGTTTATTTAGTTTTTTTTAACGTTTAGTCATGAATTGTAATTGTTAAACAATAAATTATTCCTTTGATAAAAATACAGGCGAAATGAAACAGTTGTTATAACACTTCATGGTTATTTGAAAATATTAGCTATGAATGATTTGATCGAACATGTTCTGTCTTGATAATCAAATTATACAATAATATTAAGCAAAATTAACGCCTAATGTTATACAACATTAATTAACGCCTAATATAATCAAGCCAAGCTTGTCATTTCACACGTAAGGTGTTAAAGCAGTAAGGGCTTATTACTAGCCCAGTAAATGCTACTGGCGTTGTTTTTGACATTTAACACAAGATCATAGTAATTCTTTATCATCGCCAAAACAATATTTTCTTTGATTATTTACGCATATTTGGTTTTGGCCATAATTAGATAATCACACAAATGTATGACATTAATAAAACTTGTGAAACTACAGTTGTTGATGAGATTGCAACTTATTGTTGCAATGGTATAATACAAAAAACAAAAGACGTGGAAAGAAACTTTGGATATTTGAAAATTTTTAATTAAAAGAAAAACAAAATCATACCATAGCGACCTTAGTAATATCAATTATTATAAGAAATAAAAAATTTCAAATATATCTGTGAATATTAGAGTTATAGAAAAAATGGTAAGGTAATAGATTTAAAAAAAGCTTCTTTATGTCACTTTACATTATCAACATTTTCATTTTATACCTATAATTATCCCTCATTGCTGGATCGATCTTTTTCATTAGCCTTTGATAATATAAAAGTACGTTATTTAGCAAATTTCATTCCAAATATTTATATATATATATATATATATATATATATATATATATATATATATATATATATATAAATTCGGTGCAACAAAAATGCTGAATATTATTAGGAAAGAAAATTCGCTAAAACTAACTACACCATCATGATGTTTTGTCGATATTTATGAAAATACGCAGTGGTAGACTCTGGCTTCGATTTTGTCAGCGTGTGTGAACACGTCTTAATTCCTGTTCCGTAGAATTTCGATAAATTATTAGACTTATATTCGAGAATACCTGTAAGAATGTCATTTTGTTTATATTTCATCTTAAAATGCTAGAAAATACCAATAAGTCAAAATAGAAACATCTTTAATTCGAAGTTTCATACTAGCCATGAAAGTGATATTGCCTCTATAACAAAGGTTCGTTCGTGAAATCATCATTTCGAAATCAACGAAAGCCGTAAACAGATTCAATCACCAATCTTTTTACTCGAATATTTGATCTAGAAACTCTATGAATCTGTGAAGAGGAAATGGAAAGATAAAGTCGGTTGCAGGTAAACTATTAGGACACGCTCTATTAATGTCCACAGGGGATATCAATAAGGTAAACCATTTTCGGTCGTATTAAAACGTTTGCATAAAGAACGGGTAGATTCTCCATCGAATATAGAGCGGGGATCGTAAATCTACTAATAACTAAAAAAATTGATGTAAGAACAAACTACCAAAACTCGAAACAATTTTTACTACTTTTGTGGTTGGACTTATGGAAGTGAGGCTGGAATTATGAAACATATGTTTTTATTACTTCAAAACTTTCCTATTTGACACGAGGTTTATATATTTTAAATAAAGTACACGTAACATAATTTAATTTCGACCGGTACCAGTATTAACTAACATCACACGTTCAATAAACTTTCTTCATCTTGACAATTATAATAGAGGTATTAAGAATAACATATTATTTGTTTATCAATACTGCTTTACTTAAGTAAGAACTACGCTACGACACTCCACCTCTTTCAAGTATTTTTATTTATAATTTGACTTACAGTATAGTGCACGACTGTGATAAACATGTGTATGTGTTGGTTGTGTTCGATTATTGTGTTCTTTGATAGTATATTTCATTTTCAAAGTTTATACAATAAAAATATCTACTGTGTTGTTTTAAATATTTTAATTTTATTTTAAAAAACAAAAATATGTAAAAAAATTAATTCATGTATTTCACATAATGTTTGTCAAGGTTATGAAATTGTTATTAGTGTAGGTTATGACTCAGAGGTGGGCACAGACAGCTCGCCTGAGCCTTACGAGCTCTCCATAAGCTGGGTGAGAGTAAGTAAAGAAGGTATGTTTTGAAGCAAGACGGAACGATGTTTCAATACAGGTTGTCCTACCGATTATTGCCCAATAATTTATTCAATCAATTTAGAAATAGTTTTATAAAATATTTATTGTTTAAATAATATCTTTTACAGTATGGAGAGATACACCAAAAAACATAATAATAATAATAATAATGATAATGATAATAATAACAATAATAATAATAATCTGAACTTATCCAAGACTGCTTGCGATGTCTTCTCCATTATTAAATTTACTACTTTTATTTTTTTTGAAAAACAAATTATGCGAAAAATAATTTCCACTACTACAAATAATACTTTTCACTTTTTCAATTCAAAGTAGACTAACTCGAAGAACTCAAATTCCCACTTTATGTAAAATTTAACTTAATTCATCAAATTCCCATGACACTATACTGAGCATACTCCATACGATGAAGAAATAATTAAATCAGGTAAATAATTCTTTATTAGTTCTCGGATATGAATAGTAAAATATTTAGACAAATCATTTGGAATTTCCAAAATTTTAATTCTATTTAAAATTATCCTTTGCAAAAATTTCCCTCTTTTATTACAATGGTCCAGCGGTAAACTTAAAGGTTCAAAAGATTTATATATATTTTTATTTTATTCATACACAAATATGATATATACTAAAAAGGTACATTTAATGACCCTAATTACCAGCCCAAAATTCCAGAGTATGTATTGAATGATTGCTTGTATTATTTACTTTGTATAATAGTGTCCATAAAAAAGATTTGGTATTATTATATTTTTTTCAAAAAATGTTTTAATTAAAAAAAGAAAATATTAATAATTGGTAGGTTACCCTGTATTAACTCTATCTCTCTTCCCTACCTCTCACTCAGAGCTTGGCCGAGTCATCTCCTGCCCACCTTTGGGTTATGTTTTAAAACTGACATTTGTATACAGATTGAATTTTAAAATACACCCAATCTGGAAACAGTGTATAATGTATCTATCGCTGTCTATATGCAGTGTAATGATATATTGTCTTTGTTACACTTAAACTGCATTAAAATCGGTTATAAAATATAGTTCTCAGTACATATTTGTACATTTAGAGAAGATAAATTGTTAAACCAACTGTTCGAATATTCGCACAGTTGTCAACAATTTTTTGCCTTAATTAAGATCCTTTTTGGCTTAATTAATCTTTTGGGTTTTTCTATATTTAAAATTTTTTAAATTGTTTCGCTTCCAAATGTTCGCCACTGTAGAATAGCTTAGACCCAGTTCTTCACCAACTTCTCTTGTCGATTTTTTATCGTCAAGAAATAATGAACTACAAACTGCTATATCTCTCTCTTCATTTGGGGGGGGATCATCATTCGTACGTATATTGGCATTCTTTACAACCAGATATACAACCCCATTTTCCAAAACAGATAGTCAAACGAGTAACTGTTGAATGTTTGACGATTGTCTATCTTCAAATGCCACAATGAATAAATTAATGCATTCCTGTGCCGAATTTCCCGCAAAGTACCATTTAATAATTTGCACTTTTTCTGTTGTGAAATATGGCATTGTTAAAATACCGTTAAAATAACACAACCAAATATTTTCAAAGCATCCAACATTATGATACAAAGTGCTATGCTGCTATGCACTGTCTTAGACAGTGTTGCCAGCGTAGCTTGATCGAAAGATACGTTGGTATGCCTGAAAAGTTACATTTTCAAACTTAAAGATACATTGTGATGATTTTGTTATTGATATACGATAAATTATTAATTTTGTGTATTATAGCTTTGTGATTTTCAAAATTAGCTTATCCATACTACTATATAAATGTGAAAGTAATTCTGTGTGTTTGCTACCTCTTCACGACTAAACGGGTAAACGGATCGTAATGAAATTTGGCGAGGAGATAGATTATATCCTGGGAAAGGACATTGGCTATCAAAAAACAATCTTGAAGGGGGTGAACATTTAAAAAAATACGTACAGTCGAACATTGAATCTCCTCATTTTTTTTGGAGTCGGTTAAAATTTTTGTTGATTTAATCATTTCCATAGAAACTATGCTTCTAAAAAATATCTATAAAATTATTTTATTAAAATTTTGTTTCAATTTTATATTAATAGCACACTATAAATCGTTGTGTATCGATATACATATACAGAAGAGTCTCATTAATCCGGCCGTGCCGGATTAGTGAGACTCTATTCACTATTGTACATATTGAATGTTCCCTTTCGAAAAATGTGAGAAAATTTTTGTTCTCGATTTTAATAATAATCATTTTCTAGACTAATTTTGACCCAAACAATACGAAAATCAGGTTCATTTTAACGTCCGACCAACACATTTCAAAAGTTTGCCTTCTCAATCCATACAGTTTGGAATATTAGCACTATTGGTCTGATACCTTAAAAACCGTTAATCGTATCGTATTTTAATCAACGCCATCGTTTTCGCTAGGTCCAAATTAGCTTAAAACCAAGTTTTTATCAAAATCGGGGACATAAAATTTTCCTCCAATTTTAGCGATTTTTTTAAGGAGTACCCCTTGGAAAAAATGTGAAAAAAGTGAAGAAAATTTTTGTTCTCGATTTTAATAATAATCATTTTCTAGGCTAATTTCGATCCAAACAGTACGAAAATCAGGTTCATTTTAACGTCCGACCAACACATTGCAAAATTTTGCCTTCTCAATTCTTACAGTTTGGAATTTTAGCACTATGGGTCTGATACCTTGTAAACCGTTAATCGTATCATACTTTAACCAACGCCATCGTTTTCGTTAGGTCCAAATTAGCTTACAACGAAGTTTTTATCAAAATCGGAGAAATAAAATTTTCCTCAAAATTTTAGCAATTTTTATAAGGGGTACAGTATGGAATTTTATTAGTACTATGGGTCGGATACCTTGAAAACCGTTAATCGTGTCGTATGTTAAATAAATATAAATAAAGAAATAAATGAAAATATATATATATATATATATATATATATATATTATAATTTATAATATATATGTATTATAATATATATATATATATATATATATATATATATATATATATATATATATATATATATATATATATATATATATATAAGCGGGAAACAGCTAGTATTTTATAAAAATGAAAAAATAAAAATAGTACCCACACATTTATTTTTCAATCCATTTTCATTTATTTATTTTATATAAAATTTATAAATTTTATAAAAGCGTGAGTTTTTAATCGAAGATTTGTGAATACCGAAATTATGGCAAAATTATTATAACGAGCAAAAGTAATTTTTCAAAAAGTTACATGGGTAGATAAAAAGTTACGTAAAATGTAAGAAATGTAACCTTCTGGCAACACTGGTCTTAGATCAGTCTTTGGTGGGGAGACGTATTAGCAACCAGCTGAGTGCAGTTTGGGTGTAACAAAGAACATTATATCATGGCATACTGTGCATAGACAGTGATGCACTATGCAATGTTTGTATTGGGTCTATTTTTAAAAACGTATTGTATACAATGAAAGTCATTTATAATGTAGTCATTTATTTATAAAAGCGAATTTGTGGCATCAAGTTATCGTTATAACTCAGAATTTTACGGGTCGAGTTGTTGGAGGTTGGTCATGCCTCTTAGAGGTTCTGAGGTTGTAGTAGTTGTTGCCATTAAATTGCGAGATGTTATTTACTGAGATTATATTCTACCGATACATTTTGATGAGATATTTTTGTCCGAAAAAAATTGACCTGGTACTCCGTCGAATTTTATATGTGTACGTATATTTGAGACTTTTACTGTATTTACTGCCTTCATAAATTTTAAAAGATATCTGGTTAAGTAATTAAAAAATATAATATAATATAATTTTGAAAGTAATTCCAATTTGTTTATCGTTGTATAATATTAGATAACGAGCATAAATTTTGTGGTGTTCTAGCTAGAGTTTAAAAGTGAGTTAAAAGTTTATGGGAGAAAAATAAATGCCCATTTTTTATAAATAAACAAATTTTATATAACTTTTCATAAACTTGGTGCAATTTTTTCTCAAATTACTGTAGATTACAAAAGTACTTGTATACATTACTTCTTTATACATTTGTGCGTGTGTAAAAAATAAAATAAACAGTTAACGTATTGATAATGAACTCAGTATATACAAAGTTTTTAAGCAATTAACTTAGTTGTAATTTTCACTTGATTATTACAGATGCGAACTACTCGTGTAAAGAAACTTTGATCACTAACAATTTTTTACAAACATCTTACAAAAAAAGTTTGAATCAAAAGTTTCTTATTTTTTAACGAGGATTTCGAATGATGAAAAAAATAATGCTTCTATTTTAAATTTAAATTTCCCGACCATTAGAAATTAAAGTGAGTGGATTTATATTTTAGAAGATGGTTTTCCTTCTCAAAAATAAATGTTGTTTATGAGTATCAGATATCAGTAATTTATTATATAAGATGATTAATGTCTCCCCAGATAAAAATCTCATATTTTATCTGGTGACATTAATTATCTTATATTCAATAAATTACTGATATCTGATCCCTTTGGTCACGATGTCTGGTTGCCAAAAAAGAAACTAGTTTTAGTGTGCAGTATAAGTGGATCGAGATTTCTAATATAGTTTATAGATTCTATAGAAATACCTGCATTAACAAAATTTTGGAAATAAAACTCAAAATTTAGTCACAAAAAAAATTAGTTGACTTTCGATTTTTGTTTCGGTGAACAAAAAATTCATCCACGTTTTTTAAGCCCCGCCCTCGGGTCAGTTCTCAATACTGATATACATATTTTTAATTTTGCATAATCCACTAAAATTTTTAAGGTTTACAATTAATTATCTTATATTCGTTAACGACATTAATTTAGTACCAAAATAACCTAATTTTTCAATATAACATATTACCTAATAAAACTCGTTGAAGCGTAAAGTGTGTATTAATTTCTTAGTATATAGTTTTATAATATTCAAATTTTAATCACTTTCTAATTCACCTCTAATAATAATATATTTACCTCTATGTACAGATTAGGTTATAAAGATAAAACATATATAGTGTATAATATAGAAGAAGTATATAATCCGAAATCTAAAATACCAATTGGAGGTCTGTGGAATGTCTCATTGTCTGATAACACGTTATCTCAAGTACATAGTTATGCCATTATAATTTGAAACAATCGCTTTTGATCGAAGCTGCTTAACGGGGAGTGGCATTTTATTGTTTTTTCGTAGTGATATTTCGAAACCCACGGTGAACTTGCCAACTCCATATAATATGTCAATGGTTTTTAACTGTTTTGTAAACTTTTTGTGTCTATCCATCCATTGTTAGTATAGTTGCTTTTCAGTTATGTTATACGAATGGAGGTGACTAGCATTTTTATGTTCGATTTTCTTACAAAGTCAATTAACGAAAATTACATGAACGTGAAAACAAATATTTTAGGATGTCTTAAAATTGAGCTTCATTTTAATATTCAGTTTGTATATAGAGGTCATATAGAGTTCACACCAGATGTTTAATAAAATGTTCTTAATAAATTGATTGGGTATTTGGAATTTGATTCGCTGCTGTCATAATATGTTTTAAAAATCAAACAGATATAGATGTAGTAGATAATTAATCTAGTATATTAAAAAATGTCAGAATCATACGCCCACATTTGACGGAAGAGAATTGATAAGCAAATAGAAAAAATATTTACACAAATTTTATTTTATTTATTTATTGTTTACATACGAGGTCTGTCCGAAAAGTATCCGACCTGCTTTTATATCTTCGCGCCAGAGTGTTCGAGCGAGCTTTGCGAGGCATGAACGTCAACAGTAAAGCCTCACGAACTTATCGGTGGCTCGCCAACACCTACAGGACGTATAGTTCATGCGCATGTATTTGTTAACAAAGCCTTTTTTGCGTTCGTCGGATTTTGTTATTGTTAAAAATGACTGAAAGAACAGATCAACGAATTTGCATCAAATTTTGCTTCAAACTCCGAAAAACTAGTTCGGAAACTATTCAAATGATGCAGAAGGCCTTTGGGGATGAGTGTATGGGCAAAACACAACTAAAAGAGTGGTAAAATCGTTTCAAAAGGGGCCGCACATCTGTTGATAATGATCCTCGTTCTCTCCGACCTTCGACGATAACGACACCGACAAAAAATACAATTTGAGGAATTTTAACCTCAAATTTAGAAAGTGGGAGCGGTGGAAAATCTCATCGAATCTTGTGCAGCAGTTTTTAACTAAGCACAATATCGCACTGCTTCAACAATCTCCGTACAGTCCTCCATAGCCCCCTGTGACTTTTGGTTGTTCCCGAATTTAAAAAAACAGTTCAAAGAACACCGGTACGTCGACAAAAGACGGTTGAAGATAATGCGACGGTGACACTCAAGACTATTCCAAAAACTGACTTCCAAGACTGCTTCGGAATGTGGAAACACCGCTGGGAGCATGTTATTCAATCAAATGGGGACTAGTTTGAGGGATGCCACTTGCCCGATGACGAAAAATAACGCCAGCGCGAAGATATCTAGGTAGGTCGGATATTTTTCGGACAGACCTCATATATTCAATAGTGTAACCGTAACAGAAGAGCTATCAAATAGACAGAATCGTATTTATTGATTCAAATCATTGATCTAAATCCTTTATTCCATATTAAATAATTTAACTAGTATTTTACTTATAAACTAGTATCCCAATTAAATAAGGATTCGAAATAATAGTAAAATAGCTGAATTGTTGCATAAACTTTTGTTTTGACATTCCAAAGACTGCTCAAAAAGTTTTATATAGTCTCGTTTCCGACAGTTAAAATATTAAATATTAAGTTCACGAAAATACCATGACTCCGTGCACGATTATCGTGATAGTCGCGCCGAGGTAAACATACCTTAAGCAATTCAAGTTGTGTCGTTTAACAATGTTTCAATTACAATTTACTAATTATTTTAGAAATTCAGGAGATTAGACAATTTTTTATTTGAAGCAATTACAAATATCTACGAATCAGTCAGTCTATTAATAAAACTACAAACAGACGAATATGATGAAACTATTCGAGGTTTTCCACACACACCGATAAAATCGGAAGCGGAGTCGGTTCCAACTTCAGTAAGGATGATGTGAGAAATTTGTCTAGAATCTAGATCATATTTATATGTGAATTGATTGTTTTATGCCTTTATGTTTGTGCATCCATCTGGCTTTTTTCCCCACTTACATTCACTATTGAAAGATAATAAACATAAATAATTTTGTAATGAAATACATTTATAATTTCTGTCCGTTGAAATTAGTTTTAAAATATAAATTTAATATCCACATGCTGATTTTTGTTGATTTATGGTTCGTTTATAAACTATGTTGTTCAAATTTCTTGGTAATGAAACTTTAAATATTTAATTTTTTAGTTGTTTGGCAAAAAAACCCAATATAATTAATTAAAGCAAATAGAAATAAAATACCGAAATTAGACAATTAACGTGCGTGCGGTGGAGAATTATACACTTTAAGATCTTTAAAATGTCCAAGGTTGGTCATATTTTTTTCTTATCAATGTTATTTTATTATTAATATTAGTTTATTTGAAACCTCAGATTATACACAATTATGGCGTCGACTCACATTTACGCACATGTTCTATGTATTTTCTGAGATTTGTCGTTAATTTCAACTAACAACTGTACCTCCACTTTCAAAGGTTCTGTGCCATTTCTCTACTTGCTCAGTTGAAAAACATGAACGTTATAGGTCTACTGAACAGACTTGTGTATGAGAGGAGTTGGTGCACTGTGACCTAGAAGATCTATTGTGCTCTAATCTTTCTAGCCTCACTTAAACCTCAGTGTAGACTCAACTGACAATCTAACGGAAAGCAAATTGCCTGTAAAGACAACAAAATATTATAATTCAAATAGTTGGCACATAATGGACTATCAAACGTGCTTGTACACTCAACAATTTTAGTGGATGGTTTTAAATGGATTCGGCACAAATCCTCAAATTTTTAGAAAAGAACGCTGTAAAATACCTTTAAGGCCTCCATACACGATCAAGCAATTTCCACAACAACTGTGTTTGGGCAAACAATTTGATGGTATAAATGCCATGAATTGAGTTGTTGCACCACGGTTTGAAGCACATAAGATTTATTGAGCAACACCTCCACGCTTGACAAACGGTTTCAACGTGTATGGCGCTGTTTGACCAAAAAACCAATAATAATCGCGGCAGAACATTCGTCTGCTGTGGAAACATTCTTTTTCGAGAACACCACAAAATGAAATGAGGTTTGCACAAGCTGTTAGAAGGTGAATGTACCAATGTTTGCACAAACCTGACCGTGCAAGAGGCCTTTATATCGCATGCTTGTGAAGCCTGCAGTCGTATGTATGAGTACAATTTATCACACAAGTACCGTTGTTTTTTCAAAATTTTATAATTGATTTTTCCCTTATTCATTCGGTTTTCGGGAAAATGTTTTGACTAAACATTATTGGTATAATTATAATAAACAACTTTTACCTGAAGCATTTTTAAAAAAACCCAATGAATAAGGCGCACAAATCAATTATACAATTTAGAAAAAAGGAAGCTACTTTTGTGGCCATGGGTACATAACATAACGAAAAACAAACGTCCTTTTCATAATATCATTAAAACTTATGATAGCAGTTTAAGGGTGCAGTTTAAGCGGTATAAGCAGTATCAGGAAATAAAAATGAAAAAAATTGGTTTCCACTCCATTGGAAAAAACTGCCATTTTTTATTTAATATCCACTGACATTTTTATAATTTTCAATATTTTTAAGAAACAATTTAGGTTTTGACTCCAAAGATAGAAAAAGAAAACACTTCAACATAGTCTTGGTCCCTTAAGTGAGTTTTAAAAATCCAAAATTTATTGTGAGGGATGAATGGTCAATTTTTCAAGGAAAAAATGATACGGGGTGAGATAGGATGATCTTCATGTGTATGATAAAACATGATGATCTTATGAAAAGAATATATGAAAATAGGCCTGGATCAACACGGAAGAAAATTGAAAAAATTCCATTGAAAAATATTGGGGGTCAAATGATGACACCCAGTGTCATTTAAGGGTTAAGATGGTTGACTAATCGTAAAAATACTTTCATCCATTTTTTGGCTTCTTTACTTATAACGTTTATTAATTTTCATATTAGAGAGTTATTGGCTTGTTTAGAGTCCGAGATAATTATTAACAAAGATTAGATTTCATTTATTTATACTTCAGCAAATATAATAGTTTCAAGTGTTTATTTTTGTTCAATAAATTGCACAATATATATAATATCATTGCGTGACAAATTTTCATTTTCTTTTGTAACATTGATAACGTTAGCTAATTCTTATTCAGTTTGCAATAGCATTTAAGATTATCAAAATAAAAATTATCAGACACGTGCTTTTGTTCTGGCTATAAGAAATAAATTAAATTAGGTGCAGCAAACCACAAGGTACTATCAACTGCTGAAGTGGTGTTCTTATTTAAAAGCTTGCAGCCTCGAATAAAAGTTGTTCGTCATAAAAATACCAACAAGTTTTATTCTTAACATTTAGTAGTTGATTATACAACACGCCAAAATAAAAGTATAACAAACGGTATTAACTTCTGTGTATTATCGCCCACAAAAGTTAAGGTTTAACCTTAAGTTTAATTTAAAGATAAGGTTTGTACCTTAAGTTTAATTTTTTTTTTTAAATGTTGAAAATGTTTTGAATAAAAGTTGTTGGCCATGTATACCATTTAGCCACTTTTATCTTAGTAACATGACACGAAATGTAAAATAATTTTGGTGTATAAATACCAAACACCTACTGTAACACATAATACATTAATTAGCACGGTCCAAATAAAATAAATCAACTAATATTAAGATTATTATTGAAGATTGCGAAATCGAAGCTACGAAGATTGTTCGTGAAAACGTCCAGCACATGATCCGTAGACGTTTTCACTGTCGCTGGCCGCTGTATGCCCGATGGACCAGCTACGTAATCGCTTTGTGCAGTTTTTCATTTCCTTTTCGACGGTGCCGTAGCTCTCGTATTCGTTTGACACTGGACTCTTTATACTCGTTGAATTCCTTTCGACGCGAGCTTTTTTCTGATATGCGTTTTATATAATAGTAAACATATATTTACGAGTCATGTGAGACGAAATCGTCTTTTTTTTTGTAATTTTCAAATTAATACCAATTTTTATTTATATTCCGGTAAATATTTTTACTGTCCCACTAGTAGGACTCCGCAAGCTCTTTACAATAGCGCTAGAGTCCATGTCTAGCTAAACGCGTTACCACGCTACACCAATTTGTAACTTTACACAAAGGTAATTCGTAACCATTAACGCGCATGCGCCAAAAACAAACATCTACTGTGAACTCAACCATTGTAAACGCATTATTAGCCTTGAAGTTATTAGCGAATGAAGTCTTATAGTATTTCGTGACACAAGAATGCTCGATCAACACCAGGTGTAACGAGCGAATAGACGTCTTCAAAACGAGGGTAAACTAAAATAAATTTCAATTATATAAAAACAAGACGGAATGCGACTAGTTTTGGGCTATGCGCGTATCTTAATTCTACCTTTATAACTAGATTAGTGATGTGCCGGATCATTATAAATAAAAATCCGCGGATACGGATATGAATACGGATGATTGGTGTCTAGATCCGCGAATACGGATACGGACCTTAACTTCCTTATTCAGTCGGGTCGGTGCACGTGACTTTGTCTTGGTATTACTAAACAAAAATTAATTTAATGCAATATGAATGTACCAAATATGTGATTTGAAGAAATAAAACAAATTTTAAATGGAATTTAATAGTATTTCATTGCTGCCTAATCACCTATGTTCAGAATTTCGTACATGTAATGAAATTTAATAATATAAAAGATCCGTTAAAGATTCGCCCAAACAGTAACGGCTACAGATACGGATACAAATCTTTCTCCTCCCTCGGATATCCGCGGATACGGATAACCGGCACATCACTAAACTGCATATAGTTATTATTATTAACGTTACTCAAACTTTTCCATGCTATGTATTTAACCTTATTAATAGTATTATCTTCATATAAAGAGGTTTTCAATGTATTGCAACGATTCGAGTCCTCACCTTAAATACTTTAAAATCTCTTAAGAACGTTCCAGCTCTGTGTTATGCAATCAGTACAACAAACCGGTTTGATTTTATTATAGCACCAATACATAAACACACATATACAACACATTGACAAAAAAAAAAGTTCACATATACCAAATAATGTTATGTTGAAGAAAAGGAATAATTTTAAACTTTTATATTTCGAAAACAAAACGGTAACACACTATTTTTTTTTTTTAAATTTATATAATAAATATTTAGCTTTACTCTCATAGTTTTTTTTTTAAATTCTGTCGAGTATTTTTTCTAATACAACAGATAATAGTTGGGCGGGCATGAAGTTTCACATGCTTCTAATGAAAGAGAGTGAGAGAAAATGATAACTTTGATATTAATTATCTCGCGTTCTAAACGGTCAAAAATTCTGAAACTTCGGGATTTATTAGAAAACGTTATTTTTAGTCTGTGAACAAAAAAATGAGCAAAATCTGTCGAAAAGTGGTGGTATGCTGAAACATCCTTAAATCAATACCTTCTGTTATTTACTAATAAACTTAAGTTTTATCTACAGATAAACAAAAAATTGTATCGAAGTAACTCATAAATTTTTGTTTACAGCCATCTCTTAATGGATACGCCGTGCGTAATCTGACCCCTATAGTATAGTGCAAACTATCGTAAAAAATCGATTGTATATCGATTGTATTCTCAAAACTTTCTAAATTATATCTGTGAAGAATTTTCTATTCTTCGAAAAATAGTTGTTAAATTAAAAATCAGAGAAACTTTTGACAAATTTGATAGGTTGTTTTAAAACTAATTTTTCAAATATTTCATTAACGTACCCATATTTGTATTATTTTCTTAAAGATTGTTCATAATTTTAAAATAAAGTTATACGAAAAAATTTTAAAACATGCAAAATGTAAAAGTTTTTATAATAAAATTGTGATGCGCCGCTCAAAAAGAGGCTACCAACTATTAAAAAATGGTGATTAAATATAATTAATATTATTTTAAAATTTTAATCTTAATATATTGTTAATGTACATGATCGGAGTACTCGAACTAAAAACTAATCTGAGTCTATATCATGAACAGTTGAAACTATAAAACTCGGTCAAACTATTGGGTGTCTTTGCTCAATAATACATGCATATCAGCGGTAAGTAAGGTTTACTGAAGGGTGTCTTAATAGTTTCTATAGGATCCCACCTCATAATTTTTAATACGATGTTTATCTATATAATATATATACGGGTACTATAAGTTTATTCCCAACCTTATAATGATTGAAAATGTTAATCGCAGAAACAAATTTTGGTGTAAATGTCCATAAAATGGCCGAATTAGTCCATTTCCATATATCGGCCTGTTTGTTGTCCGTAAACGATAACTCAAAAACGATAAAATAACGAGCTGAAATTTTGTGTGTGGGTTCTAGAGCTTAAAAGTAACTTCACGTTGAATGGGCACAATCGATCCATGTATAATCCCCACCCCTCCACCAGAGAGTAAATATCGATGTATGAAACGGTAAGAGAAAGAAAAAAATTAAAGAATTTGCTTCGTAAATTGAATAGTTTAGTTATTGAATAGTCACAATTTCAGCACAAAAATCTGTAAAAAATCTTGATTACATAAACATATGTGTATATAACACTTTTATATACTACTTTATATTTTATACATCTGTGCTTGCTTAAAGAGTAAAATAAACAGTTCACGCATTGATAATAAACTCAATATATACAGGATACTTAAGCAATTAACTCGGTTATTATTTTCACTTGCTTTTTTGGGGTTATCTCAACATTGAACGTGTTATTCAGGAATGGAAAATTTTGCATTTAAAAAAAACGAATCTTATATTTCTAATAGAGACACCCTTTACATAACATTGGGATTGTTACTAAGATGAATTCGTGACTGTAATGCGAACCTTACTTAGCGCTGATAAATGTATATTATCGAGTATACACAATGGGTACGTTTAGTGGATGCAAGCGGCTGCCAGCTTTTGAAAGCAAAATGGCAGCCACTCAGCGTTGACGAGTGCTGATCATCAATTTTCTATGAATTTTCTGCCGGGACAACTGACAAGCATGAATTATTATTTTATTTTTGTATTGAATGTAATTATCCAACAATTTCAATAAAAAAATATCAAAATATATTTTCTTTATTAACTAACTTTATAAACAAACTTCAAATTTGAGTCAGTAAAATGGCGGATAAAGAAAACGCTGACTGACACCCTTAGTCGTGTTCTAAGAGATAATTCACTCAGTCCTCGCAAGCGATTTCAATAGCTGGAAGCAGCTTACATCCACACCCAATATAAATTACATTTTGATTTTTGTGAGTGTATATTATAGGCCGCGGGACACTTATATTCAAGTGGTAAGTGATTTAGTTCAAGCCCAAGCTCAACTACTTGCAACCTGATTAATGTAAACGAATGAATTAAGTAGAAAGTTGCTTATTTTAATTTAAAATTTAGTTGACGATTATTCAATAAGATTTTCGTTACAATAATGTCATTATCATATATTTTATGACGAAGGAACGAAATTCTAAAATATTTGTTTTATTTAATAATTAATAGGCCTAATTTAAATTAGAAGTAGAAACAAGTATCACCGCTGGTAAGATTATTGGGTACACGAAATCAAAAATTATATTTTGGTCTTACAAGGCCCGAATACAGAATATATCGAACCTATCTACCTTTAACAATTTTCTCAATAATTATTGCAAACTTAATAGAACTTTTTTTTCAGTAGGCGACAGTGATGATATTCCTGGAATTGGCCAGTATGATGATTTTCACACAATTGATTGGCAACGAGATATTGCTAGAGATCGTATGCGCCATCGTTACATTGTAAAAAAGAGACAAGATTCAATATGGGATTTGATAAAAGGAGCCCACGATGCTTGGTCGGGTTGGGTTTGTGTACTTCTAGTCGGTCTAGTCACTGGAGCTGTTGCTGGTGTTATAGATATTGGGGCATCTTGGATGACAGATCTTAAATACGGTATTTGCCCTCAAGCATTTTGGTTAAATAAAGAACAATGTTGTTGGTCATCAAATGAAACGACATTTGAAGCTGGCAACTGTTCACAGGTAAATTCGATTGAATTAGTAGAATAGGATCAACCCATTGCAAATCAACAGGTAAAAGTGGCTGCCAAAATTATAAAAATAAATTTTTTTAAATAATAAAATTGAATTATATAGGGAGAGTTGAAAACAAGCATTTATTCATTTTATAGATGCTCGATTTTTTGAGTGGCTATTTTGTGTAAGTGCTTTCTGGATATACGTTTAAAGCTCCAAATTAGCGAAAGCTTTACAAAGGTTTGCGGTAAAAGTTCTAGCTCTGCTACTGGTAAAAGTTCTTAAGATAATGATTTCAAACTAAAACAATTTTACAAAATATTTATTGGGCTATATTTTATGTCCTAAATATTTAAGCCTCTTGCACTATTAATACCTTAAAAAATAGTATAAAATTACAGTTATAAATAACGAAAATCGCCATTTCTGGAAGTAACAAATAAAGAAAACACTAAGACTCAGCAAGAGTAAATTATTTTCTGGATATACATTACAAGAAGTAAATTATTTTCTGGATATACATTTCAATATATACTACTTTACTCAAAAATTGAAAACTTGAGAACCTTAGTTTTTGTCTTCTGTGGGTCTTCAAACAACGGGGTTTTCATTAAATCAGCCATATTCACTATGAAATGTTTCGTTGTCCCTTTTAAGATATCTGTGACCGATTTTATAAAATACCCATGTTTGAAGTCCCACTTACGAACAAGGATGAGATTCTCAGGTAATTCAAGTAGTATTTAAAACGTATATCCAGAAAAAAATGAAAATTGAGTCTTCATTTTTTCAGGATTTTCATTATTAAGAATACTTGCATACTGTGTAATATGTATCAAAAGTAGAAATGAAGGTACTATTAAAGGTTTACCGAAATTGAATTTTGTGTACAAAAAATTTTTTTAAATAATTTGGTACCACCGTTTCTAAAAATGGTATTAAACTTTTAAAGTTAATCTAAAATTAATCATATGTTTTTTATAGTGGTGGACATGGCCAGAAGTATTTGGTCAGTCTCGGGAAGGTGTTGGACCATACATTATTTCATATTTATTTTATTTAGTATGGGCTTTAATGTTTGCTGCTCTTTCAGCATCTTTGGTACGAATGTTTGCTCCATATGCGTGTGGTTCTGGTATTCCCGAGGTACGAATTCTATTTTGAATACTGTTACACAATTAATATCATTGTTCTTCAATTTTAGATTAAAACTATTTTAAGTGGTTTTATTATTCGAGGATATCTAGGAAAATGGACCTTAATTATAAAATGTGTTGGTTTAATTTTATCAGTATCAGCCGGACTAAGTTTGGGTAAAGAAGGGCCCATGGTTCATATTGCATGTTGTATAGGTAAGAAGCTATTAATTTGCATCCAATTAATCAATGTTTTTACAGGATAAAACCATCAGGAAGACTATTACTCGATGTTGACAAAGATAACCAAATCATATGAATTAAAATTCGAAAATCATGTATTTTAAAAACTATTTTCGGATATTTGTTCATACGAACTATCTTTCTTATTTTAATAAATGATGACTATTAATCGTAGATAATTAAAAGCCTGTATCTCGAAAACAAAACAGGTTTTTCATCACGTTTAGCTTACTAATTTTAAAATTTCTTATACCTTATATCATCAATATAAGGTTGAATAAAAAAAATTTCCTAAACGAATACTGAAGAACAAGAATAAAGTTAGCTTCACAACATAAGTTATATAAAAAATCATCCATTTTAAAGTCCAAATGTAACATCAATTAAGACTAATCTAGATTTAAAAAAATCCTGTCTTAGAGATTTGGACCCATGAGAAGGAACTTTTACTCTACGCATTATTAACAATTGATTTTTCAGGTAATATATTATCATATTTATTTCCAAAGTATGGTCGTAACGAAGCAAAAAAGAGAGAAATATTATCGGCAGCTGCAGCTGCTGGCGTATCAGTTGCATTTGGTGCACCAATTGGAGGTGTATTATTTAGTTTAGAAGAAGTTAGTTATTATTTTCCATTAAAAACATTATGGCGATCATTTTTCTGTGCATTGGTAGCAGCTTTTATTTTACGTTCAATAAATCCATTTGGTAATGAGCATTCAGTATTGTTCTATGTTGAATACAATAAACCATGGTTATTCTTTGAACTAGTACCATTCGTTGGATTGGGAATCATTGGTGTAAGTATATTTTTAATTATTAACAATAAAATATTTCCTTTCTTCTAATTTAAAATTTTATGAACAAAAAATTCTAATTTTAAAACAAAATCATCTTTCACACAATCTAAATATTTTTAATTTTGCGTCAACAAAACATAAATGTAAATATTTTCTGATGAATAAAAACTTTTGTTTGTGATGATTGTTTCAGGGGTGTATTGCTACATTATTTATTAAAGCCAATTTATATTGGTGTCGATATCGTAAATACTCAAAACTGGGACAGTATCCAGTGACAGAAGTACTTGTTGTTACAGTAATTACAGCAATTATAGCATATCCAAATCCATATACTCGTATGAATACAAGTGAATTAATATATTTATTATTCAGTCAATGTGGAATTTCTATTTCTGATAATTTATGGTAAATATTCATTTAGATATTTTTTACACTAGTATATAGTCTACAGCAAAAGTAATGTTTTAGTCGAATCATAAATTAAAAAGTTTTATTCGAGACCTAAATCAACTGTAAAATTTAAAAAAAGAACGACACTTTTGCTATCGATTATAAAAATATGCACGATTGTTGCATTGTTAAGAGACAATGCAACGATTATATATCTAGTTTTTCATTGCGAGAGAAAGTATTCTACCTTTATGTGTGATGTTCAAGAATATCATTGTGAATTCGCATGCAGATTTTTTGGATCAAATGAAGTTTTATACGAAAACGTTCGTAAGAATTCAATAATAGCTTTAAACTATTCAAATCTAACAAACTAGATCTACGGATATTTGAATCAAAATGACTTGAAATTTCATAGAATATATTTAAAAGGTAAAATATGATCATACTCTAAGCCCACCTGATCATAATTTAATCAGATAATAAAATTATGACTGCACATTATGTCTGTGTTAAAAAAAACAAAATATTATTACCATGATACTTTATTTTTAACTATTTCATATTTATTTAATAACTTAATGGAAAAATAAAAAAACAAAAGCCTAATTCAGGTGTGTCAAACTTGTTTCCTCTTAAGGAAATTGGAGATTATACGGCTTTAATGAAAAAAATGTTTTGTATAAAAAAAACGATTATACAAACACAACATAAATAATATTGTATATATGTAAAATAATTAATATGTTTTAGTAGTTATATATTGGGTTTCCAAAAAGTTTGGAAACAGTTGAAGAATATCTCGAGAAAAACGCTTTGGGATTAAAAACAAAAAAATATGTATTCAATATTTTTAAAGAAGCTATCCAATTAAACCAAAGTTAGCCAGCACAATCCCAAAAAATTGTTCATTATTTTTGGAGAAATTCGACGGAGGAATGAAAAATAATAAAGTACGAGTTCGTTTACTTATTATTATAAAAATATCAATAATAAAAGAAGAAACTTTTATGCTAAAATGGGGAGGTGACCCATTTGAAACAAGCACCCTGATAGGAACAGAAAACTGCTACGCCCACTTCGTTTTTCCGGGTTAAGCAAACTGTACTTATGTACATGTTAACATGCTTGACTGCATTTTGCGCCACATCCGTAAAATTTATTTATTGTGATTACAGCCCCGTCTATCGCGAACCGAAAAAGAAATTGGGGTTCCCAATTAAGATTTCAAAGCCGACCCTCGCCCTCCCCAGGATGTTGAGATGGGGGGCCGACTTTGGTATCATTGGATAGCTTCTTTAAAAAAAATTGAACATGTTTTTTGTTTTGTTTTTATTCCAAAGTGTTTTTCTCGAGCTATTCGACCGTTTACAGACTTTTTTGAAGCCCTGTCACAATCTCAATATGATTATACTAAAATATAGAATCACTTTCCAAAACTTCGACATTTCGTAAACAAAGGCTCTTACATTTATGGCGGCACATCTTATAAACCATTTGCATTGGTTTATTTGTTGCAAGCAATTGCGCAAAATAATTATTGACTTATTTTGTCCCTCAAGAAATTGTCAAGATTTTGTCACACATCCTCCATCGCATTTTTAATTCAAGTTTTTATGCAAAATTTCTTTTATGGCCCGCAACATAAATTAATTTGTCTAATTTGATTACCACACTTCAATAAGTTGGCGATTAAAGATTTTTTTAAATTCTTATTAGTTTATGATAATTATAAATAATTTTTTGATTCGTTAAAATTCTAAATTCATTTCTCTCAAAAGCTATTGTTCATTAACTTGGCTCCTATGTTAGATTTGAGAAAAATTCCAATATTTTTGTTAAATTAGCACATCTCAGTAAATATAACTGTAGGATATCCACGTCGCATTTGTGATTTGAGGACAAAAAATTGAGGAGTTGTTTTATAAATCAAGAATTTTTTTTCTAGTGATTATAATCGTAATTTTACTGATGCAAATAAGGCTATAGAAATAGCAGCAGCAGGACCTGGTGTTTACCAAGCAGTATGGCTATTAATCTTGGCGCTTATACTTAAATTAATAATGACCATATTTACATTTGGTATGAAAGTACCTTGTGGACTTTTTATACCTAGTTTATGTTTAGGCGCAATTGTAGGACGTATTGTTGGTATTGGTATGGAACAACTAGCGTATAATTATCCACAAATTTGGTTGTTTAGTGGTGAATGTTCTACAGGAGAAGATTGTATAACACCTGGTATGCATATTAATTATAACAATCTTTATTCGTGAACAAAATTCTGAAATTCATCACATTCAAATTTCCATACTGCTATTTTATAAATTAATTATTTTTGTGAATTTGATACAAAATATTAAAAATTTCAGTTATTTCCAGGGCTGGATTAACAATTTTTAAACCTAAGCCTAACTTACTAGAAAAGACCGAATAATAAAATATTTTAGTTATTTAATTTCAGTTTAGCGAGAAAATAATATTTTTTAACAGAATCGAAATTTTAATGGAATATATCATCATTGAGGGCCGAAATTTGATAGGCCTAAGGCTATAGCCCATTTAGCCTTATGGTTAATCCAGTCCTGGTTATTTCGAGTATGATTATTTTTTTACTAGGGTGACCCTAGCAGTATATTTTATCTTCAGATATTAAAATGATTACGTAAAAATATGAAAATATTTTAATTATTTAAATATTTAATACCAGCCAAGTAGCCGAGCGGTCTAAGGCGTCATGTCTGCGCAGTATGCAGTACTTGGAAACTGGGAGGTTATGGGTTCGAATCCCGAAATCGGCAGTTTGTCAATTATAAAGAAAAAAAAAAAAGGGGCGGTTGATTGACTAAACTGTCGGCGTATGGACAAGAACAAAGTAACCGGCTATGCTTGAGAAGGTTTTCTGCAGTTTCCTTCACGAACTCCAGATGAATATCGGCATAGTTCCTAATATAGTCGGCTGCAGCCGCATATCCTACCAATTCCTAGTCCACTCACAAATTCCTTCCACTCCACTCACACCCTCACATCCTAAGGCATCACAATGGACCTTATGGTCAAAGTGTAGCCCGTCCAGGGCAGCCTTTACAATCTACCTCTAAATATTTAATTATAGCGAAACTAATGTCTTTCAACAGTCGTATATTGGTACTAACGAAAAACAATATCATTGAAATAAATTAGGTAACATGATACTTACAAAATATAACGTTTCCAGCTTCTCTAAAGCTAAACGGTTAATCTCTTTCAAATTGCCGCATGTTATTAATAACGTACAACATAAAAACTATTTAAAACTTCAACGTTAAAATCGAATGAAATCTAACCTAAACAGATGATTGTTTTGAAATCTTGCACAAATATATAAACGAATTGAATAACTATTGAAATGAATTCGAATGCTTTGTCAATTTGACGTTGTGGTAAACTTTAAACCATGAATACCTAAATACTAAATCCAACTTATTCTACTATACTTCTTTATATTCTAGGATTATATGCGATGGTGGGAGCAGCAGCTGTTCTTGGAGGTGTTACAAGAATGACAGTGTCATTGGTTGTAATAATGTTTGAACTAACGGGTGGAGTACGGTATATTGTGCCATTAATGGCTGCAGCAATGGCTAGTAAGTGGGTTGGTGATGCATTAGGGCGTCAAGGTATCTACGATGCTCACATCGGATTGAATGGATATCCATTCCTAGATAGTAAAGATGAATTTGCTCATACATCTCTTGCTGCAGATGTTATGCAACCAAAGTAAGTCTATTATTATAATCAGTAAATTAATTTCGAAATTCTAATTCCCACAAAAAGGATTTTTCGTTAAAAACATAATACATTCATATTCATTATTTAAAAAATATATATAAATATTATTGTAGGTTTCGTAAAATATTGTTTTCCCAATTCTCAAAAACTATGAGGTTTATTTCATTAGCAAAATTGTAGTACATTGAATTGAATTTTAAATAAAAATGATAACATTTCACATTTTTATTATTAAACAAAGCGAAATCGAAATCAAAATTTTTGTGCTTATTAGCTATAATATACATTTTAGTTAATACTTCTTTTCGATAGACCTAATTGATTAGTGAATTTATAAGTAGAGCAAAAACTTTAAAATTAAGTTGTTCATTATACAAATACTTACAACATTTCTCAAATACATTTTCTACAGCTGAATTGATTTGAACATTATCTATATTTACAGTCATCTTGTGTCGAATTCATTTGGTTGTCGAAAAAAGTTACGAACAAAAGTTATTAGTTATTTTATGAGAAACAACTAATTTAAAGTTTTGTTGTACCTGTAACAGTTTTCAAAATAAAATTTGAGGTGGTGGAAATAGAATTCATTAATCAAACTTCCAAAAAAGAAAATAATCGAAAAAACATTAAGAGTAATATATACATATGTAAATTATTTTCTGAATCTGTTTTAGGCGAAATGAAACTTTAAGTGTTATAACTCAAGATTCAATGACAGTTGATGATGTTGAATCACTTTTGAAAGAAACAGAACACAATGGTTATCCGGTTGTTGTTTCAAGAGAATCCCAATATCTGGTTGGATTTGTTTTACGTAGGGATTTAAACCTTGCTATAGCAAATTCTCGACGAATGGTAGATGGAATTAGTGGCCAATCATTAGTTATATTTACAAGTAGTAATCCAGTTGAAAATCTCGGACCACCACCATTAAATTTGAAGAAAATTTTGGACATGGCTCCAATCACTGTTACGGATCAAACTCCTATGGAAACTGTTGTAGACATGTTTAGAAAATTAGGTTTAAGACAGACACTTGTTACACATAATGGGTAAGTTTTCGTTAGTTTCAAATCAAGTTAAAGATTTTGAACGTAATTTTTCTCATAATGAACTTTTGAGCTCAAAATTGGAGTAGTGGCAAGGATGTGTCAACCTCATTTTCGGTATAATAATAGATCTCACGTTCTAAGTGTGTACCATTCAGGACAGCCGCTACAACCTATCCTTGATATTAATGAAAGAATATGTATATACTTATTCGATGTATCCTTTGAGATAAAATAACCATGAACTGACTAACAAATATTTTAATACAAGAAGATTTTTAATCGAAAAAATTACAAGAATAAGACTCCCATTAATCTTACGAGTATCATAGAAAAAAAATTGAAAGTGGTACAAGTTTAAAAACAAATTGAAATTCCATTCTACTGGAGAAGAGTAAACCAAAAATGCAATTGACAAAATTAATTTAATTTTATAATATATAATTAATAATTTACATATATTTTTTATGTTTCAGACGCCTTTTAGGTGTAATCACGAAAAAAGATGTATTACGACACGTTAAACAAATGGATAATGAAGATCCAAGTTCGGTTCTCTTCAATTAGTTATATTATTTAAATTATAAATCATAGTTATATAATAATTATTATGAATGTGTCTTTATTTAATTAATTATTATCTATTATTACATTATAAAAAATTTTTTAAAAAATCAATGAATTGTTTGATTATTATATATTTTTTTAAGACTTATGTCAAAAACAAGAAATACAAAGAAATTAATGTTGTACACTATTAATATTGACTATCAAAATTTGTTTAACAAACATTTATTATTGGATCTTATATGTTTATATGAACATTCAAATCTGAAGATAAGTATAAAGTATTACTTTTTTAATTTATTTATTATTCCAAAAGAAAATATACAAATCAACAAATATTTGAATTTACGTTTCTAATAACATGCAGCTTATGAATTTTTTTATTTTTGGAATTATTACAATTGGCCTGTTGTACAAAAGATTCTGAGTAACAAATATAATAATTTTGTTTTGGTATTACAAGGAGAAGGCAAGGCTGTGGTATATTCATATTTACCTGGGGTTTTGTTTATAATTAGTACATAAAACATATATGTAGTACTCCTATATAGTCAGTTTCTATAAGTGGAAACTGTTCCAACATTGTGAGACAGATAGTGTCTCGTGGTTTCCATCCTCCGAGCGACCTATTCTGTATATACTGTCGGCTCTACATGCTTTTTTATTGCATAAATAACACGAGTAAACCTGTTTAGGTTCCCACTACCGATATTTTAGAGAATTCTCAAGCATATAACCGGCGTCCTAATGTTGGGACATTCTTTCCTATACCAACTGACCATATAGGAGTACTACATATATGATATAATATGAGTGATAGGCTAGTTGACTTTTATACTCAGTATATATGTAATACATATCTCATATTCCTCACGAATTCATTGGTTTGCGGTATTATTATCACTATAAATTATGGAGAACATATACCAGACTCAAACTCAGATTCCATCATTGCGATTATTTGTTTAGTTTATTTTTTAAACATTTTTTGTTAGTTTAAAAAACTAAAACGATAAAACTAAACCGATCTAGCTTAAAATACACTCGGTCAGAGCATAGATTTGTTTTAAATGTTAGCCTCTACCTGAGTAAGGTATAGAGTATCAGCTTACAATAATTTATAAAGGTCCTGATTATAGAAATTTTTTTAGATTGCATTTTTTTTTGCGTTGAATCTTTTATGTCTATTATAATACAATCATCAAAAATATTTTAAGAAAACTTCATTTGATTAAAAAATCTCATAGAATGTTTTTCGGGAGACTAAAAATAGGAAGCGAATAGCATTATTTTTAGTTTTTAACTACTACGGCGTAATTCTCTTGAATTAAATTTTAATGATTATTATGCTAGCGTGTTCTAAACATTTTAAAATTAAAACAAAAATAGTACACTATTATTTATCGAGAAAATTGTCTCAACTCAAACAAAAATTTGTCCTTACTGCCTCTTAACGTACCAATCTTGTCGCTTTCTAAATTTTCAACTAATAAGCAGTTCTTAGCGTAGGTAAATATTACTAACTAATTATGAATATGGAAGCGCTTTTTAAAAAGTGTTAATAGAATAAATAATTTTTTTTAAACAAATATGATACAAAAACGTTTTTATAAACAATATACCAAACATGTTTCAACTTAAAAGTAAAATAAGAAATATTGAAATAGAAATCCCTACCTTCTGGCCAAATCCCCTCGTGCGTTAATCTCTCAATAAATTTAATGATTATCATGCTAGCGTGTTCTAAACATTCTTAAATTAAAACAAAACTAGTACTCTATTTCTGGAGAGAATAACTCAACTCAAACAAGCGGTCATTAGCGTAGGTAAATGTTGCTAACTAATTAAGAATATGGGAGAACTTTTTTAAAAGTGTTAATAGAATAAATAATTTTTTTAACAAATATGATACAAAACGTTTTTATTAACAAAATACCAAACAATTTTCAATTGAAAATTAAAATAAGAAATATTGAAATAGAGATTCTGTCTTCTGGCCAAATCCCCCCGTGCGTTAATCTCTCGATAAATAAAGTATGAATTAAATACTAATATATTCTAATTTATTATCTAGAAATTAATTCTGTAAAAAATGAAATAAAATACTGATTTACACTAAATAATCTCATACCTAATTAATAAATTAGTTCATTTAGCTTTCATGTAAGAATAATAACAAATTCATACATACCTAGATTATAAGTTAAATACATATATTTTTTGTTAACAGGCCTATTGTAAAATTTAAAAAATAAATAGGTTGGTAATTTAAAAGTAATCAAAATTTCACTACTCGAAAATTTCCTTCCGGAGTTCTACTTTAGGACTAAGAATTTTTTTACTTTGGCGTAACTTTTATAAAGAGAAAACCTATCGATAATTTCGATATCATTTCTCACATCATCATCATCATCTCCAGAGAGCAATATAAACTCTTAATAAATATCTAAAGAGTTCTTATTTATGATTTGGACGTCAGATAAAACTATTTAAGTACAATGCGCCACTTCAAGAGCACATTAAGACTTCTTAAAAAATAACTTTTGAGGAATTATTTTTTCTAACTTCATAAATAAGAATTCTTTAACTTTATTTAGAGTTCTTAAAAATGACTACTTTATGAAGTCATTTTTAGACTTCTGTGCAGAAGTCTTTTTGATTTGAAAGCTGTCTGGGCTATGTATATAAAGCTGTCTGGGCTATGTATATTGGTTATATTTTGATAACATTTAAAATTTAAGTTATTTTTATTTATCAACTCAAATTACTAATCTCCGTATATTTGTTTTCATCAATGTCTTCCTGGACACGCCCAAAGTTTGTTTAAATAATTATTTTGCACTAAAAGAAACACGCCTTTTTCAAAAATGAACAGCATACAAGTACAGTCTCTATATAAAGATTATCAGAGATAATCAATATTCGAATTTTAGCTCCAAATAGATATATTTCGTAGTAATGTTCGGAAATTCTTTAGATGATCCAAGTCATTGGACCATATTAATATTCAATATCTTTTCCCTTTTTCAACAAATTTCGCTATTTCCTAAATGCATATATACTTTATACATAACCAAATAATAATTTTGTCCAAGGAATAAATAAAATTCAATTTACAATTAAATTATTAGGACTTTATTATACTTAGAGAAAATTGCACTCACAACCGTGAATTTCTCCAAATCTGAAGAAAAATATAATAAATAGGAAAAAGTTATTGCTATTTAAAATGGTCCAATGAATTTTGCCACCTTGCACAAATGTGTGCCATAATAAGCACATTTATTTTGTCGAATTTTTTTTCTATTGGCTCTGCAATTTGCTTATAAAGTTATAGAGACTATAAATTAGGGAATTTTTTTTTAAACTAATATATATTTTTGCACTTTCGGGACTAAAATGACAACTTTACTCCCTCCAAATAGGTACTAAAGCAGTACTTTTTCTCCCATGGGAGAAAAAGTAGATTTTTTTCACATGGGAGAAAAAGTAAAAAAAAATTTAAATTGAAATGTCATTTTGATTTTGTTGCTAGGATACGTATTAAATTTACTTTTCCTCCCATGGGAAAAAAATCTACTTTTTCTCCAATGGGAGTAGTCCCGAAAGTGCAAAAAATAGTATATTTAGCAATTATTTTTAATTCTGTTTATACAAAATGTTTATATAAAAAATTACTTAAGGTTATTATATAATTTTATGGACTGCAGTTTGGAATATCATTGTGATGATGTTGAACGAAACTAAACACTAATATAGAATTTTTTATTGATTTATTTTGTATTACTTAATTAAATATCGTTTGTTTTCAGTTATTACAATGTTAATAAAGTAAACAAGAAAATTTGGTGACATAATGAAGGGATTAATATAATTACAATGGGCTACTGAAGTCGCGTAATTTAAAAAAAAATTTATAATTGATTTGTACATTTCCCCAAAAACCGAATATATAAGGCTCAAATCAACTATAAAATTTTGAAAAAAGAATGCTGCTTTTTGTGGCTAATGTATACCGACGATAATTTTATTCGATTTTCTTGGAAAAGAGCTGTCAACTAAAAAAATTACTATTTAATATAAAAATGTAGCTTATAAAATCCTCTGTATTTTTTTTCATCACATTTTTATCGAATTTTCGAAGTAAATGTAGCTATTCTTACAGGTCACTATTTTAGTCAGATTGGAATGAAATTTAGTGTATGTTTTTTTGGTAGTTTAAAGACTGAAGAAAGAAAGTTCGTTAGTGGACAAAATCGGCCAAGGTGGAAGGGGGGTTTAGAGGGAGGGAGATACGAAGAAATTGGAATTAATCTTTTAATATTGGTAAAATTGAAAAATTTTACATGGCTAAAGTTGTAGAAAATTAATTTTACCTCAATTTATCTCCTGACCGTTTGTCTCCTGAAATATTTACAATTTTAACGTAATTTTAATGAATATTAAATAGTCGTCAGGGTAACTCAATTTCATATTCATTATAATTACTTTGTCCGAGAAAATTCATTTAATCTACGTAGCTTCTACGTGTCGAATTTTTTTCTATCAGAAGTAATTAAACTGTAAGTTTTTGAACGTATATTAAATGTAACAAATTATCATTTAGCAAATTCAGTTGGTGAATTAAATATGAAAGTGTTTCAGATTGCCAAAATTAAGGATGTTTGATCATGAACCCACTTTTCTACAGATTTCTATTAGAGAATTATTTACCTTTTAAAACCTGAGATAATTAACAACCAAATTAGCTATTTTTTTGTACATCACCCATTTGAAGCATATCAAGTCTATTCAGCAATTAATTATGTCACAAAAATTTTAAGCTGCACTTATTTAAAATTATAAATTGTTATTACATAAATATGTATACATCGAAAATGATGTATTATAGCCGTCTATAAACACTCACATCAAATATTAAAAAAAACTGCATTCAATTTGTACCGAATAAACTCGTTCTTTGAAAAAAACGTATCAAACAAAAAATTTCAGTAATTCTATAAGGATCAACTTTCTAACTTGAAGATATGCTCTATTTCCGTTTTCGAAATAATTCATCTTCGATCTCCATGTCTCCGTAACCATTACTTTAATTAAAAAATGTAAGAATCCATTTTTATTCAAAGTTTAATTTACTTAATCCCCATATTGTGATAATTTACGCGTTATTTTGAAATATTAATAAATTATTAACCCATTAAATTTCGGGTTATGTAGCTATACTTTGTTATGTAGCTATACTAAGTTAGTCGAAGATACTAATTAGAGCGCGGAAAGAACAATTAAAAAATGGCTATTATAAAAAATTTTATAAGTATTTAAGAAATATTTGCATTTTTTTTAGTACGTTTTTATATTTTTTTAGTGCCTTTATAACGAACTGAAACCGCTTACAAACGGAAACACAACTTTATCGCAAAAAGTAAAGATGCCTTTTATTGTTGGTATTGTACAATTGGCTGCAAAAGTTGATGTTTTTTTTTTAAATTTTATAATTGACTTGTGCCTTTATTGATTCGGTATTCGAAAAAATGCTTCGGATAAAAGTTGTTTATTAAAAAATATAGTAACATATTCGTTTATTCGAAAATTATTTTCGAAAACTGAATGAATAAGGCACAAATCAACTATAAAATTTAAAAAAATAACATCAACTGCCAATTGTACATACCAAAGAATATATGACAAAAAACTAATTTTCTTTCATTTGTTAAAAAATTTCGGTTTAAACAGTATCTGACCAAATTGTATGGACTATTGTAATTACTATTAGGTATAAAAAAACAAGATTGTGTAAAAAAATTCCGGCTGAATAATACTGCCGACTCATGCGCCCATAGAGTCTGGTCTATATCGTAAATACGGATAGTTTTAGTATCTTTTTTTTTTGGTCCAACTATAGTACAGCATGAAAAATCAGATACAGTTTGGGTAAGATGTCATATTGTGTAAGAAAAGGTACGATATATATGAAGATTCAAAAAATGTTGGACTTAATATAGTCATTGCTGTATATCATATATTATACACTATACATCGCGTGAATAAAATTAACTTTCGTTTTGATGCTAAGATGTTGCTATGCTAATATTGAACGACTATTTCGTTTAGTTATCGTTTTTAACATCATTTTATTACCATGTAAATTCGCATTATATAAATAGTTGGGTTTTTATTTTGCAAAGATAATAATCCCTATATATAGAACAATTAAATACAGACAGTATAATTTCTTGTTAAATTTATATATTTTTACTTCTATAAACGGATAAAAGCGTTTTATATTTTCGTTCAGTTTGAAATATTAGCATGCGCATGCAAATCTACACCATGAAGTTAGCTGTCAAACACAGTTAAGTTAATCGTATATTTAATACTACGTTAATATTTGTATATGCTCTTTGGTGGGTCAATTATAAACTAGAGCTAGTAGGTTGATGTTTATTGCCCCAACTCTCGTTACATTCTCTTCGGCTTAGAAGTTTCATGGTCGCACTATGTTGAACAACTTAGTAACTATAGCTAGTAGGTTGAAATATTAAGCACTGCCAGAGATCCCAATACAAACCAAATTTTTTATTGCTAGTATTAATAATAGTTAATTAGGTCATTTACAACTATTGTTTAGCAATGTTTGTTTGTTTGGTAGCCCAGAAGTACACAAACACACTTTTTTTTAAATCGAAAGTTTTGGAAAGTTTTTTTAAATTGAAAGTTTTTAAATTGTAAATTATAAGGGCAAAACAAGAAAAAGTTTTTTTAAATAAATTTTGAACAAATCTTCTATAAGTTGCGAAGTAACTAAATTACTCATAGTCGCCTTATTGGCTCAACTGACGCTTATACGAACTCAGAATGCCCAAAACGAACGGTATTTTTCTGAGCACTAATTAGCTAAAAGACGAACACCAATAGATGACCCTTATAAGTATTAGCGCTGAAAACGCGTAAGTGTCCAAAATGTATGCATCCGTTTAGTTTAGGCAAATAATACATATATACAGTTTTCGATGTATCGAACTTCGATGTATCGATAAAAAAACATCTGCCCTTAAATTTTTTTAAATAAGTTAAAAACGAGAGTTAAATACGCAATAGCATAATTTTGGTAGTACAAAGTGCATATGCAGTGTTTGCACATTAACAAGGCTGTCAAAATAATAAAATAAATCACGAATTCGCGATACATATAATGTCAAAGATTTATTTAGGTGAAACATTGGAATTGAAATCAAAGAGAAATAGAACCACTATTTAACACCGAATTTAGGAACAACAGCTTCGACAACCTTTTTCCTGCTAAACGGTTCCGCTGTTGTGTTATGGTTGGTCCTGTTTTTGAAAAAAGTCTTTCACTTGGAACTGACTAAGATTTAATAGAAAGTTTCACTCAGCGCCACTAGGCCATCTGAGACTCTTAATGAATTTCCGAACAACCTAGCATACCACACTCCTTATTAAAAATTGCGTATTTAGTTCGTAGAATTTGTAATAAATGGTTCTGTATGTACTAATTGGCCAAAAACATCGATGTCAAACATCGCACCCCCCGAGGTAAAAAATGTATTTAATAAGGCTGAAAATTGTTATACAAATTGTATATTGCATATAAATAAAAGTTATGACAGTCAGTCAGCTGAATGTGGGGACGGAGCTGGTCAGTCGGCCGCAATGTATATACAAAAAAAATAAATATGTGCAATTCGTTTACTACACTTCAAAACTTTTGTGAGAGACACGCACGCTCCTCGGCGTTGCAGGCGGCGGCTTGTTTTTTTCTTTATTATTATTTAACTTATAATATTGAAAATTTATTATATATGTACAAAATATACATTACAAATAATATTACAATAATTCACGCATTGTTATCAAATTTTTCCTCCGAATCATCAAATTCGTTGATTTCGCTCTCACGATCAGAAGTTCGTACTTGTTCGTGCTTCTCAATGATACGTAATATAACAACATGATCAATCGTAGGTACCATTGATCGATTCTTCGGAAAACATACAAGATAGTTTTTCACTTCTTCACTTACTTCAATATTTTCTGATTGCACGAAGCTTTCAAATTGTAAAATAGGCATGACTAAGCTATCATTGGGTGAATGCGTTTGCATCTGTTAAAATGCTTTCCAGTTAAAAATCCATTCAAAGATCCACTTGCTAGCAATTCTCAAGAAGCAATTAATATATTTGAAATTCTGCAGGTATCTATATATTTGCCAACTGCTTTAAAATAAGCCATCTGAATATGAAAAGCACCAAAATGTATAAAGAGATTATTAAAATTCTGCTCATTTTCTCTCTCCGTCGATTGAATCTGTAGCGCAATTTTCGCTATAGCTAAGTCATATGTGACCTGCATATACGGTTCGTTACATTCAACTGCGACTTTTTGAGCTTGATGCATTGTTCTGTAGCAAACTAAATGGTAGAACTCAATTTCTCCTGGATTTAATGACAAAGATACATTGTTGTATTTTAAATTATATTTTGCACGAATTCGTAAAATTGCTTTACATTTTTTTAAAGTCTCCTCCGTAAATGATGTTAACGGCTGTTGCTTTTTGAGGCATAATACACAAATTTTATTCGTTTTGAAACGAAACACATGAAGCTATTTAGCTGAAAAGCCTTTATATTCCGGAGTAGAGGTTAGCCGGTGCTGGGGACAAAAAAGTATCTCTCTATAGGTACAATGCGAGCTATTGTGTACATAAATTTGGTCTCTTACCTGCGATCTTGCCTACTTTGATTTAAAATTGCCTGCAACGCCGAGCGCTCGCCCACAAAATTGATGACTAACCATTTTGCTTATGTTTGATATAACATTTAATACCCTCAAAAAAGTTTTGAAGTGTAGTAAACGAATTGCACATATTTATTTTTTTTGTATATACATTGCGGCGGACTGACCAGCTCCGTCCCCAGATTCAGCTGACTGACTGTCATAACTTTTATTTATATGCAATATACAATTTGTATAACAATTTTCAGCCTTATTAAATACATTTTTTACCTCGGGGGGTACGACAGCTTTGATAGTGTCCCTGAGACACTTGTTCTCAGTTTCGCTTGACTGACCGCAGTATTTTTGTGCACACAACCACCGTAATAAACTGTAAAAAAACTAGGCTTTGTAAATTCAGAGACTATTTTAGGCTCTGGCTCTTGGACCACTATACATGTACAAATAATTTTTATCTCGAAATAGTATCTTAATTTTTAAGTGAAGCTTTTTGGTTCTGGACTCGGTACACCGCGGACTATGTTTGGGCTCTTTTCTTGATTATTTTCATAAGAGAACTATCTATAAAAATTATTTCATTAATATAGAAATATAAGATTTTTTTTAAATATAGTTGATAAAATTAACATAATTAGATATTATAATGTATTTCAATAATAAATTCAATTTCAGGAGTTTTTATTTTTCATTAATAATTGTTATGATCATGGCGCCAGTAATAAACAATCATAATATATTCTAGCAATCTAGTAATATATCTATTCTTCATGAATCTAGCTATTCTAGCATACTCAATAGACGATACCTCTTTAGAATAAAAAACATCAATACACATGAGGAACAAGGATAAAATATATGAATCTGAAGCTAATTGACAAATAGTAATGTAACTGAGCACAGGCGCGCTTGTCTGGACAAGTATCGCTTCTGAAAACATCATTTTTTTACTAATAATTTTAAATTTTATATCCAATTTTTATAACATAGTAAATTTATACATTAATAATGGGTTGGGGTTTTGTTACTTGTGGCCCAAATGAAGCACTTGTCGTATCAGGTAAATAATATTGTTTATCTTATCTTACCGTAAATATTGTTTTAATTATCTATCAATTGATAGAAGGCGTGGTTTATTTCGTGTATTTAAATCAGTGATCTAATTCAAAATATAAATATGTACATTATCTAAGAATTATTAGTTAATTAGGTAGACTAAATCTTTAACGTTAATGTATTTTATATTAAAATTCTAATTATGTATATGAAATTTTAGGATTTTGTTACTCAAAACCTTTACTTGTTCCTGGAGGTCGAGCTTTTGTTTGGCCTGCTTTGCAAAAATGTCAGAGGTAGGAATAGAAAAATAATATTTTGACATTAGAATGTCATATCTAATAAATTATATTTTTATTTAGAATATCATTAAACACCATGACATTACAAGTGGAAAGTCCTACGGTATATACCAGTCAAGGAGTACCCATTTCAGTCACAGGAATTGCACAAGTAAGTTCATTTTCAAGAAAGGAAATTTATTTACTTTCAACTTTAAGCAACAAACTCGTGCATATATAGTATATCAGTTTATGCCCAATAAAAGTGTTCAAAATTACTAACTGATAATATTGATGTCGTAGTCTCAGATAGAGAATCTGTTTTTTTAAGATGATCGTAGGGATTTCATGAAACGTCGACGTATTGTGTAAACATAAAATGTTACATGTAGTGCCCGGGCGTTTCGTGAAAAGGACATCATACTTCGACTAGAGATAATCTCTGCTTCGACAGATAATGTCTAACATAATCTGCCATAGTTTAATTGATGAAGCTTCAAAAAGTGCCCAAGGAAAATGTATATTTTGTTACGTGAAATGTCAAAGAAAAGAAGGCATATTGTATATTAGTTTGAAATAAAAACTTTTATTCAAAATTAAATTAAAAATAACTCAGTCCATTTTTACTATATTCAATAACAATATAAAATAAATATTTTATTTCATTTTAAAAAAAACTGTCACTCCAAAAAATATTCAAAAATTAAATATTAAAAAATATAATATAAAAAAAAATTCAAAAATTAAATATTAAAAAATATATATAAACAAAATTCAATATCCAAAATTAAAATAAAATAAAAAACTCTCAAAGCATTTTGAAAAGGTATATGGAAGAGAACTTTTGAAAAAGTATTGAATAGGTACTTTCATTTTCGCAATTACAAGCAAAGTTATTACCATGAAGAATAGATATATTAGGAGATTGAACGACATAGGCAATTCGTCTGTTTTTGTGTCCTCAAAAACGTGTAGAGATCATAGTTATTATTTTCGCCACTAGCGGCAGTGCGAATCTGCCCGTACGGAATTATTATTATTATTACATATTAAAATCAACGGTTATCACATCTTACAAATAAAAATTGTAAGTATAAAAATTTTTTAATTTTATAAATGTGAAAAAATGGGACGATGTTGTACAGGGAAAGCATAGATATACTGTTATATATCTATGAGTGGAAGGTTGTTTAAGGTTAGGAATGCGTGTCTGCATTTACGAAAGGAATATGGTCTGTAATTACCGGTTGTCATCTTCTTTCTTTATCTAATATATGTTAGTATTGTAAACATATATTTGTAATTATTAATTGCAATTATCACTATGATTCTTCATCTTTTAATTTATTGCAGATTATTAAGAATTCTCTATTATTAATATTTATTTAATTATTACTTGATAATCGAAAACAATTTTTTATTATCTATAAAACTAAGACTTCTTATTAACTGAATGAAAGTGATTTCTTGGCGCCTACATTTAAACATTTAAATTCCGTACGGCACTGAGACCAGTGACCCCTACTGATAAAAGATAGTTACACCAATTCTTGACCGTTTTTTTAACATTACGTTCGCTCTCCTAATATATCTATTCTTCATGGTTATTACATACAAAATTATTTATTGGCACAGGAACCACTTTTATGTCATCGTGAATTGCACTGTAATTTTGCTTTTAAGTAATGACATCTACTGCTCTTGCATAGTGTTTTAGAAGGCTGGCACATATATTTTACGTTCTCTATATTTTGAATGACTTAATTTCATAACATTCATTATAATGAGCAATAAATAAGTCTCTGGCTTCCATAACAGCAATATCGTAAACAGCACTTCGTTAAAAAAATTTAATTTTACACGTGAAAACAAGACGTCGATTTTCATGAAATGTCTAGGGTCTTCGTGGAAAGAGATTTAACAATGAGACTACTACTACTAACAATGAGACTTTAATATAAAGCGAGGCAGATTATGTTAGACATTATCTGTCGAAGTATGATGCGTTTTTCACGAAATGCTGAGGCACTACATGTAACATTTTATGTTTACACAATACGTCGACGTTTCATGAAATGCCTAGAATCTTCGTGAAAAAACAGATTCCAATGAGACTACAACATTGATATTGAATGATAGATTCAATGATGAAATATAGATGGCAGTAACTAAGTCAAGTTGAACATAACAATATATTTATATTTTAATTAGACTATGTTTTTGAAGTAGAGCTGTCAACTTTCCGGGTTTGGAACAGTGAAGGGATTCTCTGTATGTTAAAAAAAAATAGATATAATAAAATTTCACGTTTCCAATATATAATAATTTTTAAATTTATTGCAATAATAAATTTAACCAAAATGTTCAATATTGTATTTTCATAATAATACAATTTGAGGACCAATTATATACAGTAAAAAAAGCTATGTGTATTTTTGTATTGTAATTATAATGCAATTGTTACTAACGATTGTTAATAATCTGATATTTCCTGACATAATTTATCTAAAAAATGAAAAGACAAATTATTTACCTAGAATATTACACATTACAATCTGCTTTCTTATCACCGGATTGTCAAAAAACAAAAACAATCACAATTTTTAATTTACTAAGTTACTGTGTGATTTGTTGTCTTTGGCAAAGGTAAAGAATCGTACCTACGAATTGAGAGACTGGGTGGACCAGTATATATGCCCCACCTCCGGGGCAAAAAATTCCCACGGGGCCGAGAATTTCCACGTTAAAAAAAGTAAGAGATAGAAGAAAAGTTTAAAGACAAAAAATTTCCGTTTTCTAAAAAGTATCAACTTGAAATTTTTTTTCATAAAATTAATTTATAGATATGTTATAATTTATGTTCAAACATTGTCAATAATTATTAGCGACGTGTCTGTAGCCACTCTAGTGACTGGTTTTAATCCGATTAGAATAAAATTTGGTATGTGAGGTGCTTGTAGCATTTGAAAGGCTAAGTTCGTTAATGGGTCAAATCGTACAAGGAAAAGTGAGGGGGGGGCTTAGGTAGAGTAGAAAACACAAAATTTAGTGTATTCCTCTTTATACTGGAAAAATAAAAAATGTAGCAAAGGAGCAAAGTTATAGAAAATTAATTTTATTATAATTTCGTTTCTTAACATTTTTTCTGTTACTCTAATATTTACAGAAAAATTTACGATTTAAGATTGAAAATTAAAATCCTAAACATCTTTGTATATATCAGAGTTTTGTAAAAAACATCAGGTAATGAACTGAAGTAAAGTTGTACATTTTTCGACTTTTCTAACATTAAAAGAGATATTCTCTATTATGTGTTTTCTTCTCTAAAATATCTAGGCAGTGAAAGTAATGATACCCCACCAAAAACAAAAATGTGAAAACGGCGAAGTTTTCGCATACAAAAAGTGGTGATGTCCCAGCAAAAACAAATGTTCGCCTTCAAAAGTAGTGAAATCTATGTAAGGGCCAAGTTGTTTAACCAAAGTGAGAAAATGATTGGTATAAATTTATTGTATAAGTATCTCAGGTGTAGGGTATTTAATATTTTACTTGGCAAGTTGTCTGATTTTCTTACACTTAGTATACACAGAAAAAACTATCCAAGTAAAATAGGACCCTGCAACTGATAATTTATAGCAATAATTTTCTTACATTTGTTAAACAACTCGTTCCTTACATACATTTCATTACCCTTGACGGCGAACATTTTTGTTTTTGCTGGGATATCACTACTTTTTGTATGCAAAAATTTGGTCCCTTTCACATTTTTGTTTTTGGTGGGATTTAATATTTAATTTAATATATATGATCATAATTGTAGATTGTCTATCGTTTATTAAAATAAACATTATTTATTATCGATTTATAATATAATATTATTAAAGTATAAAATATAAATTTAAATTGATTATGTCAGAAACAAAAAAAAAATATTATATACATTTATAAGTTTATATTTTTAGTATATTATTAAAAATATACAGACGTGTTTAATTACATGCACGTAATTTGGTATTCACTATTCAATTTAACCTTGATATATCTTTTTCTAAAAAAAACTATTCTTGCAGTTGGGTTTTTTTTACAATCTACTCAAGTTTTCCTCCTTTTTTACCTCTAACCTTTGATTTTGTGGAAAAATTTAACATACCATGTTTATTAACTTTTTGAAATAATATTTAAATCTAAAAATAAATATTTTGAACTCGAAATCGCTTATTTAATTCAGAAATAAATATGTGAAGAAAACCATTTTCGATATAATTAACTTACAAAAATTTATAAAATACTTGTTTATACTATCTAATATAATTATATAGTTATTTTTATATAATTTATAAACTTCATAAATGAAGTTCCTTTTTCAAAATTTTACATTTCACACAAGTCAAATCCATTCCGTTTATGAAAAAAAGCTTAGAACAAAAATTGTTAGTACATATTTTTATAACAAACATCGTTTATTGGAAATATTTTATCGCAAACCAAATAGATTCAGCACAAATATTTTCTATAGTTCGATTACTTATATCACAATCTTCCTTTAAACATCTCATCTTATTGATGAAAGTATACTTTTTTTTGGTGTAGTATCGATGTGTGTAAGTCAGATTTATTTGATTTTCGAGATCAAAAATCTAGTTTGTTTTAGAAAAACATGTTTATTTACACCAAAGGTTTGTACTTATCATCACTGTCGGTAAAAAAAAATTAATTTTATTACAAAAATATTGATATTGCACAGATGTTTAATCTTAGAAAGTCATTTAAATAAATCTGGTTCACACCAGACGTTTTAATATCGACATTTTTAATATAGACGTTTTAATGCGTAAGGAATAAAGTTGTAGAAAATCATGTTTGCTACAAGTCACCAAAGTGGCGGATGTAGAAAGGCCCGACTGAAACCCTATGTTGATAATTCACGTAACGCTCGCAAACAATTTCGAGCCATCGCAAGTGCTTTCATCCACTAACGCACCTATTATTTGGGTGTTTGGGGTTAAAGAATTTTTGAAGGAAAAACAATAAGCATATATAATTAAAAATATTATTATTTTAACTATATATAAAATAAATAAATGTTTTATGAGCTTCATGTAATTTTAGAGTTTTGAGAATTGTAATTTCTAAAATTATTATAATTATTTAAAAAAGAACCTTCAACTGAATTTTTATTTAGTACTGCAAATAAAATATTGTGTAAACAGCCATGCAACCTGTAATACACACTATATCTGAATTGTATGGCAGGTTCACACCAGATTTTTTAAGTACCTAATCGTAGCTTCAAAACAAATGAATTAGTGAGCGATTTTGGCTGATTTGCGATAGCATTACTGTCAATATTGGGTGTGGCTAGCGAAATAAGCGCATCGACGCTTAAATAGACGGTAATTTATAAAAAAAATGTTAATAGTAAATAAACAAATTTATAATACATTGACATCAAGACAGTTAGAGATCATATGCATTCCACTACCATAAAATCTCACCAGCCAAGTAGCCGAGCTACTTGGCTCGTAGCAAGTAGCTACGTAGCAAGTAGCTCGTAGCAAGTCTAAGGCGTCATGTCTGCGCAGTATGCAGTACTTGGAAACTGGGAGGTTATGGATTTGAATCCTGACATCGACAGTTTGTCAATTATAAAAAAAAAAAAAGAAAAAAAAGGGGCGGTTGATTGACTAAACTGTCGGCGTATGGACAAGAACGAAGTAACCGGCTTGAGAAGGTTTTCCTTCACGAGCTCCAGATGAATATCGGCATAGTTCCTATCATAGTAGGCTGCAGCCGCATATCCTACCAATTCCTAGTCTACTCACAAATTCCTTCCACTCCACTCACATCCTCACATCCTAAGGCATCACAATGGACCTTATGGTCGAAGTGTAGCCAGTCCAGGGCAGCCTTTACAATCTACCTCTACCTCTCTACCATAACATCTCAGTTAGTTCAGAGGCAGATCGTTGGTCTAGAATGCCAAAGTTCGTAGATTCGATTCTCATCCTAGATGTGTATGATTTTTCATATCAAGTATTTTATGTTAAAGAATGTTATCAATGTTCAAACATATTATTTTTATGTACAAACTAAGTAAACGCTAGTCACTTGCGTTGGTATAATATAACCGAAAGGCAACCATACTAACAATCGATAAATTGACACTAGTTTACAAAAAAAATTCATATATAGTATACAAATATGTATATAGTATACATACAAAAATTAATAATACATCGATCTAAAGATAGTGAAAAATTATATGCATACCATCACCATAGCCTCTGGTAGGTCGGAGGCAGAGCGTTGGTCTAGAATACCAGAGGTCGTAGGTTCGCTTCCCATCCTAGATGATGTGTATGGTTTTTTATAACAATATTTGATATCAAAGAAAGGTCGTGAATACAGTGATTACGTGTAATGGATGATTTAGAATTTAGATTAAGTTAATAATTTCCAATAGTACATAACAAATTTATAATACATTGACATCAACATAGCCAGAGGTCATAATAAGTGCATTCCACTACCATAACATATCAGGTAGTTCTCAGGTAGAGCGTTGGTCTAGAATGCCAGAGATCGTGGGTTCGATACTCATCCTAGATCAGTATTATTTCTCATATCAAGCATTTGATGTCAAAGAATGAAACCTTCAACTTAATTTAGTACTACAAATAAAAAATTGTGTATTACGCACAACCTATATTACACAGTATGTCTGAATTGTGTGGCAGGCTCAGATTTATTAAGTAGCTAATCGTAGCTTCAAAACAAATGAATTATTGAGCATTTTTGACTGATAGCTGGTATTTGCGAGAGTATTACTGTCAATATTGTGTGGTTAGCAATTCAGAAGCGCTTTAAAACGCGTCAACGTGCACTTTCCCTCTATGATGTGCAGCGAATGTTCCAAATAAAAAAATCAATCAATGCGCATTCGCTGGACAGAAAAACTCAATGCGCTTTAAAGCGCACCGTGATCGGTAAACATACCCATATAGTTTGAATACCCATTCCCCTTTATTCGTGAAACTTTTTAAAATTTGAATTAAATCTTGAATTTATGTTTCTTTACTTCTAGGTTAAAATTCAAGGACAAAATGAAGAAATGCTCTTAGCAGCATGTGAACAGTTTTTAGGTAAAAACGAATCTGAAATTCAAAATATTGCTTTAGTGACTTTGGAAGGACACCAAAGAGCTATTATGGGTTCGATGACTGTAGAAGAAATATACAAAGATCGAAAAAAATTTAGCAAGAATGTGTTTGAAGTAGCATCGTCTGATTTAGTGAATATGGGTATTACGGTTGTTTCATACACGTTGAAGGATATTCGGGATGAAGAGGTAAGTTGAATTTAATATAATCCTGATTAAATATGTCGTTTATCAAGTATGAATACAATTATTTTGAATTCGAGAAACCTTGTTAGGTAGAATTTTCAAATTCTTTCTTTAAAGAAGTTCTTTTATAATTCTTTCAACTGGTCAGCAACATTATGTTTTTTATATACCTGTCTTGTAAGCTTTCAAAATTTACTTAATTTTGATAAATTTTTAACCGCATCAAGAAATTTTTTGTTGTTGAATTTCTTCTCTAAATTGACTTGCCGTAATGATGTTGTTGTAATAACGAAGAGATTTGATTTAGCAATATTTTACCTTTAAGAAACTGTTTTGTGCTTTGTAAATTTATTTAAGTTTAAAAAATATTCTATGATAGTGGGGTAGTTGTGCTTTGTAAATTTATTTAACTTTTTAAAATAATCCTATGATAGCGATCGGTAGATTCGATGTATTTATGTTCAAAATTTGGTCCATAATTCATTAATTAGATCTCGTGAGTTCAAGATGGCCACGCATGCAAGTTCTGAATATGTATATCTATTCTTTGATTCGAAGATTTGCAATTAGTTGCCGATGTATACAACTTGTATAGACTGACTTGACACACTCGCTCATCACGAATTCTTCTTAAGACATAACTATCAGACCTTGAACTCATAACTTGTACCTCACACTTGAAATTTGGTAGGTCTGTTGCTTATGCTACATAGGCTTTCGCTAAGAATGGACTTGAAATGTAAAAAGTATGTTCCATGCTTCGTGAGAATCCGTTAAAAATGGGTTTTACGAAAATCAATTTCCAAGGGGGTTGAGGGGGCGTAAAAGATCAAAATCCTCCCGTTTTTAACTAAAAGTTCTATAGACCTGAAATTTGGAAGATATGTTCCTAATGCTTTGTAGGCAACTTAAAATTGTATACCCGTGCGAAGCTGATGCGTGTTAGCTAGTCATTTTATATAGGAATGACTGCTTAACATGTAATTAACTTATATCATAGAAAGTCCTGAATGAAATTGATGGCCGAGTCCGTTCTGTTTGATTGGATGGGGATAATTACATGTATCGTCAGTTTAAATATATGGTTAGGTTTTAATTCTGCAATGTTAATAATTGCCATTTAAAATACAACAAAAGACAAGCTGTATACATTCAAGAGTGATACAGTAATTTTAAATTTTTTCCAAAATGCATTTGAAAATACCTTCATCTTTGGCTCAAAAACTGCACATTTTAAACTATGTTATATTCGATTATAATTATAATTATATATTATAATTTGGCTCAAATAAATCCTTGTTTATTTAACAACAATTTACATAGTTTTATAAAAACTTCTCTGAATTTTAAACTGTTTTAATCGATTATAAAGAATAAATTTGTAGTTTCTCCATAAGACCCATTAAAAGTATGATTTTCAATATCGAAAAAAACGAAAAAATGCATTTGAACTAACATTTTGGAGCATACCAATGAATTCGTATTGACTTTTTTATAACATATTTAATTTACAGGAACTTTTCTGCATTATTTTTCTCTTTCGAACGTCCTTAATTGCTTGATATGAAAAATCATACACATCTAGGGTGGGATTCGAACCCACGACTTCTGGTATTCTAAAACTTAAAAATACCCAGGAACAACATTTTCGATTTTTCTTGCCTTTTTATTATTGACTACCAATTAAAATCAGGATTCAAATTGATGAAATCTGTGCAAAATTTTGAACCAAAATACATTTTCCCAAGTATGAAAATAATAAATATATACTGATAACCAGAAATGTAATATTATCCCTAAAAAATAACTACACATCCTATTTCTTTTAATGTAGACTCGTTAGACTATAATTGCCTTTATTAGTGACTCGAAATTTTTAGTTTTATTACAAACCAAACTAAAACTGCAATAATTTCGTAATACAATATTATGCCCAAATAAAATCGTATATAAAAAACAATTGTTTGATATTTGAAATAATAAAAGTAATTAATTTTTCCATGAATGTTTGAAATGTAATTGTTATTTCTTCGATATTATATTCTTTTTTTGTTGCTTACAAGGGTGCCAAGGTATGTGCTTTTTTAATTAAAAGTTGTTTAACAAAAATTTAAAGTTGCTTTTATTTTTACTAAACAATAATAGAAAATGATAATAAAACAACTTTATATTTTAATTGTGTAGAAATTTTCAGCCTTTATAATTTTATTTATTTTTGAAATGAATTGTTTTTGTATTTAATATTTTATGGTTTTAATTTCACGTGTTTTGTTGTTTTCATTGTAAGTTTTATTTTTTTACAGCCATGTAATTATAAATTTAGCAATATTCTAATTTTGGAAACCACGCATTCATGAAATTTAATCGTTAATAATTACAATTTATTAAATGTATAGATTTCAGACCAAATACAGTGTTCCAAATGTCACTGGACCAATTTAAAATGCATTAATAACTGTTTATAACCCTCTGTATATGTATTTACAATATACATACCTTATTATACCTTATAATACCTTATTATAAATTCAGGCCTGAATTTGTACCATTAAAAAATATTGATCGTAGAAAAAAATTTTGTTTTAGTAAGTGTCCATAAAATGATCTAGGATTACAGTCCACGCTTCTTCTGTCTAATTAATGACGTAAAATCCATTTTAGTGCGATTTCATAATAAGCATTTCTCAAAATCTTAGAAATACTTTTTGTTCTGTTTCTCAAATTAGTTGTAATAAACAATAAAAATGAAAAATTATATTGTTTAAATTATTCTGTTTTAATTGATTGAAATTTTTAAATTATGTAATTATTTGATCCTAATCGTCTCAAGTGTGTTTGCGTGTTATACTTACTTCCACTTATTAAATATCAGACCTGAAAAACACAATTAGAAACAATAATTTACTCAAAATATAATTTTGCATTAATTAATGAGTTTGGATGATCAGAATGACACTTCTGTGAGATCCTCCGAATGCCTATCAGATATATGTCTGGAGCTATAGTGAAATAGTATTAATTCTAGATAAATAATCTGCTGGAATGTTTTCTCTCCCTTAGATGTAACGAATTCCATAGATAGTAACGTATATCACAATTTAATAAAAAAATTTAATTACCAGCGTATTTTAGTGGTTTATGATCGATTTGAATAAATAGAGATTTCCTAATAAATAACGAAATTTGTGCATGCCAAAAACTTACCATAAAAACAAGAATGAACTTTATTAAAAAATAAGAAATAAAAAGTTCTACACAATCTATACTCAGAAAGAGGAATGATAATGAAATCTCTTCTCTGTGAATAAGTTTCCAATACTGTCTAATTGTCATGGGGCTAGTAACGGGTCTCCTAGTTGCTAGATTGGCTCCATTCCAACTTTTCCTTAGTGTTGAAACCTGAAATAAATCCGTAGAAAAAAAAAACAATAGATATTATGGAGGGTCGATAGGCAAAAAACATTGAATTTTTAAATTATTTGAATGGAAAATCTGGAATAATCAACTTGTTTTTTATTTTTGGGATCGAAAGGGATGAAAAGATGAATTAAATCTTTATTTTCAAATATCTAAATAGAAAAATATATTTTATAAAAGACTATTTGTCCAGTTGTTTATTATCAAGGACATTGTGTACCACAATTATTTACAACCTTAAGGTAGTTCATTCATGCCAGTCAAAGGAAAAGGTATAAAATACAGTATGTAAACATACTTATTACAACAACTATGCCAATTAAACATATTTAGTATAACATATAAAGTGTTTTATGTTATACTATGCAAGATTTATGTTGATAGTGATTATTTTATATATTTGGTGGCGTAGTTGCAAATTATCACCCTTAGGTTCAATAAGTAAGATATTTATTTTTGAAAGAACTCTACAAAAATGTTTTTTCTGTTTTATAAAAAAAATAGTATGAACGGTTTTCACGTATACCGTGCAAGCTACAAATCTCAACTTTTATTGCGAATATCTCGATAATCTCTCCACAACCGGCCAAAAAATTGCTTTGGCCGCTTATTGTTTAAAAAATAAAATTAAACAAGTGAAAATAACAAATAACTGAGTTAATTGCTTAAATACCCGTTATATACTGAATTTATAAAAAAGTTTTAAACAAAAGTATTTCTTAAAAAGGAACATTTTTTGTCTTTAAATTTTTGTTCTATCTCTTACGGTTTCAAAGATAGGCAGTTTTGCTTTTTAGCTCTAGAACACACACTAAATTTAAGCTCGTTACCTCTTTTTGTTTTTGAGTTATCGTATCCACAGACGGACGGACGGGCATGCGGAAATGGACTAATTGGTCAATTTATGAACAACTATAATAAAAATTTTGTTCTACGATCAATATTTTCAACCGTTACAAAGTCAGAACTAAACTTAATATACCCTGATATATATTATATATCGTGTATACAAATAAAGGACAATGGTCTTAATAAAATATTCCAATTTCATAAAATTCTTAAGATAAATGAATTTTCGAGTGAACTACCTTAAATTAGCAGGCAAATTATTTTATGGGGTTTGTCTAAATGCAACATAACAATTACTATACTCTTATCATATATAAAATTAATTGTTTATTTTACCTTGAGAGCATTATAATTAGGAACTTGATTAAATATATTATTATTTTTTTATTTTAAAACTGTTTTTATATTTAGATTATATTATTTTTCTATAGTCATTTAATTTTTTTTTAACTTGCTTATTAGCTTTTTTATTTGCTTTTTATTGTTAATAAAATTTTATTATGATTTTGTTGCTATCACACTTAATATATTTATTGTTTAATAAGTACAATAATTTATTTAATTACTAATTCATATTAGTAATTTTCACATACAAATTTTTTAATTCAGTAAATGTTTTTGATATTTCAATTTTAAAAATTAACAACACTATCAAACCAAAAAAGCTTATCATTATTAGTTAAAGCAATATTTCATTTAGCGACTCTATTGCGGCAATTGAACTGCATAACGCGTTTCACTCATTTTTTACGCACAACATGACAAAAACTGTACTTTCTCTTTAATTATACAGGGTGTTAGAACAAGGGGTTCAGAACTTCAGGAGCGTAGAGTAAGTATATACTTTATTACTCATCCTAAGTAACAATCTTATTCATCTTTAATCATGGATATAATTTGTTTTATTACAATGACATGGATATGAGCTTTCATAAATCGCTACTTACTAATCCTTAAATTAAGCGCATGCAACCGTAAAGAGAAGAGAAAACTTTTTTTAATTTTTTCTATTTCGTTTCCGGTCGTAAGTTCTTAATTAAATACTAGAAATTAGAACAGGAAACTATTCTATTTTCTGATATTAATTGTTGCATGTACGCAGGTTAAATGTTCAATAAGAAAAAAAATCAATACGTCTTTTTTTTTTATTTACCTCATGTTAAAGTGGTACCATCTGAGCTTTGCGCAAAACATATAATTAAACTGGTGGAATCCACCATGCTTGTTTTCACAGTTAAAAAAATTAGAACAATTTAAAATTTTTACTTGTCTAATCCCAAAGAATTAGTTAATTGGATTAGAAAACTAATATTAGGGTTTTATACCGAGCATCTAAGTTTATCTATGTTTATCCCAGGGCACACTTACTAACTTGCCAGCATAAATCACCTAGATTTTCTACTAGGCTTTGTTAAATCCACAAAATTTAGAGGATAATCTCCCAAACTGACAGCACTTACTAAGCAAAATTTAATTAGATACCTATACTTAGTTTACGAAGGACTTAGTTGTTCTGAACACGATCAATGTCTTGTAATAAAATAATAAAATTATTATCAAAACTTGCATGAATTATTAAATAAAACCTTAAAAGTTTTTAATTTTAAAAATCTATCGGGCAACTAATGTGAAAATGCAGTTTTTAATAAAAAATATGAAAATCCATAAATTTTGAGGAAAAACTTCGGCTTCGATACTAACAGCTTTATAGCTCTAGAATAAAACATAAAATTGTTACGTTATCATGGGCATGTGGTCTCACAGATAGCTTATCATTTCAAGATGGATTTCATTTATCGATTAACAATTGCAGTTTTACCATGCAGCAAATCATGAAGGCAAATAAAAGTAGTAAAAAAGATATCCATGCCTGCCTATCGGTCTGCCATTTCAATGCAGCTTTCTTTCCTTTCAAAATTTCTAGCTTAATTACAATAGTCTTGAGTAAATACGAAAGGACTAAAACATTAAAGTTGTACATTCTATCAGATTATCCGAGAAGTTAGTTTAGGCATATCCTTTACTTTTAAGCTTGTTTGTTAAAATAAATGATTTTATGAGATAATCTCTCAAAATACTCTTCGATACATATCGAATCTATATCGACCCTCTTGCAAGTTCTGAAATCTGAATCCTTCTTTCTACACACTGTATTTATGGTACTGCAATTTGAAATATTATTTTGAGAAGGCAGCTTAGAAGCTATAGTGTCGCAAGCAACATGGTAGCACTGTATTTTTAAATTAAATTATTTTTATTAAGAGAATAAACATTGTATGATATTTGTTTATAACAGGGATACTTACAAAGTTTGGGTATGGCAAGAACAGCCGAAGTGAAACGTGATGCCCGTATTGGTGAAGCAGAAGCGCGTGCGGATGCAAAAATTAAAGAAGCTATGGCTGAACAACAACGTATGGCAGCACTGTATTTAAATAATACAGAAATTGCGAAAGCACAAAGAGATTTTGAATTGAAAAAAGCTGCTTACGATGTTGAGGTACAAACAAAAAAAGCTGAAGCTGAACTAGCATATCAATTACAAGCCGCTAAAACGAAACAAAGAATTAAAGAGGAACAAATGCAAATAAAAGTTGTTGAACGTACACAAGAAATTTTAGTTCAAGAACAAGAAATGCAACGTCGTGAACGTGAATTAGATGCGACTGTACGACGACCTGCCGAAGCAGAAAAGTTCCGACTCGAAAAAATAGCTGATGCTAATCGCAATCGTGTAATTTTAGAAGCTGAAGCTGAAGCAGAAGCAATTCGATTAAAAGGTGCGGCTGAAGCTTTTGCTATTGAAGCGAAAGCTAAAGCTGATGCTGAACAAATGTCGAAAAAAGCAGAAGCATGGAAAGAGTACAAAGAAGCAGCCATGATTGATATGTTATTAGACGCATTACCAAAGGTAATTATATAAAGGTTAACTGCTGTCCATCAAAATTAGGCTAATAAATTGTATATGGTATTTTACCACCCCTCATTTTAAAGTTTAATATGATTTTGACCTGACTGTAAATTGAAAGGTAAAGTGTTTGTATGCGAGTGCATTTCTGTATTACCTATTATAGCTTTAACGGCTGGACTGATATTGATAAATGCTCTGGGTTGTTGAAGTTTTTCACGACAATTGACGAACACTCTATATAACAGTTAATTTAGTTAAAAAACATAGTCGAATTTTAGGTTAATACAGTGAGGTAAAAAATCCTTAAAGAATGGTTTGCTTATAGATATTTAATCATAATTTCAGGTTGCTGCAGAAGTTGCAGCTCCATTATCACAAGCCAAGAAAATAACGATGGTATCTAGTGGAAGTGGAGACATTGGTGCTGCAAAATTAACAGGCGAAGTGCTTACAATTGTCACAAAGGTTCCAGATCTTGTAAAATCAATTACCGGTGTTGATATTTTAAAGGTATGTAATATATAATTTATTTCAATTTATTATAAACAAACATTCATTTGAATTGATTGAGCATTAAAAAGAGGTTGTTGTGATTAATTTAAAAATGATTTAGAATGTCAGGATGAATTCATTCAAAATTATTAATATCAATTGAATTAAATAGGTTTTAATTCTACATTATGTATAACTAAGGCGAAGGGTTTACCAACATTTAATGCTTTTATCATATAATTAATTATATAGACTGTGTGATTAACTTGCAATAATCATTGATGCATCTATAAATAGATGTTGGCAACAAATAAATTGACACCCGTTAATCTCCTTGTGTTACCAATACATAAATTATTGCTGACATGCAGAATAATACTGAGTACAAAGTAATAGTTACATATATATAATGAACGTATATAAAATTGCATCAATAAATATTTGATGCAACATGAAGGATCATGTGTTTGAAATTTTAGTTTATGTGTATGATTACATAAAAGCGATTATGAGTAGAATCTAAAAACAAGAAAATAAAAAATTTATGTCCGTGTGTATGGATGTATGTTCTTTGGCTCTACGTCTAGTAGTAGTAGTAGCGGAGGAAAGTTCGAAGCCTGCCAAGTAGGTCTTTTTAGGTCTATTTTTTACTGATCCCTAAACGACAAGGAATTTCTATGTAGACTGGGAATTGGTAGGTTGTGCGACTGCAGCCGATATTGAAATGGCAAAAACTATGCCGATATTCATCTAGAGTTTGTGAAAGGAAACTGCAGAAAACCTTCACAAACATAGTCGGTTACTTTCGTTCCCGTCCATACTCCGACAGTTTAGTCAATTACTGCCCCATTATTTTTTTTAAATTTAATTGACAAACTGCCAGTGTTGGAAATCGAACCAGCAACCTACTAACTACTGGATCGCACGGGCTGATTTCGGCTCTACATCTACACCTGAACCAATCCATAAAAAAATTAAGATCAGTTTAAATACAGACTTCGATTAATATATTTCTATCTATCCTATATCAACTCTACCTCAAGCTTGGCCGGGCCCTTTTTTAAGTTTTTATATTTTTTTTAAAATTACGACTAGTTTAGAAAAGTTTCTATTTTTATTATAAATAGTTTAACGATGACATGCCATATTTATTTTATTTGAATATTAAAATTCAATTGATATGTGAAGTTTGCAATATAAATAAATTTACTGATATATTTTACTCGGCCTTGCGCACTACCGTGCTCTAGATAAGTTCAAGCTATTTGTATCATTTACAAAATCCAAAAACTGCGTATAGTCTATAAATGTCTAGTAAAATCCTAATCGTATAGGAACCCTCTGAAATTCCGGCAGTTTGGATAAAAAACCTTAAAAATTAAAAGATAGATAATATGCGTGTATACATAGAGTATTAAAATAATTTAAAAAGTTTATTTTTTATATTCGTAGTCGTACGTACGGTCCCCGTTGGCTGGAAAAACTGACAGTTTCTCATTACGCGAAAGTTTTGGCAAGATCTGGGTTACCTGGATCTGGATAGATATGGGTTACCTACGCGGATCACTACTGATCAAAGTAAACAATTTCAATTACTTATGTGGACATATTTTTTTGTCTAGTCGCCTAATAGTCCAAGGAATTAAGCATATTTCGCCAACTGCTTATCACCCTAACAGCAATGAAATTGTTGAGCGATTTAAACAGTCACTCAAAATGTGCTTAAGGTAGTACCCTCGGTTATAGAATTACTGTTTAGAATTTAATGAAACTTGGCATATTAGTACATTACAATAATATAAAAAACCAGGTAAATTTTTAAAGAGCTGCAGAGAACCAGAAAAAAGATATTAATATAAAAAAATTTTGCCTTTACCATTGATCCTTATGAAAAATCACAGATTTTATTTTATTTCACAAAAAGTACCGTTCAGATTACAATAAAAGTGGTATCAAAAAAAAAAAAAAAAAATTTCGAACATTTTGGTTACTCACAAATCGAGGTTCAGAGAGTATGATAAGAGTAATTAGCAAATAATTACGAAAAATGTACTATGTTAATTACATGTGACAACGCCATCAAAGAGGTTATGACGCGCGCAAAATTCAAACATACCTCGAATGCGGCATGTGTGGATATCAATGTTATACACATTTTTTCATTAATATTTCGATGAAGTTTTTTTGCAATTATACTAAAGTTTACCTAAAAGGAAAATCTATTTTTTTATAAACGATGATATCTTGTAGATTCCGAAATCAAGAAGGTATGGATACACCATCTGAATATCGGTAATACTTACGAGTTCACAGTTACAAAAATAAAATCCTTGTACCAAAAATATCAGGTACTTTTTGGCCTATCATATTAATCTAATTTTAACCGATGTTGATGAAATTTCTGAACTTAACGAAGATGTCCACAACCATTTATATTTTCCAAAAAAACATTTTTAACATAAACAAATTAATAAGTAAATATTATAATAATCTTTTGCATTTAATTGACAACTAAACTATTTATAATGAGGTCATACAGCGTCCATGATGACCGCCGGTTTGAGGTTGGGGAGCCTGGGGGAACCTTAGATATTTACCGAGGTTGACAAAAAAATTATAAAAATATTCATTAATGTAATGTAGATAAATATTCTGTGATTTCAAGATTTTGTTACGTACCCCTTAGCTTAAAATTGGCAAATCGATATAATCGTCATTCGTGAAATGCCTGGCTATTGGTGGCTTACAGTATACATTGGTCAGGTGAAAAACTAAAAATCGGGAATAATCGAAAACCTTTGAATTTGGGATACAATTTTTGTTGTAAAATAATTTTAATTTTATAAACATAGTATATAATTTTTGAATAATAAATATTTTTGTTTCGGGTATACAAAGTTCAAAAAAATATTAAATAAAACAAATATTTGATATTTTCGTAAAATCACTTTATTTGACTAGTTTCGAAACACAGTTCCTTCTTCAGAAACAAATAATTTGAAATCACATTATTATTATTATTATTTTCTCATATTTTTTTTCTGAAGAAGGAACTATCTATGTTCCGGAACTAGTCAAAGTATTTAATAATGATAATGGATTTTTGTCAAGTAACGACCCATTCAATACAAAACTAAAAAAAAAAACTTTTACATCGGGTATACAAGGTTCAAGAAGTTTCGGTGCGGCTGTGAGAATAACATACACAATTATTAATTTTAATAACAAAATTTTATTTTTATAAATTTCATAAAATATTGATTACATCATTACTGGCAGTATCAAATTTTGATGACGTCATCTATTTCGGAGTACAGAGTTCCACACTCTTGATTGTTTAGGGCAAATTATGAAAATAGTCCTATTTTTCTAGATTTGGGCGTCTGTGAAAACTAATGAAAAATTTTGATCAAAAATAAAATTCGTTAATTGACTTAGTTAATTAAATTATTCTCTCTTTTATTCTAAAGTCATTATAATTATATTTTTTAAATTGTGATGTTTAGAGTAATGTATGTAAGCTAAGTCTATTATTAATTACTGTATTGAGTTAACTAAAGATACCCATCCATATTTAATCCAATTTAGTAGTTGTACCTGTAAAATAGGAAAAAAATGTTAGTTATGTATTTTCATAAAGTTTGGTTTTTAGTCTCAGTGGATCTATTAAGATATTTAAAAAATAACTAAGCGGTCACTCATTTATTATGTAAGGGATTTCAGGAAATAGGGGGAGGGAGTGAAAAAAGTAGTATTATCTACGTGAAAGCAAAGCCATTGAAAGTTTTTTCTTAGAACCAATTTAATAATTTATTTGGCAAGCTCTCAGATTTTTTATGTATAAAAATATTTTTTTATATGGAGTTGTTAGGATGTTAGGTAGATACAATAGGAGGCAAAAGTACTTTAAATAAGAAATAACAAATAATATGAACAAATTTTGAGAGTGAATGTACCGTTAATTTAAATCAACAAAAACGTATATACTTTTTCTTTCTATACCATATACGTATAAGTGACAAAGATAGACTTTTTTAATTTCTATTTATAATTTTTTTTCTCAATAACCGTTTAGTGAATGTTAATAAATTGTGCAGAATTGTTTCTATAGAGTTCAAGTCATATATACTTCGAAAATTTGGAACGCTTTGTAGCTTTTTTAACGAGGATTCTACTAAATTTTCGTCCTTTTCGTATCATTTTCGATTTACCTACCTAACATCTTTAAGAATATGGGGGAATTATTTCAAAATTTTTGTTTTTGGTGAATATCATTACTTAAGGATGTTGCAGCATGAAACCACTTTTCGACAGATTTAGCTCTTTTTTTTCACAGGCTAAAAATAACGTTTTCTAATAAATCCCGAAGTTTTAGAAATTTTGACCGTTTAGAACGCGAGATAATTAAAAGCAAACTAATCATTCTCTCTCATTAGAAGCACGTGTGTAAAAATTCATGCCCGCCCAACTATTATCTGTTGTATTAAAAAAAATCATTTTCTCTCATTAGAAGCATGTACACTCCCGTTCAATAAAATTGAACAGACCCGAACCAAATCAGTCTCTCATAATTTTGATTATTTTTGTAGTAACAGATACAACATTTTATTTTATTTTTAAACGTAAGAGTAAGATATAACACTTAACATGTATTAGCATTACATATATTTTTTAAATTCTCACTCTGTCACTGACAACACCTTATATACAAATAAAAAGATAAATTCAGTTTATACTTCCATTTTTTTTTACACACTTAAAAAATATACTACTTATCTTTGTTTATAAATAAATAAAATTATAAATTATAGAGAGAGTTACAAATATAGGAGTTTTATAAAATGTAAGATAATTAACATTTCAGGTCAGTTCATTTTTTTTGAACGGGAGTGTATATAAAAATTCATGCCCGCCCAACTATTATCTGTTAATAGTTTATTAAAAATTTAAAAAAAAATCCCGTTTTACGTTTGGTTTCGAAATATAAAAGTTTAAAATTATTTTTTATTTCAAAATTATATTAATTTGTATATATGAATAGTGAATATATCTATGTGTTGTGTTAGTAAAAATGTGTTAGTAATTGCGCTTGTTAGTAAAAATAAAATCAAACAGTTACTGGGCAACCCTAAGGATAAAATTAGTAATGAAAAACAATCGGGCATATATGGTGTTAATTGTCAAAACTGTTCGAAAATTTACGTTGGTCAAGTCGTCGCCAAATCGGTATTCGAATCAAAGAACATCTGGCTCATGTGAAATTTGGGAGAACCGAAAAATCGTGTATAGCGGCGCACGTTATTGAAAACAACCATAAAATTGATAAATCGAATCTAAAACTACTTAAATCGGTACAAAACCCCACAGAATTAGATGCATACGAAAGCATCTACATATACAAATTGAGAAAACAGGTAATGAATTTAGACAATGGCCCAATTCCAAATTCTGATTTAATAAATATAACCATTTTCAAAAATAAAAATCCAATACCTGAATGTCAAGGTTAACGTAGGTACACTCACTTTCGTGACAAAACAAACGCCGCATAGTCACCAAAGAATACCGCCAATAAATAGGTGGGGCTTTCCACACACCTAATCCAGTAGTCAGGCAACATAAATAATCCTCAAGTCAGATTATACCCTCAGCCAAATCGTATAAAAGGACAGAATTTTTTAATATCATTGTGACACAGGCACCAAATTAGCAACAAGCAACATATCTCTGAATCCATATCCCAGAGATAGTTACGATTAGCTAATTCATACTGATGATGACTACATTGTAGTCGAAATACGTATTTATAAAATACAAACAAATGTTCTAGGAATAGGGGCAAAATTTGAAATATAATTTCAAAAAAATCCTAGAGTTCTCTTTGATTATTTTAATAATCTTTATTATATACAGGTTGTCCCAGAACAACCTGGAACCCATCGGTGAAGTTGTTCCTTAGGTCAAGACGAACTCATTTTACTATATAACATAGGTCCGGAAATGATTTGTTTATCCGCTAGCCACCTTTTTGTGTTTTTTGCTTTATAATTTATATGCTAAAGCAACAATCGTCCAAATTTTCAATTCAATCGGACAACGCGTTGTGTATGTAGCGGTATCGCATTTTCATTAAATTATTATTATAATATTATTTATCATTTTTATCTGTTGCTTAACAACTATAACTTCTCTCTTTTATCACGGTTGCTTTGAATGTTAACAACTTTGATAATTTACATATAAATATATAATATGTCATAATTCAATCTAATAAAGATCAATTATATCTTTAACACTTATTTATTATTTATTTAAATAATAATAATTATCTATTATACTAATCAATTATCTCTACATTTTGGTCTATTTGAATTTTTGAGAATGCCTTTTGGTTTACGCAATGCAGCTCAAACTTTTTCTAGATTTATGGCAGATTTATTCAGAAATGTAGATTTTGTTTTTACTTATCTTGATGATCTTTTAATCGCGAGTGAAAACGAAGAAAAACACATTCAAGATCTCAAAACTGTTTTCAACATTCTCAATGAAGCTGGAATTTTAATAAATTCTTCGAAATCTATTTTTGGTGTAACAAAATTAGATTTTTTAGGACAGCACGTAGATTCTGAAGGAATCACCCCTATTCCTTCCAAAGTTGAATCTATTTCAAATTTTCCTATTCCGAACGATCAAAAATCACTCCGAAATTTTCTTGGGATGATTAATTTTTATAATCACTTTATTCGGAATTGTGGTGACATTTTAGCTCCATTGAATAAACTTGTTGAACACGGTAAAACTTCAACGAAGTCAGTTATTCTTGATGAACGTGCAATTTCAGCTTTTAATTTAGCTAAACAAAAATTAATTGATGTTGTTAAATTAGTACATCCTGTTTCGAACGCTGAAACTTGCATTCTCACTGATTCCTCCGGTACTGGCATTGGTGCAGTTTTGCAACAAAAAATTCATAACGTCTGGAAGCCACTCGCTTTCACATCAAGAAAACTGACAGACACTGAAAAATGATATAGTACATTTTCAAGAGAATTATTAGCTATTGTTTTTGGCATAAAAAAGTTTCGTCATTTCATTTCAAATCGAAATTTTTTCATTCAGACTGACCACAAACCTTTAATAAATGCTATTAATTCTCGTAATGAAAATTTATTAAATCGTGATATACGTCATTTAAACTTTGTCAGTCAATATACAACTGATCTTAGATACATTAAAGGTAGTGAAAACATTCCGGCTGATTGTTTATCTCGAATTAATACAATTTCACTACCTTCAGGTATAGATTTGATTAATATTAAGAAGATTTCTGATCACCAGAAATGTGATCCTCTTCTTATTAATTTGTTAAAAAATCCAAAATATTCTTTAGAAATTCGTACTCCTCCGAATTCTCTTTTTAAGGTTTATGTGGAGACTTCTTTGAAAATTCCCAGAATCTTCGTATCTGACATTGATATAGAAGATGTATGGAAAGCTGTCCACAATCTTGGTCATCCATCAATTAGACAAACCTTGAAAAAAGTACGCACATTCTTTTTTAACCCTAATCTTATTTCGCGAATCAAAAATTTGACTCGATCATGTCCGATCTGCCAATTAAATAAAATCACTCGTCACACTAAAAGTGATTTTATGCCAATTGAAGAACCAAGTATCAAATTTTCTTTCTTACATTTAGATATTGTTGGACCTCTTCCTCCTAGTGAAGGATATCGGTATATCTTCACTATCATTGATCGTTTTTCGCGTTGGGTCGAGGCTATTCCAATCAAAACTATCACGTCGGAAGAAATTATTAACAATTTGATTGCTTCTTGGTTCTCGCGTTTTGGTTTACCTACGAGGATCACTACTGATCAAGGTAAACAATTTCAATCACATATCTGGAAAGATTTTTTGTCTTCTCTAGGGATTAAGCATATTTCCACTACTGCTTATCACCCTAACAGCAACGGTATTATTGAACGCTTTAACCGGTCTCTCAAAATTTCTTTAAATTGCTGTCAAAAAAATAATAACTGGTACAAAATTTTACCTTGGGTTCTACTAAATTTGCGCTCCTCGGTCAAGGAAGATATTAACCTTTCTTCTGCAGAAATTTTATATGGGATTCCTCTACGATTACCATATGATTTCTTTTCAGAAAACGTTGATACATATCATTCTGTTCAACAATCTACTCGAGAGTTGAAGAATAGAATGATAAACGCAAAATTTTTCTTTACCAGACAGTTCACTAACAAAAATGTATTTTTACCTAAAGATTTAGATTCATCAAAAAAAGTTTTTATACGCGAGGATCATGTCAAACCTCCACTATCTTGTAATTATAGAGGTCCTTTCTCTGTTATCAAGAGATTTCCTAAATTTTTTGTTATTGATATCAATAACAAACCTACCTCTATTTCGATTGACAGGCTAAAACCTGCATACTTTTTTCAATGTTAATCTTATCTTAATTAACTTTGTATTTAATTATAAGATGTACATCAACTATTAAAGTTTTTTCCGAGTGAACAAGGTTGTTTTATGTTACAACCTTTTTCTAGTCGTTTTTCTTTATTAGTTGATGGGGGGAAGTATGTAGCGGTATCGCATTTTCATTAAATTATTATTATAATTTTATTTATCATTTTTATCTGTTGCTTAACAACTATAACTTCTCTCTTTTATCACGGTTGCTTTGAATGTTAAAAACTTTGATAATTTACATATAAATATATAATATGTCATAATTCAATCTAATAAAGATCAATTATATCTTTAACACTTATTTATTATTTATTTAAATAATAATAATTATCTATTATACTAATCAATTATCTCTACATGTAGATATAAATTATAAAGCAAAAAACACAAAATGGCGGCTAGCGGATAAACAAATCATTTCCGGACCTATGTTATATGGTAAAATCAGTTCGTCTTGACCTAAGGAACAACTTCACTGAAGGGTTCCAGGTTGTTCTGGGACAACCTGTATATAATAAAGATTATTAAAATAATCAAAGAGAACTCTAGGATTTTTTTGAAATTATATTTCAAATTTTGCCCCTATTCCTAGAACATTTGTTTGTATTTTATAAATACGTATTTCGACTACAATGTAGTCATCATCAGTATGAATTAGCTAATCGTAACTATCTCTGGGATATATATTGGCGGATAGCCGCCATTTTGTAAAAATACATTTTTGAAAATTCAAATTTTTTTCTATTATTGGTCTATGCTAAAGCAACAATCGTCCAAATTTTCAATTCAATCGGACAACGCGTTGTGTAGATATAAATTATAAAGCAAAAAACACAAAATGGCGGCTAGCGGATAAACAAATCATTTCCGGACCTATGTTATATGGTAAAATCAGTTCGTCTTGACCTAAGGAACAACTTCACTGAAGGGTTCCAGGTTGTTCTGGGACAGCCTGTATATACATATTTAGATGATTACTATCGATGTAAGAAAACGATTGTAATTTTAATCAAGTTCGCCAAGTTTACAATAAAAAATTTTATTGCTGAGATGTAATGAAATATGATATTTTATGTTTGTTGTTACTATTGTGTGTACAAATTTTATTGATTTTTAATTGAAAAAAATAAATGTGTTCAATATTTTGATCAACTAAAGCACTTTAAAAAAAATCATTACGCAGGAGCTGCTTCAACTTAGCGAATTTCCTTAGAATATATAAATCACTCTCTAGCGGTCACAATTTTAGTCTATATGATTTTAGTGTCGTATATGATTTTAGTATTTGCAAGTCCAATTTTATTAATAAATGACATACTCGAGAGGAATGGGGAGGGGGAGGTATAAAGAAAGAAGAAAACACAAAATATACAATATCTGTCTTAATATTAGAACAATCGGAAAATGCGTAAGCAATAAAGTTTATAGAAAATCAAATTTGCTACAATTCATCACTTTATCATTTTTGCTCAAACTTTAATGTGTACAGAGATATTAAGGAATTTAATTTTCAATCTTAAACCGTCAATATTTCTGTAAATATTAGTGTAACAGAAAATATGGTAAGAAACAAAATTACAGAAAAATTTAGTATCTACAACTTTACGTATTATAAATTTTTCGATTTTTAAATATTAAGGGAGATATGTCACATTTAGTGTTTCCTCCTCCATTTAACCCCCCCCCCCTTCCCCCTTATCCGATTTTACCCATTAACGAACTTGACCTTTTGAATACCAAAAGCGCCTCAAATACCAAATTTCATTTCGATAAAATAAAAACTGTGACCGCTAGAGTGATTATAGATAGAAGTATATTAATTTGTAAAGAAGCCTCGAATATCGTCACAGTTTGAGTGGATCAGTCTATTTTCAAAATGAATGGGAGGAAACATATATTTAATACTAAGTATTAAACATATGATTAAAATTTGGTTTAAATAAGTTGCCCTTCTACTTTTTAATAAGTTCCCTTACGCGCATATAATAGTCAAAACACATTAATTCAGCTCTACATATATGTATATATATATATATATATACATAAATTTTACAGATGGTGATTTTTGACATCTACCAGGTAGGGTCGATGGACATTTCATGAAATTTTTGCGAAATTTTGACTTCGGTACTGGACCAATAGCTATATTTCCTTTCAGGAAATTCGCTAATATATAATTTACTGACCTCTATATACGGACTGAGTATTCATGTTTTAAAACACTTTGAGTAGATTATATTTTTTATCAATTGGAAGTAAGAACGTTATCCTCTAATTTATCCTCTGTAAAATTTGTATACCCGGTAATTATAATATCAGGGAATGTTAGGTTTAGCCTTACATGTCCATTATTTCGAGCTGAAATTTTGTGTGTGTTTTAGAGCTAAAAATTAACCTCAAGTTCGCGAATGGGTTTATTAAAAGCTGTAACAATCAAGAGTTTTGTTTACTCTAGTGAGTTAATAATAATAATACTACCGCAAGTGGGTCCCTAGCCCCTAGACCAAGAGGTCCTTTGTGCCCTCCTTGAGAACAACCTGTCACCTGAAGGCTAGAAGTCTCCGGGTAAGAGGCGCCATTCTAAGCAGATGAAGCTATAGGATTCGGTTGAGGCCAGACGCTACACAGAAGGCCAACCACTTCTCCACCGGGATTGCTTCCAGGATTAATGGATCCAAGGTTTCGGACCCAAACATTCTATACCTGACACCCTGCAGGCTTCTGCAGGTGCATATAACATGTATGGAGGTTTCGTCGTCCTCCATACATGTGGGATCATCAGAGATCCCCAAGTTATGAAGGTGATAGTTCAATCGACAGTGTCCTGTCAAGAGACTCACCACCCTTCTCAACTGCATTCTATTGAGTTTCAACCGAGGACAGTCGATTGGTCTAGCTGTGCTTATGCACAACTTGGTCTGTCGCATGCCCTGCGAAAAGTCCCAGTAATCGAGATGAGCTTGTAGCAGCCATCCCTTGATTCGGTAAATTACGGAGATGACCCCTCTCGCGCCAACGAGTCCGTTACTTCGTTCCCTTTAACGCCAGAGTGACCCGGTACACAGATCAGTCTGACTGTGTTATTCAGTGCCAGTTCTTGAAAATTTTCATTTATTGAGCGCAACTTCCATAATCGAAATTATTAAACGGTAATACACATACATCTTCCATTATAAATTACAATATATGTATTTGTTTACACATGCAATTTAAATTACTGCTCTAAATGTGTTTCATCCAATGCCCCATGCTTTTAAAAAAGCAGAATCAATTAGCAAAATCAAAATGTTTTCATTCAGACGGGCCTAGCAAATAAAGTAATAACAATTTTTCCTGGTTGGCTTTAGTTAAAACAAAATTCGAGTTATCAACTGAATATTTCAATTAAAAGTGTAGAAAAATTTCAGGTGATTTTACTCAAATAAAATGTCATTAATTATTTAATTTCTTTTTCAGTCTGTTCATGCTGCTGCATAGATGCATTTAATTGGCGAATTTTATACAAAATAATGGCTTGATGAAAATGAAAATTCATAAAATATCTTTATGGAATGTAAATTGCCTCTTCTTGACCATTTAAAAAATAATAATTCGGTTCTGTTTTTAAGTTTTAAAAAGTATAAAAATATTGTCTTAAATTTTTTATAAAAACAATCAATAAAATTATAAATAAAATTTTTATTGCAATATTTAATTAATATAAATAACAAAATATTTAAATATGAATAATATTAAAAGAAAATGCATGTTTTACTTTAACGACACTAGTTAATAATAAATGTTTTATTAATGTAATATCTGTTTTCTATCAACGGACACTTATATTGAGAACCACTGCATCGATGCAAGTGTGCGCGCGTGTGTTTTTATAAATCACCATTAATAAATTACTAACAACAAAGAAGAGAGATCATAATTTATTCCTTATTTCGAATTTATATTTTATTAATCTAAAATTAGGTTTAGTGTTTATCTAACCTTGTATTTACTACGAAAAGGAAATTGTATTCCTATAGTTTTGCCTATTGGTATGACGAAACTTGGTTTTTTGCATTCGTTTAATTTATCCGAATTATGGTCGTATTCGATCTTCAGATAAAGCTCAATATACAATGAAGCACAAAAAATTTAAAAAATATTTAATCACTTGGTTTTAATATTGTACACATTTGCTGTGCGATCAAATTGATTTGAAGTTCACATATGAAACACGACTTATGGATTTTGAATACTTTATTAATTTTGACCCTCGATTAGACAAATATAATTTCATGTTGTCTATTTTATTTATTGATTTTCTTTCTAGCAGGCATCTAAAATCGACTAATTGGAACACGTGTACCAACCTTTCGTTTTTACGATCAATATTTCTAACCACTAAAAGTTAAGGACTAAACGTATCGTTCCTTTCGTATTCTTATATATACAAATGTGTAACAATTTCTGTTTGTCCTTCTTTTACTCTTAATTGGCTACATGAATTTCAATGAAATTTGGTACAAAGATAATTGTTGTTCCTTCAGCTCCTTTTTACACGGACCTTAATATTGCTTGACTATTTATAGACAGTGTGTCTATCGTTAGCAATGTATGTATGGCCAATGAGAGGGGACTACAAACAATATCAATACAATGGGTATTCTGTATTCATTTTAAATGTCAACGTGTTCTGTTCGATCATACTCACCTACGAACTGCTTCCACCCTATTAATCCATCAGAGTAGAGCCGCAGTTTTATTATTGTAAATTAATCGCCAAAAACTAGTTACTATTTCGATAGCTCCATTGGAAGTATGTGCAGACAGGATAATAACATAATTTTCTTCAGAGTGTGGTATAAACTCATTTTCAAGTTAGTGTAGTTCTAGTTTCAGAACTACAAAATGGAATTTTACTGTGAACTATTTGGAATGTAATTCAGAAATATGTTTCGTTGTTTTAATATTTTCGCAGGAAAAATAAAATTTTTCAATGTTTGCGTGTAATACTTATTAAAATATATAACATGATATAAAATCAGTTCAGCCAAAGCTTGTTAAAATGTTTAATAATAATTCACCTCCCCTCCACAATTTTTCTATGTATTTAAGACAATATTTTTTATATAATTTTAGTCTAGTCAATTTTTGATAAATAAATAGCAGCTCGTTCGTTAATCATACATAGTGGCACATTTGTGTTCAATTTAATTGTAATCATGCGTGAAAAGAACAATACAAGTTTGAATTACGTAAGTCTCGCATACAAGTTGTAAATTAAATCATTTGGTATAGGAATGACTCTGTGACACATATTTAACATATAAAATAAATGGAAGATGTTACCAAACTAACTGTATATGTGTAGCATATCAAAAAGCTGGCTGACTGCACAATACATCATAACAAAACAAAATTTGTATAAGGCTAGATCAATTATTATATATGATGTAATAACCATCTCGTCTAACTTTCCCACTGTAAATATTCTTCAATGATAATTTCATATATCAAATGATTTGAAATACAATCTGTATATAAAATGTATACATCTATTACCTTCAACTGGCGAACTAACTTATATTGTCTATGAATTTTATATTTTTACTGTATTAAAAATAGCGCCATAACAAAAAATATGTTTTTTCAATAATATACCGACCGATTGCATATGCAAAAACTTTCTAAATAAAATTTTTCTTTATTGATCAAGGAACAAGTTTCTGATCTGCTAGACACCTTTAAGGTACGGAGCCCTTAAAATCAATCATTATAACAAATTGTCATTATGTAGTAACAGTAATGAGTTAAAGTACTCGCACACTGCATACTTTTCTTCGGCTGATAGGTAAGTAGATATTTAAACGACAAGTGTACACTCCCGTTCAAAAAAAATGAACCAGTTGAAACATTTTAAGTGTTACTGTATGTAATATTATACATATATTCAGTAATATATACGCTTAAAATGTGACTTACTGTTTCAAATATATCGAATTTGAGTGTATATTATATTCCCATATAAACTATATGCATATTACTAAACCCGGTAAATTATCGGTCAATAAAGACTGCAGTGTGCGGTTGCCCTTTATGAGAATCTTAATATATTATAATAAGAAAAACATCCAACAGCATTGACTATTTTTTGCTGTTGTTAAGTTTTTAACAAATTTTTTTTTGTTTTCAAAATAATAATATTTTGTCACAACAATTATTATTAATAAAAATAAATAAATGTATATTTACAATGTATTTTTAATACCCAATGTTAAATGTTATTAAGTAAACTTGTAAAATGTTATTAAATAAATATTTAAAAAATATTATTGTACACTGCTAGGGTAATTATTGTTTTTATTGAATGAATACTTTAAAAATGTTTGCTTGCGAAGGTTATGCCTGATAGTTGATAGTAGATAGCCTCGTTCATGTATCTGAAATATTTTCATGGTCAAAAATATGCAAAAATTCTTTAAATATAAAAAAGTGAGTGTTCAACAAAAATAATAATCTATGAAATTTTTTTTTAAAATTATTTTTATATATTTATATTTATTTTTAGATTTTAGAGATCTAGGTAATCAAAGTAATTTTCATCGGGAATGAGGTTATGTATGCTACAGCAATTTCCATTTAAAAGGTAAATGATCAGATTTGAAGAATTGTTACAATTCAGAAATTTATTTTATCCCGACCTATTTTCCTTTTGATTGATTCGCAGAATGGGTTTTCAGAAATAGTTTCGGTAGTTAATAAAAAGCCTGCTCGTATTATCAATACCTATTGTTAAAACAGACAGTTACACTGTGCCATGTTGCGTTAGACATGTCTTATTTTTATTCACTTTTATTCTGTTTGCCGCCAGATAAAAGTAGCCTCACTGTAGCTGTTAATCCATATAAACAGACTTGTTTATGTTCATTGTTTTTATTTATAATTTTTATATTTTATTATTTTCTTGATGACAAATTCTATATTTTGTAACAAAAATCTAATATACTATAAAGCTAGACGTGAAGCTGACACACTCACTAACTGATCTATACAAATTCTAAGGCACTTCTAGACATGTTAGAAAGATGCGGTTTTTTGCATTCGACGCGAAATTGCTTGTAACCGACGAGAAAACATCAATTTTTTCATTGCAACCCCCGGAAAATCGGAAAAACACCCCAAAATTACGTTTTTCTGTTCTATACATGCTAGAAAGATGGGATGTTCACTAATCGACCCGAAATAAAGTCAAATTAACAGAAAACTTTAAAAAATTGCATTACCTACATCGCAACCTCCCCTAAAATGGGAAAAACATTCCTAAAAGCCCTTTTCACTTCTATTCATGATAGAAAGATCGGGTTATTTCCTTTTTACGTGGAACAAGTTCAAAATAACAGAATTATTTGAAAAAAGTAAATTTTTTCATCACAACCCTTCGAAATTGGGATAAACACCCCTAAAACCACCCCTTCTCTTCTATACATGCTAGAAAGATGCGACTTTTTGAATTCGACGCTAAATAGTTACAAATTAAGATGATTATTCGAAAACCTTAAAATTTTTCATTCCAAACCCCCGGAAAATTCGAAAAGCACCGCTTAAGCTACCCTTTTAACTTCTATTCATGCTAGAAAGATGGAATTTTCACCAATCGAACTGAAATAAAGTCAAATTAACAGAAAAATTTCATTAATAATAATAAGAAAGAGGGGTACCGCATACGGGTCCCTAGCACCTAGACCAAGGGGTCCTCTGTGCCCTCCTTGAGAACAACCTGTCACCCGAAGGCGAGACGCCTCCGGATAAGAGGTGCTATTTTAAGCAGATGAAGCTATAGGATTCTGTCAAGTCCAGACGCCACACAGAAGGCCCACAACTTCTCCGCCGGGATTGCTCCCAGGATTGATGGATCCAAAGTTTCGGACCCAAACATTCTATATCTGACACCTTGCAGGCTTCTGCAGGTGCATATAACATGTATGGAGGTTTCATCGTCCTCCATACAGGCCCTGCAAGTGGGATCATCAGAGATCCCCAAGTTATGAAGGTAGTAGTTCAATCGACAGTGTCCTGTCAAAAGCCCCACCACCCTTCTCAACTGCATTCTATTGAGTTTCAATCGAGCACAGTCGAATGGCCTAGCTGTGTTTATGCACAACTTGGCCTGTCGCATGCCCTGCGCAAAGTCCCAGTAGTCGAGGTGAGCTTGTTTCAGCCACCCCTTGATTCGGTAAATTACGGAGCATCTTGCTATGGGAATGATAGGCTCAGGTGAAAGGGGCGCTTGAGATGACCCCTCTCGTGCCAACGAGTCCGCTACTTCATTCCCCTTAACGCCAGAGTGACCCGGTACCCAGATCAGCCTGACTGTGTTACTCAGTGCCAGGTGGTTCAGCTCCTCGAAGCATTCATAGACTATCCTCGATTGGAATCTTGACGCCTCAAAAGCCCGAAGTGCTGCCTGGCTATCTGAGAAGATGCTGATATGTGCCCCATTGTAACCTTTCGTGTTACAAATCTGGGCACCTCTCAGCATAGCGAAGATTTCCGATTGAAAAACTGTCGCATATTGACCCAGAGGAATCGATTCCTTTATCCTAGGTCCATAAACCCCCGCACCAGATAAATCTCCGGCCCTTGACCCATCCGTATAAAGATATGGTCCGGGAGGGGGTGAAAAGTTAGGTACATCTCGATCCCATTCCTCACGGGAGGGAACGATTACCCGAAATTTGCGGTCAAAACGATGAGTCGGAACAGTGGAATCCTGTGCCATTTCCACAAGTGGAGTCACAGTCTCCAACCTGTTCATTATACTCGCGTGACCTGTGTTTGTCCTACAGTGCCACTGTCTGCAACTCCTGAGTCGATAGGCCGCTGTCATGGCCTCCGCCTCAATCATTAAATGAATCGGCGGAATACTTAGAAGCGCGCCAAGCGCAGCAGTAGGGGTCGTTCGCATGGCTCCAGTGACACTAAGGCATACGACTCTGAGCAGGTGATCCAATTTTTTCCTGGCTACAGTCAGAGAGGTTCTTGTCCACCATACTACACAGCCAAATGTGAGCATTGGCTTTACAATCATTGTAAATAACCAGTGCACCATGTGAGGTTGGAGTCCCCAAGACTGTCCAAATGCTCTCCTGCACATCCAGAAGACACTATTTGCCTTGGTTAGTCTCCAATCCAAATGATCACTCCAGTTCAGTTTTGCATCCAGGATGACTCCCAGATGCTTAACCGTTCCGGTTTGTGTAATTTGAATGCCAGATATGCTGATCATCCGTTGAGCAACTCTTCGTCTCCTAGTAAACAGTACACAGCCCGTTTTTTTCCGGTTTGACAGAGAGTTAAAAAAAAAAAAAAATTTCATTACTTACATCCCATTCATATAAGTATACTTATATGTATCAACCAACTAATGCACTTAAAATTTTTTCAGTGTATAAGAATGTATTAATTGAAAAGTTCGAAAGAACATATCAAATAAATAATTTCATATACTTAAATTCCAAACCCCCGAAAATGGAAAAAACACCCCTTAAACTGCCTTTTTCACTTCTCTTCATGTTGGAAAGATCAGGTTTTTTTCATTCGACGTGGAACGGGTTTAAAATAACAGGATTATTTTAAAAACATAAATGTTTTCATCGTTACCCTTCGCAAATGGGATAAACATCCCTAAAACTACCTCTTTTCTTCTATACAGAAAGATGCAGTTTTTTGCATTCGACGCTAAATAGCTACAAATTAAGAAGGTAATTAAAAAAAACTTAAAAACTTTCATCGCTTCCTCCCAAAAAAAAATTGGAAAAGCACCCCCTAAGCTACCCTTTTAACTTCTATTCATGGTAGAAAGATGGGATTTTCACCAATCGACCCGGAATAAAGTCAAATTAACAAAATACCTCGAAAATTTCATAACCTACATCGCAATCCCCAAAAAGAGGAAAAACACCCCCAAAACTGCCCTTTGCACTTCTATTCATGTTAGAAAGATCGGGTTTTTTTTATTCAACGTGGAGCAGAATTAAATAACAGGATTATTTTATAATAGTAAATTTTTCCATCGCAACCATTCGCAAATGGGAAAAACACCCCTATAACCACCCTTTTTCTTCTATACATGCTAGAAAGATGCGGTTTTTTGCATTTGACGCTTAATAGCTACAAATTAAGAAGGTTATTAGAAAATCTTAAAATTTTTCATCACCACCCCTTAAAAAGGGGGGAAAACAACCACCTAAACTAGTCTTTTAACTTCTATTTATGGTAGAAAGATGGGGTTTTTTACATTTGGTGGAGAGTTTCTTCAAACTAATGGGGTTATTCGATAAACTTTAATTTTATCATCACCACCATCTTGAAAATGGAAAAAAGTCACCCATTTACGACTTTACATGCAAGAAAGGTTAAATGCGGTTTTTTTGCAAAAAAATTAACCCCCCCCCCCCATTAATTCTCTAATGGTAAGTATTTTTTTCAACTTTTTTAACAATTCATGTAATGTTATTTTCTGTGAAGCGGAGACACGGGTCAAGGGGGAACCCCCTTACGAGTTCATTGAATAAATTCCCATTATTATTATTAAAGCAGCGATTTTTCGATTTTTTGTCATTTCGAATGCAGAAAGAACTGCATTCGAAAGGACAAGATCGTTTCTTGGCAAAATCGGCCATGAAAGGGGGCTTTGATAAATATTAGTAAAATAAAAAAATTCTCATAAGTTGTAAAAAATAAAATTTACCACAACTTCATCTGTGCGAGCACATTTTCTGTAACTAATATATGCCTACGTATGTCCCAGGTGATGGATTTTATAATTGTGTATATAATTACTGCTTTTTTTAAAAACATCAATAAATTTTATAAATATGTTTAGAAATCTGAGATTTTAAAATTTATTACTATTACAAATTGACAAAATTAAATACTAATTAAAAATGTCACTTTTGCTTTTAATGTTAAAGTAGTAAAAAATAAAAAATTATCGTGAAAAAATGGAAAGTTTGTTTTAAAAATGTGCTATAAAATTTAAAAAAATTAATAATTGTATAATGCAGTAAATAAAAATATATAAGTTTAAATCACGATTTTGAATGGCATACCTAAGTCTCCAAGTTAAAAGTAGTTTATAATAAATAACTTTTATCCGAATATTTCTTCGAAAACCAAATAAATAAGGCACAAGTCAACTATAAAATTTTGAAAAATGAGCGCTACTCTTGTGGTACCACAGACTATTACTCCATCTGCTACAACAATAGAACACATTAGGAACATCATGGACTTAAAGATAATTCCTAAACGGTTCAAAATTGATTTTCTTTACGACGAAACACTTATATATATTTTGTATACTATTTTAGTGTTTCTAAAATCAAGACCTTAAAATTTTTAATTTAACATAATTTTTCGACAATCAAAATTTGTTATTATATTAAGTAATTTAATGACGTTCCAGCACTGTGTTATATAATCAGGACAAAAAGCCGGTTTGATTCTATTATAGAACAAATACATACACACATACGCAACACATAGACAAATTCACTGTTCATATATACAAAATAATGTTAATATGAAGAAAAATAATAATTTTTATATTTCGAAAAAAAAAACGGTGAAATGCCCGACTACTCTGTTTAAATGAGTCCGACTACTCTGTTTCGAATTATTTTCACCAGGTGTCATAGTCCTAAGGAACAAACACCAATAGCCAGTATGTATGTAATATATAGAGAACCTGCGTGACCTTTATGATTAGACACGAGCGTTCATGGTGACGAAGATTAGCATTTATTGTGTGAGAGAATACAAACTTTATACTTGACGCTATATAATATATATCATTAATAGTAAATATAAATTATACATAAAACATAAAATTTATAAACAAATATCTGGTGTATTATTACTAAAATGATATTTAAAAAATTATTGTCTCCGATTAACAACCGTCATCTGTCAAAACTTATTTAAAACTTTTAGGTTGACAATATTATTTTTAGATTATCAATCAAATCGTTTAAAATAATAATAATTTGTGAATTTAGATTATTTAAATTTTTTGTGTTCGTTGAATTATATTCTGAAATCTATAAAATTGGCTAAATCAACCAAAGTAGCCAAATTGGATTATCAGAGAATTAATTAATTCTGTAATTGATACTGCATGTGCTCAAAAGTGTTTAAATTTATGTGATCATGTTTATATTTCGTACAATTTTACAAATATAGTGATGAATTATTCAAGAAAATTTTCCATGAAATTTTGTATACTATAAATTAAATTTATTCTTGGGTTAATTTAGCTTATATTTATGTTAATGCGCGATGGAAAAATGTTAAGAATGACGTAATGAACGTGATAAAAGTGTCAGCTAGTGATGATAAATATAAATGTTTCTTTTATATATTACAAGATTTTAATAATAATAAAAAGTATCTATTTTCATTGATGTATAATTAAATGGAAATAAAAATTAAAAAAAAAAAAGTTTCTTCTATTTTTTCTTCGGTTTAATTTCCAGCGTGTAGAAATGTAACTATAATTGTTACATTCAGTTCATCTAGAGATATTTTATTACAAAGAAAACCTATCCACTATCATATGAACCCCTAGCTCTAGTAATTTTAAAAAATTTCTATTTTTAGTTACAAAAAATCACTAGATTTCCCTCAGTGGCACTCGGATTTAAATGAGATCATTCCTGAAGGAGGTATATTCCTGATTTGTAAGAAGAATACATATGATTTTGTATAGTACGAGAGGTTATTGGAACTTTATTTCCGTATAATCTATGATAAGTCTACAATAAATGCTGGTGGCATAGTTTTTTTGTATATCTTGACTAGTTTTTATTATGTTATAAACATTATGAAGTAATAATTAATAAAAACTTATGTGATTATGAACAAATTTATATTAGAATGTATGTTTACAAACAAATTTATATTAGAATGTATGTTTACAAACAGCTTGTACTCACATATAAGCTTAAAAAATTACCGGAAGAGGCGCCACCAGTCTTTATGCAGGTTCTCTATACCAAACCTACCTGATATTTGAATCAATTTAGTGTTAGTGAAAAATAAAATAGTTAATGAGAATCACATATCAGAATCGCTAATTCAGATTCTCAGAATTAAAACAGAATAATTATGGCAAAATATGAACAACAAAAAGTAAAATTATATATTATAAAATATATATTATTATATAAAGTAAAATTATTTGTTGCAATCCAAAACTTATCCGCCCTAGGTTTCAGCCTAATAGTAAGTCCGGCCCCGGGAAACTGCTTTTATTTTAATCACTTTTTTGGATCCATTTGAAAATCCATATTTTCGCCACCATCTTGAAGATGGCGGCTTAAGCACAACTTTTTTAGAAGAGTGTTAGTTAATTTGATAAGTTATAATATTTAATACAAAAAACATGCTTACAAATAAGATTCTATTTTCAAAAAATGCTTTTATTTAAATTGTCCAAAAATTCTGTCATTCAACTCAGGCCACCGCCAATGATCAAGAGATGCGCTGTAACAAAATGTATCTTGATGAATATTGATAATAAATAAAAGTAAGTGTGAGATTATTGATAATAAATAGAAGAAAAAATTCATTACTCATAAAAGGAAACAGTAGGCATAGAAAAAAAAAACATTTTTTAAGAAAATTTATAAATGTATTTTGTGCGAAATATTTTCTTTGTATAACATTATACAAAAATTGAATATCAACTAATAAACGTGTGCCGAATTAAGAAGTGAAAGATTTAATTCGCCGTCAAAATACTATCAAACTACAAATACCTCGGCACAACACAAATATCACTAGTTATCTTAATTCGGCACTGAGCTTCCTGTAAATTAAACCATATAAACAATACAAAATAAATGTTGTTTCCTTTAAAAAAATGAAATTGGGAATTTATGAAAGCACCAGCTTTTTTATATAGGAGACTTTTGGATGCATCATGATGTAGAAATTTCTTTATGTTGAACCATTCAGTAATTTTTGCTCAGCAATGAGTATTATTTTCCAAAAATATTCCGAAATTTGTTGAATATAGTTTTAACATAATTCAAAGGATGTAGATTGTATGTAATTTATTAGTTATAATTTAATAATAGTTTAAATATTTTTAATTATTCCATCTACATAGTTTAATTAAAGAATACAACATTTCGATTAGTCATTTTATATTTTTAACATATAAAAACATTTGGCAATAATTATTAAACAGCTCCCAACAAACACAATAGTGGTATAATTTATTCTTTTATATTGATAACATTCCAAGGTTTCTCTTTCTAAACTTAATTAAAATAATAATAAAAAAAAAACAACATTGCATAATATTTAATATAACTATCTAGTCAGACGGCAAACATGCAGAACGTTTGGGATTGTCAGTGCGCTACGATTATTTCGGGAGTAAGAGGCGATGAGTAACATACTCTGCCACTGCCCAGCTCTTATTATATTTTGGGTCAACCATTCTTTGACGGTCTTTCTGTATTTAAAGACCTCTCTAGCTACTACTGTTTAAGTACATCACCTAATGATTTAAGGAGTAGTAGGTAGAATAGGCCGACCCAGTGTTGCCAACTCAATAATTTTGAAATCCGTAAATTGGCGTTAAAAAATCCGGATAATTCCGTAGATCTACGGAGTTGCCAAAATGGATGCAAAAATTGTTATTTATTATAATAATCACCTAAAGTTCCATTATAATACGTTTATTATTTTCTCAATAAATGATATCAAATATTTATAATTTTCCGTAGAATTTTATTATCATCCGTAAATGATAATACAATTCCGTAGATCTACGGAAAATTCCGGAGGGTTGGAAACGCTAGGCTGACCCCCATTTCGGTATCACAATGAACCTGAAGGTCTAAGTGTGTCTCATCCAGGACTGTCGCTATAACCTAACCTAACTATCGACTACAAAAGTGGCGTTCGTTTTCATAGTCAATTTATGCTAAACCGATTCGATTTTCGAAAAAAATGTTTAGAATAAAAGTAGTATTAGTATTTTTATAACGAACAACTTTAAGGAACGCCATTTTTAAATTGATAATGCTATCGCGATCCAAAGTGGTGTATTGTTTAAATTTTTACAATTATTTGTTTCGAACTAAAGTTATTCCTTATAAAAATATTCACAAGTTTGGTGTTAAATATTTTTTCGAAAACTTAATGGATTCTGTACAAATCGAATAACATAATTACCTCATACATAAATTTAGACAGACCTTATTTAAACGTCGAAATGCACGTTTATTATAGTCTCTGACATCAACTACTTGATATGAAAAATCATACACATCTTGGAAAGGAATCGAGCACACGACCTCTACTAGCACTCTATACCAGAGCTCTACCTCTAAGCCACCAGATACTATATTGGCGGAATTACATTCATTCCACCAATATAGTATCTGGTGGCAATTAGAGGTAGAGCACTGACACATGAATTAAATGTCAAAGTAAGTAAACGGTAGTCACCTCTGTTAGTATGATTAGGCAACAATCCTAACAATGGATGGATGACGCTAAATTTACAAAAATTAAATATGTAAATTTTTGATGATTTAAAAAATTAGAAGATAAATATACCCTTGTAACATAATGATAATGGAATGTTAAGACTATAGAGAACCTGCGTGACCTTTATGATTAGACACGAGCGTTCATGGTGACGAAGATTAGCATTTATTGTGTGAGAGAATACAAACTTTATACTTGGCGCTATATAATATATATAATTAATAGTAAATATAAATTATACATAGAACATAAAATTTATAAACAAATATCTGGTGTATTATTACTAAAAGTGATATTTAAAAAATTATTGTCTCCGATTAACAACCGTCATCTGTCAAAACGTATTTAAAACTTTTAGGTTGACAATATTATTTTTAGATTATCAAATCGTTTAAAATAATAATAATTTGTGAATTTAGATTTAAATTTTTTGTGTTCGTTGAATTATATGCTGAAATCTGTAAAATTGGCTAAATCAACCAAAGTAGCCAAATTGGATTATCAGAGAATTAATTAATTCTGTAATTGATACTGCATGTGCTCAAAAGTGTTTAAATTTATGTGATCATGTTTATATTTCGTACAATTTTACAAATATAGTGATGAATTATTCAAGAAAATTTTCCATGAAATTTTGTATACTATAAATTAAATTTATTCTTGGGTTAATTTAGCTTATATTGGTGTTAATGCGCGATGGAAAAATGTTAAGAATGACGTAATGAACGTGATAAAAGTGTCAGCTAGTGATGATAAATATAAATGTTTCTTTTATATATTACAAGATTTTAATAATAATAAAAAGTTTCTATTTTCATTGATGTATAATTAAATGGAAATAAAAATTAAAAAAAAAAAAGTTTCTTCTATTTTTTCGTCGGTCTAATGTCCAGCGTGTAGAAATGTAACTATAATTGTTACATTCAGTTCATCCAGAGATATTTTATTACCAAGAAAACCTATCCACTATCATATGAACCCCTAGCTCTAGTAATTTAAAAAAATTTCTATTTTTAGTCACAAAAAATCACTAGATTTCCCTCAGTGGCACTCGGATTTAAATGAGATCATTCCTGAAGGAGGTATATTCCTGATTTGTAAGAAGAATACATATGATTTTGTATAGGACGAGAGGTTATTGGAATTTTATTTCCATATAATCTATGATAAGTCTACAATAAATGCTGGTGGCATAGTTTTTTTGTATATCTTGACTAGTTTTTATTATGTTATAAACATTATGAAGTAATAATTAATAAAAACTTATGTGATTATGAACAAATTTATATTAGAATGTATGTTTACAAACAGCTTGTACTCACATATAAGCTTAAAAAATTACCGGAAGAGGCGCCACCAGTCTTTATGCAGGTTCTCTATAAAAAAATATTCTATAATCTATATCACCACTGACTACCTTTTAAAAAATAAATAATTTTAATTCAGAAATATTAAACAGAATTTAATTTCGATAGATTTTTTTAGATTTCATAAATTTGAACCATTTTAAAAACACCATAAGAATTTCGTCTTATAAAATCATTTAAGTTTATAACACGAATTAAAATTTAAAAAAATTTTTAACGTTTCAGCATAATTTATACCTTATTAAACTCATAATTATAACTAATAAAATTCATACTGTAATACAATAATTTAGTTACTTAAAGCAATAAAATAAATATAAATAAATTTTTTTAATTCTCTGGAGATGCAAATCAAATAAATGCGTAATAAAATTCAGATTAAAATTGTATACATTTTATTGCAAATTTAATAATTAGCAACCATTAATATAATGATTATGTATTATTTTTTACATTGTGATAACACACTTCGGTGATTTATTCTACATTATTTTTAATAAAACGTAACAATTTCTGTTGGTACAACTTTTTCATGTTTTAAGGTGTTGAATAACTTCTTTAAAATTTTTTATTTTTCAATTATTACTTAAATTTCTATAAAAATGCTGTTCAAATACCCAGATATTTTTGTTAAGTTATAAACCAGGGTTTCGAACAGTAACTGAACCGAAAACCGTATAAATCCGTTATTTTTGCTGCAATGGATTTTGGTACATGTTTAAACACATACTCAGCATAATATATTCTCCAGCATGTAGTACTTTAGTTGTCATTGGTGATTGTACTATGAGCCAGAAATTTATAATGTGAATTTGATTGAAGCGTTGGTAAAAAATGATTCAATTATTTAGAAAAAATTTATATTTTTACAATACACATTTTTATTAGTAGGTAATCCACTTAAAATAAAAAAATGATGTGGCACTGATCGCAAAATAAAAGGGCTATGGTACATAATTGAATTTTATACATGTATCCGATCAAAAACATAAATGTAAAAAAGGGCCGAATTTTTGGGAAGATACTTCATATAATAGTTTCCCCTTAAAAAGTGATTATATGGTATAAAGGACCGAGCTATTTACTTTTACCAAGAAAATAAATGAGGGGTAAATTGATAAATGTAAGAAAAAAATTTAGTATGTTTTTAAAATTTTATAACTTGGCAAGTTGTTCTTTCTTTTGTTTCAAATATTTTAAAACTAGCCAAGTTATAAAATTTTAAAAACAAAAAACCGCTACCTTCTAGCATGAATAGAAGTAATTTTTGGTGTTTTTTCTCATTTTCGGGGATGTTCTGTTGGGAAAATTAAAGTTTTCCGATTTTTCTTATAAGTTTCAAGTTATTCCGTGTCGAATGCAAAAAACCGCACCCTTCTCGCATGTCTAGAAGTGGGTTAGATTTTTTTAACAAATATTAAATCAGACAAAATCTCTTTAAAAAAAAAAAAAGAAAAATTTGCAATGAAACTTAAGATTTAGGTTCTCTGGAAAAAACTGTCTCCCGAATTTATATCATCGTAGATAGAGGTTGTACTATTCATTATCCAAAGTAAACTAGATTGATCTTGAACAGTATATTACTTGATTTAAACTTTTTCTAAAAGATAGTGACATTAATTATGAACCTAGTTTGAGAGACATATCTGGATTTAGTTGTACATCGAATTTGCATATCTAATTGTTCTTGACGTAAGGATGTATTTGTTTTGGATGCTTACACGCTTTCAGTTCAGTTTTTGGATGTTTAACGGCGCACAGATGATTTCTTTATCGAGATAGGGTAGCAAAGCGAAAGCACCAAATCGTACTAACTTCCAAAACGAACATTGTATAAGCGTTTGTTTTTTCTGAATAAACAAAGAAAACCTTATAACATACAAAATCTTATTAGAAAAAAATCTACATTACCTACTTACTTTGTCAGTTTAGAGGGTTTCGGTTTGATTCTAGGGGATAAGTCACTCAAACAAATATTCTGTTGTTTGAAAAACAGCTAAACTGTTTTCATCCGCCAATGTGAATATTGATGCTAACTGACGCTTACACGTACTTATTTTGCCAAAACGAACAGCATTTTCACGAGTAGAGTAAGCGTTCATAGGCCCACACGAACGCAAATAATGTGCGCTTAAAAGCGTGTAAGCGCACAAGACGAATACCCTTGATGTCAGATAGTAATACTAGAAAAAATCAAATCAACTTTTTGTTGAAATATATATATAATATATGACTTTTTGATGCTAAACAATTCGTTCAAAATAAAAAAATTCCTCCCCTTAATAGGTAAGTCTCTTAAATCAATTTAACGCGGTAATTTTATTGGAAAATTTTGTTTTTCTTTTTTTTAATTGTGTTAATTCAATGCAGTGCATACTATTACAGATGTAGAAAGATTCAGTTCATTAATAGTATAACAAAAAGCTAAATAAAATATTTCAAATAGTAACAACATTGAAGATTATGCTAAACAATGGCGAATACCCCATTATATATTATTTTTAAGTGTGAATAGAAGTTTGTTTAATAATAGTCGAAAAAATCATGACAAATGAATTTATACAACAATAAATACAAGTTGTACTTCATAACGTGGACAATATTCTCTTAAGTCTCCATTATGGTTTAGTTTTCATAACTAATTTTCAAAATACGATAGATCCTAAACAATTAATTTCTACCATTTCTTTCTACGTAAATCAATTATAAATAAATCTATTATTAACATTTTGATATTTTATTTACAAAAAGAAGTTATTTACTTTTTATGATGTACTATGGGCCACAAAAGCAGCGCTCATTTTACAAATTTTTTTAGTTCATTTGTACCTTATTCATTCAGTTTTTGGGAAAATAATAAATTATAGAATTTTTAAATATGAGCGCTACTTTTGTGGCCATGTGCAATCTGGCTATAGGTATATTTATAATTGAAAATAAGATCGTAGCGCCAGAACGGAGTTTTTTAAACTCACTTCAGAAGTTAATAAACAGCTTAAAGATGTTCCAGCATAAAACCACTTTTCAACAGATTTTGCTCTTTTTTTCACAGGCTAAAAATAACGTTTTCTAATAAATCCCGAAGTTTCAAAACTTTTGACCATTTAGAATGCGGGATAATTAATAGCAAAGTAATCATTATCTCTCATTAAAAGCATGTAAAACATCATGCCCGCCCAACTATTATCTGTTATATTAAAAAAAACAAAAATCACATCATGGCACACTGTGCACAGACAGTGATATGTATACAGACAGTGATATGTACATCACTGTCTGTGCACAGTGTGTCATGATGTGATGTGCTTTGTTACACCCAAACTGCACTCCACAAATGTCTGTGAGTTTGGGTGTAAGTGCACCGTATCATGGTGCGCTGCATATGGACAGCGATAGATACATACATTGTTTCGAGATTGGGTGTAGTTTAAAAAACAAGCTGTATATGAATAGTGAATATATCTATGCATTGTGTATGTGTGTATACGTATTTGTTCTTTAATAAAAGCAAACAGGATTTTTGTCCCGATTATATAAGACAGTGCTAGAACTACCTTAAGTTCGTAATATCAACACAAAGATAATAGAGTCTATTTTCAAATATAACTCTGTTTTTGATTGTTTAATTGTTACTAAGCATCTTATCAAACTTTTATTCTGTTGATTTAGGACCAAAGCTAGTTAAAACCTTGCCATCAGACAATCTATGTTAAGATACGATAGATATGAATATTGTTCATATTATAATATTCTATCTGTACATAATTCAAATACTTTTGATTTGGTAAATAATTAAATATCTCATTAATTATAAGAATATTATAAATAATTTGATTTGCTTAGTATACATAAAACAATTAACAACGAACAATATATATTATTTTATTTTATGAGTTATCGTATTCAAATATAATAAATTAATTAAATAAAATTTAGATTATATATTATTTTGTACAATTGACTAATTAAAAATTAAGCATTAAAAAATTATTCTTTAGTAAAGAAATATTAAAATTAACTTTTTATACATAGAAATAATTGTATTTACCTTACGGGAATATAATAATGAGAAAATAGTGATAGCATTAGCACTTAATATCGTTTATTGAGAATCGAATATTTATGTTAAATCCTAGAATTTAACTATTAACATCATTAGAAGCTTATTATTATATTCTCTAAGGTAATTACACCCAAGTGGCGATGATGAGAGCAAAATTTTTTTAATGTTAGAGTCACACCTACTTTAACAACAAACTAACAAACAAAAAGTTAATTATTATACACAATTTGATAGTTCCTAAATAGACAACAAGTATGGTCTGAGCCAACTGCATGTGCTCAGTGTATCAAATGAGTCTGATAAGAGAAACAAAGGCAGAGCATGATTACGTTCTTTGCTGTCAGGTAGACATATTTCGATGCGCTATGCTCAGTTCATACTTTATGTCAATATTCCAAACTGACTGCTGCCAATGTTTATCATACATTCATTCTATACTCTATGGTTTTGTTTAGAGATAAAGCGCTTTAACGTTAGGATAACATTTCCTATACATAAAAAACACCAAGAGTCGACACACATTAAAGCGCTTTTTTCACTAAATACAGCCAATGTTTCACAGGTTATAAACCTTGCTTTTTGTAAAAATGACTATGATTAATGATTGAATTTTGTAAACTGCCATTATAATCCTCAATATTTGTATTTTGCTAAATATTAAGTTTTCCAATCTCTCTCTGCACGAGTTTGATTTGTTTTAAATTACGATAAACAAGAGGGTCTAATAACATTAAATGTTTCGTTTACAGGAACAACACAAAATGGGGTATATATGAATTGACAGCCAATTAATTTAATTGTTTGGGGTATTGTCAGTGATGGATTTAAGCCTAGGCCCGTGAGGCCCGGGCCTAGGGCGGCATGATTTTAGGGGCAGCATAATTTTCGGGATGACAAAATTTTAAAGACGAAAAAATATAAGGGCAGTTCAAATTTAAAAATTTCTAGTAAAATATATTAAATATTCTAATTATCGAATTTACTTTTTAATTTGTCAGTGCAATGATAATTTTTCAATAGACAATTATAGCCATTATCAAATAATGTTATATATTTATTTAACAAAAAAAAAGAAATAATCAAATTGAAAAGCTTCTCAAAAAATTTTTTTCAACACATTTATGTTTCGAAAACTTTTTTAATTTTTGTATTCTTAATAAGATCAATCTCACTATATACAGAGCACCCTGAAACGACTTCTAAATTTGTTTTCAGTCTTAAGTAGGAATAAAGTAAATTAATATAAATTAAACATCTTTTTAGTATTCGTTAAAAAGTCCGAGCTTTTTTTGTTTATAAAAGCAATTTTTCATTAAAAATTTTAAATTATATATTTTTTTACATCCAATTCGTTGTATCATCAAAATAATTTAAAAAAAAATCAAACAAAATCCTTATCCGAAATCACATCCAAAAACGGCATCATATCAAACGATGCCATCAAAAGGGCGGCAAATCAGACGGGGCCTAGGGCGGCAGCAAATCAAAATCCGCCACTGGGTATTGTTTAGGCTGTCAATTCAATTTCGACCTTCATTTGTGTAAAACTTTTCAATTGCACCATATAATCATATAATAATTAACCCTTTCTGTTAATGATAAAATATGCGTTAAGCATCGAATTTAGATACAAGTGTAGCCCTAGCATTATAATCACAATTACAATAACATGTATCGAGACTTATTTTTCACTATCTGGTTCAAATCTGTGACCGTCTTTACGATTGATACAAATCTAGATTAATGCTAAAAAATAATGTCGATTTGAAAATTTAAAAAAAATACAGACGAATTGAGAACCATCCTCCTTTTTGAAGTCGGGTTAAAAAGAATAATTTACTAGGTATTTTTCCTAGAGATAAAAAAAAAACAATAGAACGTGTTTTGCAACGTGGAGTCATTCCACCGATTCTCGTTAGTAAAAAATAATATCACATTCGAAGGCTAGTTTCTGATACGTAGGTAGTAATAATAGAAATAATCGAATAATATCTATTGTTTTCTTTATCTCCGTGAATCTGTTTGACGTCTCTGATTCTCTGACGTCTGTTTTATTCTTAATAGGGACCATGAACGAATGAAAAAGTCGCCTCAATTCCTAGAAGAGTATTTTGTATTATAAATACATGTTTTGATAATAAATAAAATAGTCAGCCATCTACAGTGATAAAATACAAAATACAATATCTGAGAAATTTGAGGGATCTTGAAATTTTATTTCATACATATTTTTTAGCTTTCCTATTTGATACCATAAAAGCCATTATGATTTTAATGGGTATTATTAGTATATTTTAGTAGAGTTCTCAGTGATGCCAAGAGTATTTTATAATTTTTTACATTTTACGTTAGTTTTTATCAATCCAAGTATGATTATATGTAAACAAAAATTGTTAGTAACATATTATTTGTGTATAATAAAGCGCCACAATACTATTGTGATTCAAGAGTTTCAAAAATTCATAAGACCCGCTCTTAACTGATATTAGCACTCTTATTGGTGTTAGTACCTTAGATCTATGGCATCTGGTGACAATAATTAGGAACATAGTAGTCGGGCTCAACTGTGATAGTTACATATGACGTTAATAAAATAAATAAAAATTATTCTTTTGTTACTGAAACTGCTTAAAGCCACCATTTTGGAATATGACGTCATGAGTAACTTTAGTAGTGCAATAATATGCGCACACATATGATGATGATACATGCATATTATAGGACTCATTCATATACTGTCGCGATGTTAGATTTTTAAAGTTGATTTGTGCCGAATCCATTTGGTTTTCGAAAAGAATGTTTCGGACAAAATTTGTTCCTTATAAAAATACTATCTTTTATTTTTATCATTTTTTTGAAAACCTCTGATGGAATGGATACGAATCGACTACAAAAATTTAATATAATGTACACCACTTTTGACCGCAATAGCACTTTTAACTTGAATAAGATAAAATTATAAAAAAGTTGATCGTTATTAGACGGCGGGAACCATTTATATTTAAATATATATATATATATATATATGTACATTATATTAAATTAAAAGTGGTGTACATTATATTACACCACTAAGTTTGGGGCACCTTTACTATAGAATCGGACCACAATTTTAGCGCGGTAGCCATAATCGAAAGCCATATCCTCCATGATTTAAGGTAAACCTTATGAATATACCAATTTGCTTTTAATGACGTTGAAAATTAAACAATATAAAAGAAAAAATAAATGATAATTAATTTATTAATTTAAGTTTTCATACCAACGTAATTGTCTGCCAAATCACTCTAACAACATTGAAAGGTCTATAAAACATTAAACCCACAATGACTTCATGATATTAAATAATGAGGAAAATACAAGTTGAGATAACAATTGATGTTAGTAAATTATTTATTATACCCTGTGTCATTGTCATATCAATGCACACACTGTCTCCTGCATAATTTTCAATTAAACTTCACATTATTCGAAAAGATGTTTCAATTAAAAATTGCACGTTCCGATTTTACTCATTCACGAACCTTACCTTACTTTTTAGCTCTAAAACACACACATAAAATGTAAGCTCGTTATATCTTTTCGTTTTTCAGTTATCGTGTTGACGGACAGACAGGCAGAAATGAACTAATTAGATCATTTTATGAAAACCTGTCATATATTCACGTTAATTTTGTGTCAACTTTTCATATTGTGTTATCAAGCTTTCGTTTGTAGTGTTTCGTATTTCGATTAAATTAACGTTTATGGAATCACCTCTACAATGACTGTCGATGCAGACGTTTTGCTCAGAGGCTATTTCACGTAAATGACTAAAAAATGTGTCATGCAGTTACCCAAATACGGATATGGGGTTTAAAATTATAATTTTCTATGTAAGGGTTAGCTTTGGTGGTTGAAACGGGAAATAAATGTTTAAAAAATTTTCAAGATTATTATGTGGGGTGTCAATAAAAAGCTTTTTGAAGCACTATTTCAAAAATGTTAATTCATTTTTTGTGTTTAGTTTTTAACATTTTTTTGAAAAAATCAGAAAAATTCAAAAGTATCGCTGAGAAAAATTTGTATAAAATCACGAATGAAAATAATTTTAGCAAAATTATCAGAAATGAAAAATTATAGCGCAAAAAGTGTGTTTTGCTGGTTGCCTGTTTGAAAAACGGTTCAAAAATCATACTTTAGTGAACATAAATAATAGTTTTTTCTTAGAACAATTATTGTGCAAGCATACCTTGCCAATTTTTTAAATAAATGTTATTGCAAAAACCAAATTCGAAATTTATTTTTAATCTTATAAAACAAGAGTCAGAAAATTGCGTTTCATAAACTTACATAACGTTGTTTCGGTGTCATACTGTTCAATCCAGCATTTGATAGGCTTCACAAATGAAAATTTATAAATGTATATCCGTTTACAATGCACCTGAATATTGCTTCGAGGAAGCGTTTTTGGAAAAAATAACCCAGATTAAATTTGTGTTGTTCGGATAGTGATTTTGATTTTGACCCTGACCATGGCCTTCAATGTTATTTGAAGATTAAGTTCCATTTTTCAAATGGGAACCCATATTATCAGACAAAAGACCATTAAAACTGGGTTCAAAAGTCTATTTTGGTAATAGTTCCATTTTAAAGCCGTTTGCAAAAATGAATTTTCTAAAAAGTTTTTCCCTTTCCAAAATGTTAAAAATATAATTTTTGGCATACGCTACTCGACATCTACGTCCGTCTACCTAATAACACAATAACTCAAAAACTGTTTGAAATTATCTAATCTAATTTTAAGGATAAAAATTTGTTTCAGAAAAACATGCGATGAAAAATTTAAATCCAGTAAATATTCGAAACAATTTTTCGAATAAATTTTAAAATAAATTTAATTCAAACGTAAGCATCAATTGTTTTCCTAACTCGTTTAAACAGTTATAGGCAAGCTTATCTTTCAAAATTTGTTTTCTTTTCCTGTATAATACATATTTACATAAGTTCTGCTCACAATACTTTTGAGTATAGCGAGCTATATATCAAATACTTCACACGCCTCCATCGTAATTTGTTATTTCTAACAACTTTTGTTTTAAACATTTTTTCGAAAACCAAATAGATTCAGTACAGATTAACTACGAATTTTTGAGAAAAGAACGCCACTTTTGCATTCAACTATAAATTGTCTAGCTGTCTAACGGTAATAGTTATACATCGTGAAATGATCGTGAGCTTTTAGATCGTTCTTCATAATCGTTTCTTGAAAGATGAAATTCTTAATTATATTAACGGTTTTTATCAAGGAACGCTTATGAATATACGACCTTATTGATATTGGTTGCCTTCCATTTAACACACATCACGGAGTGTGACACAATGTGAAAGCATCGTGTGTCCCATTAACAACTTCGTATTATACCGTGTGCAGTGTGTACACAGAGAGATACAAGGAAAACTTGTGTGTCTACCAATAATTTTCAAAAAATTTATTTTTAACAATTGGTACACTTTTATGATTATTGTTTATTATTCATAATAATTATTAATAACTAATAATAATTCAAATGAATTTATTTATTGTTCTAACATTTTTACAGTTTTACGCTTTAAATTATGTTCCCTTTATCGCACTTTCCCAAACACAGCGTGCTTTGCTGTGTGCACACCGTGTGTCACACACTCCATAGCTGTGTGTCTAGCTAGATGGAAAGCAATCATTAATTCAAAGATATCTTTATAGACGAAACTTGCTAAGCGTTACGCCTATGGTAGTTATTTTATTCAGCTTACAGAGGAACCAAAACAAGAAATAAATTTACATGGCATAAAAGAAAATTTAATTCTGTAAGCGTTTTTTTTAGAAAATTTTATAATTTAATAATGTCTCGATCTAGTTCAGTGCCTTTGTGTTCATTCAATAAAACATTAAACCCAAAAATGTCGTTTCATTGAAGACACATCTGGAAGATTCAGTTCCTTCCAAAAATCTCATATACTCTACCAAGCTAAGCTTAACCATTTTATACACATTTATATATTTAAAAAAAATTCCATTAAGGTTACTTACGACATAGTATGAGAGAACTAGCGTATACTATATAGACAAACATGTCATTGAATTTTTTTAATTAAATATTAATATGAAAAAATTAATTCATCAATCACGAATCGAACCTCGGACATCTGGATTTCTAGCCCAACATGCAAAAAATTACTTTTTAATTGAAACACGCTTGGCTAGAATTTCAGAAGTCCGAGGTTCGATTTCTGGTTGAGTTAATTTTTTCATAACAATATTTAATTAAAAAAAGTTGACATGACATGGTTGTCTACCTAGTATACACCAGTTCTCTCATACTATGTCCTAAGTAACCTTAATGGAATTTGATATAAGTATTGTAATGTGACGCTAAGTATACACAAATAATATGTGAATAATAAAGTTAATATTTGACAACAAAGTGTTAATGATATGTAAAAATTAATTCATACGTCAGATTATCTTTGGTGTAGCGGTAAGCACGCTGGGTTAAAAATCCAGATGTCCGATTCCTGGTTGATGAGTTAATTTTTTCATATCAATATTTAATTTAAAAAATATTTACTAAATTATTAATATTTAGTAACTAACATAAAATGTCGAATTTGTAAACAGCTGTAAATTAATACGGCCACAAAACTAAATATCAAAATTACTGAATGTATCAAATACAAAAATTTACTAAAATCGATACAAAACATTAACAAAAAACACAAGTTTTTATAACCAAATTTTTTTAAGCACATGTTTATGGGCAGAAGATTTAGTTTGTTTATTGGTTACGCGGCGCTGCCATCTTAAAAAGTTTCGTCTATAGTTCACAATTGTCTCCGTATCCTCTGTAATTAATTAGAAATATACCTTTTTAGTTATAATTAAGATTCATTTCAAGTCAATTTTACGAACAGATTATCAAAAAATGTAAGCAATAAATATATCACAACCCTTATGGTATAAAACCTGTAAATGTCTATTTTCATGGTCCCTATAATGTATAGATTATCAATTGGATACTCTTTTAACGCATTAATGAATAAACTAAATTGTTAATCCTAGTTTGTAATTTTTTTGTATCTAAAATATATGTTACAACAATGAATAAAAAGAAAGTATTATTAAATATTATCATGTTAAATTTCTATCTTTTATTTAAAATATAAATGTGATGTCAAGGTAAAAGAACCGAAAAAACTACCAATTCGCACTCAAAAACATAAATTACTTATTCTCAAAAAATATGTAATCTTATCTACAATTTCTATTGTGCATACACTTTTTTTTTAAATTTACCAAACGAACGACCTTCATAACAATTTTTAAAAAAAGACGTAACTAATACGGTATATGCACGATTTACTGTGAAATAAAATCTGTAGGTTTTTGTAAAAATACTTTTGAAACCATATGAATGTCTAATTGGAAAATTATTCAAAAATCATATAAAAATTCAATAATATAATTTAACGTTTAAATTTATATAAAATTAATGTCGAGACAATGTAAATGACTGACCAATCAAATAGTGAATATAACTAAAGTGGCCGCTAGGCGATCAATATTATTGTTAATAATATTCAAGATTTATATTGATGAACGCTTCTGGCAAGGGGTAGTCGATCGGCTCTGCGGGGCAAAGTAAATTGTAAATGACTGACTAATCACATAATGTCAACTAATTAGTCGTTAGGCGATCATTAATAATATTCAAGGTTTATATTAATGAACGCCTCGATGTGTTTTAATAAAACTATAAACAATAGCCATTGATATTCATTCTGACAAAATTTCTATAGTATGTTCAGGGCCGGTCTTAAGGTAGTCGACGCCCTGCTGTAAAGTTCTGTTATAGCATCCCCTACGGTTTTTTTAAACATAAGTTGCTATTTTTCGGGTTAAGTTATTAATAATTTAATAACAATATATATTTTTTCTTCTATAAACGTCTTCAAAGTAACGCAAGAATACCAAAGCTATAATTTGACAATCCCTACTAAATACGAGATTTATGATCGATGTTTTTAAGTATTTTTGTTAAATGGACAGCTAGATATATGTAAACAGATTTAGCTATTTGTTTAATGGAAATAACGAATTTTTGTGTGAAATCGTTAAAAAAAGATGTTATATCATTCAATACTTTAAAGTACATAAATCATTATTTTTATTGATAAAAATCTAAATGAAAAAATTCCAGCACCTGGATTTGATTATTTAATTCTAAAAAAAATAATAAAGAAAGACGAACAAAAACGTGTCAAGACGATTTTGGAAACGTAAATTAAGATTATTCAAAAAAATGATCTTGTAAGACACCCTTTTATGGGAGCGTCCCGATGCTGTCCATCACTTGCATTATGCCTGGGCCCAGTCATGAGTACGTTAGTGTGATTTTAAATCTATGTGCTACCTGATGGAAATCTTGACAACAACTCATATGCTTCGATTATTTCTTCAATGAGCAACCATGAATATTATTGATGCGTATGTTTTTATTTCTTCAACGAGCAACAATGAATATTATTGATGCGTATGTTTACAACAGTATTGATCCTTTAGCGGCCCCATTTAGATTTTTCACATATTTGTTCCGAATTTATGAGAACCCTGAATCCAATAGAGAAGCTACTTCGAAGCCACTTAAGAATTTATAAGTGACTTCGAACACCCTCAAACACATACATATTTATGTGCAAAATAGGATAGTATGGCTTCATTTCAAAATCCATCAGTTCCAGCTTTTTGAACAATTGTTTAAAAATAATAATTAATAAATTATTGTCCTCGAAACTAGTGTTCAATTATATATGTAAACCTCTTCGCACACGAATCTACTCAAATTTCCGACTCGAAATTGAAAAAATTTCTTCCTACACGTCATCATATCAAAATAAAATACTAGTTTTTATTTTAAGTCTAAGTATATTAGGTATAAGCTTTTAACCCTTAAATGACACAGTTCACTGAAGTGACGTTTATGCCCTACAGTGACATTTTGACCCCAGCGTGAAAAAATGAGCAATATTTCAAGAGTTTTCTAAATTTTGCAACATATTTCTCACCTATATAAAGATGCCTCAACCTTAATCATATTGGATTTTCATTTTTTTAAATCAGAAAAAAAAATTGGTTTATACTCAATCACGCGCCTTTTTTTTTAATTTTTTTAAGGAAAAAATTTAGCGTTTGGCTCTAAAGATAGACCTTGTATGTATGATAATACATGAAGATCTTATGAAAAGAATATAAAAAAAATAGTCTGGGTCAACACGGAAGAACGAAAGAACATTTGAAAAAATTTAATTGAAAAATGGTTGGAGTCAAAAGGACACCAAGAATCATTGAAGGGTTAAACAAACAAAAATTTTCATCAAAATTGGTTCAGTAGATTTTGCGTGATGCTCGAACAAACAAACAGATAAATAAACAGACATTAACAATTTTATAGTAGTAGTTACATATTATAATTTATAATATTATTATCAATTTTTCTGATTATAATTATATAAATTTTACAAAAATGTATCTCTTCACCCATTGATACAAATATACTGTTTGTGTTCCGCCATATTTACTAACGCATAAAAGTATCAACCATATTATCAAGCAAGACATAAGAAACAGAAATTTACAATATATAGGCGACCGCTGTTACAAACATGTCGAATCAGTACGAATCCTTGAGAAACTCCATAATTTCGAAGATTTGACAAGCTTCGTGTCCGGAGAGATTAAGAGTTGTAAACGAAATAAAGATTACATAATTGTCACTCATTTATAAAAACTCGGTATTACCAAAAAAGTCATTCATGATCGTTTCCAGATTCTCAAAATATTAAATTAAAAGCCTCAGAGTTATTAAATTTGTTTCAAAAATATAAAATCGCAACTCTATATTTTTTAAATCAAAGGAACAATTTTGATAGAACAAAATTGTAAATTTATTTTATAAAAATATTTAATTAGGTTTTGTTGTATATTATGCATATAATCTTTGTCATGAAAATTCATACAATTTTGTTCTAAGCTTGAGTTCATTTGATTTAAGGTAAAATAAAAAATAAAATAAAAATGGAAAAAAGTAAATTGTTTTAAAACTAGTAAATGATAATCACGATATTTTGCAATGATCTTAATATAGACCAAAACACCTGAAATCGAAAAATTAACTAATTTAAAAAAATTCTATAAACGTTTTGACCCCATAGGAAAATAATTTTATAGAATTTTTTTCACAAAGAGTTGTCGATATAGAAAATTCTTATAAAATTTTATATTTTTATAAAACTTTCAGAGGAATAGTGTCTTGAGATTCCCATGCTCCTGAACATGCGCAACAACAGGACATTTATAATTTTACTATATAAAACTCTTTATGAAAAAAATCTATTTCCCGAAAAAATTCTAATAGATTCCCATCTTGTGATTTTCAAAATAGGAAGTAACAAACCGTACGAAGGAGAAAAGTGCCATAGAAAGATTTATTTTCCCACAGATTTTACGCATAATATTTTAATAAAATAATTTGGCCATATTTTCGAAACATTCATTAAATGATTAAATGATAAACGATTTTGTCATATCTAATTTTATTAGATTTCTAAAAAAAATTTTAATGACAAAATTGGAGGGTGAACCAAATTGATAAATAAATGGTTTTAACCTCCATATAAAATAAATAATTTTTATAGATAAGAAATCAAGTAATAATTGTAGATAAGAAAAATATTTTATATATTAAGATAGAAAGTAATTTATTCTTGGAAGTTTTATCACAGTAATTTAATTTATAGAATATAAAATTATCAATATTCAAGACTTGGAAGCACATTCCTAAAGACCTCCTTTTTTCTGAAAAAAATAAGTAAAATAATTCACTAAAACTTGAAATTATCAAACTTTCCCAAGTATATCATGCACATAAGCTTTCTTGCGATATCCCTTACGTAAGAATAGTCTAATAATTAGGACTAACATGCCAGCAGAGCAAATGTAAAGAAGCAAGTATAAACTTACATCAAAGGAATTGATCCGTGAGGCTCTGCTAGCACTAGTTACACTTTTATTGGACACATCTGGCATTTGCTTTTGAATATTTTGTACACTGTACACTCGTTTCAAATACTTAAGCACCTCATCATGATTCCAATTACCATTTTGATCACTACATTCATGACAATGATCCTTTGTTGGAAACATAACTTTTGGATGATTAGGATCTTCAGTTTCATCACCGGCTAAACGTTTATTCACTATATTGTGTGATTCCCATAACCACATTATACTTTCATCTGGTGTAACGACATTAAATATCTTTTGATCGGCAGCCATTTTTTGAAAATGTTGACTACAATCTGTACATCCAAAAAAATTTTTAATATACCCATGCATTGCAACTAACACTTCGTTGTTATTTATATCCGGATTTATTTCACTAGAATGTACAGTTAAAAAGTGGAATAGTTTCCACAAACCACAAGGATAACCACGTTTCGATGGTATACTACCACGGCACCCTAACCATTGTAAAGGTAACGAGTATACAGGATCGTATTGCCGTTCTAAATCTTGAATGTGGCTAGATATTGCTTCACCCGTAATTGTTTTTTCAGCACTTTGTTCGACACGATGTTTTAATTCACTTAAAAAGTCGATACCATTTTTACCAAATGGAAAATATTTAATAAGCACATTAAAAAAATCAAGTAGAGCTTCATATCTAACTCCATCAATAATTTTCATTGCTGATATTTCATGTTTTAGCGAATAATGTAATGTATTTTCTAAATCAACTAGAAATACTACATCTCCCATTTGATTTAGCGACTGTTGTAAATTGATTTGGAAATTTGGTATATTATCCCTTAAATCTTTATTAAATTCGTATACAATTTGTTTTGGGATTTCAATTTTTTTTGATCCTAAAAATAATTTAATTGCATTTTTAAAGGCAGTCCTATTTTTATTTCGAGGTGTTATTGGTGTCACATTTAAATCTTTAAATACCACTAATAACATTTGACTACTCGGTATTTGCACAATACTTAATTTATTTAATAACGAATTTGATGTCGTTTTCACACACTTAATATTAACAATATCATTTACAAAAGCGTAATCTAAAATTAATTCAGCACATAAAGTTGAATTACTATTTTCTACAATAACAAAAACAAATGGTTTATTTTCAACTAAATCCCATAAACCGTTCACATTCTCGTCGGTATGGTGTAATAATGATGGTATATGTTTCGCACTCCCTTTACTTTGTTCATTTTTTAACATTTCAATTAAATGTGTCCGTAAATAATCAACACCACCAAAAGATTTCATTGGTGCACCAAAATTTTTTGGACCTGCTTCATAGTTTTCATGAAAATATAGAACAGTGGGATAACCCATTATTTCAAATTGTCGACATACTGGTGTATTATCCTCTTGTGCACAATCAATTGCACCAAGTTTAATAAAATTAGTCCAATCAAGTACATCTAAAGCAAATGATTTCCAATATGGTGCAAATTTTTGACAATGTCCACACCAACTACTATAAAATTCAATTAACCATGAATGTTTTTTTCCATATAATTTTTTATCAAAATTATTATTTGTGAGTAGTTCAATGCTATCATCTAATGTATATAATCCAGGAAATTCATCTGATTTGCTATTCAGTGAAGCTGCATTTGGTGTATCAATAGTAACCAATAAAAAAAACAATGTAATAATAATAGTAATGCTATTGTTGTTTTTAGCCATAATCATTTTGTTTTGAATTCAAAATTTCACTCCCATAATAATAAAAAATCAGCACAACTAACTCTGACCACAACTGTTAGTCAACTCACTATTAATCTTCTTTTTGCTGTTTACTACCACCAAATTACATTAATGTTTCAAATATCCATTAGGTATTTTTTTAAACATATTTACGATGTACACATTTGTCAGTACTGTTTGCTATTGTAAATTTAGTAGTTAGTTCAGTTCATTTTCATTCGGTTAGTTGAACTGACATTGATAACAATAGGTTTGTTTTACCTTCTTCAAAAAGTCATTACAAGAATTTAAGGCTGGTTTACACTATTATGAATGTTATCTATGGTTAACATGATTAATTCAAATAAAATGGTTTTGTTCAAAATCAATTTAAAAAAATCTTTTGCCAAATATATTTTAATTAGAAAAATAAGTTTGGAAACACCGTGAACTCTAAAAAGCTCGATTTTATTTATATTTTTATAAATAAAGCCATACATCAAAAATAAGGTTACATATAACTATTTTATTTTTTGGTAAATGTTAGATGGTATATTACTATTTTATTTCTTGGTAAATGTTATATTTGTTAAAAATACGATTAAAAGGTGTAGATTTTTAACCCGACTTCAAAAAGGAGGATGGTTCTCAATTTGTCTGTATTTTTTTTTGTAAAATCAACTTTATTTCTTGGTAAATGTTATATTTGTTAAAAATACGATTAAAAGGTGTAGATTTTTAACCCGACTTCAAAAAGGAGGATGGTTCTCAATTTGTCTGTATTTTTTTTGTAAAATCAACGTACACAATCAATAAAAAAGATATGTATGAAACTATGAAAAGTTAAAAAAATAATATTTAAACAAATGAAAATAACAACTGAGTTAATTGCTCAAATATCCGGTATATACTGAGTTCATTATCAATGCGTGAACTTTTTGTTTGTTTTTAAACAAAAATTTATTTATTTCATCTGGTCATCTCTTTTCGTTTTTGAGTTATCCTGTTTACAGACGGACGGACGAACATGCGAGAAAGAGAAAGTTTTTTGTGCATCTTATAAATTGTTAAAAACATATAAGTGGCCATTTTTACTCCTTATTATGCTTGTTTTAGAGCAAATATAGATAGGCTCCACTTATTTTTAGATATTATGTAGTTTTGGTTTCTAAAAAATTACTCAGACAAATATTTTGAAAATAGGCAGTTTTTATAACTTGAAACCGACGAAAAAGGTTTTGTCAATGAACAGATTTGTTCAAAACGGCCAAAACTACAACATATCAAAAAATCAGTTCCATTTTCCAAATCCTTTTGTCATTTGTTTGTGAGTTTTTCCGCTATGGTTCATGAACCATTTTGATTTTACATTTTAATTCAACAATAGAGGTGAGGTAATTACCACAGTCAAACAATTTCATTTGGTTACAGTATTTTTTGCCAATCGCTATTAGCTTACAATGTTGGTTCCATCTAGGAATGGCAAAGTCGATTCTGATTTTAGTCGAAAATCGACTTTTGACTGAAAATAGTCGATTATTTAGAATGACTACCCTAAAAAATACGCCTTTTAGAGAATACTTCATTGATAATAAAGGATTTATCGTAAAATATACGTATATATGAAGACATTTCACTAGGTCCGATCGTCGCAAAACCCGGTTTACAGAACCTTGGAAAGAAGATACACCGAATGCCTTTAATTGTAAGTTATTCGAACCTAAAATAACAATATTGTGTCATATGCCCAAATACAGTTTTAGGGTAACCACATTCCATCCTGACAATCAAAAGTTACCTTAAAATTGTAATCATATCAATGATACTTACTCTCGACTACCAAAGTGGCGCTTCTTTTTCAAATTTTTTCTGTCGATTTGTGCCAAATCAAAATTGTTGAATTGACTACTGCATCTTTTTTGAATAAATAAATATCTAAAATTTTAAGGTAACTTTTAATGATTAGGATGGAATGCAATTTTAAAGGTTCTGAAAACATTCAGTTGACAAAATTTTAAAACTCTATTAAATATAACTTAAATATTTGTTCTCTGTTTGTAATTTGTATACTAAAGTTTATTTTGTTAAAAACTATCTAAATTTAACTAGTGTTAACTTCGGACATACGTATACTGCACAATAATTCCATTATCATACACAAAACTTGCACATCTTTTGTCACGTGCCACCTGTCCATCTTTAAGGACTGATAATATAAGAGTAGTAGAGGACTGATGTCTTAAAATCTTTTATTTGTGCATAAATATGCGATTATTGCTTTTCATCTTCAGAAAATCACGTATATCAAATGCATATGTTTTTTTAAATTATTATTTTTATAAATTATTACTTGATCAATTTAACATGTTTCTAAAGAAAACATTGTAAATGACCTCTTATTAAACTAAAGCCTCGAAGTCACGTTATGCCTCCAACTTTGACTCACAATTATCGTAATTGTCAAATATTGATTCAATGATTAAAAGAAGTCGCCAATCATTAAATAATATTAAGAGGAGTGTTTTATTAAGTTTAATTTTTGTCAAATAATTCAGTAATAAATAATTTAATTTGTTAATTCATAATTTTTTTTATACATTTTATAAAACAATAAATCTTTAAATTATAATATTCTGCTTTTAGTGCAATTATTTTAATTAGATGACGCGCATATTAATTATTGAAAGCATTTGCAGTTTTCTTGAGTGTCCATTCCCTTCGCAGTTATGCAGAATCTTTTAGACTAGCACTTGAAAGGGGTTGAGTAGCAGAGTAGGAAAATTATGAGGAGCAAGATATTTCGACTGATTCGTATACCTGAGGTACCAAGGATCCCAAAAGTTCTATCCCAAATCTACGCACTTGTTCAGTGTATAGAGTCTTAGTAATAATTATAAACTTAGTCTTCTAAGTTTATAATTTGTGATAACAATAATATGGTATAATGACAGCTAGACATTTAAAGAAAACCACTTGTGATATCAAAAATTCGGCTGTAAAAAGTATATTATGCACTCAATAAATATGTGCGTGGATATAAACACTTCCTTGGTAAAAATATAACGTGTTGTTTGGTTCTCCGTAAGATATAGAAGAAGAAAATGTTCCTCTATTAAAAATAAATAACTTTTGTTTGAAACTTTTTTCATAAGCTGAATGGTTTTGCAAAAATTTCAGCTCATTAATATGTGACTTTTAGACTAGTAAACATGTGCATTTTTTTCGCATTCCACTTCGCCTTCTCAGAAAATTATGACCAAAATGTCATTCGATTCGTAATTGCATCTAGAAAGTTTTTGAAAAGTTGACGTCCCGCATAAAAAAATTGCAAAAGTTATAAACAATTTAGTAAAAAAAGGGGTTTTGTTTTAGCAAATATTTCAAAAATTATTGTATATATCGGAAGTCGAAAAATAGATTCTTAAAGAGCAGGAAATTTCCTAAAAAAAAGTTTCACCTACTGGAACTGAACCACTAATATTTATAATTTTAATTGAGAGATGAAAATAGGTCTTGAAAAGAGTAATTCGGCTCGGCTTGATTCCGACACTTAAACAAAAAAATTTTTTTAACGCATTAAATATGAATATTAAGGAAAGAAAAAATTTAGGTACTTACTGGATACTTAAACAATAATCCGACGGCAAAAATTTTTACCACAATTTTTCCATTAATTATGCTTTTTTAAATTAAAAAAATTTTCCAATCTGGATAACCCCGATAATTTTTTTAATAAAAGTCTGGAATTTTTTTACTTCTGGGAACTATTCTTTGAAGGATTTATAAAAAATCCCCGTTGGAAAATTTAAAAATTTTAATTTCCATTTCTTTTTTATTAACAAAGATACGGAAAAATTCAGAACATAAATAGAATCGAATGACACCTTGGTCATAATTTTCTGAGAAGGAGAAGTGGAATTCGAAAAAGGCATATGTTTACTAGTCTATTTGCGTTTAAAATATATTGCCTTTGAGCGTACATATATGCTTTTATAATCAAGAGTCACATACGTATGAATCGAAATTGCGGCAAAAACATTCCGCTTATGAAAAACAGTATCAAATAAAACTTGTTTATTTTTAATAGAGGAACCTTTTTTCCTTTATCTCTTACGATTTCAGAGATATATCTCTAAAACCGTAAGGGATAGAAGATATATGTGTTATGAAACACAGTTGCTGAACATAAACTTTTGGAATCCTTATAACGTCTCAGGCATACGAATCAGCCGAAATAACTCGTTCCTCATATTTTTCCCATTCAACTCCCTTCATGTGTTGGATTTCGAGAACCTTTAAATCTCGATATCTCGTCTTCATACATATTCACTGGCTCAGCTATGGGTCATGCATATATGCATATTAAAGTACGGTCAATAGGAAAAGTGGCGTTCTTTAATTGTAAGGTTCATATGTGTAGAATCCATTTGGTTTTAAAAAAAAAGTTTTAAATACAAGTTATTCATTAAAAAAATATAAATAACTTTTGTTCTACAAAATCTACGAATTCGATACAAATCAACTATAAAATATTGAAAAAAACGCCACGTTTGCTGTCGACTTACGAAATATAACTTAAAAAATAAATAATAAATTAGAAAATAAAAATAAATTTTTATTTTATATATATATTTAAATCTTAGAAAAAAATAAAGGATGTCGTAAATACATGAAAGAGAAATATGCAGTATATTACTTATGGTCTAAGATCCGGCATTAGTGAAAACCTTCCCTCATCTGTTAATTGAATGAAATAATTTTTAAAAGGCAGATAACAATATTATAAATGTAGGAGTGCAATGTCTGCCACCGTAGTCCTGCTGGCTATATCATATTAATTAATTAATAAATATGATATAGTGTCTTTGTTTGTTGCTCGAACAAATATATTTGTCTCTCTCTCTGCGTAGAACACAATTTTTGAAAATTTTATTACTGTGATATTATAAAATATATTTTGTATAATAAATATAAAATTAAATTATTTGTAGCCTATATACAAAAATTTTTAAGTAAAAAAATTTTAAAAAAATGTGATTTACGCAGAGAGAGAGACAAATATATTTGTTCGAGCAACAAACAAAGACACTATATCATATTAATCAATTAATTAATTAATATGATATAACCAGCAGGACTACGGTGGCAGACATCGCACTCCTACATTTATAATATTGTTATCTGTCTTTTAAAAATTATTTCATTCAATTAACAGATGAGGGAAGGTTTTCCTATGCCGGATCTTAGACCATTATTCACACAATCAAACCGGTCAATCAGAAAAAATGGTATTATTGGCATCAAGGGACCTCAAAACTTAAAGATCTAGTGAACGAATTAGAGAATTTTAGTATACTAGAATCAAAAAAATTTATTGTGCTTTCTCGTTTGATGCCAGTTTCATATTGAGAAACTCATTCTGGCCGATTTTCTCTAGAAAAGAAAAGATTATTTTGATCTCTCTTCGTAACCTCCATGCATCGAAACCTACATAAGGTATCCTCTGAGCCTACGACGGCTTGTTAGAGGTTCGCAGTCGTAGTCTATTTTTGTTTAGGCTTATGTACATTTTGAATTTTCATTGGTTAAAGCTCCCAAGATTCTTTGCTGGCCTGAGGTCTGGGAGGCTCTTCCAGAGTATGGCTTTGTATGGTTTCTTTCCCTTGCGAGAGTTGTGCATGGTAGGACTTATCCATTTACAACACCATCATTCAAAGATCCGGTGAAAACTCAACATCGATTTTGGATATCGTACGTATATAACCTAGTTATATTACGTGGTAGCCTTAGGTCAAAATAGAAATTGTTGGTTATAAGTGAATTGTTAATCAGAGGGTCACTCTAAATTAAAATAATGGTCCACTCTTTGTTCATGGTATTATATATTTGAGAAAAATGGCCCACTCTTTGTTGGTATTATATATTTGAAAAAATACATTTTTTTAATAAAGTTATAATATATTTGTTATTATAATACTACATTATAATATTATATTGATCTTGATCACAAATGTTTAGACTTTAATTTTAAGTGGGTGGACGTTATTGTTTGTTGAAATCAATCTGTTTCACTAAATCATTTTCACTGTACTATTTTATTTTAATCACTCTATTATTTTATTTATTAAGATTCGTTTCATGTTCGTAAATTTTACGCTTATTGGCCATGTGCACACCAATTTATAAAAGCAAATTGTTGAATTAAAAAGGAAATTTGAACCTATAACACAAAATTTAATTTGTATAAAGGTACGCTGTTATGTTAATGTATTTTGCACAAAATGACTTTATTGTGAGTTTTGAACAAATACAATCTGAATTAATAACAGCTTCACAAGATTATCCCTCGTAGGAATAACAAGCAGTTCAATGCATCCAAGCTGCGAGAAAGAATTTTTGTATTTGCACGCACTACTACTTGGTAGCTTATTGCCCAAGAAGGATACCAATGATGTACTTCACTTTCTACGCTACGGAAATGGAAGACCTCAATCAGATAAAATGGGAAATTGTCTCAATAGAACCTATACAGGATATAGAATAGACAGAGTGAGGTTTATGTAAATTTGTATACAGCATCGAAGAAGCCCCAGCCAGAGGTGTGCCTGTGCTTCTCCTGCACAGAGTTCAAACTCTTGGGACGCTAAAAAATTAGTGCATTAATAAAATCCAGGCACGAATCCAGACACGTTCTGCCAAAAGTGACAATATATTCGAGAATTTTTGTTTTGTGCGCAAATCTATTTTCAATATGTTTTCATAGAAATTAAACTTTTCAAACAAGCCTTAATGAATGTTTTCATTATTATGTATTGATAGTTTTTGTACTTTCAATTTTTTGTAAATCTCAGATCACATTATTGCTAGGCTATTTTATTTTTATCTAAAAATTTCAAGAAGGTTTTATTAATTTATAGCTTTAGGCTTTTATTGTTTCATACCATTTTTCCTGTGTTTAAAATAAAGTCAATTTTATGATGTGGAAACATCTATAGCAAAACTATAAAGTATGATTTTATATCGGGAGGAAAATGAAATTTCAGATTAGACTGTCACGTTGTCTATGTAACGATCGGCTATGTGACAGTCGGCAATCATCCGTGATAGTTGGGGAATTTAACATTGTATATGAATAATATTCATTGCTGTTGTAAATAGGATATGTTTTCACAAAATGCGCCCGGGGCTAAACATTTTTTTAATTTTTAAGTATAGCGATAAATCGAAAGTATTATTTTATAAACGAACATCAGTTGTTATTTGATATGCTATTGAAAATAAATTTCTCTCTGTCGCCTAATTTGTTCTGAGCTTTAATTTCCAATCGCCATTTTTGAGAAATCTGGAAAACTCATATAGTTGGAACCCAACTATTTATTTCCAATATTTATAATGATTGGGAAAATCCTCCAATCTAGCAGCAATTGCTTAGTTTCTGTGAAGTATCCTGGCAAAAAACGAAGTTAAATATACTTAGTAACTTATTTAGCTCACTCAGGGCTTAGTGGTTCCGAACACACCATTGCCGCTACAAAAAATGCGAGATATTTAAAATTGCTTACCGTACTGACATTTTACATTTTGTAACGAAGTATTGTTTCGAAAAATTTATGAAAAAATAAAACATCCATTTACTTATTTTGTTCCTGATTTATTGTTATTTTTTCCTCAAACAAACGAATGTAATTCATTAATGTTACATAATAATTGTGTTTCAAATATCAGTACCCACAATATACAATATTTTTATTTGTTTTCGTTTTGTTTTTTTTTTTTTGTTTCTTTTTAAATTTTTATTATGATAGTTTTATAAAAGATTTGAGAGTACATACAACAAACAAAATGGGAATTGTTACTTTTCAAAATATAATATACAGTTGTTTTTTTTTATTTCATTTTTTTTTTATAATTTTCAAATTTACATTTTTTTTTTGTTTTAATTTTTTGATGTATTTATATAATTATAATATTATGTAATTGTATAAGTTTATTAAGGTTGTTTTATTCATCATCACCTGTCTGTGGTTTATTTCAATTAAAATTAAGGGACATATTCATAACCAGGACTTTAAGCAGTCCTCTCTAGTTCAGAAAGGTATATGTGAATTTTTATCATTGTTCATATCGATCATTCTTAAATACATGATTCAGTGGCAAAACTGAGTAGCTTCTCGATTTATGTTTTGACTCAAGGTAAAATAAATTTATATATCACTTGAGTCAAGACTATGAATATAAGCCTTAAATGTTCTGAAAATACAAAGATATTTTAAAATGTAAACACAAAAAGTCTTTAATTTTAATTTTTCTAGGATGTTTTTCTTTTCAATGTTTACGATCATCTTTTTTTAGGCATGATGTAAATGGTTACATTAATCAATAATTTTTATACCACTATATCATCCTAAACATGAGGCTACTTTATTATTTTTGGTTGATTATTTAAACAAAAGTAATAATTGTTACATTTTTAGTTGTTAAGGTACACACGAATTTTCAGATTAATAAAATTGTAATATGTGGAATAACTGAAATAGAACATTTTTCACATAAATTTGAATTAAATGGCAGTTTTTGGCACTTTTTAAAAAATCAATTTAGAAAATATACCAAAAAAATAAAATTATAATACATTTTGGAATAATTTATTACGTATACAGTAATTAATAAGCCCGTCTCAGGTTTTTATGGTTTTTTTGTAAGAATTATTAACTTAAATAATATGACTTGATAACGTATGATACAAATTCACTGACCTCTCTATAACCGTTATATACCGTCTGTTTTGTTTACATCTTCGTATAATAGATCTCCCACGAGTATGAGAGAGTACATACGTATACATTAAGCAATGTGTATGAGAAGGAGGTCTTATAGGTTTGATAAACAAGCATATTTTTCAAAATATTGAATAATATTCATAACCAGTATGAGAGAGTACATATGTATACATTAAGCAATGTGTATGAGAAGGAGGTCTTATAGGTTTGAGTGGTTGATGACCACTCGAACAGTTATGAAAAATATGCTTGTTTATCAAACCTATAAGACCTCCTTCTCATACACATTGCTTAATGTATACATATGTACTCTCTCATACTCGTGGGAGATCTACTATACGAAGATGTAAACTAAACATAGTGTAGAGCTCAGTGTATAAATTAGTTTGGCGTAATAGGTCATTACGCATACACATAATTTTGAATTATGTACATATCACTATTTTAACCAATCGGGTTACTTGCTATCACATAAACTAATCCTATTGGTTAAACTAATGATTTTTCATTGATGAAAAGTGTTTCGAATGCAATTTTTTCTACGTCATCACATTAGTGATAATGAAGGATTATGTTTTTCAAATTCCAATTAATTGTTTTTTTTAAACATGTGTTATATATTAAAAAATATTTAAGTTAAAACAAAAATTATTTTGGGAAGTTTTATGATATTTATTTTTTCGTAAGCAAGTCTATTCATAAGTATATATCACCTAAAGGATAATCCACTTAATTCAAAAGTAAGAGAAAAATTTACGAAGATCCGCCACAATATTTAATTCAACTGATCAAAGTTTTGCATAAAAAGAAAAGATCATTAATTTCAAAACTATTATTTATAAAATGAATGAAAATAATTTTTTAATGAAATTAATTCTAGAAACAGGGTGGATAATTTATTTTGATTTATCTTTCACAAATCCTTATTGGGAAACAATTTTAACTATCAATATTTGCGATGGCATTGTCTATTGTTAAAGAGCAAAAAGAGTTTTAATAATATTTAGCCGTAATCTACATCAAGCTGGCACGAAAACTAGTAATCTTGTTACAAAAACTTGCTTACAAAGTTTTTGCTATTCGTTCCTTTTAGATTGGTGTAGTTTTCTTGTTGACAACTATACAAACAGTATGTTTATGATTTTAATTTAATTACTTTGTTAAACATATTTGCAAAAAACCATGGAATCTATGCTAACTTCTTGTTTTTGATACAAGCACATAATCCGCAATAAAATAAAACCATCTTTCTCAGTTTTTTTAATCTATACATAAATTTGTGTTCAATTAAAGATAGTAGCTCTTCAAAAAAATTCTGTAACAGAAGTTTCGACCATTAACAAGCAAAACTACTCTTGCAATCGGAAATGTATATGATAGCGTAGTACATCATAAATAGCTAATCCTAGTAGTCATTTCAAATTTTTTTCTTTCATATGATATGAAAGTATGAAAATGAGTCCATACTGACTACTTTATTAATATAGAGATATTCACATTAATGTAAAATTTTAGATTTGATTCATTTAAACTTTTCATTGATAGATATTTTAAAGAAAATTTTATGTGAAATTATACAATTATAAACAATTTAAAATGATGATGTATGCATAATTCTTAACATTTCATTTTACATAATATTTTTCTTTAAATATATTTACAATTTTCTTCAATAGATGGAAGTTAAAATTTATATAGATTTTTTTAGAAGTTTCATATGGAAATTATTTTATAATAACAATCCTTTTAGCATTTATTTAATTAAAACAATATATAATTAATAAGAGGTATATCATATTTTATTTAAAAAAATTTTAACATATTGTTACGATCAAAGATTTGTTATTGATTTTTCCATGGATTTAAAACTCACTGACCTCCACTATATAAGACGGATGGAGGTCAGTGTTGAGCCCCCACACAAAGATAGATGTCTAACATATTTAATGACATTTGTTCTGATGCTTCGCCCTCGGTTAGATTTAATTAGTACGGTTAAATGGATTGTCAACACTATTCACACGTGAATATTCGTATTGTTGTTATAGAAATGAGTAAAAATTATAATTTTTTCAAGCCAATCATTTAAAATACAAATCTCGAGTTGGTTAGGTCGACTTGGCACGGTCTACGAGTTTTTAAATCGTTAATTACTCCAAATGTGTATATACAGTAGAACTCCAATTAATAAATGTTTGGAGATAGTAAAGACGATTAAAATATCTATTTCTTTAGTTCGAAAATTTATTCACTATTTGTAATGATTTTATATACAATTTCTAATACTTATAATTTTAAGCTATACATATATTTTGGCCCTGAAGCTTTTATAACGCGTTTTTTTAATGATGCATGATATTTCTGGAACCTAACTTTATAACCATAACTTGAATTTTTCGTAAAAATAATAATTTCTCATTGAATATTTTCTTAAAGACCTTTGCATTTTTACAATTTCTAAAATATGTTTAATAGATTCGTGATTCAAGCCCTTACTACACTTTATATTGTTATCAGTTTATTTTATCAATTGATTGGTTTATAAAAAATCGAGTGATAAAAGAAAATAAAAAAGTCGCAAAGAACAATTTTGAATATCTGGTTTATACATATGTTTTACCAAAAACAAGCGTTTAAAAAGAGCGTTAATTTAAAAAAAAAAAAATGTATTTTTATTTTTTTTTTTAAATTACAACTTCTACATCGTACAGTATTGGAAAAGAGGTTTTCAAAATGTATAAGTTATAATTTTTGACACTACTGCATTTGCGCAAATATTTTACAATGTACATACTAGCAATATTATTTATTAAATTTTATTAATAATAATTTACGCTCTTAATCAGATACCGCTACTAATATAATATGGTACCTATAAACAATTGTTTATTATATTTTTTTAATTTAAATATAATGGACCATCTATGATATAAAAATATAGATACACTAAAAATAAATGAATAAAAGTTATGCTTGGGAACAATTCAATTCTATTAATTCGCGATAGAAAATACGATCGCAGTGCCAGAATGGAGTATATTGAATTCGCTTCAGTAGTAAACAACAGCTTGAACTGATACCTTTCTATTGTTAAAACAAATTTGGTGTTATATTGTGTATCAGGGTGTTCTGAACACCATTCACGTCACTTGTTGGCAAACATCACCAAGCGCTGTCAACAAGGAATTTAGAAATGTGAAGACCTCCATGTAAGTAATCTAACAAGAATTGTTATTTCTGTAACCATTATTATATAACAGTAATCATAAGCTCGAAAGATTTAACTGAATAATTATATCTAATTTCTATACCCGGTATATATAGTATATACAAGGGTATTTATTAAAAGTTTATTCCTACTTTGTAACCATTTGAAAAAATTGTTTGGTGTAATAGGTGTTTATGAAATGATCTAATTAGTTCATTTCTACATGTCTGGCCGTGGACACGATAACTCAAATCGGACCGGAATTACCCCGCCAGGGCAGAAAATATCAATCTTTGAAACGGTAAGAGATAGAATACAAATTTAAAGATATAAAGGATTCCTTTTTTAAAATAAATAACTTTTATTTGAGACATTTTTTCATAAACTCAGTATATATCGGGTATTTAAGCAATTAACTCACTTAGTTGTTAATTTTGGATTCTGATGATGATAACTTTCAAAAGATTCTTTTTCATTTGGTAAGTTATTGATTTTCTTCACAGATTTCCAATATGGCAAGATTTTTAACTCTAGTTGAGTTTATATTGAATTGTTATCTTGATTTAATTATTTAGTGTCTAAACCCAAAGAGCCCTATTGAAATGAATGATTATAAAATACGCAACAACTAATCTGCTTACTATAGAGACTTTAAGTTTAAATAATTTAAATTTAAAATTTATTAAAAGTAAAATTATGAGTATAACTTAAATGTTTATATAATAAACAGATCGTTCAATCGTAATATTTATTTATAGCAAGTATTTCGATTAATAGATATAAATCTATAAATAAATAAGTATTCAACGTCTAATATTTACAATGTAATAAATAAATAATGAATGAAATTAGGCCTTCAAGAACATGAAATATGTTCTATTATGTACAAAACTTATTTAAACTTCCAAAAAACTAATATCAATCTATAGCGTGTTTTTCATAAAAGCATAATCAGCTATATCATTCTGTACACAAAAATAAACTTAAAAATTACAAATATTTTTAGTCGATTTTTGTTTGTTTGAAAGTTATAAGGTATTCGACTTTACGACGATACTGCGAATGCCATTTCGATGCGCCAAACGCTAGAAATATTTTCAACACATAAAACTAACCATTAAAAAACTCAAATATTATTCATTTTCAAGTTATGGCATCATAAATAATTACACCTGTAAGTATAAAGAATAATTTTTTACAACACCATAGTTTGAGAAAACGAGCAAAAATTTTACCCTATTAAGCTTAGTTTTGTAAGTATGGAATACATTTTTAATATTTGATGCATTAAAATGACAATACTAAAGCTGAATATTTTACGACGCCGTAAATTTGAAATATCAGAAAACATTTTGATTTTTTAAAGCTTAGTTTTATGTATTGAATTCAATCATAGCGGTAGATGCAATTCTTTCTAACTCACCCTATATAAACATTAAGATGGTGCAAATTTTGATTTGTCTCGATTTTTTAAATAGTTTGCTAAGGATTTCTGGATTGAAAACGAAATTTTCTGTATTGTCTAAATTAAGAAGTAACACCCTCCCTCATGTCAGTACATTTTTATTAATAATAACTCATAGTATCTTTTAGTAATTTTGCCGCATTTTACAAATCATTGTATGTGATTCTAACTGTAAAGTCTACGATATTTTAATATTGTTCATGTTATTCGCAATAAAATTGTTTGATTTGGAATGTAAAGTTTGTTTAAAAAAAATTATAAATAAAATTAACTAACACTTCTTTAAAACTATGACCAATATTAAAACACGTTAAATGATTTCAAGTGTAAATATGCATTCGTAATAACTCTATAAGATATTTCAACACGTTTTTATAGTTTATATTCTACGATTTTTATCAATATTTTAGGAAAATACTAGCTGAATTCCCCGGCGTTGCACGTGGATTATTATTTTTTGGTACTAAACCAAACCGGCGCCTCCGCTATCAGAATTAAAATGTTATTTTGCTTCCTAGAACCTCCACCAAGTTATAGAAATTGTTAATAACTTGACTACAGCGGCATGTATCGGATCCTAGTATAGCTATGAACCATCGTATCGCAAAAAATACATATCGTGTAAATATAACCTCAATCGATCTAGTCGTTCAGAAGTTACACGATCACTAACATACGAACCGACGATTATATTAAATCGAAAAACTCTTTTAATAGACTAAAAGACTATTAGGCTAGATTTAAAAAAATTTATAAGGCAGTTTTTATTGAGAAAGATGATACTAAAGTTTGTAACCGAAGTAGTCCCCTGGCAACGATTCTCCACTGAATCGAAATTAGCCCTATCTAGAATTAACGATTAATTTAAATTTAATTTAAAAAAATTATTAAATGTATTTCTATATTTGTATTATATCATAGAATTAGGCAGACAAAAAAAACGGAACATTGGTATATATTAAACAATATTCACTTTAATGTTCGCTTTTATTAAAATGTACTGATGGATTCTATTAATACCAAATTTAGATCTTGTGACAGCCTTGTGCGCAAATTCATTAAAGTGCATATAATAAAACCTATTTTAAAAAGATAGTGAAATCGGGTGTTTGCCACTTTTTAAAAAATTGTCTTAAAACTTGTATATAGTAGCTTTAATCTACAGATATTTTTACTTCGTTATGAAACCTATAGTACACTTAAGCTAGAGAATCAATCCATATAAACAGACGAAATCGCGTGATCAGAGCACATGATACAATATGATTGGTTCGTTTGAGAAGTTGGACCTTTAAATCTAAATTAATGCAAGCTTCTCCGTTTATTCGTATGCGAATTGTTGTTAACTGATACCATTTTGGTGATCCATAATTTCGATTTCGTTGATTTTTTTGAAATTTTTATTTTTTATTGTTATATTTGTTGTTATTATTTTTATTGTTTCCATTCGTTATATTCATATTTAAAACAAAATAATATGAATAAAAAACGAAAACGAACTCGGTTTTTTTACATATGTCCACGTGTGCAGTGAATTTATTTGTTGTCATCGATGGACGACTCGCTTTAGTTTGATTCTATAAAATGGGTAGTCTCCATGCTATAAAATATCATTTAAAAATCCAAATATTTCAACTATTCGCTATTTAAAGCAGTGGCTTGGCGACTTCTTTTCGAATTAAGAGTGTTCGACAAGTAGGGTCCAACATCAAAAAAGTAATAAATAATATTTGCGTATGATCGAAATACTGATAAGAACATAGTAAAATTCACCTTTGAGTTGACAAATGCCACACTTTTTTCGAAATTAATATTTTAAGATTTAAAAAAACGGAATATTAACTCACTTAACGAACCAAAAATAAATCCGAGGCAACACCGAAAAGATGCAGGATTTGTCTATCATTTTTTGTAAAATTATCCATGGGATTTTCAATTATGTTATTATCATAGAAAGAGAGGTAGCTTATCTTGTTTGTAGGAATCAGAGAGGGGGGAGACAAAACACTCATTAATTACTTATCACAATACCTTTCCATTTTAAATTATAATTTGTTTTTGTTTCGGACTAAATGCCAAAAGATCAATGTGAAGAAATAAGTAAGCTATATATAGTTTACTCTTTTCTTCACGTTGGTTATTTGACATTCGGTCTGAAACAAAAACGAATCGTAATTTTAAATGAAAAGGTTTATTAGTAACACTAACTTAGGATTATAAAATGCTTTTGATTTTAGCAATAAATATAAAATTTTCGCGATTTTGTTTTTATATATTTAGTATAGGACGATTCATTAGCTTTACCCTCCCCTCGACTTGGCCCAACTATCTGAAATATTTGAATTTTTAGTTGAAAATATTAAAACAATATATTTTTACTTTATAAACTGTATTTATATTATTTCATAATTTTTTTAAAATTGTGGTAAATACTCAGTTTCTTTGAATTGTTTTCTTTATTAATTTCTTAACTTTATTGAAAAAAGTTTAACATTTTTGAGGGGCACTGATTTTAGGCTGCTGTCCTCCTAAATCCAGGCTTGAATTGTATAAAATTTTATAATGGTAAACATAAATGATTTCACATCACTGGAAAAATGAAAATTAAAAGCTTTTAAATTCTAGTAAAATTTCTAAAGCGTTGAGTACGATCATGTTTCAAATTTAAAATTTACATGTAACTTTTTTTTTTTATCATTCTTATAATTAATTAAAAGTATCTATAATGACTGAAATCAATTGATTATGAAATGATTAAAAAACTACTTTTGTGTTTGTTTCATTTGTTTGTTTGTTTTTTTTTTTTAGAAGAATGATGTATTATATATTATGCGCTTAGGTAAGATAATTATTAATATTCGACTTTCGCAACAAGTGTATCACAGTGGTTACTGACATCAGAGATCGAGAGTATGTATCCTGCACACAATATGTGAGTTGAATTCATACTCTTGCAATCAAAATATAAAAAGTATATTAGGTAGGTTTTTTTTTTCTTTTTTAATACTTTTATGTCTATGCTTAGTTTTAAGTGTTTTTTTTATACTTTTTTTTTTTGCTTTTTTGATTTTTTTTTCTTGTTTATTTTTTAATTTTTTTCTTTTTTGTGGATACTCTATACATAGAATAAATCATACCAGCGGAAATTATTTTCAAATGTACTTAAACACATGCAGAATAGAGGATTTAAATCGAGCGAAATATTATTACTTTTGAGCGACAATATGAGAGTAAGAAATGAAGAAATGTTGTAATCGTAAATTAATTTCCTTTCAATTATAGAATCTTAAAAAAAAGGTATATTTATCCATAGGCTCTACGCTATAACTCCCAAGAGGTTATTTCAAATTATTTCATTGGGTATTAAAAATAATTATGACGTTTTATTATGAAGTTTAATCAGAAACATTCAACTAGTAGATAATTTTGTCAGTCACATTTTCATGTCAATTTCGAAGTTATCGATCGCTGAATATATTCTTTATTATTGAATGTTATATTTTGTTTTGTATAACACCGTTTGTAGATCATTGATTTTTCACAGTTAATTGAATATTTTTTAGCTTGAGATAACATGTTAATTCTACTAATTCAAATAATATTCTCATCTGTCTAATGTAATGATTTCCAATTTATTTAGTACTTTCGAGCAGATATGATTAAACCAGAAAATGGAGTGATAATAGTTACAAATGGTTGTTATTATCTCGATTTAAATACTCAACTCTGTATCTACACTGCCATTCTATGTTTATATATGAATATGCATATATATATATATATACAAATGTCCGCCATTTTGTTTCCACAATAAATTCTTCAAGGCAATTTAATATATATTGCAAAACCAACATTATTATGCAAATATAATATGTATTGTGTATAATAATGTTTCGCAAACTACCCACAAATAGCCTTTAATTATGAAATGCGGAATTCCATTACATGGAATTTTCATTTTGTGTTTATAATTATTATAAATACATTGTTAATTTCATGTTCCTTTTTTTTTTAAATTAAATGTTCCTAGAGAAGTGTGTATTGGAGTAGTTTGTTTCTGTAATAAAATTTAAAATAATCATAGACATTTTAAAATTGTATACCTGTTATGAAATAATCACTTTATTAATGAGTATTTGACTTATTGAATAAGATTTTAGGTCCACGTCAAAACTAAATGAATTAGTAACTTATTTATCTAGTACTAAAATGCATTCGTGTATGGTCAGTCATTGTAATTAAGCATATTATAAAATAAAAAACCGGTCAAGAGCTCGCTCTATCGAGTTCCTATAGTAGAAATTTATCAAGAAGTTGATCTTATAAGTTAACACAGCAACAATAAGACTGATGAAGAGACAGTTTTTCGAATATTTATGATTCAATACCTACTAACACAGATAATATCGAAATTTTAGCTTTTAACAAAAATATATCAGTCTTTTTGACCGTCGAAATGTGTGAGCGTTATCCAGACCTAACATACCAAATTTAAAATTACATCACGCCCGTGACAGGTAGTCAGTCGAACGAAAGAGTAATGTTAATTCTGTTTTATCCTTTTGAGGTTTGAAACCGCAAATAGAGTCTAAATCTAAGACTCAGTCCAACATACTACTTACTACCGATAAACAATCAATGAGATAATAATTTACTGCTATATAAAAACTTCAGTGACGTTCTTGAAACATTTTTTTTCTTTCGATTCTTATATTACCGAATAACTGGCGAAATAAATATTTTATATGTCTATAAAAACCATTACTGTCTATAAAAATGTAGTATCTCGTATGGTAACAATAAAGTATGAGTATGAGCTAACCTCTACTAGACATAAATAGTAAAGGTCAGTTCATACGCATCCAGTCAAATACTCAAACGATAAACGAATTTAGTATATAATTGTAAAATGTCTATAAAAACTACATAAATGTATATCGAACTAATATTCTCTTAATAAAGTTTCAAAAAGTTTTTCCATTTTCATTTAGAATAACATTTTTCACAAGACACTTAATAATTCTAGAAAATAAAAAATACATTATTATCGTTGTTTTCATTACTCTAACTATTTATTATTTTTATTATGTAAAAACAAATTGTGGACATGCTATACAAAATCAAAAGAAAAAAATGTATTAAAGTTGCAACAGTCTTTTGCCTTATATAGAATATTATTCGAATCCCCACCATTCACTGTCTTTCTCTCACTTTAGCAATGATGATAAAATGTTTTGTATACTCGTTTTAAAATTTTTATAATAGAAGTAATTTATTGATTTTTTTTAAGTATTTGTCAATTCTTAAGTTATTTTGTTTTAAAAGCAGTGTTAAGCAAAAGATAACTTTTTTTAAACAACAATTCGAGCATTTTTCGTCATTCAATGTTTAACATAAACAATAAGGGCTTATTATTTAAAATTTCTAAAAAATATTGGGAAAGAATCCACAGCGACCGTTCATTTCAAAATTCTGATTTTCTTGAATGATTTTAAATAAATGCTGTGACTGATTGTTTTATCAAAATTTTTTTATAAAGTTTATCTCTTATTTTAATTTTAAGACATTACTATTACTTTCAAACAGGATTTTTATCCAGTTAAAAATCGGTTTTTGAATCGAATGGGATTATCCTATAGTAATTTCTTGATAAATCATTACCTAAAATTATTTAAATCTACAAAATGATTCATTCAAATACTCATACAAGATAAACGACTTAGATAATTCAGAAAAAGTGGCGTGAAAATATTCCCAATATGATCCAGGTATTTACAAATAGGGCAGAATTTCAAGAACAATTTTTAAAAGTCTTATCATTTTAAGAAAGTTTTCTCAAATATAATTTTTCAAAACAGTGCCCCCACTATATCTTGAATTCGTAGTTTCAAATTTGATACACACGATAAATACTACGGTTTTTCCCGTTGTTACAGTAGGATAATCCCCGTTATTGTTTAACGTTAAAATGTTAAAATATTTATTGTTGATTTGTGAGATTTTTCTGAGATTCAAATTTATTCATTTAAGACAATCAAAATCGATTTAAATATTTATATGTTAAAAAAACAAATGGTTTATTGTGTTAAAGACTTTATGCTAGTTGCCAAGGCCTGCTTTCAAACGTACAAAAAATAAATTTTTAAATAAATAATGTTACAATTTTGTTTTATAAATTCTCTAATTATTGATGATAATTACACTGAAGTTTTTAATCATAAAAAAATAATTTGCAAAAAAAAAAAATAAAATAAATAAATAAATAAAATTCTCATTAAATGAAATTTATGTTAAAAAATAAAACAAATCAAGAAATAAAATGATTAAATTTTAACATAGTTTCTTTACATATTCACAATTTTCCAATTTTTACCAGATGAAAAAATGTAGGCCAAAGAATAACGATGTCTTGATTTTTTTTTTGTCAGTCACAACACCATTTGAATCATTTCATCATTCCCCTTTGTTCACATTATTTTTCATATATATATAAAATGAATAATAAATGTAAAAATTAAATAAACAAAATTTACAACATATTAATAATTTAAAAAAATCTTTACTAAATTCTGGAATAATTTGTTCAAATTACATTTACACAAAACGTAAATGAATTTTTTATTTATGTATAATATATATATATATATTTTTTTTGTTAACGGCATCAATAATTACACTTGATTACTTCTTTCGCATGTTCTTAGTTTATATGAATGATGCAAACATTTTTGAAATAAGTAGCTCGCCCTATGTTTTTTGATATATAATGCTTTTAGAATATATTTTCAATTTTTTATTTATATATAATATAAAAATTCTTTTGATTATATATAATATCGTCAATAGTCATATCATTTTACCAAAATAACAAAAAATTCTTTTTCCGTTTAAAAAAAATGATAAATTAATAAATGGGGGTATTATTATTTGGACCACACTGTATACATATATATAAAAAAAATCACTTGATTGATATGCAAAGCAATAGTTTAAAAAGAAAAATTTTACAAAAAAAAAAAAAAAAACTTAAAAAAAGAGTGGTTTCCAAAAAGAAATATTTTATCAATAATGACTCATCTTTTTTAAATATTTACTGACACACTTTGTAACGATGAAATGTTTTAAAAAAAAAAAAGACAATAAAACGTATGTCACATTGGATGCTTTACGATATTTTTTTGATGTTTGTAATTGATGATAACGCGACGATAGACAGTATTAGATTAATGCCAACTCGATCGGACGATGTTTTTTTGTGTGTGATGACGTTATTAATAAAATTATTCGACAACGATGCCTGGTAGTCGAGGTGATCGCATTTCTACTGAAAAACCGCGTGATCCATCTGGACCTTTCGGTTGTCTTAACACTTGTAATTTTGGGCCTGCATCATCCACTGATACTGTTCGTAATCTATTGAGCCTTTCTGGTCGTGCTTGCACATCTCCGCTGAAATCAAAAGTAAATTATTTAAAAAAATTAAATTATTGTCTTATGAAGAACATATTTTTTTTGTAATTAAAATTATAGTAACTATACTATTTAAGTAGACACCATAATAAATAATGTTTATAAATATTCTTTGAAATATGCAGTTTATATATTTGCATTAAAACAATGGTGTTGACGGACACATTTGAATTAATTATTTAATAAAACTTTTTTGTTAGCACGCACACTAAAATAATATACACATTCACACACATCTAGCATAGTTTACTGTCAAATCTGTCACATCAAGTCAAATCAATTTCTGATTAACATTTCCTGATATTTTACAATAAATACTTTTATTAAAATATTTAGGACAAATAAAAAAAAGTTATAAATCGTTGTAAGATTATTGATATACTTTACAACTTTTTTCAAATCTTAAGTAAATGTTATTAAAGATAGTACTCATTTGACTTTAGCGTAGCAAATGAAATTTACAATAATGTCCTTAAAAAGGAACATTTTTATCCACTCTTGTGATTGCCGCTCACAAATTTTATTTTGATAATATACTAGCAACTCGCCCCGGGTACACTGCTTAGATACAGTGGCCCGGGCAATTGTCTACAAAGTGTAAAAGTGTACTGACCCATCCAGTCTCTCAATTCGTAATTAAAATTATTTACCTTCACCAAACAGCTCTTTAACAATGCGTGTACTATTTATTATATTACTACATACGCATAGTTGTATAAAAACGTAACTTGTGTTTCATATACCAAGTTATTGTACATGTATGTAATTGTATTAATTCATTTATTTGTATCCAAACGTATATATACATAAGTGTCTAATAACAATTACAGATGTTTGGTCTGAAATTTCGGCAAATCTATCAAGTTTATGAAAAAACTGTTCACATAAAAGAAGAAAGGGATTCTTTTCTATTTCCTACGATTTAAAAAATAGATTTTTGATATGGAGGGATTCATAAATCAATTTTTGTATCCTTTCATGAATTATAATTCCCTTTTAATCTCGTTATATCTTCGTTTATGAGCTGTCTGTCGTGTTGACGAAGAAACCGAAAGAGTTGGAGTAATTAGAAAGAATTAAAAATGAATAAAAACTTGAGACTTAACTAATATGTATAATAATCCCCTGATAATATACAGAGTGTAAAAACAAAGAATTATTTTACCTTATTTTGGTCACATTACATGCTGATGATTTACCATTTCTTTGATTCGTAACTAACACAAATTCTACTTGATCACCAGGTTGTAAATTGACACCTTCTTTAACTTCAGACATATGAAAAAACAATTTTTTTCCTTCCTCTACTTCATATGCTAGAAATCCAAACGGACCTTTTATGGCATCAACTATTGTCCGTCGTTTTTTTCTAACAGCTATAATGTTGGCGGCACGACCCGCTGAATCTACTTGTAATTGTACTGGATCTCCCACTTGTAATAATTCTTTTTTGTTTGAGAGACCCATTATACCAAACTCATATTCAGGTCCTTTATCATCAGGACCATCACCAACAACTTGTATAAGACCAGCATATTGGCTTTGATCTGGATTTACAGACCTTAATGGTCTAACTACTGTTCCATCTAACACTTCTCCATCGATTATTGGCATTTCTATTGTACCTTTTGGTAATATTTTTACATTTTCAGCTGATGAACAACTACCAGTAGATCCTCTAGTCGCTAATGTATATTCTACTTCTTGGCCCAATTCTAACGTATTTGCATCACCTTCAAAATTACTGTTTAAAAAAAATTACTGTTTAATTTTCAAAGTTAAAATAACAAAAAATGATGATAAAAGTCGAAACTATTAATGAGAACTTATACACGAAGAAAAATCATTACAAATTTAAACAGTCTAAATTTGTTTTGGCAAAAATAAATGCTAGTAAATACGACTTCGATTAAGTCCTTTTATTTTGTTTTTCAGAGATGAACTTTTCTCTAAATCGTTTATTTGATAGTGACGTGGTGTTGTTTCACCAATAAAAAAACTCTTGGGAAAATATATTTACAGGATGACTCTCTCAATTACAACTGATAAAATCCAAAAAGCTCGGTGGCTAGGTCATGCCACTCTTATTTACGAAAATACTAGTTTATTTCACTGACTTCGAACAGGCAGGTAAAGAATAATTTTAAAAGCGTCATAAAAGCGATTATGGCTTAAGGTATAAAAGTTACGATATACAGTTTTGCTGACTTTTTTGTAAAATGATTTAAGGCTGACATTTTTACCGTAAATTGTCTTTACTCATATCAGATGCTTTAGGTTTACCCTTTCACAAGCGACTATTTTTTTGACTTCCTTGACAAAATCGTGAGTTTGGTTAACCTAAACGATACTTATATAAATTGTACACATTAACCTTCCCCGGGAATCAGTAAATTATTCCCTCGATAATAAAAATTGTTTTGAATACAAAAAAATCGATCTCGAAAAGATAAAATTAATTTTTTTCCATATCTCAATTTAATTCCCAAAAACAAAATTCATCTTTAAGGCTGACATTTTTGCCGTAAATTGTTTTTACTCATATCAGATGTTTTAGATTTACCCTTTCACAAGCGACTATTTTTTTGACTTCCTTGACAAAATCGTGAGTGTGGTTATCCTAAACGATACTTATATAAATTGTACACATTAACCTTCTCCGGGAATCAGTCAATTATTCCCTCGATAATAAAAATTGTTTTGAATACAAAAAAATCGATCTCGAAAAGATAAAATTAATTTTTTTCCATATCCCAATTTAATTCCCAAAAACAAAATTAATCTTTGTATAATTTACATCCATAATTGGGTCATCACACTATGTCTATGCTAAATTTCAAATTATTACGTCGAATATTTTTAGAGATAATCGCCTGTGACAGACGGACTGCTAACGGACATCAAAGTGACACTAAAAACAAAAAATCACAAACTTTGCCCAGGTCGTACGTTTTTTATTACTGCTCTCGACATACATAAAAAGTAATAACAAAATCGCATACAAGATCTTTTACGCGATTTGGTCATTTATTTGTAGCCGCCAGGTTCTACGCTATAATTGAATAATAGTTATTTTATAGGTAAACATTATAAAAAAATACCTAAAATGAAAAAAGACTTCACGATCATGTTGCACTGTCTCAATAAAACCGAAGCCATCTTTTAACGCCGCTATGAAACCTTGATGAGTTGTAAGACTATTTGATCGACCATTTTTATTGTTATTACTATTATTATTGATGGATGTAGTTGATGTATTGTTCAATGTGGATTGTGTTGTACCATTTGGTAAATTTGTAGCTGCATTTACAATTTTGATATCAACTGCAATGAGTTCTTTATTACGTTTTACTTGACAAATATCAAATTCAACTTTATCACCAATACGTGGTGGATTTTTAAAATCACAATCTTTGGGGTAGAATAATATTGCTTTTTTCAGTCCACTTAATTGATACGTAATTAGTCCATTTTCTGGTGATGTCGCTTTATCACCATTATTTGGTGATTGGCCATTATTTTTTAATGGACTACGATTGATCCAATTCAAACCAGGTATTTCTTTAGTTACCACACCAGTCACGTTACTTTCAGTTAATGTCTCAAATTTAACAGTGCCTTGTGGTAAACGTTTCATACGTATGGCACTTTGACGACTATTACAGAAAGATGTGGTTTGATCTTGAATAACAGTAAATTCAAATTCATCACCAATATTTACATCATTCTCAATATCGAGTACTTCATTAAAATGAAAAAATAGTCGAGCTTCACGTTCGACACACTTTAGGAAACCAAAACCGTCTTTTGCCGCGGCCACAACACCTTGTTCACGTCTTTCACCAGATACAACAAAAGATTCATCCAATAATGTTATACCGGATGCACGATCCAATTGATCACGGCGATCAGTTGCAATACGAAATTGTACCCAATCACCATGTCTTAATGTGAAATCGCCACTTTGATCTTTATCACCAAATGGTACTTCTACTTCGGAGTGATCGGCTGCACGATATCGTATTCGACCCGTTAGTGGATCATTTTGATGACGGCCTGCATTACCACGATCTAACGGTTTTAGTACTTGACCTTTTATTATATCTGGTTTTATATCTTCAAAAACAACCGTTCCCGGTGGCAATTTGGTTATATTACATGCTACTTCCTTTCCCTGAAACATACAAACGGTCGATTTACTAAATTTTTATATGATTTAATGAAAAGATCGTTGGTAAAACCAAAAGGGCACACCACCCGATTTTTTTTCTTTTATAATATTGTTTTTATTAATGATAAAATTATTACAATGGTAGTGTGAGACTTGATTCGACATAAATATTAACTTTATTCTTGCAAACAGAATACTTACATTTCTAGTTTGTATAATAAATTCAACATCATCGCCAAGTCGCAGCTCTTCTTTTGTTTTTGCTTCAGAGAAATGAAAGAAAATTTCTTTGACTACATCGGCTCTTTCAATAAATCCAAAACTTTCTTTCATTGAACATACAACTCCTTGGTATTTGACTGGATGAGCTGGATTTTCAAGTCGTACATGGCATGCTCCCAAATTTCCCCTGAAAATAAATAAAGTTTTCAAATGAAAAATCTAACTAATACCATTAAATTTTATTGTAAAGCGTCAATTTCCGTTAATATAATTTAAAAAAAACAAAAATAATTCTGTGTTGAATCTGTAAAGTGTTTCACAAAAAGCAGCTACCGAAAGTTTCCTTTGAAATTTTGAAAAATCTTAACACTCTTTACACACTCAACATAAAATTGATTATCAATTAACAAATTATTTGAATATCTTTTATACTATGCTTTCATGGTATACCTTTGAATTCCAATTTATATTACAATTTTTTATAGTAACTAAGATTCTCTTTTGTTTTTCTACGAAATTTCTCTTTTGTTCTTTCTAATAAATTTTGAACAAAGTACTTCTGGTCAATGTGTCTAAATTGCATTTAAAAGATGCATTAATTTTGTATTATTGTGTATATTTCGTTCACACGTGTAAAATTAATAAAGTAATCTCGAATTTAATTATCTGTATATCTATATATTATTTTGTTTCGTATGAATTACTATCTAATTTTTTTATATCCATAGTCTTTCATTTCTAACGCGCAAATAATAACGATTCTGGTCAAAAATAGTTTTATTGTCTGTAAGGGTACATGAAAAATTTCATAAAAATATTTCTTTCATTCTTCTTCTATTTAATATTAAGTCCTTGCAATTCAGGACATTAATGACCTAGACAAAGTTGAAAAATTGAATGAAATTGTAAAAAAATGTTTACCGTTGATTTGTGGCAATTTGAAAGCTAACTTTGTCTCCTGAACGTAATGTAACGTTTCCTTCGACATCATCTTTGGTATATGGTAAAAAGAAGCATTCTCCGCGATTTTCATAACTAATTCGACCTTGAGTATCACCACCAGATCCTTCAGCTCTTAATTCGGTGGTAACAGTGCCAGTTACACGTTCTTCACTTAAAACCTAAAACAAATGGAATGTATTAAATATCAAAAACTGTTTTTTGATAATTTTGAATTCAAATATTAACACGTCTAAGCGCTATGCGATGCTGAGCGATGTTTTTAGAAGTTGTTCGAATAAGTTTTTTGAGGTTAGAGAAGACCCGTAACATGACGGAAAAAAGTTAATGATAGATTCGGATTTAGGAGCTTAAAATTCATGAGATAAGATTATTTTTTGCTGTTTTAGTACATTTGATTATAGTTTACTGTGATGATAAGCGTTTCTTGATGGATTTTGATGATAGAAAAAAATTGTGACCCGATGGAGCAATTCGGAGGTCAGATTCAGATTTGGTTGATCAAAATATACATAGAAATATGATTGTCTGATCTCAATTTTAAACCATTATTTGTATTATGGACGTATGGAAGTTTGATTTTTTGAACGTTGCATCTATGACAATTTTTGATCGGCATCTTCTAAACTAGCTTTTTCTAAAGTTTCAGTTAATTTCACCGAAATCCAATTTCCATAAGAAAATTGCGGGATCATTTTACACACAGATTCTTTGAGTCGCTACTCAACATTTAAGAGTGGTGTAAAAAACAATGGCTAGGGCTTTATAGCCAATACTATTCTATCTGGATTTGAAGAGCTACATTGTTTAGCAGCGACCCTAAGAATGTGGTAGTGACAATGTTTACTGGTGGCCATAAGAGTGTGTAAAATTTCAAAATCATAACTTTATTTGAAGTATATTTATACATAGATTAATACCTAGAAAAATTAAGAGTTCACCCCTAACGTAGTACTTACATTTTATTAATTGGTAACAAGTAACAAGAATTGGTCCATCAATTTTAATAATTATGCATATTGTATACAATAGGGAACATCCTAATACGTAGAATATATAGAAGTATTGTTTTCGATGCTGAAAATCAAGATTGAGATTTTGCTAAATCTGTTTTGAGGGCCTCTGATACCAAAAGATCCATTTTTAGCCATTCGTGAGTCTACGTAAGTTGTTGCGCTCCTCTAGCGCAATTGATCGATGCACCAGAGCAGTTTATTAAAGCTCAATTTTGTAGACTTATATTTATGGATTACTCCCTCTATAAACGAAGATAGCGAGAGGCATGCAACTTTAAATTTAAGTTTATTATTGTCGTCTCAAGAGAAGACAATGTTTTGGCCGAAATGGCCCTTTATTCTTAATGTTTTCAAGAATTTTACGAAAACGATTCTGGCAAATCTATTTAGCCTTTATACCGTAATTACACTTCTTAAGACCAAGATTTCCACGTAAACCGGAAATGACATTTTACTCTTGGAGTTATTTTTATTTTTATAAACATATATAGTTTTTGAGAATTAAATGATTTTTTTTGACATATTATATGAATATACTAACCACTTCAGGAGCAATTTTTGTAACCGTACTTGCGATCGGTTTTCCAGTGCGTCTATCGTATGTCATTTCAAATTCAACTGGATCACCAATTTTTAAATGTTCAATATTACCACTAAACTGGCTGAAGTGAAAAAATAATCTTGCCTGTCGTTCACAACACTGGATAAAACCATATGAGTGCTTAAAAGAAATTTTTTTAAATATTAGTAAAGTGTATAAATGAGTAATTATCTATTATTTTTCTAAAGTATCGTGGCCTCTCAAAATGAGAAACAACTCAATAGGTTGGCTAATATTTTAGTAATTTTATCAATGAATCGATATTTATGCATTAACAGTTGCCTATCTAAAAGAAGGCTAATTTTTATCAAGCTATAATTACTTTCATTTTTGATACGGACATTTCTGTCAAACGTGTGTGCAATACCGCAGGGACCCATCACGAAACTCCTGGGCTCAAATGAACTTCTACGATATGTCGTCGGGTTAAAATAATAATTTTTAATTTTTTTTAACAAGGCAAAATACTAATTAGAAAAAAATATTATTTTTTAGACCATTCAAATTTTATATTCATATTATTGTTTTTAATATAGTGATAAGGACTGATGAAAAAATCTGCCGCGAGACACAGTAAAGACGCTATAAAATGACAAACATGCTCAAATTGTCTGATATATTTATATTTGTTGAATTGAATTGTTTATTATCGGGCAAGTATTGTTTTCTGGTAGAATGTCTTGAGTAACGAATAAAGAAGAATCAGCTTCATGGATATTATGGTTAAAAACATACAAATTCTATCAGTTTTAGCTGACGCATACAAAATTTTAGCTTGATTTAAATTAGCCTTCTTAAAGAGCCAATTTAAATGTCTGTCTAGATTTTCTTACAACAATCATGCAATCAACTTTGAAAATATATAAGACTTATATTAGTCATACCAGTAATTTTTCGATAATTCCAGTCTCTCTAGTGCCTTGATTAGCTGAATTTGAATCATACGAAGAATTTGTGGAGCCATTATTACCGTTAGTATAAACGTTGTTTGAAGCAGGTGAGCTGAGTCCATCACCACTGCTATTAAATGTATTATTTGTATCGACAGAGAAAGTTCCAATTGGGAAACGACCTGAATGTCGTGTAGTTGTTGTAATTGGGCTGTATGGTGATGAGTACGGTGCAGATTTCTCACGTGGAGATGATGGATAATCACCGCCGAAACAGCTAGTTGTATTTCGATAGCTACAAGATTGTGGGGGTTTGCTAGGAACAGTCATAGATTTAAAATCCAAAATGGCGGGATCCTGATTCATAGTGCAAGGCGGCTGGAATGGTTTCCACTGAGGATTGCTGGACATAGTCTATATGGTGATAGAAAGTAAATTTAGTGAACACTTTCGTTTTTAAGTGTAATGCAATAGCACACTTACTTAATACAGTAATTCGATTTCTTGATTTTGGTTACTCTTTTTTTCTGAGTAGCTTTAATTATTATAAGTGTAGCAATTATCACAGAATGGTTAATAAAACCAGCATTAATTAAATGTCCTTATATGGCAATAAGTTAATATCTCCCATGAGATATATAGTTCGTTACGTAATTTCGTGGGTTTTCTTCACAAGAATGATGAATTGAACAGAACAAAACACAAATGTACAATAATAAAAAATAAAATAAAATTAAGACGACGCAAAAACAAATCGTATAAAAATTGATATAACAAGGATTCACTGTACAAGTCGATTAATTTGATTTGAACAAAACTCCAAAATTGGGAAATAAAAATCCTCAGATGTCTTCAATGCGTGCTGGGTGCGGGTTGTGTCAGCGCAGAAACAATAAATTTCTCATTCAGTTTTCGGTTCATCAACATAGAATTATTCAGTTTGTTTTATGTAATTTATTTGTATATTGGTTTATATTTTCTATACTTTTGGTTACTTCGAATTTCCTAATCTAATTATTATGAAGTCATTAGTTACACAAGCTGCAAGAAATTCAACATATATTCTATACAAAATATAATAATTTATGTGAGTACTCACCAAATAAATACAATCAAGTAATATCAATCATTTCAATTATATAGTAATACATAGCACATAAGTACTGTTCTAAAAGTAAGTTCTCAAAATTCTTCGATAATAACTTTATTGAACGATATTTAAACTTAAAACAGCAACAATATTACGATTTCAAAAAACTTTTGCTAAAAATGTATATCGAAAACAGTTTGGCACAAAGCATCGAATGAACCTCTGTGTCCGCAAGGGTTATATGTATTTTTTGAATTAAATTTATTTGAGTAACTACGCAATATACAGTTTCAATTACATTTACAATATTTTTATTCGATATTTGTGTTTTGAAGGAATGTGCAAAGTTACAGCGAAAGTCGAGAATTATGTGAAAAATAGGAATTTTGTAAACTCACCACGACACAGCACAGCACTGACGACATGCCGCCATGTTGAATGTCAACATAATCTACAAAACAAGAGCGTACTAAAATAACTGCTTTATTTCATTGGTTATTGGTGGTTATTGTAAACACTAAACAATCTATGATATTATTTCGAGATTATACGCTTTACAATCGGATTTTTACGATTTTTACCCATGTATAATATTCATATCTTTGAATTTTATTTGTTTTTATTAAAATTATAATTGATATTTTGCTCTGAAATATGATTTATTTATGGACTCATTCATAAAAATATAAAATTTTCCAAAATACCCAAAAGTAATATATGCTTTTCAAAATATTGTTTTAAATTATTACAGTGCCGTTCAAAAATTTTCAAATCTTGAATCTACTACTGCATAAGACATTTGAAGGAACAGATAAAACTAATTATTTTATAATTCATAAATTCAATTTTCAAAAAGTATTGGGCACCTATTTCATAAGAAATATATTAAAAACTTTCGTATTCATTTATTAAGTTTTTGCTACGTAATCCTGGTAATCCATGATTTTGAGTACACTGGACTACAACTATGTACGACATCGACATTTGCGTTTTAATTTTCCATAAAACAATTTAATTATTTTTAAAAATTTTAAAATTTTTCTAAAAATTTTTAATTGGCATTTTAATAATAACTGTAATGGAAACAATATTTCATGAAAAGGTCTTTTAAATTAATATCATAAAATAAATAAAAACATAACCTATATTAATTAGAAAATTTCTATAAATTTTTAGCAAGAAGGATCATTATGTGCACAACATTGTTTAAATGCTTTATTACAAGGTCCGTATTTTACACCAGTTGATCTAGGTACATTAGCACAGCAAATGGACGATGAAGAACGTATGAGAATGGCTGAAAATGGTGAAGAGAGCGAAGAATATCGTACATTTTTAGCACAACCATCTGGTAATATGGACGATAGTGGTTATTTTTCAGTACAAGTGATAAGCAGTGCATTAAAAGTGTGGGGTCTTGAATTAGTGCCGTACACAAGTGCAGAAGATCGGGCCAAAGAAGCATTTAAATGCCCTAGTAACATGAAAGCATTTATTTGTCATTACAAGGATCATTGGTTTACAGTTAGACGATTAGGAAAACAATGGTTTAATTTAAATTCATTATTAACATCACCTGAACCTATATCGGATACATATTTAGCAATGTTTCTTGCACAATTACAACAAGAAGGCTATTCAATATTTGTAGTATTCGGAGATTTACCTGAGTGTGAAGCAGATGATATTTTATCTTATTCACCTGTTCATTCTGTTAAAAGGAGTACAACAACTGTGTCTTCAGAGGTATACTACTGTTTCTTATTTTGTATAAATGTACACAAAAATCCCATAAAAACGAAACGGATAAAGGCATAATACAAACAATAATTTATTAAAAGTACGATTTTATAATTATTGGTATAGTTTCATATGGCTTAATAAATTTGGAACTAGTTTCAAAGGTTCGATTCTTTTGTAAATCGACCAATCCTAGTGAGTAATAAGTTTGAGAACAACTCTAATTGCACATAAGGGTTATAAAAAATAGTCAAAAAAAATAGTACAATAACAGATGATAAAACTTCAAATTTAACATTATTTCGGTTTTCAACTTTCCTTGGAACCTAAAAGATCTTCTGAGCAGCTTGGCAATTATATCTCAAGAACGGGGAAAGCTATATAGAAATTTGATATTTAACTATTGTATGAATACAAAATATTATATTCAACTTTTGATTAAATCGACAATTAACTGAATGAGTTTTCCAATTTTCTTGAATATTTACTTCGTTGAAAGTTACTTACATAGTGACTACAATATCATAATTTGAGTCTCTAGGACTTTTTTTTTACAAATATCTTCTAGGAGACACGCAAATAATGTAAAAAATGTTTTATAATTATGTTTTTTTGGGAGTAGAACGGCAATTTTGTTAGATAACAAAAACAACAAGTGAAAATAACAACTGAGTTAATTGTTTAGATACCCGTTATATTGAGCTTAAATTACAGATGTTTGTGTTGAAATGGTCTTTAAATTGTTCTTCTATTTCTTACGGCTTCAAAGATTGGACCCGCCCCCTCTACTGACGTGATACACAGTCCGATTTTGTCCATTCACGAACTTGATCTCACTTTTTAGCTCTATAGCACTCACAAAATTTCAGATCGATATCCCTTATTGTTTTTGAGTTATCGTGTTGACGGACGGATAAGCGGAAATAAACTAATTATGATGACCTATATTAAACAAATTTTCTGCGCTTATTATTTTACAACCGTTATAAAGTCGGGACTAAATTTAATATACATTTATATATTATACCGGATATAAAAATTGGAAAATCTTCAACACAGCTAAACTAATTCAGTCTGTACAATCTAACAAATTTTCCAAACTTAAACCAAAAGCAAGCTGTATATTGATTCCGCCCAAAATTATTTCGATTATATACGTTCTTGAATAAGTTAGAAACTATTGGTCCGATTTATACCAAATTCATATCTAAAATGTATCGTTTCGGGACAAAACAAATGGTGTCCATATCATTATTAGTTTTGAAAACTCATAAAATTTAGGTTTTCAGTTTCTTTGAAAAAAACTACTCGACCGAACTCTACCAAAAACTAATCAACTCTAAGTTACATCTAGACGCATTAATTGACACCAAGACCGCTTTGATATCATCACTCATTCTCGAAAAATTGGATACTTTCTGCTATAATTGGAATCAGCAGAAATCATTCTAATGCCGAAACCAAGAAAGCCAATTGAAGAAGTAAGTCACATCTTACAGGTCGATAAACCAATAACCAATTGCTTCTAAGCTCTTTACACAAACTAAAGGAAATACTCTCACTTTCATTGAATATAATTATCTAATAATGCCTAACAAATAAAGAGTTACAAACTAAATATAATCTAAAAATTGCAGAGCTCCTCGCCATCATAACCGGTTTAGTCCTTTTCTTACAGACGATTTGCAAACTAATACCATAATTACGACAAAAGTATTTCAGAAACTAAAGCTCAAAAGATTGATTATAAAATGACGATACGAAGTATATCAACACAAGTCGGACTAATCAGAAATAAAACGTGCTCAATAGTAACACTAAATCTAAATAACATATTAAATTCGCAGAAAGATATCGAAAAATAGCTAGGGTATTTAAAAATGTTTTGAGGGGCCAACACACCTCCATTAAAAATTTAAAAAGTATTTCAGAACCTAACTGTCGAAATATGTGTACATCACCAAGACCTAATATTATACCAATTTCGAAAGTAACTTCTGTGGTAGACAGACGGCTGTCGAAGTGGCTTAAATAGACCCACCTTCAACAGATGTAAAATTCTACTAAAACAAGCATTTCAAATCTTCGATGTTAATGTTATACTACCGCTGGTGACGTTTACAGAATTTGATATTTAAGTCTGAACATTGATGTCAAAGAATGTTATAGCTATTTGTTTAAACTCATTTTACTCCCATAAAAATCATAATAATAAAATTTTATCGCCTAACAAATTAATCACAATTAAAGTTTTTTATTTTTAAGAAACCATTACTCGATCCAGCTAATTTCGTGAATATTTTAAAGTAGTTGGATCATAATACTAGGTGGGGTTGAAATTGATCGGGTTACACGTAAGAAAAATAACGGGATTTTTACACTTTAACTGAATTATATCATACTTTAGTTGAAATCAGTTTTTTCATAAAATAACTGAATTATATACTTTAACGGAAAAACAGATACACAACGATTTTATGGTCTAAATATAGAGGTTGTGTGTTGTTTAGATCAGATTTTTTAAATTTTGTAATATAAAAAATAAATTATTGATATCCAATATACTTTTAGGAACAAAAACAATTAGCTATTAGTCAAGAGGATAAAGACTTTCAAAAAGCATTATTAATGAGCTTAAAAGGTAGTAAAGAAACTCCTTCCACATCGTCATTTATTCCTATTTCATATAATGATCCTGAATTAGAGAAAGCATTATCGTTAAGTTTAGACGAAAACGAAAATGATTCGTCAGATGAAGAAACTCAGTTACGAAAAGCAATATCAATGAGTTTAGAATGTAAGACACCTTCAAAACCAACAACACCATGTGCCGATCCTGATGAAGTACGTCAAAAGCGATTCGCATTTTTGAATCAAATAACATCATCTTCCTCAACTTCGACATCAAAGCCAACATAACATTAACATTTTTTAAGTTAATTATAGGGATATTTAATAATATGGCGGAATAATTAAATTAAATTTATTATCAAATTAAGGTATTAACACTGACCATTGAATACAATTTTAGTTTAGATTCTTCAGATAACTTGTAATATTTTCATAAGGGTCTACTTTGTTCGTAAAATTGATAATTCCAAAAAAATATCTTAATTTCAAGGGCAAATTGATAATTTTAATGATATAAATTAGGTAAACGAGCTTTAGTTATTAGAATAATATAAATTAATAATACGTTTGGAAAGAGAGCTAAAATATTAAAAATGTAACCACCGAGGAATTATGTTTCAAATTTTGTTTTTTATGCCAGATATTGTCTAATATTTAGAGCTCGTTTAATTCATATGAAACTGCTAAAATACTACACCCTCTCAAAAAAAAAATTATGAAGAATGCCTAACGTTCAAAATCAGTAAACAACCTTTTCAAATGTTTTACAGGCATGTAATTTTTGGGCAGGCAGCAATAAGATTGACAAGGAAGTAAGAATTTAAAAATTCTTATATATAACAGTAAAATGAAAAGGTCTACTAGTGGCTATACAGCCACTTGTAAATGCATAAAAGCACTATAATTGACTATTATAGATGAAGACATGTCGAGAAATCTAACGTCTGTTTCAAGACGTGTGAGATTGACTGAATAAATATTGAAAATCATATTTTCTTGTTTGAAAAGAAAAAGATTTTTTTTAGTAAGTTGAAAAATTACTTTTTCATTTCATGTTTTTGTTTTTGGTTCAAAATATATCACATTTCAATATATCACTCATTTTACGTAAAATTTAATTTTTTTTTGTTGATCATTTTGTCGATTTAAATGGGTTTTTTAAGAAATCTTTAAAAAGTAACCAAAGAATGCTAAGTAGAAATTGAGTTTAAGCCTTAGATTTGTAGTCGGTGATCCGAGAAACCTACGATCGTTCAAAAATTAGCTGACTTTCGGTTTCAAAAATGAAAATAGTGTTTGTGTAGGGTATTTTATTTACAAAGTATAAGGAATTTAAGAGACAATAAATAATTACAGACTTACCAGGGACATCAATAATTACAGACCAATTAGTATTATCTAATTTTTAAAACGTGTTTTCTTGATTCAATTTAGAGCTGTGAGCAGGTAGGATTTCTTAAGAGCTTTTCGACGACTGACCACTTACATACCATTAATCAGGTAATAAAAAGTGCCAGGAACACAAATAGAAGTCTGATTTTGTTTCATTGACTTAAAGATAGTTCTACTCTTTATATCATGTAACCATTTGGAGTAGCTTAAGGTTATACGGAGTTCACAATGAGTACATAAACTTTATTAAAGGAGTATACAAATCGAGCACTGAGGTAGTAAAAGTAGAATCCACCGACAACAAAATCAATTGGTGAGTTCGACAAGGTGATCCACTGTCACCAAAACTGTTCAACACAATTCTACAATACCTATCTGATTCTCTAAAATGGTCCGATCTAGGTGTCAAGATTGATGGTTTATTTCTGTCTGAAAACCAGAATTATGTGTAACGCGAATGAACTGACGGGCTTCGATATAGAAGAAGAAAAGATAGAGCAAATATCAATTAAAAGACTGTTAACGTAATGTAGATCGAAGTTTTCTTAAAAGAGTACAAAGCCTCGACAAAATAGGAGTTGGGCAAATAATCTTGCGAGGTTCAAGAACGATAGAAAAGCTGATCACAGCACATTTTGGATTCCGTATAATTATAAGAGACAAAAAGGACATCCTAGAATCAGATGGCGAGATGCTTTGCTAAGGTATGTGTGTGGTACGTTGACTCAAGAGGCTTAAGGCAGAGAGAAGTAGAATTCGTTGAAGAAGGTCTTTACTCGTTAAGGACTTGCGTTTTTTTTATTATTAACTTATTAATATTCACAGATATACCCAATTTTTTAAATTTAACTATTCATTTACATAATTTTAAACAAAAATAATAAATTTAATAAATATTATTCCGCATTGTTGTATTCGTTATTTCAATTAATTTTTAACAAGTTGTTTTTTAATTAATGTAGATCAAGTATTGTTTGTTATTTAAATGTATTTATATTAACATTTTAGTTTTAATTAATAATTTGTAGGCGTGGACGTTATTTTACGATTTTTGAATTAAAATAACTTTTTAACTGTTTATTCCTTAACGATGAGCGAAAACCCGTTATCTTATAATTCCGTAAAATGTCCATATTCGAAAATTCACCACTGTAGCTCTTTTCGTTCAAAAGTTATATCAGGGTCAAAAATGGTCTAAAAGAATGATAAGTAATAGCACGGTAACGTACACATGCAAAAACCCCTTAAACTCGGCTTGTCGCACTATCGTGCTCTAGATTTGATTAATACATTCTGTACTATGAGTTTTAGTTCTATGAACTAAAATACGTAATTAAGGCTTGAGATCTAGGCATACATTTGGTTTTTTATATTGATTTACATTCACAATTCTTTTGAATTTAATCTTTTCTATCTTGATATATACATAGATAGAAGATAACTTAGATAATTATAAAATCATCAAATATTTAATTTCACCTCACACATTTGACTAAAGTGTATAAAATAACAAAACATCTGTTATTAGTTTGCTTTGCTTTGTGCACATTAAGTAACGTTAAAAAATTAATTGAAACTCATGTGCTAGTTTCTAAACTATAAAATTATTTACAATTAAAATGATTAGAAAGAGAAGCTTCAATATAAAAAAAGTTAAAATTGTAACATAGAATGCTATCAATATAAAAAATGAAGTACATGTGAAACGTAAAATTAAATTTAAGATTTGAAATATCGATGTTAGTAGGTAATCTTAATTTAAATAACAACGTCCGAATGTCCAAGCATCCAATAAGTGTAAAATATTAAGCTGATTTAAATTGTATATACTCAGGCATAAATTCTAAATTTGTCCAACGTGTGGGCCGTTTGATCCTTTCAAACACCCTTAAATATAAAATTGTTAATCACAGCATCGTTACAAAATGGTAGATGTTAGCGTGTTACTAATTTGAATGTACCAAAAGAATTAATTGAACTAATTATTTTAGGATTCGATATAAATTCAATGCTAAATTGATATATCGAAAAACATATCTATGAGATATATCGTGTTAAAACAAATATCATGCATCTCTTTAAGATAAGATCTACCTCAACGTCTACAACGCATAAATCCAAATTCTAGGCCGTATAATTAGATTCCACTCATAGAAATTATACATACAAATGGTAATGTTTATGATTAACATCGATGTTAATAATCTTAATTTCAGTATTAACCTGCGCTCTAAAATTAAAATTTTAACTAAGTTATAACATTACAATTTTTTATGTATTATATATTTTATTTTAATGTTAGAAATGTCGGATAAAACTTCATTACATAGAATGTTTCTTAATAGATATTACTCAAAAGTTGCTTAACCGATGAATTGGAAAGTGCCAAGAAAAGAAAACTTGTACAAAGCCAAAGAAAAACACACATTTGCAATTAATATGCCTATTTATTTTATTTCTATAGTAAAATTGTATATTTACATGTAATCATTAAAAAGATTATTTTATTAAAAAGTTATCTCTTGGTTTTGTGACTTTTGGAACATTCTGTGAATATGCGACACATTTCAATTGGTGATTACGATGCTTCTTTAATTTATTTTAGTCAGTCCAATCTTTTATTCACTATTTTCCAGTAGTTTCTTTTAAGTATAAATGATTGTTTTTGTCTTTTAATACCTCATAATACCTTAACGATTTAGTTAATAAAAACTTCTTTTTGTAGAAAATAAACTATATAATCTAGTTAACAATGGGAAAAAATTTGTTTTTATTATACAAATTTTAACAATAATTAGTACCTTTCATAACTATACCTCTAAACAATATTTTTCAGTTTATTTGGCAACATCAGTTGCGTGTTATTTATTCATGATATTTTCAAAAGGTAAAAACGCCTTTTGAAAATATCATGAATAAACATGAAAGTTTTGATGCAAGTTTTCAATCAATTATTTTGCGCAGTATTATTTAATTTTTTGATGAAAATTTTTAGTTATATCAAAATAGAGAAGGATTCTATTTGAAGTAAGTTTACATGCAATGTTACATCTAACTTAATATGTAACTATAGTGTTTGCGTTATGTATGGTATTTCCTTTCTCGTAGTTGGTATACTTTGACCATGTGACTGGCGTGGTTGACAAAGAACTATTATACAAGACAGGAAATATTTTTAATAGCTGTTAAAAAACATGCGATTGATAACTCTCAAGTTAATTTTATAGTGTGAACAACAATGTAATTTTTGTTATATTACATATATTGTTTTGTTATATTTATTGCGATTGAAAACTTTCACGTGTAAAAACGGATGAAGTTAGATATTATTATTAATAGGAATGTAAAGATTCGAAAAATATAGTATTTTTTAAATACCATTACCGTCCTATATCTTCGAGATTAAACAAAACTTGAAATACATTAAAGAAGCAACAAGGAATTACTCTTAAGAATGAATGTCAGTGAGACCAATTTAGCAGATCAAAGAGCTAGAAAGAGAAATTGCGATCACTGAGAGAGAATTATTTAAAGAAATTAGATATTAATTAACTTACGCAGCGCTCACAAACACTTTTATACGCTAAACACACCCATTAGTACTCTAGAAGTGATAAGATTTTAATGAATTTTTGATGGTCAAAGATAATTCATGTACAGAAGTCACAGTCGACAGGCAAAATTATATAAAGCTAGAGTATATCATAAAACGGAGAGTATTCCAAATAAAGCGATAAAACGTTATAGCTCTCCCTAAAAGCTTTACGGGAAAATGTTCCAGACAAAAGTTTCATGGTATTGTCTGGAAAATATATTGGCACTATAATATTTAACATTGGTGCAGATTAATATCTAGGTCGTTTAGCATTTTTCTTATAACGTGGTCACTCTTAACATATGGAATAACCGATATGTTGAAACACCGATCGAGATTAATCAATTAGTGAACAATATACCGCTTGTTTATGTTAGAATTCATTTTATAGCCATATTTTCATTTCATTGCATTATTTTCAAAATATGAAATTCGAAATTTGTATATATTATACATATATATATATTTGAATCAGCTGTGTAAAAGCATTTCTAAAAAAAAATTTCTCTAGTAAAATATGGAATTGTTTGTTCAGGCTAAGTAACTGTATTATATAATATAGTGTTTTTTTTTAATATGTCAAGTTAAATATAACTAACAATAAATGTATTGATGGCCAATTTTGGGAAAAGAACATATTTAAATATATTTTCTTATAAAAACAATATACTTTATTATTTATTTTAAATCTTGTCCATATAAGGGATGGAGCAGCAGATTTTCTAGAAAGACCTCAAACGTAGGCTGTGTGGAACACAGCGCCACACAATACTGAATATGAGAACTAAATTAAACAAAACAGCGCACGCGTCAAGTGACAAAGACATGTATATGCTGATAATTTATATACGAGAATTTTACCTTGTATGGAAAGTTACTTTTCTACAGTCCGCTATAAAAAATTTAGTTCCTCCTTCAATAAAGAGTGGCGCTGATATATGCTCTAATGGCGGAGGGCGGATTTAGTATCAGGTATGTCTATGGCATGAAGAATAGATATATTAGGAGAGCGAACGTAATGTTAAAAAAACGGTCAAGAATTGGTGTAACTATCTTTTATCAGTAGGGGTTACTGGTCTCAGTGCCGTACGGAATTTAAATGTTTAAATGTAGGCGCCAAGAAATCACTTTCATTCAGTTAATAAGAAGTCTTAGTTTTATAGATAATAAAAAATTATTTTCGATTATCAAGTAATAATTAAATAAATATTAATAATAGAGAATTCTTAATAATCTGCAATAAATTAAAAGATGAGGAATCATAGTGATAATTGCAATTAATAATAATATATGAATATATGTTTACAATACTAACATATATTAGATAAGGAAAGATGACAAAACCGGTAATTACAGACCATATTCCTTTCGTAAATGCAGACACGCATTCCTAACCTTAAACAACCTTCCACTCATAGATATATAACAGTATATCTATGCTTTCCCTGTACAACATCTTCCCATTTTTTCACATTTATAAAATTAAACAATTTTTATACTTACAATTTTTATTTGTAAGATGCGATAACCGTTGATTTTAATATGTGATAATAATAATAATTCCGTACGGGTATATTCGCACTGCCGCTAGTGGCGAAAATAATAACTATGATCTCTACACGTTTTTGAGGACGAAAAAACAGACGAATTGCCTATGTCGTTCAATCTCCTATTTATCTATTCTTCATGGTCTATGGCATGAAGAATAGATATATTAGGAGAGCGAACGTAATGTTAAAAAAACGGTCAAGAATTGGTGTAACTATCTTTTATCAGTAGGGGTCACTGGTCTCAGTGCCGTACAGAATTTAAATGTTTAAATGTAGGCGCCAAGAAATCACTTTCATTCAGTTAATAAGAAGTCTTAGTTTTATAGATAATAAAAAATTATTTTCGATTATCAAGTAATAATTAAATAAATATTAATAATAGAGAATTCTTAATAATCTGCAATAAATTAAAAGATGAAGAATCATAGTGATAATTGCAATTAATAATTACAAATATATGTTTACAATACTAACATATATTAGATAAAGAAAGAAGATGACAGCCGGTAATTACAGACCATATTCCTTTCGTAAATGCAGACACGCATTCCTAACCTTAAACAACCTTCCACTCATAGATATATAACAGTATATCTATGCTTTCCCTGTACAACATCGTCCCATTTTTTCACATTTATAAAATTAAACAATTTTTATACTTACAATTTTTATTTGTAAGATGTGATAACCGTTGATTTTAATATGTAATAATAATAAATAATTCCGTACGGGCAGATTCGCACTGCCGCTAGTGACGAAAATAATAACTATGATCTCTACACGTTTTTGAGGACACAAAAACAGACGAATTGCCTATGTCGTTCAATCTCCTAATATATCTATTCTTCATGGTCTATGGTATCAGGTCTAGTCTCCATGGGATCAGCTGTCCGTATTATAGAGGTAAGTGATTTTAAGGGTCATTTTTGTATTATTACGTTAAAATGAGATTTTAGTATTGACCTTTTCATAGTGTTTTATGCGCATGCGATTTTCGTACAATAAGGTTTTCGTCTACAATAAGATGAAAAAAGACGTGAAGTATTGCTTATTCATTTCTTCACATTGCTTTTTGTGACATCTATCCAAAACTAAAACAAATCGTGATTTGAAATAAAAAGGTCAACTTGCGTCGTATTCGCTAAGCAAAAGTCTATCATTAGACAAACAAACAAAAATTTATGTAGCCCTACAACATAGACATCAAATTAAAATCAAATTTTATTGCGTTCGTAATAACATTTTCTATTGAAGAAATGTTTATATGTATTTACAATTTTATGTAACATGTTAGACATAGAATCTAACATTATCAAAACTAAAGCAACGGACAATAGTATAAAGGCGGTCCTAAAAATGCCTAATCACCCTAGAGATTACCGATATCTGTGTTCAGAATAACTAAGGTCTTAGTTATTCTTAAAAATACAACAATTATAAGAATAAATCATCTAGATTTTCTGCTAGATTTGATTAAGTATACTAAATTTAAGGGAAAATCTCTCATTCTGGAAGCACTTACTAACTGCTGCAAAATGGTGTCACAATCTAAGTTTGCTTAGTATCTTTCAAGTGTCCTGGCAAAAAACTTAACTTTGTTTACTAAAAGCTGTTCGTTCCTGTTTTCTTAAACTAAAAGATATCAGGGCGCTCTTTCCTTGCTTTTGTAGCGGTCTCACTACTAAAATTAAATATATTTTCTTTATTTTAGAAACCATTGCATATCCACTGCCTACTCCCCCTTTTATTACGGTAATTATTAATGTTTATTACCTTAGGAACTATCAACAAATACATTATGATATTCTACCTATATATTTTATTACATAAAGATCAACTAAATCTATATCGTTTCTTCTTATTTATTTGTAGAATTTTTATTTATTGGAATCTTTATATTCATCCTGCAATATCTTACACTTTCATCAGAGGTGCTTAGAAAAAAGATAACATTTATTTAAAAAAGCAAACTTTTTAGGAGAGCCAACAACCTGAAAAGCATAGTTTTATAAGCCGAAATATTTTGTGTTGTTTGTCGTACCAACCGACCTAACAAGGACTTTCTCTAACAAAGATTTGGATAACCTATTATCATTAACTAACCGATTTGAGTGTAAAATAATGCATGTATTAATGAAGTCGGGTTAAAATAAAACATTTGATTTTGTTTTTATTTTTTCGGATGTACTCTCCTTAAATGAGTTTGTTTGGAATATGGAGTTTTGAATCTGGTTTAATTGATATGAAATTATTTTGGATATCTAAGTAATGGTTTTTAGTGTTTTTTAGTGAATTTAAGGTTTTGATTCTTTAACGTAATTCACTCGTAAATTCGCTTTTCTAAAGAACTTGGTAAGATTAGAATATGACAGTAAGCTCAGTGACATTTATTTAAGTAAAGAAAAAAAATAGATTTTTGACCGATCTGCGACATATTCGCAATAACAATCGAAATTTTGAACATGTGCGGTAGACGTAAACGGTCATGCATACCGCCTTTTTTTATAAAACGAAATATCTTAGAAAGTTGGACTTAACTAATTAATTTAAAAAAACACATATATTGCGAATTTTTAAAAGATATTAATGTTTAAAGGTGATAATTTGCAACTGCGATACCAAAAATAATGAATAATCACTGTGAACACACGTCTTGCACACTTACATATATGTGCCTTGTAGTATAAATGGTAACATAGCTACTGTAATAAGTAAGTTATTATCATGTTGTTTGATTGCCAAGAGTGAACTACGTTAAACAAACATTAGAAATAATTTGTGATAAGTTTCTTTTTAAACTTTATTTTATTATAAAAACCTTATTTTTAATAAACATTTACTAGTAGACATTGAAAGATTTCTTTACAAAATACAAAATAGTTAATTTGATTATTTAACACATTTTTTGTTTGTTCAATAATTTAAAGAAAAATATATAACTTTTCCAATGTAAACTTTACTTATTAACTGGTATTAACAATTTTTTTTTAATATAAAAAAATTTTCATTAAGTAGATTTTCACATGGATCATATAACAATACATTCGTATGGAAATTGTGCGCCATCCGCAATATTTTGAGGACTAGGACAAGCTGAAAGTTGAAAAACAAACAAATTAAACAAAAAAAATGATTCTAGATTGGTGTAAAGCTAATTAATCATTTTTGGATAATTTAAAAATAAATTTAGAAAAATTTTAACGTTTGCTATTTGTGTGTGTAAATATTTTAAAAGTAGTTTGACCAGACTTTGTTAGACAAAAATTTTTTTTACTTTAAATTGTGGTTTAAAAATCTATTACTAAACTAGCTGACCTTTGCGGTTTCGCTCGCGTAAAAACAAAGATATTTCGGATAAATTCAGGTAAAAGCAAAGATATTTCAAAAATTTACCTTAACTACTCGCACCCCCTGGTGTGGACATTGTTTATTTTTCAAAAAGGAACATTTTTTATCTTTGAATTTCTTTATATCTCCTCACGGTTTTAAAGATATTCCTTTCTTGGGGGTGCGGACTGGTTAGTACCTATACAATGAGTGAGTAACTTTGCAAGTTGTTTGTTTAAAAAAAAGAATTTTTGCTTTTGAATTTTTTTTCTATCTCTTACGGTTTTACAGTTACATATTTTCGCCACACCAGGTGGGCGTGGGTGTGTAGGGGCTAATGATCTATTTAGCAAGTTGTTTATTTCTGAAGAAGGAACATCTTTTGCAATGAATTTTTAGCTCTTAAGGTTTTTAAATTAGATATTTTCACACCCCCTGTTGGGAATGGGTGTGTAGGGTACAATGATGTAGGGTACAATTTTTGACTTTGCAAGTTATTTATTTTTAACGAAGGGATACTTTTTGTCTCTGCATTTTTTTCTATCGCTTACAGTTTTAAAGTTAGATATTTTCACACATCCTGGAGCGCGTGGGTGTGTAAGGGACAATAATCGACTTTGCAAGTTAAAAAAAATCATACAAAAGTCCCCTAGAAATAAGCACTTTCAGTTTTTTCGAATTTTCTTCTTTTCCGGGGAATTTTTCTTTCCCTTAAAACCTTATTCGGACTAAAACCAAACATTTAAAAAAAGAAGCCAAATTGGTCCGGCCGTTCTCAAGGGATGCGCAATTACCAACGAACAACATTTAATTTTTATTTATACAGATTATTTATTAATTACTAGCTGATCTGCCCAGCCTAATATAGAATACACGTATTTATTTTACACATAAACCTTATCCGAGAAATATAAAATGAGCTTCCTCAGTGTAATTTTAAATTAAAATAATTAATTTTATAATATTAAGTTACGACAAAAATTGGATCTGTGTAGTAAATCATAAGCGCAAATAAGACATGCAACATATGGAAATAAACCTCCAACGACTATATATTAATAAGTCTTCATGATGTGATAAAAACCTTCGTCAAGGTGAGTGTGATCTGCTAGGCAGGCCTTTATTAATTTTATAGAAATAAAGCTCTATTACACGAACTACCTTAATTTTATTAGATGAGTGCATAGTGATCGATCTCAAAAACTAAGGCGCTAGCTGGTTTTGATTATACAAAAGTTGAAAATCGCATTTTTTCTTTAGGTCATATAATAGACTATCGAAATTTACGAAACCATACCGATTGAGTTTGTGGTTTATTTCACCTTCATAATTATTTATGCTGGGGTGTGGAAACGCCATACATCTATTTGACGTTGTGGTTAAACAAACTGGATATCACTCCGATCTATATACCTGTTAAACGCTCAGCTTAAAAACAATTGATACATCATAATTTTCACATAAATCCTCAACTGTTTAGAGCTTTGGGTCAAGGTGTCGATGGCGCTATCAAATAACTTATCTCTCAACTTTCCCGTTTGAATGATTCATCGATTAGGGTAATAAAAATGTATAAGGAAATAATGGATAAGATTATCCTTTTATTAATTAAGATACTTGACTAACTTGACCTATAATTTTCCTAATCGATCACTAGCCTATGTTTCAATACTTTTCAAAATTATTTTTCCTTCTTCCATCACTTCAAAGAATAGGGACGAAATTTAAACACGACCTATTTCTTACAATTAAGACAAATAACTACAACTACAAATTGGGCGAGGGTACTATGAATCTTTCACACAACCTGTGTATACAGACGTAATAGATTGATACAGACATTTTGGGCTTTGAACACTTGATCTCTATATTACATAAGTTGTAGAATGTATATGAGGTAAAAATTTATACTTGAATGGTTGATATGGAAAATTATACAAAAAATTAAATAAAATTTCTATTCACTGCGGGGGGCTGACCACTTTTCGTAGTCCAAGACTGTACCAAAGTGTTTTCTATGTATTTTGATCTACTGAGTACGATTTTCGAAGATGCGCATAGTTGTACAGTGGGGCGATAAATTGTAAACTTTAAGAATTTTTTCAGGGAAAATTATGGGTTTTACGAAAAAATTACAAGATTGTTTTTTCTTTTTATGAGTCAACGTACCCAATTTATATGTTTATAAAAATAGTTAACAATTTATCGCACCACGTGTTCAGCGGATCAAAATACATAGTAAACATTTTGGTGCAGCATTGGACCTCAATCGGCTACGAATAGTGGCCTGGTCCTGGAATAATTTGTTATACTTACATTTGGTACATCGTAAACCATAAAATCCAGTTCCTTCACAACGACATTTATAACCAGGTTCTTGTGTTACTTTTAAACACTCTCCACCATTTTCACACGGACTCATTGTACAAATATCCCTTCTAGCACCTAATACATTAAGTTTTTAAACTAAAATTTTTAAAATATTTAACAATACATTATTTTTCAAAGTTAATATAAAAATAATGTCATAATTATATGTATGGGACTGTTTTTTTAGTTTTTTTAAATTCAAATAATATAATTAGAAACAAACCTCTAAGAGCAGACATGCATGTACTCCGGGAGGTAAAGGAAGATTTGTCAACACAGGCCATACCGCATACACATCTTCCACCCTGTATTCGACAACCATAGCGTGCATCTTTAATGTCGCAGCTGCTACCCAGATGTAATCCTTTAAATAAAATTAATAAGTATTGTATAAACCAGTATAAATAAACATTTAAAAAGATTGTTTTTTATTATCTAGTCAATATTTTTTAGAATTCCATATCTTATGAAATATATAAATAGTAAACAAACATTAGTATTGCGCGTGTGAGAATTAATATTCATATTTAATGGGTTAAAAAAATTTTTTTGTTCAAGTGTCTGAATCAAGCTGAGTCGAATCACTCGTTTTCAATACCTATTTTCATCTCTCAATTAAAATTATAAATATTAGTGGTACAGTTTGGGGAGTTGAGACTTTTTTTTGGAAAACTTCCTGCTCTTTTAGAATCTTTTACTCGAATTCCGAGATAAACAATAGTTTATTATATATTTGAAAAAAAACGAAACCCCTTTTTTTTTTATTAAATTGTTCATAACTATTGCAATTTTTTTACGCGGGACTTCAACTTTTTCAAAAACTTTCTAGATGCAATTACGAATCGAATGACACCTTGGTCATAATTTTCTGAGAAGGCGAAACGGAATTCGAAAAAAAAGGTACTTCTTTCCTAGTCTAATAAGATTATTATGATTATTATTTTTAACATATGTTTTTTTGATTGCAATAGAAACAAAGAAAACAATTATTTATAAAAACAATGATATTTTTATCAATGTATGGAAATATTTAAAAATAACATCGTGTTCTATTTAATTTTATCACTTTATAGTAGATATTATATTATTAATTAATAATATAATTTATATATTATTAATTATTCATTGATAAATATAAATATAAATTTCATAATTTTATTAGTTTTTTACTTCCTTCTTTATTTTTCGTATATTGCATACAAAAATTTGTTAAAACATGTGTCAAATCACGTGTAACATAGCATTGCTACTTTAAGAGCCCGTACCTCCTATTTACCCATAGAACTTATAGAAGAACTCAAACAAATCAAAAAGTAAAATGTTTTCAGTAGAATATTTTCAGATTTTTTAATAAGCTACAGTCATGGTCATTATAAACAAAAAATTACGAGCAGAAATTTCGAAAACGGGCAGTTTTCCGCTTCGACTGTTACTATAATTTGAAATCGATGGAATCTAAGAATGAAAATAGCCGAAGCATATCCAAACATATAAACTATTCATTTTTAGACATTCTGTAGGGGCAGTGTTGCCGATGACTGGACTCGAGAGAATACCCGTTTCTCCAGACGGAATTAACCGATTTTACCAGACGTAAAAGTATAGCCTAGTTGTTACTAAAAAAAATCTTAACCAATTAGGAATAGCCATTTTAAGGGCCAAATTTAAAATTAAATATTTTATTGGTTTATTGACCATGCAAATCAGAATCAAAATTTTTGTTGCGCAACCTTTTCAGCGCAGGCAGTTGAATTTGAAATTTAAAATAATGGCTCAATAAAAACTGCATAATTTGCATTGAGATTAAAAACATTATTATTTTTAAAATCTAAATATAATTTTTCAAATTAGTGTTCTCAAATGAACGAGTTACCCGCTTTTACCCGATAATTCAAATTACTTGCTGGATTACACGTTAAATCTAAAATTATCGAAAAAACCGGTAATTACCCGCACATTGGCAACACTGCGTAGCGGAAACATTCATTTTCAAAGTTCTGCGTATCGAGAAATTGAACCACTGAAACTATTTGGTTTTTCCGGAGTTCTTTGACAGTTGGTAAAGCTCATCAGTGATTTGAACGCATAAACTGTAAGATTAGTATCGTTCCCCCTGGCCAAGTTTTAAAAATTATTATTAACCATGGTTTCCATAATCTGAATCTATTTCAGCCATAATTTTACCTATGGTGAATGGTATAACTAAATTGTCCGCGGTTTACGTAACCTAAAAGTTTGAACGAAACTACTCTAAATGCACATAGAAAACGGAAAACAAATACAATATTTCGTCCATCATCAATAATAATTTTATAATATCGGAATTACATAATATAATATTAGTCAAGTGAAATGACGTGCACTTTAAAACCAAAGTTTTCCGGCCAAGTCAAATAGCGTCTTGCGTCATGTAATCAGGGTCGTGTCCACTTCCTCCACTTCCAGAGCCTTTAACACCTAAAGATTTCTGGGACTAATGCCTATGAGAACTTCTGATTGGAGGTCATGTACTGCAATATACCTACTTGAATTTCAGCCAAATTGACCGATAACCTATTCTCATAAAGATTCTGCGGGATCCTTTCAACTTACTATTTTGATATTTTAATCTAAAGCATTTTAATCTTTTAATCTTATTAAAAAAAAAAGAAACAAAAAAATTATTATAATTTCCCCTGACGCTTTAGCCTCCTCTTAATTTAGCCGCCTGCGTACTGCGTACTCGTGTAATGAGTCGAATCAAGTAGTTCTATACTAAAGGGACATCCATAAAATACGTACTCCCCTGATGATTATTAATAACATACACAAAATTATCTGTAATTAATTACTTTAGAATTTATGTTAATACAAAATTATTATTCTTCTTTGGCGATTATTTTATTGAATAATTATATAAAACTTACTTCTGCATATTCCGAATAAAAAATAAAATCTATAATTTAAAAAAAAGTAGGAATAAAATCGCTATAGGGATTTCAAACATCGTGTTTGGTCGAGTTGGGTCTGATATATAATAAATTTGTCCCTAACTATTGTGTATTTTTGGCGCTAGTCTCTTAGATTTAAGTGTAACAAAACGGTGAAGGAAATCTCGTGAATCTATCTTGTAAGCTCCGTGCGCCAAATGACTGATAATAAAAGTTAAGTATCGCTACTTAGCCAAAAACATTACCGACCCATGTTTGTAGTGGAGTGTAAAGATTAGATTCAATTCGAATTAGGAGTAAGTCTTTTATATAACTTTTGTACTCCGATCAATTTGATCTATTGTACCACCTTTTCTTCAAGAGTGTTCCAGGAGGTCTATATTCTTGATAAACGTTAGGATATGTTTTGGTGACATTTCATTGATTCCATCTAGTTGGAGATCTGTCCATCCCAAATGATAGTGTCTTTTGAGAGTAGAGGCTTTTGCATTCACATAGAATGTGAATCCCGGTCGTCCTCTTCATGACAAAATCTGCAGAGATCATCCCTTGTGAGATTGATTTTGTGTATATATTTATTGAGTTTACAGTGGGTAGTTTTTAAGAATTAATATATTTTTTATGTTCAATTATCCTAGAAAATAAAGAATTATTTATGATTTTTCATTCAAACCATTTTATTTTTGAAATAAAAAGTGGGTTCGCAAAATATATATGAATTAAGTATATTTGTGTTTCACAAAATATAAAATTGATAAAATAAATTTTATGTTTATCTTCAAATCCAAATTTTCAGACTGTCTTCTCTTTAAAATTACCTAAAATGTAACTGCTACACTAATTTTTGTAAATATATTTTTTGAAATTTTAACTATTAAATATCTTAATGACGTTTATGTGCTGGCCATAGAACATTCAAAAAATTCACTATTAATATAGTTTATTATCATTTTTAGCGCGCTTTTGCTGTTGTTTTTATAATGTACCAAAATAGTTTCAATTATACTGATTAAAATAATTAATACTAACGTTCGACAACACTATTTTTTAATTTAATCAAGTAAATTATAATTCAAATAATATTTTAAAACAGTATTTATCACAGTGTCTAACTTATTAACATAGTTGTTACAAGTTTAATTATAAATTTCCCATAAGAATCTATGTCAAAAATATGATTTTTAATCGTTGAAAACTTTTTCAAATGTTCGATTCGAGGTTTTGAAATTTAAAGGAAACATAATTAGGTGATTAAACTGCCCAAATATCAAAGATTAATAGTTTTATCTAATATCAAGTTGCATGCATTCACGTACTTTTATGTGGCCAAATACTATTAATTTAGCATATCCACATAATACAAAAGTGCGTTGTAGAGAGTAATCTCAATGCGACATTTTATAAAAAAATTTGTATTTTCTAACAACTTTCTTAAAAAGAGACAGAAATCAATTTTTAAAATACAATTTTTTTTTTCAAAATATGTTAAAGCAATCGATTAGACAAAAAATATATCGGATATCAGACTTAAAATTAGTTTTTGAAAACATTAATTAATTTTAAAAAAATTTCAAATCAGTAAGAGGCTAATCTCAGTATATTTTTATTACCTATTATTTAAAAAATATTTATATAAATAATAAATTAAGTGAATACTTTTCCTTAAACTGAACTAAAATTAAATTAAAAATTTTAATTGAAATTCGTTACTTACCTAATACAAGCACAATAAAAAAAGAAAAAATATGAATTAAATGCATTATTAACACAACAATGAAAAACGTGTATAGATAAATGTATATAAATCAATTTATTACATTTAAGAGGCAGAGTGCCCAGTGAGCGACTGTCGTGGGCACAGCTTCAAAATCTGCTTATTGTCTTCATCATTGATAATCATAAACTCCACACATATATGATGGTCGTTGCCCTCACTCATAATCTGACCTAGGTTGATAATAAAAACTATTTAAAGGGCAATATATATATATACAATATTACTTCCAATATATTGTATTCATTTGTTTTTATTATGCATTTATAAAAACAAACGAAAACGAACAACTGACTTGATAGTCAATTATTTAATTCATAATCAATCATTTAGTTCATAAACATAAATGTCTTGATAATTTCTATTTCATATGTATAGCGCGTATTATATAATTAAGCTATAGGCATACGAATGTTTATCAAGCCATTTTAGAGGGAAGTCTAGCAAGCAGGCCTGTCTAGGATTTTTTAACCAACTGCACAAATAAGTTACATTCATATGAATATTATTATTATAATAAAATAAATTTCGTTGACTTCAGAGTTGATAGATATAGTTATTCAAATATTAAAACTACCACAATACTTGAACCAAATTGGTATGTTAAAATTTTTTTTAGAAATATACATAATATTTACATCTAAATGCCGGTAATTCGAGTGCAACAAAATCATAGTCAGTAGTTAAATTTTCGCAACACATTAAGCCTTAAGGGAATAATATTTAACCTTGCGAAAAACAAATTCAAGTACAAATATTTTTTCCTAAGGATTAATTTTATTCTTTGATATCAAATGCTTGATATGAAAAATTAATCATATCTTGGATAGGAATCGAACCCACGACCTCTGGCATTCTAGACTGGTGCTCTACTTCTAAGCCAGCAGATGCTATATTATTGGAGGTTGTTCACCAAAGATTGTTATCAATGTTTAAGAAATATTATACTTAAATGTCAAAGTATGTGGACGCTAGTCATCCCCGTTATTAAAATATAACCGAGAGACAACTATACTAATAATTAATGGATAGGCGCAAGTTTACAAAAACAATTTAAAATATTTAAATTTATTTTATACGTGTTATGAATATTGCGGTAAAAGTTTTATTATTTGAATAATTATAGTTAACATTATGGGAAGACAGAGTAGAACTTTATGGAAAGACCATGATTGTTTTAAATTATTAAATAATAATTTTATCATGATTATCAAATATAAATACCTATTTTAAAGTAATTTACTCGTGACAGTCAAACCAACATTCTGGTTACTTATTACAGCTATGTTAGTACCCCTGTTTAAAACTAATCGAGGCTATGGCGTCCGAACTGGCGGAAAACCTTTAACACACCGTAACCTCTTGGCATTGCAGCAGTTATTTTTTGCGGGTGTTCAGGAGAATCGAGGTGCTTGGCTTAACCACCCGGCACGCGAGGTTGAGCACCTCTATAAAAAACCTCCCCTAATCCCAAGTTCTGGTGTTGTGCCGACGGTATGCATGACTAAGGAAAGTTAGTATTAAGCGGTCCCCGCCCTGACACCGGGCCGCTTCAGTGTGTGTAAAAGGCCAATTCATATATAACATTTTTTTACTCGTGGGATCAAAAAATGATAGACGAAACAAAAAATCTCAAGTTGGAAGGAACTGGAAACAGTAAACCTCCATCTACTGAAACTGTAACTCGACCTGCAGGGGAAGGTGAAGTTTCACCGATGAACCTAGGGTCCACATTAATGGAACCAGGTTCTCAAACAGACACCGAAATCTCGGTGAATCTGCAGGCGCTACAGGTGAAAGCTAAACGTCTTGGACGCGCAAAGCGTAAGCGGTTGGCCCGACAGAGAGCAATGGCTCAACAAGCAGCTGCAGGAAGGGGTGAAGTTCAAAGCTCACCCCAAACTGCAGCTGGGAAGACTATGTTGGAGTCGACCCATGTCCGTCCGCAGAAACGTGGTAGAATAGTAGGTGACACACCACCATCTACAGAAACATCATACAGCTACAGAAACGGAGCAGGATGGCTGTTCATGCCTTCGCTTCGGTTGCGAGGAGCCTACCTCGTGCCGTCATTCGGGACGAGGCCTTGACGACCGAGTGGACGTCGGAACAGGTCGGAATGCTCCGCTGTGTCCTTGAACGGGCGATCGACGAGTCCCTAGACAGGGACACGACCATCGTTCTCCGCTTTGAAAGCTTCACCTCGGGACCAAATGGACTCGAAGTGATAACTACGGACGCTGTTTCCCGGGATTGGCTTGTAAAACAGTACCGGAAATAGCCGCTTGGGAGGGTGCGAGGTTGAGTTCGTCCATTCCTCCTCCTCACATCGTCCTTAAGAAGATAGTCCTCCGGATTCCAGGGGAGCCGGCATCCAGGGCGGAGGACGGAATCATCCTGAAGAGGATAACCTGCCAAATCCAGGGTATCGACACTGGGGACTGGAAAGAGTACGATCGGAATGAACATCCAAAGGGCTTCAGGCTGGTACTCGGGGTGCCGGCCCGATTACACGTGGAACTAGCTGGAAGGAGGTTTATCTACTTTAGCCTAGCGTGTGCCTCCCTGCCTCAAACAGGGTGGCCGCTCAGCAGGAGTGGGGATGCACCTAAACCGGCAAAGCCAAAGACTTTTGGCAAATCCAAAGGTGTCGTTGCAGCGAAGGTTCTGGAGGAGGTGGCGCCGAGTCTGAGACAGTGTCTGTCGGGGTGGAACGTTTCAAATTAACCTTCCTTATCTGAGCATAGACACATTGTCTTTAATATGCTCACCAAATCGTGTACCGTAATCTCGTATCGCAATCATAGACGCACTGACTGGGATGCTTAAAGGCAGAAGCTCTCTGGGCTACTTGCCGGGGGTGCGAATAGGTTGCACACGAAGGAAGACGTAGAATCTGCGGCTAGTGTACTTCAGGATGCCATGATTTCGTCGTATGAAAACAACTGTCCTGCAAGTGTTACTACCGGTTCTAGGGATGTTCCGTGGTGGAATAGAATAGATAGACTACGCCATGACACTAGAGCATCTTTCAACAAAGCGAAAATGACCGGTCTGTACTCGGGCTGGCTAATCTTTAGGGAAAAGCAGCGAGGACATAGAAGGTCAGTGAAAAATTCGAAAAAAGACTCCTGGAGAGAGCTTTGTGACAACAAAAACATGATACCCGCTCTCTTTAGAGTGCAAATGGTAATATCCAAGGATAATACTGCAAAGCTGGGTTGCCTCGAACTAGCAGGTTAATCACTTACAGTGTCAGAGACCATGGTGCATCTACTGTCCACGCATTTCCCTGGCTTTACCATGGGAGAACCGGACGATCAGAGGCATGATGGTGTAAGCATTATAAAAGGGAGATGGGCTGTGTCTAGATTTGCTCCTTACAAGTCTCCGGGTACCTACGGCATCTTTCCGGCACTGCCACAACAGGGCTTGGATATAACTGTTGGAAGGCTCAAGGAGATATTTAAAACATGCATAGCTTTAGGCTGCATACCCAGGAAATGGGAAGAATCCCGCGCGGTATTCATACCTAAACCTGGACGCCCAAGCTATGGCGATACAAAAAACTTCAGGCCGATAAGTCATTCTTGCTCAAAACTCTTGAGCGGCTAATAGACAGGCATATTCGAGATACGTGTCTTGTAGAGAGACCGCTATCAGAGTGCCAGTTTGCTTACCAACCCGGCCTTTCTGCGGATGCTGCACTTCATGCTGAGGTCTTTCTTGATATCGAGGGAGCCTTCAATAATACAACGGTTGGGGCGATATGCACTGCATTAATTGAGCGCGGGGTAGAGGACATCTTGGTAAGATGGGTCTGCAACATGCTCGAAGTGAGGTGCATTACCACAATCGGTTAGAGGCTTTGTGAGTAGAGGGTGTCCGCCGGGTGGAGTTCTTTCGCCATTACTGTGGTGCCTCGTCGTGGATAGCTTACTGACCGGTCTCAAGGAATTGGGGATATTTGCTCAAGGCTACGCTGATAACATATCCATACTTGCCAAAGGCAGAGACGAGGACACTGTCTATGATCTGATGCAACAAGCGCTCTCGTACGTGGAGCGCTGGTGCATTGGCAAAGAACTCTCTCTCAAACCGAAAAAAACGGGCTGTATACTGTTTACAAGGAGACGAAGAGTTGCTCAACGGATGATCAGTGTATTTGGCATTGAAATTACGCAAACTAGAACGGTTAAGCATCTGGGAGTCATCCTGGATGCAAAACTGTACTGGAGTGATCATTAATTTGGATTGGAGACTAGCAAGGCAAATAGTGTCTTCTGGATGTGCAGGAGAGCATTTGGACAGTCTTGGGGACTCTACCCTCACATGGTGCACTGGTTATTTACAATGATCGTAAAGCCAATGCTCACATTTGGCTGTGTAGTATGGTGGACAAGAACCTCTCTGGCTGTAGCCAGGAAAAAATTTGATCACCTGCTCAGAGTCGTATGCCTTAGTGTCACTGGAGCCATGCGAACAACTCCTACTGCTGCGCTGGGCGCGCTTCTAGGTATTTCGCGGATTCATTTTATGATTGAGGAGGAGGCTATGACAGCTGCCTATCGACTTAGGAGTTGCAGACAGTGGCACTGTAGGACAAACTCAGGTCATGCGAGTATAATGAACAGATTGGAGACTGTGACTCTACTTGTGGAAATGGCACAGGATTCCACTGTTCCGATTTATCGTTTGAACCGCAAATTTAGAGTCATCGTTCCTTTCCTTGAAGAATGGGATCGAGATGTACCTAACTTTTCACCCCCTCTCGGGCCATATCTCTATACGGATGGGTCAAGGGGCGGAGATCTATTTGGTGCGACGGTTTATGAACCTAGAATAAAAGAATCGATTCCTCTTGGTCAATATACGACGGTTTTTCAATCTAAAACCTTCGCCATGCTGAGAGGTACCCAGATTTGTAACACGAGAGGTTACAGTGGGGCACATATCAGCATCTTCTCAGATAGCCAGCCAGCACTTCGGGCACTTGAGGCGTCGAGATTCTAATCGAGGATAGTTTATGAATGCTTCGAGGAGCTGAACCGCCTGGCACTGAACAACACAGTTACACTGATCTGAGTGCCCGGTCACTCTGGTGTTAAAGCGAACGAAGTATCGGACTCGTTGGCACGAGAGGGGTCATCTTAAGCGCACCTTTCACCTGAGCCTATCATTCCCATGATGCTCCGTAATTTACCGAATCAAAGGGTGGCTGAAACAAGCTCCTCTCGATTACTGAGACTTTGCGCAGGGAATGTGACATGCCAAGTTGTGCAGAAACACAGCTAGGCCATTCGACTGTGCTCGATTGAAACTCAATAGAATGCAGTTGAGAAGGGTGATGGGGCTTTTGACAGGACACTGTCGATTGAACCACCACCTACATAACTTGGGGATCTCTGATGATCCCACTTGTAGGGCCTGTATGGAGGACGATGAGACCTCTATACATGGTATATGTACCTGCAGAAACCTGCAGGGTGTCAGATAGATAATGTTTGGGTCCGAAACCTTGGACCCATCAATCCTGGGAGCAATCCCGGCGGAGAAGTTGTGGGTCTTCTGTGCAGCGTCTGGCCTCGACAGAATCCTATAGCTTCATCTGCTTTAGTTTCCTCCTATAGTTTTCTCCAAACAATTCGATATTTTCTCTTTTATACGTAACTAGCGACCACGGCTTCGCACAGAAATTTTAATTAGGATGTAGTATACATATAAACCTTCCGGAAAAAATTATCAACATGGTGGTGAAAACTGTTTCAAAATCCGTTTTATGGTTTAGGAGTTAGACAGACGCGGACGGCGACTTCCTTTTATACGATGTATTATTAATGAAGAAGGTATTATTAATGCACACTAAATTTTGTTTCTTTTTTGCCATCTGATGTCGTGACTAAAATGGCCAATAAGGCTGGGATGCATCGATGTTACTTTTTAAGTTTTTAGGTTTAAGTGAAAAAAGGTAAGTCCGTTGCATCGACATATAAGTTATTCTTAAATTGTGTTAAGTTGTACTTTAGTTAAGAGTCTTATCAGGCTTCCCTTAAACGACACTTAAAATTTTATTGTGTCACAGACTGTATTTGTATATTCAATTTGAGGCTTCTGAAATGATCATGGGCTTTGACGATGTCTCCGAAGATTAATGACAACGTCTGCTTGTAAATCGGAGGGAGGAGTAACTCCCAGTTTGAATTATTTTTAATTTTGCATTTGAATATGCCTTCCTCGAATCTCGTTGTCAATACAATATAAATACCTCTGTTAAGTACATCAATGTTATCTAATTTAAATAATTAAAATCAATTATTGATAATAGATCATATTAGACGTATTGTATGTATCTATACCTATTTGTTTGTGGATAACAGTAAATATATCACATTCTGTACACACAAAAATGTACACGGTGACCCATTTCAAGCAAAAGATGTAGGGTTTAGAAGAGATTATTTAATAGTGGAACTCCTCATGTTTATTATTGTTTTATTCGAAACTATCGATAATTAACCATATTTTGACAAAATGGAAACCCGACTTCAAAAATAAAATATTCTATAACAAAAAATGCACTAAAAAGTAAAAAAATAATTGTATATTCTTGTGCCAATTTTAGTTCACCTAAGCAAAAATTTTTAAATATATATGTACAATTATTGTTATTTTTGGAGGCGGTGTCAGCATAGAGAAATTCACATAATTTTTGGACACCGCCTCCAAAAATAACAATAATTGTACATATATATTTAAAAATTTTTGCTTAGGTGAACTAAAATTGGCACAAGAATATACAATTATTTTTTTACTTTTTAGTGCATTTTTTGTTATAGAATATTTTATTTTTGAAGTCGGGTTTCCATTTTGTCAAAATATGGTTTATTTCTCGCTTTTTAGTGACTTTGAAGTTCTATAACTAGTTTTATTTGTCTAAATATGGGTAGACCTACTAAACGACTTACTAATTTTTAGTGAATTTTTTTATAACACATTTTTTTTTTACCCGTTTTTTTTTTTTTTTTAATTTTAAGAGCATTTTTTTATAACAGATTTTCAATTTTATTTACATGCATTTTGTTTTTTTTTTGTAAAAATTTTTTTTTTTGGGGTCGGTTTTTTTTTTGTAAAAAAATTTTTTGAAGTCGGTTTTTAAAAAAATTTTCTGATTTTCCCATTATGAATGAGTATACCCTTTCAAAAAAAAAAAAAATTTCGCAGAAATCGGTTATCACATATAAAATGAGGATTTTCCTCGATTTTCCGGGGATCCCCTCATCAGAATGCGATTTGGTGCCAATGGGACCAATGGGAAACCAAACCCTTTAAAACAAAAAAAAAATTCAAAATCGGTTCATAAATGTCGGAGTTCTGAGGTGACACACATAAAAAAAAAAAATACAGACGAATTGAGAACCATCCTCCTTTTTTGAAGTCGGGTTAAAAACAAGTACTTTGTATCCAATTTTTTTATTCAGTGCATAGTTATGAGATAATCAACTTTTAGACAGCTATTTTTTTCGTATAGATTTTATTGTCTCAAGAAGTTTACGCTAAACAAAAAAAAGTATTTCAAATTAAAAAAATACTTATTTCCACTTCTACTTACATTCAAATAAAATAGTAAAAACTAAGTAGTTTTTAATTAAAAAATAAAGTCGAAACTTTGTATTCGAAACACATTTTGAATTTAGTGCATATTTTTCGAGATAATCGATCTTAAAAATACAAATTTGCTATTATTAAAATTTATACTAACAGAAAATCTCCATTAAATAAAAATATGTTTCGAAAAATAATTTTTTTGTTTTATCTGAACACTCGGATAAAAAAATAAAAAATGGAGGTTTCTATTTAAAAAAGAAAAAAAGTTGAACCTTAATTAATGGTCTTTAAAATTAACTTAAATGATTCTACAACTTTTGTTTGAAACATTTTATATTTTTTTAAATACTCAGTTTTTAAAATTTAAATCCGAAAGTTGAGATAGGTCATCGTGTATACAAGTATTCCATAAATGTATCCAGGAAAAGTATTTTTTATAAATAATAAGATAATTTATTTATTTTTTTATACTATTTATTTTTATAATTTTTACAACGATGATTGACTTATGTGTATTTGGTAATCAGGCACTTTTAATGACTTAAATGGCATATTTGAAAAGTACAAATAAAGCACAGAGCGAGTTAAAAGTCATCACGTCATTTTACCATTAAAAAATTAAATAATTGTAATAGTTACTCATTTTTTTATTTTTGTTTCTACAAGTAGGTAGGAAGTTGAGAAATATTTTCCAGAAATTTTGTATTGAATGGGTTTTTATGTGACGAAAAACAATTATAATTATTAAATTAAACAGTAAATTTAAATTTTCGTAGCAATTCCTTCATCAGAAAAAATGATCATGACAAAATGTAAAAATGTTAAAAGTTTTCTGATGAAGGAATCGCGTTCCGAAACTATAGTCAAAAATAGAAATATTTTTTACGAAAATAAAATTTTTGTTTCATTAATGTTCCAGAAAAATTCATATCGAAATAATTATAAGTAAATGGTACGGAATGTCCCACAGAAATACCCGCTTTTAATAATAAAATCTACATGTAACAAGTCCTAATTTTTCCAAATTTGAAATATTAATTAATAAAAGGTAACGCCGATAATGTTTTGAAACTACTAGATATTAATTATAATAAATGTAGGATTAAATAAAGACAAACACACACAGATATTTTTTATTTTCGTGTTTTTTAGATTCTATAAAATATAATCGATTTTCATTAAAATCTCTAAATCGAATTTTTTTAATGATTACAATACTTATTCTTTCCACTATTTTAACCAAAAGTAAAAAATTATGATATTTAATTATATATAAATAACAAACTCTTAACAAAAACTCGCATGTTATATTGGAAGAACGTACTCAACGCGTACTAAAATAAACAACGAACGTATTATGGAAAAATCAAAGACCTTAACGTGACGCGATGTTCCCAAAAAGCTATGATTTGTAGATGGTTTTATACGGACTGCAGTCGATTGCTAAGTTAGAAATAGTATCGCTATTCGACGACAGTTTCATTTTTTCCTAATTGTATTCCAAATTTTCTTAATAAAAAATCGTCTTCCAAATCCAGTTATTTGCGAAAACTAAACTTATAGGTAGCCGAGAGAATCACAAATTTAACATTTTTTTTAAAGAAATGGCCTTTTCCAATTATCAGATCGGGTCCGGTCCCAATTAATTCGGTGTTCTACTGTATATTTAATATATCTCTTTTTTAAAAACAAAAGTAAAAAACTCATCTAATTTTTACAATAGCATATGGTATAACTTTTGACCCCACTCTGTATAAATCAAATTAAAATTATCTTAATTAATTAATCAAAATTCAAAACTTTGTAATGTATTAGTAGCACATGTAACAATTTATATTCACATCTCACGTTTAAGAAAATATCTAATAATTGATTAAAAATTTTAGTTGTCATTTAGAATAATCACATCGTAGTGGAAAAATGAATTCGTGAAGGTCGATTTGACAAATGACAAGTTATTTATAAATACATAAGTTTTTTTAACTTTTAAGATAATTAGATGAATCCAATACTTGCCAAACTTTTCCATCTTGAGGTGAAAAAATAAGTAGGGATGATTTTCATTGGGTACGCTCAGTGTGTGACCTTAAAATTATTCTGCGTTTGTTGCCTAACATACACAAAACAAAATTTTTGAAGAAAATTTTTCATCTTGATCAATTGCTTATTTATTAAAATGACCCCAATTATCCGTTTTATTGGCGGCATTTCAATATTTAGTGCAAAATGATTTGACTTTAGTTAATACTGATAAGTTATTTAATTTTATACAGCAAATCAAACAAAAATAAAAATTAATATTGTTTTCATGTCAAAAATACTTATCGAATCTTTAATCTTATTTTATCCATTATACTAGATTCAAGATTGTTATCTGAATGTTTAAAACTGTGAATGAAAGCCGTCATTTCTTATATACTTTGTGCTCGTTTTATGAAATTGTGCACTTCATGAAAAGTATGCCCACTTCGTGAAATAAATGAAAAAACATATCGAAAAAATGATTTTCAATTTTCAACCAACTATATCCGAGAAGATTTGAAATCAAATTATTACAATAATCGAATACATTTCACCAAGAGGACATATTCTAGCTATGAGCTTCAGTTTGTGAAATTACCTTGTATAAATATATTTGTTCAATAATCTTACAATTAATATACATACATATGACTACTTTAAATTTGAATAGCAATTATAACATGATAATTAAATAAATAAATTTTATACATTAACAGTAAAAAAAATAGTATCGCATCGCCTACGATTCTATAAAAAATGGGGTTTCATAGTCACCCCCGTTAATTTTAAGCTATCATTTTTATGACCGCTAGGTGAAGGTTCGCTTTCGGAATATATACCTTTACATAGCGATTCTATGTAAATCACAATCTACGTACAGCCAATGGACGTAAGTGGTGTGCCCAATGGCATACAGCGACAGCAGTACCCATTTCCTTTATAATTTGTTGAACCTAGTATTGGAGTATATTGCATTCACTGTATGCCATTGTGAACACCATTTATGTTCACTGACCTCTAAATGTCCACTTATTAGTACATGTAAATAAACTTATTTTGAAAAAATTATTTATTCAAAAAAATATTTCGAAAAAAAAAAATTAATAACGTACATAATAATTTTTATATAAAAACTAAATTACATAGTTTTACTTGATAGAATCGTGCCGGAAACGTAATATTATGGTAAATTATTGGTGTATCTAATTCCAACTTATAACGTTCCCTTGGATTACGTTTCCTTATCTTCATAGATATGAATATCTAGACTTATCTTACCATTCAAACGTGCTCTTCTACAGAGAATCATAGAATGAATGTTCGCTCCCTAGACTAGTATTTATGTCACACTCAACTCACCATTAAAAAAATATTATATATTTTCGGCACTGACCTCTCTATAACTGGAGAGAGTATCCTTATGGGATACGTACAAAACGTGAAATAACGTACAAAATTGAAGTGTAAACAGCGCTGCCTCAACTAACCAAGCGATACTAAAAACTTTATGTGTGACATACGTATTGCACATTAACGTCACGTAGGCATGCTGAAGCAAAATTTAGTACCTTGGCTAGTTGATGAGGGGAGGAGCGCTTCAATTCTGGCTAATGGTGTAACATGGGATAATCATAATATCTATTTAACATGTCCAGTTATGTAGAGGTCAATGAAAGAGCGAACTTAGTATAGATATTACTTAGGCAGTGGAAGTTAATCTTGAATTTAATTTATACTAGCTCTCCGCCCGCCTTGATGAACGACAGCAAGCACTTGCACCTAGTACTTGTATTCAAAGTATTATCCGACAATACTTTAAGTAACGTTAATGCAAGTATTGAGGATTTATAATACAAATACAAGTACCCAATACTAAAAAGGTACTTGAAAGACTTTACTTAAGGTACTTTCCAGCTCTGCGTACTTGTTATTATTTTGTTTTTTTAATGAGTTTGTTCCATTTGCAGTTCTAAAATTGGATAAGGATGTTCATGCGTGAGACTTGATATTTGGGAAGAGACTTTATATTTGGAACTTTTAATCTTCGATATTCGATAAGTTTAATCATCTTTCAAATTCTCAAATCGATCTATCGAAATAGTTACCAACGATTAAAAATAAAATTTTTTCATTAAGTCTTATTCTTATTTTCCTTATGGAAAAATATAATTATTTATATTTTAACTTATAACAACTATGTTAATAAATTAGACAATGTGAAAAATATTGTTTTAAAATAATTTTTTTAATTATACAGATTATTAAATTTAATTGAAAAAATAGAGTTACCCAACGTTATAATTACTTATGAATTATTTTAATCAGCATAACTGAAACTATTTTGGTACATTTTGTAAGCAACATCAACAGTGCAGTAAAAAAATATACAGTTATAAAAATATACTGAAAAAGCATGTTTATTGAAATAATGAATTTTAAAGGATTTTGTAGAATTTTATGAATGTCACACATGAACATCTTTAAGCATTCAAAAAATAATAAAATATAGTTTTATTTGCAGTTCTATAACCACAACAAAATAGACGGAATGATTTCTAATCCTGTGATTTTTTTAAATTCATTTAATATTCACTAAAAAAATCGAACATAACTCAATATAAACAGTCAATGTTAGATCAGTGAAAAATCTATCTTGTTCATAAAAGATCGTATGGCTGTCGGAATACATAAAAAAGTATGTGAATGTATTCACTCCGGTATAATGGAACGAGAGCACTCTCAGTTGATTTCATCGAGGCATGAGGTAAAACGAGAAAAGTCTTGATCTACTAATTGCTTCGAAGCCTTTAATTTAAACCGTCTTTGACTTTTGATTAAAAAATCTTACGAGGTGATTGTTGTTAGTACATTTGTGCGCTTGCATGAACATGTTTAGTAAACATAATATGTTAGAGCAAACATAAAAGAGACCAAAACCAAAAACTACTTTTTTAATTCAATATACCTTTATTTTACGCATTGAAAAGTCCTACTTTTGATTGTTATTTCTGTTCACCGTTTTCCAAATGGCGATTTTCAGAGGCATTTCAACAAATATATTTGAATATAATAAAAATCACTACGACAACATTGGTTGTGTTTAGAGAAAAAAGAGCTTTATAGGAAATATCATTTCCTAAATGTCAAAATAAAATTTCCTATATATAAAAAAATACTTGCGCGACGAAACGCTTTAGAGCGCGTCGCTTCTCTAACCACGCCTATTATAAGAACAAATGTAAATTAGAAATAGAAGTCATTTTGTTTTGATTCGTAGAACTACAAATGGAAGGACTTCGTATTAAATATATATGTAATTAAATATTAAAATAGGCATTTTATTTTCTTAAAAACACTTTTCTAGCATTTTCTTTCCACTCTACAAACATAAGTGGGATATTTAATTAACCTTCAATGAATAAAAAAATAAATTATAAATGCATATAACTAGCTTCTCCTTACTTGGCAAAAAAATTTGAAAGAATATAGAGTATCTCAGTGGTATACTTTTCAGTGTGGTAAAGGTGAAGCAAGACTTTGAAGTTTTGTTAGTAAAACTGATTTGACTTTCCTCAACAGTGGCTTATTTAAGTTAGATACGGTAGAAACAAAATAATTTTTAACTATTCTCACGTTGATAATGTAGTGTTTCACAAAAACACTGCGCTAAGCCGAAATGTAGCATTGGCAAAAATGTAAACAACATACATTTTATATTTAATTACCACAGGGTGATTTTGAGCATTTTGGCATCGGGTGTGAAATGGGAATTTTATAAATATAGAATAAATTTTATTGCCGTTGCCGTACTTGTAATTTTAAAGTTTAAACTTATACCAGCTGTTCACTACATTTTGAACTAAGAGGTGGCCTGCCGTAGCCATCATAATTGAATAAAATGTATATCTGGAAAAATTGGATTAAAAAAAATGATTGCAAAATTTATAAGAATGTTTTTCATAATTACATTAAAATTGATAAACAGTATGTTTGTACATCACAGAACTTTATGTAGCACTTCAACCTGCATGTATCCTAAGTATCCTAAAGACTTGCACCACCATATCCATATTAACTAAGTATCACTTTAGACATTCTGTACTCATCGAAAAAATAACATTTCTTATAAAATACATAACTAAAAATATAATCAATGAATCATATGTTCTGTATGTTTTGCCACGTTCGTGTCATTGACGAATCATTATTGGATGGATTCATAATATTTTTTTTATCTATATTGCTTTGTAAAAAGCATGCAATATGCTTATAATAACCTGGCATTGTCCAAGTTTCATTGTGCGTGCCATTCACAATTTGTATAATTTGTTTTAACTCACTACCACATCTTGAATGTAATTCATTCATCATTCTTGATGGTACTAAAGTATCGCCAAGTCCTGATATGAATAATACGGCCACTCTCAACATTGTTATTTTATATGATGATAGAAACTGTAATAAAAAATATTATGGATTTTAACTTTTATTATTTAAATCTTGCAAATATTTTTCAAAATTCAAATCAATTAAATATATTTGATATAAAAATTGACAACATAATGATACATAATGATGTAAAAATTGACTGAGACCTAGACTGATCAAAGAATTCTGGATGAGCCGCTGTATATTATACCGAACAATTTGTAAGAAAAAAAAAACTTAAGAAAAATGAGATTAAATAAATCTCTTTAAAAAATATGAGAGAAAAAAATTCAAAATCGGTTCATAAATGACAGAGTTCTGAGGTGACACACATTAAAAAAAAAAACAAAAAACAGACGAATTGAAAACCATCCTCCTTTTTGAAGTCGGGTTAAAAAAAAGGGGTGAATCAATCACACTGGCAGAGAGTTGTAATTTTATTAAATTTTTACACTTAGGAGCTTGAAGTACGTTTTTAGCTCTAGATAGTTCACAAAATTTCGACTCGTTATCTCTTTTCGTATTCGAGTTATACTGCTGTCGGATTGACGTCCGAATGGGCAAATTAATATGTCTATATTACCAAGCGTTATGAATTCACTATTAAGAGTTATTTTATCAGAGAAACAATTAGTTTTACAAAAAAATATTTAAGTGATTTATGGAACTAGAACAACAAAGGTTCTATGTTTGAACTTATCTTTTATTTAAATTATCATAAGCATGTAGTCTGTAAAATATATAAACTTATTCGATATTCTATAAGGCAGGATTGTCGTGGCATCTTGTTTTATTTATTAATATTTTTATCTAAATAACACTAGCTTATCATCACACAAAACTGGCTAACTTATTATAAATTGATCATTAAATGGTGATAGTGGCGTAGTGATTTTTTTATTTAAGGCCAGTGTGTATACCGAAAAACGAACTCTTAAATCCATCGACTATAATCATTTAAATACCAATTAATATTTTTCATTCCCTGAACTAAACAATATTTCTTAAGGTAGTTCCAGCATGAAATCACTTTTCGACAGATTTTGCTCATTCACAGGCTAAATAACGTTTTCTAATAAATCCCGAAGTTTCAGAAATTTTGACGGTTTAGAACGCGAGATAATTAATAAGGATAATAATTAATAACGATAATTAATAAATAATTTCGCAACTTTGACGGTCACTTCTCATTAGAAGCATGTAAAACTTCATGCCCGCTCAACTATTATCTGTTGTAATGAAAAAAAAACTCGACAGAATTAAACAAAAAACGAGGAGAGTAAAGATAAATATTTCTTAAATACATTTTTTTTAAATCGCGTTTTACCGTTTTATTTTCGAAATATAATTTTAAAAAAAATTTCTTTCAAAATTACATTAATTTGTATATAAACATATGTATGGAGTATATGTGTGTATTTGTATTTGTTCTATAAGAAAAGCAAATCGGTTTTTTGTCCTGATTATACAAGTCAATGCTGGAACTACCTTTAGAAGAAGACTTCATCTATATTAATATTTACCTTATTTTTATAAAAACACAATGGTAAGTAATTAATACATTGCCAATGAACAAACACTTTCGCCATTTCTGGAATATTTGTAAATGTATTTTCTAAGATTATGCACCATATTTTATCTGCATATTCTGGCCGACACGCTAAATCAATTGCTACGGCTCCACCTATAAATTAAGTGAGAATAATTTTAAAAAATCTTCTTTTACATTCCAAAATGTATTTATTGTAAAATTTTAATGATAACATTTCACTATACCTAAAGATCTTCCAAAAACTACAATTTCAGATTTATTAACATCATTTCTACTTGTGATGTAATCTAATGCCGATCTTGCGTCCATATACAATCCTTCTTCACTTGGTTTTCCCTGTGATAGACCATATCCTCGATACTCTGGTAAGAGTATATTACACTTTAAATTCTGATACAATCCAGCGACGTTAGATAACCTATGTCCAATATTCCCCGCGTTACCATGAAAAAAAACAATTGTTGGACAGTTCATAATTCGATCATCTGGTTGTTTGATAAAAAACATATGTAAAAGGGTTCCATCTCCGCTACGAATATACAAATTTTCATAAGGTAAGCCAAACATCGTTGGCATCGGCACAAATGCTCTTGCATGAGGTGGTAATTCAGGATGATATAAAAGATGATCCTCGGCTTGATAAAGAAGACCTAGGAATACAACTATAAGCAGTAAAAATGCCAGAGGCCCCCCATACAACCAATATAACATAAAACATCCGATTAAAGCTAAACCAGATAGGGCCCATAATCCAATTGCAATATGTCGAAAAATTCGAAATAAGCGGGCAATTTGGATACGAATACCCATAACTGAATAATACACTTAAATTTGGTATTTAAAGTTTCTCCTAACATAACTTTTAAATCATAACTTTGTTTAAGTTTATCTAAAATTAATAACTGACATACACGAACGGTAGCACTATTCTTATCAAATTTTAAAGTCAAGTTACTATTCAAAAATAAAAGGATGCCTTCAGGCAGCTTGAATATCTTTTGAGTATTACGAAAATTTAAGAGTTGTTAAGCTAACGATCTTGAAATTACTCTAAACTCTAGAATATAGGGATACAAAGGTTCAAATCAGATATTATATCATTTTTTTATGATAAAAACTTTTAAGTATAAGCTGTACTGTATACCTCGGTGGGCTACATTGGGCTAGATCGTCGATCTGGATAAAACCAATAGAACTGTTGAGTTTTCAATATTATGACAAAAATCAAAACATAAATATTAATTATTGACTATAATTAAAAGGTACATCAAAGCAAAGTGAGATCTACGAAAAATTATGAAATAATTTATAAAATTAAAATTATTGCTTTGCTATTTTATTATAAAAAATTCGTTACGCAGGAGCTGCTTCAACTTAGCGAATTTCCTTAAAATACATTAGTCACTTTCTATCGGTCACAATTTTAGTCTGATCAAAATGAAATATCGTATATGATTTTAGTATTTGCGAGGCCAATTTTATTTATAAATGACATACGTCAAGGGGAAATGGGGCATAAAGAAAGGAGAAAACACAAAATATGAAATATCTCTCTTAATATTAGAACAATCGAAAAATGTGCAAGGAATAAAGTTGTAGAAAATCATGTTTGCTACAATTCATCACCTTGTCATTTTTGCTCAAACTCTAATGTGTACAGAGATATTGAGGAATTTAATTTTCAATCTTAAACCATCAATATTTCTGTAAATATTAGGGTAACAGAAAAAATGATAAGGAATAAAATTACTGTAAAACTTAGTACCTACAACTTTACTTCTTATAAATTTTTCGATTTTTCGAATATTAAGGGAGATATGTCAAATTTTGTGTTTCCCCCTCCCTCTAAACCCCCCTTTCCCCTTGTTCGATTTTACCCATTAACGAACTTGACCTTTTGAATACCAAAAGCGCCTCAAATACCAAATTTCATTCCAATCAGATCAAAACTGTGACCGCTAGAGTGATTACAGACACATATATATATATATATATGTATATATATATATATATGTCCATAGATATATATATATAAATTTTACAGATGGTGATTTTCGACATCTAATAGGTAGGATCGATGGACATTTGAAGAAATTTTTGCAAAATTTTGAAGTCGGTACGAGACCAATAGCTCTATTTCCTTTCAGGAAATTCGCTAATTAAAATTATTAGCTAACCATTTAATTGGTAATTAAATGGTAGCGCGGTTAAATCACGCGTCTAAACACTGTTCGGTAAACGCGCATGATATCTATTTAAATATGAAAAGTAAAAATTTTTCTTAAAATACCTATTGTATTTAGCCAGAGATTAGTAGATTATAAGGCAGGATTGTCGTGGCATATTGTGATACAATAATGTAAACATGTGATATTCCATCAAAGAATTCAAATTGGCGGATGATAATTCTCATCTACTATAGTGCCTTGCTAATAGCTTTAAATTTAAAAAAGAAAGTGAATGCTCCCAATAAAATGGATAAACAAACCAATACGTGCATAGTGGAACAAACGCTATTCAACAATATATATCGTTCTAGATTGTTTTGATTTGTTTTGCTAGAAGCGCTTAATCGGTTTTATTTACGATTACTGAAAAAAAACAACAGTTAAAACATATTTGCTTTGTAAGTAAGTTTAAATTGATGAATTAAAATGGATAACATATTTGATAAATCCGATTCAACAATCGGTGATAATTTTGATGGAAATTTATCAAATGATGAAAATGCAATGCAACAACAATTGGCTGATGATTTAAATACATCAAGATCAGATAGTGATATGGATTTAATGGATAATGACGAAGATTCAAGAGATGCAGCCTTAGCAATTGAAGATAATTTAAAAGATATCGACACAGAAAAATCTGATGGTCATGAAAAATCTCATGAAGAAGAAAAACATGATGATAGTGACAATTTAGATATAGAATTACCTTCGAATGATAATAATATAGATAATTCGAATATAGATGATTCATTTGAAACGGATATTATTTTACCTAAACCGGGTGTACAAACAGATTTACTAGACAATAATGCATCCTCTAGGGAGAGAAAAAAAGAGTCAAAGAGTAAGAAAGAATTAGAAGAAGAAGAACGAGAAAAAATGCAGTAAGTTTTAACAATCTGGAGTTTCGAAACCCTACCGTTTTGCCCTCAAAATTCGTATGATTACTTTGTTACTCCAAATAAAATTCCCTAAAAGAACTTAGCGGTTTTTAAGAGAATTTGTGTAAAAAAAACTTTTCTGTTTCTATCCGGTCCAAAGCTCTGATTGAAATGAATTTTGATAAATATCTTACACAATGTATCTTATTATTTAAAATCGATCGAATGTATGGCGTCTTAGGACTTTGAATCTAACTTTCGTCTTCCCATGACATCTACAGTCTCTTTGTTTTGTTTTTTATAGAGTTCTAGTATCAAACTTTACTGAAGACCAATTAGACAGATATGAAATGTATCGTAGAGCAGCATTTCCTAAAGCAGCTGTTAAAAGGTTGATGCAAACAATTACTGGATGCTCTGTTTCACAAAATGTAGTTATAGCTATGTCCGGTATAGCCAAAGTATTTGTTGGTGAGGTTGTTGAAGAAGGTAAATATAATGTTTTATAATTTTTTTAAACAGAAATTCGAGTTGAACTTACACAAAACAAACGTTAGTAGTGTTTTGTAGTCTGAGAATAATATCACGTTATCTTGTGCATAAGAATATTTATAAAGCTCAAACGCTATGCTATAATAAACACACAGTTTTTTAAATATATTTTACGTATTTAATGACTTACAAAGTACCTGGTGAACTACTATAAAAAGGATGATGTGATACATATGATAGGATACGATATGACTGTAAAATTTTAAAGTTACCACTGTATTTTTGTAATTTGTCAGTGTAATCTTCTCTTCAAGTACAATTTTAACAAAATCTATCAGAAAATTTTTCGATTTTTTCCAAATACTTAGCTTAAACGAAATCGAAAAATTTTTTTGTCTAAAAAAGCTAAATTAAATTTAAATTATCAAGAATTTTATTATACTCAGAGAAAATTGTATTTGTTTCCCTTGTTTGTATACCGGGGGTTTTATTCAATTTGTTTTCTTTTTCATGGTCCAGTTACTCTCGGTTCACATTTACATGCTGACTAGGTATATCTAACTTACTGCTGCTTACTAAGTATATCAAACTGAGTTTTTTGCCAGGACACTTGACAGATACTAAGCAACTTTAATTGTGACGCCATTTTGTTTAGTAAGTGCTGCCAGATTTTCCTTTAAATATAGAGGATTTAATAAAGCCTTGTAGAAAATCTAGGTGATTTATTCTTGGAATTGCCGTATTTTTAATTTTTCTATTCAAGTTGAATCTAACAAATCAGAATACAAAATGATTATTTATACTCGATACGTGATGGCATGCATTATTTCATATTATTCAATCAACTAAATTAGGGGAAAATTTCCTAATATGGCTACACTGTTGACAAGTTAGTAAGTGTGTCTAGAGAGAAACGCGTTGACCTTAGATGCTCAGAAGTAAATTAGTTTTAGACTTACAGAGTTTACTAAGGAATAGTTGTTCAGTTTGTTAGTAATCTAATCCTTAAAACCTAGTACCGCGTATTAATATTAACTGTTTATTAAATATTAAATTTGCGACTAATAATGTCTTTAATGAACTCATACACATTTTTTTTCCTTAATACAAATAAAAAGACCCACTCAAATATTAACTTAATTGGTAAAGTATATTTTTATTAGCTTTGGATTATATGGAAGCAAATAATGAAACGGGACCTTTACAACCAAAACATTTAAGAGAAGCTGTTCGTAGATTACGAAAACGTGGTGCAATTCCTAACAGTCGTGGCCATAAGATGCATCCTTTTAGATTGTGATTAGTTTTAGTTTATTATATTATTAAGATTACTATTGTAAAATAAACTGGTTTTTAATATTTAAATTTTTCATAAAAGTGTTTTTTTTCCTTAATATAAATATGCAACGGATATAGATTAAGAGCTACATGCACTTAAAAAGGTACTTATCGCGTTTATTATGGAAACTATATTATTTTATATTAATAAACACCATATTTATATATATATATAACCAGTCCAAGTGATTATTCTATAACTTTTACGCTAGGATGCACTATCTAAGATTTACAGGTGCAAAACCAAAAAAAGTCAAAATACCTATTATTCAAGCTCTTAAGGTAGTTTATTCGTGGAAAAATCGGAGCTAAGAATATTGGCCGATCATTGATATATCTATATGTGTTCAACTCCAGCAGGTAAACTTTGGAATTCTATGGAGGGTAGAGATAAGGAGAAGTGCGTCTATGTAAAAAACCGTGAAATTAAACAGGATTGAGATGACGTTACTATTAGTGTTTGTTCCACAGAACTATGACATCTGATGGTAATTATTAGAAACAGAGTAGTCAGGCTCAAATGTGATAGTTACATATACGTTACTAAGGTTACTGAGTATTACAAATATGAGGTTACGTTAGTAAAATAAACAAATTATTATTACTTTGTTATGAAATTCTTTTTTTATGAAAAATATAACTAACTAGCTGCCCGCCCCGACTTCGTACGGGTGCATTAATTATCTATAGCCAGATGACACAAAATTGAAAATATGAGACACAAAATTGCCAAAAAAAATCAGGATCACCCGCTGGGCTAATCTGAAGATTCCCTGAAAATTTCATCAAAATTGGTCCATCCGTTTTGGAGTTTATGGGGAACATACATACCAGAGATTAATCGTGCACACATCGATTTTTATTTATATAGTTTAAATTATGGAGGTTAGACTATACTCTAACCTCCATAGTTTATATGTAGCCTCACAAAACCCATCATTTTGGAATGTGCGTCATGACTAACTTTACCAATAGCAACATTCCCAAATTTGAAAAAAAGCGCCAGTAATTGTTAGAGTAGGACATAATCAAACGTAGAAACTCATTTTACTAGTTAAAATTGTCATCTCTGTATATATAAAACTGAAATATGTTGTGTGTGCGCATTTGTGTCCGAATTGTTTGGAGAAAACTATAGAAGATAGCAAAATAATGATTGAAAAGTCTTTTGGTAAATTTTCGTTACGACTACAGAAAAGCTATCAGAAGTTCAACATTCCAAAGTTATAGGGCTTTTTGGACGATAATAACGTTTTCTGCTAATAAAGTTTCTATAGAACAAAATTTTGGACAAAAAATTTCGAAAAACTTAAAAGTAACAACTTTGTAGTCATTTAAAAAAAAGTTATAAACAAATTAAGAACACGCTATTTTCGCCTGTTTTTCTCGGAAACTACGCATCCCATTTTAATTCAACGGGCGCCATTCGATAGGTTTTTTTAAGACCTACAACTTTCTAATTTAACTTTTTTGGACTGGCCGTCAACTTTATTCAAGCCGAAAAAATAAAACGCTATCTTTTTTGTATTATATTATTTTTGTTTTCTGATAACAATTATGTCAACTATTAGGTTAATTGGATTATTATTAAATAGTTGACTTTGTAAAGTGTATGAAAATTATGCATCATCCAAATGAAAACTCGCATAGAAAACGAGATACTTACAATAAAAAAACTATTTTCGTGACCTTAGGTCATAATATCCTGACTAGCGGACACGAGATTATATGGGACTTTTTAGCCATGTTTATACAAACTTGCTGACTTTCATTTCTAGGTTGAGTCCTTATTTGATTGGATTAAATTATAAAATTGGCGCGATTATTGTTAATGTAATTTTCGTCAGTTTTGTACACAAATATTTTCATGTATTAAAACGAAAAACCCCAAATTTTAAGAACGTTAAAATGTTTTTTTTATTTTAATTCGATTAAAAAGAGATTATGCAAATATAATAATGATAATGGGTGCGTCTGCGACCTATAAGATCTATTGTGTTCTAAATATAATAATAATAAACCATTAACATTGAAGAATATAAACGATGACACGATATTTATTACGTTTAAATAAATTAAGGTAATTAGTATCATATTTAAATGTATATTAATATTAATAATAATTTGATACCTGATAATCAGTATTTATTTATTTATTCAAAGAAATAAAATTTGTGTTTGTCATATTTTTATTTGATACATATTATTTATAACATATGAAAGTAATAAAGAAATTGTTTATAATTAATTTAAAAAAATTGTTTAATTATAAATTTGCTTTTCTCCCAGTTTTTCGAAGATTTCCGAAATTATGTTACTTACAAATTTTATAATTTTACGTTTTTTTTCCAAGCGCTTTTTGTGTTTGGGCAGTTTTTGCTTTCAATGCATCTTCTTTTTCTATAGAAAATAAAATTATTAAAAAAAAATATTTCCATATTTTATAAATTTTATTTACTTACGTTTTTTCTCTAAATCTCTTTTTTTAGCAGCTTCTTCTCTTTGTTGTTTTATGATAGCAAGTCGTGCTAAATCAGCTCGAGCTTGCTCAGTTTTACCTTCTGCATGTAATTTTTGATAATGAGCTTGTGCTCTTTGTTTTTCTATCTCTTCCCGTTCTCTTCGTGATAATTGCGGTTTTTGTGACGCTAAATCTTCGTTTAGAGTTGATAATTTTTTAACTTTTTTTTGAACACGATTTGGATTTTCAATTTTAATTAAAGAACTAACACCTTTAGCTTTTTCCTATAATTATAAAAGAAACAAATGATCGATTTAAATTCAATTTTAACTTGAAAACAATCAAAAATTTAATAACATTTGAGTTTATAAATTATTAATTTAATAAACTAAAATTTTTCTCATAGCCGTTTTCCTTAAAAAATTGATAACTATGCATTAATCAACCTCAAAAAAACCGTAACTAAAATTAAAGATACTTTTCAAGATATGTGATATCAAAAGAAAATTCTTCATAAAAATCAATCTTGGAACTACTATGGGTTACAAAAGTAGCCTTCACTTTCCAATTAATTTGTGTCTTATCCATTCGGTTTTTGAAAAAATGTTGTTCGTTATAAATATACTAGTAACTTTTATTCGAAACATTTTCCAAAACATCGAATGAATAAGGCAGAAATCAACTATTATATTTTGAAAAATGAACACCATTTTTGTGGCCCATAATACGTCAATTTCTTATTTTATTGGACTAATATACAACGTTGTGGTGTGCAGATAGTAGTAAGAATTTAAAAAATTTTAATTGGAAATATACATTAGGGAGAATTAATATCAAATTTATTTTTAATTCGTTAATAGTAGTTATTATTAACACATAATGCTAATCACATTTTAAGGATTAGGCGATTCACTAATAAATAATAAAAATTTAAAAAAAATAACCGATTATATGTCGAATGCATTCGAGTAAAATCGATAAAACACGTGACATCTTGATTTTTAATACGATAATATGCTTTTTATACGATATGTATTTGTTATATTAGCATAGTTGTCAGAAAAATTTTTGTATCAAAATATCTAACAAAAATTACAAATGTATTGAAAAAAAATATGGGGAAATGAAGTTTTGATACGTAAAATTCAACAACAAAAAGTTGCTATCCCTCATGCTTGATAAAAAACGATTGAAGAGTTGAGTAACTATTCTGTAATACTTGTCAAAAATTAAATTTTATTTCATTTCGAAAACGGTAGAAGAAAGAAAGGCAAACCTTTAAAGTATAAAGTGGTTGCCTGTAAAATGCTAATACTTATTGTTTGAAACATCGAAAAACGAACGGAATCAAGCTGAAACTTCATTATCGATTTATAAGATTATAAATAGAGTTCGGTTTGAAAGTTAGAACAGCTTTTATTATATTAACTTTTATAAAACTCTACTGTAAAAATATCAGAGACATGGCGAAAGATGGTGCAATCTTATCAGCTATTTTCTTTAATCACGTGATTGTCACAGCTTGAAGTTGTAGCTATGTTTTATAATTATTAATTATTCAAATATAATCATTTATCATCTTACAAAGTCAAGTCATTACATTATAATTTCTACAGAAAATAAATTTTAAATTAATAAAACTTTATAATTTGTAGGTGAAAATTGTGTTACAATATAGAATACAAAGTTTTTTGAAGATAATATTTAATAAAATATTGGAGAAAAATTTTGTATAAAATACCTCATCGCTATTTTCAGATTCACTACTATCTTCGCTAGCACTAGAATCATCATCTCCTTTAGTTTTACTACTACCCGCTTTTTTCTTATCAGCATCATCTTCTTCACTTTCGGAAGATTCATCACCACGTTGTTGTCTCCAGCGACGTTCTTGTTCATCTTTACGACGTTGTTCTTCTAATTCTTCAGGATTCGTAAAACGACGATTACGTCCTTTATGATTAGTATATTTACCTAAGCAATGGACATTTTAAGACAATTATATTTTGTTTTTAATTTTAAATGTTCTATTTGTTAATTAGTAAAAAAAAGTATAAAAATACTGCAGTTGCGTCACTGACGTACCACACCAAAATAATATTAATTACCTCGTGGCATTTTTTATTTTATTTAATTCAAACTAATTATAAACACTTAATTTAATTATTAAAGTTACTTAAATTTTCCTATTATTATTATTATTTAATTCTTTAAACAAAACTACTAAAATATTTGTAACAAATAAAAATGTTGAATGTATCATTGCCTGAAATCACTGTTGGTTACTTTTATTACTAGTATGAAACACTCGTATAACCTTCGTGTAAGTAAATACATATTTATATTCGCTTATAGCCAACGCGTTTATAAGGCCCATATCACATTTGCATAAGTCGTCTAAGCTCCGAAACAATATCCATACGTAAATGCTATTATTAGCACGGTCAATCGGCTATAAAAATTCATTTTTTTACTAATTCGTTTTTTAATAATTTTCTAGATTGAGAACAAATAGTCACTTTGTTTAACATGCCCTAACTATTCCAGATAACAATATGAACTCTTGATGAATACCTAAAGAGTTTTTATTTATGATTTGGAGGTTAGATAAGAACTCTTTAAGAAGTCAAATGCACCACTTAAAGAGCACATTAAAGCTCTTAAAAAAGAACTTTTGACAAATTTTTTTTTCTGACTTCATAAATAAGAATTCCTTAAGAGCTCTTTATTCTGAAATAATGACTTCTTAAAGGAGTCATATTTAAGAAAAATAAGACTTCTTTTAGAGATTATTTTAGACTTCATTATTGTACTTCTGTAAGTAGTATTTTAAATTTGGATGAATTTGGATGTTCTTACTATAGTAAGAACAATATGTTGGAAGTTTCTTTTTTTATACATTTTGTTTAAATGTGTCAGTTTCGTAAATTAATTAAATAATTTCTTATATTTATTTATTCTATTAATTTTTTCAGTTCCATGATCTGGGCATCCGTTTTAATATTTGGCAAAATAGGAAAAACATCGTAGAGATAAAATTTTTAGATAATTTATTTCTATAAAATTTGTTTGTGTCCTAAATAATACATTTATATCCTAAATAATAGGGAGATAATTTGATAACGCTTTTTTTTACGTTTAATTCGAATTCAGAGCAGTACAGTCCGATTCAGTGTTACGGCGCTGTTTTCGACAGGGTCTAACTCTATATTTTGAATTTTTTTCATAAGTATCAGCTATCCATAGTATAGAGGTCAGTGCTCTATATGAACATGAGTGTAACATATCGGTTTATATATTTAACATGACGGTTAAAACTAGTACACTCCTAGAAAAAAATTAGAGCATTGGTCTATAAGTACACTGCATAATCGTCTTTATACCATTTACGTAATATATTTTTTTATTGTTTGGTACTTTTTGTCCATATGAAGGGCGGATAACCAGCTACCTCCATATGTTTTTTGTATGCATATGATAGTAAAAATTTGAAAATGCTTCTGAAACAGTTTAGTTACTTTTAATATTTTGTTTTAAATACCACAGTTGTACAGACTGATTGTAGCGCAGTTAACCAAAGACAATTGTCAAAACGGAGAAAAAAATAAAACTTTTAGACATTTAAAGTTTATCCATTTAAAAACCATGCCAAAAGTAAGAAGAAGTCGTAAACAACCTCCAGAAGGCTGGGAGTTAATTGAGCCAACACTAGAAGAATTAGAACAGAAAATGCGTGAAGGTAATTGTATTTTAAACAAAATAAACTATGTTTTCTTTAAATATTATTTGTTTACAGCTGAAACGGAATCACATGAAGGTAAACGTATTCAAGAAGCTTTGTGGCCTATTTTTAAAATACATCATCAAAAATCTCGTTATATATATGACTTATTTTATCGACGTAAAGCAATTAGTAGAGAATTGTATGATTATTGTTTGAATGAAAATATTGCTGATAAAAATCTAATTGCTAAGTGGAAGAAAACTGGATATGAAAACTTATGTTGTTTGAGATGTATTCAGACTAGAGATACAAATTTTGGTACTAATTGTATATGTCGTGTGCCTAAGAGTAAATTAGAAGAGGTTTGTATTATTATTCCAAAATATTTTTATATTACGTATTAGTATAAATCATTTCACATTTGTGTCCCCAACTATAAAAATAATTAAGTTCCTTACCAAGTTTTGAGTACAACTAATTTCAATATTAAAAATTATGTTTTAAGCAGGGATGTTACTGATGTAGATTTTACTGACGCCTGCTGCCGCAGATTTTTACATACACTCCCGTTCAATAAAATTGAACAGACCTGAAATGTTAATTTTATTACATTTCATAAAACTCCCCACTTTTGTAACTCTCTGTATAATGATTCATTTATAAACAAAGATAAGTAGTATATATTTTAAGTGTGAAAAAAGAAATGGAAGTGTAGTAAAAAACATTTACTACAAGAATCATCAAAATTGTAAGAGTCAGATCTGTTCAATTTTATTTAACGGGAGTGTACAATAGTGAATATTAAATTTGTATGCAATCAAGTAAAATAAATAGTATTTATATTTATTGAGAAAGTATTTGTTTGCATATTTAGTATGATAATTTACTAAAATTGTACTCAATTATTAGTAAAACATGAGTTTTTAAAATCAAAATGTAAACAAATGTGTCAGCATGTGAATTCTCATTAACAATCTCCATGTATAGCAAAAAACCTTGAGCACGTCACAACTACCATAATTCAGGGTGACTACTTTCTGAAAATTCGGGAAATGTCGGGGAAAACCTGGTAATGTCATGAAATTTTGTTTATGGTCATGGAAAGTCTATTCTAACCAAATAATACAGTTTTAGAAGAAAAAAAATGACAAATTCTTAAGTTCATGTATGAACAAAATTCAGCTGTGATTTTTTGAATCTGGTTACCAAAATCGAAAAAATGGTTTATGATCCTTCAAGACAATAATACTGTAGTAGCTGTAACACGAAAAATCAGACCTAACTTTAAAGAGACTATTATAACGAAATTTTTACATAATTTCAAAGTATTCTTTGTTTTAGGGTCGTATTGTAGAATGTGTTCATTGTGGTTGTCGTGGGTGCTCTGGATAATATATTTATCGATCGTAGTGAATAAAATCTGTAAATAAAAATCAATGTTAAAACATCGCCTACGTTTTTAAGCAATGGGATCAAATCAAACACCAATTTAAAAAAATCTTCAACATAAATACAAATAAATCATTATTATTATTATTAATTACATTTTGTTAATGACATTGTTTATTTATACCATATAATAAAAACACAAAAACTTCTGTTTCATGTTTTATTTAAAAAAAAATTAATTAATAGGTGTATTCATGACTTTAAAATGAATGTATAGTTCTTAAATTTAAGAATGTTTATAGACATTGTTCGATCTTACTTTTGAACGAATATTTATGAAAAGAATATGTGATATGTCTTAATTTCGTTTTGCAGAAAATTTAAAATGCTGTATTTTTACTTTATGATCGTTTGTAATATTTGTTCTATACATTCATTTCAAGTAGAACAGTAAGAAAAAGTCTGAATAAAGTAAACTTGAGATCCTCTATTCCTGGTCCTCTTCTCATCAAAGCTCATGAAACTCAAACGATGTGTTTCATTCATAGACCCTATACTCTTCATATAGAAGAGAGAATGTACCTCCTACTGTCTTACTAACATGATCTCGGGGATATTAAAGCCTGGCAACACTATTAAGGCTGTGATGATAACATATGAACCAGTAGCAGATCTTCTAGAATTCAAATTTGCTTCATTTAATGCAATAATCAGAATTTATATTATGATGAAAATAACATGACTAGATTCGAGATTGCTGAATTCAGCGATACCAGTGCAGAAGAGAGCGCTGGGTAAACCAAGTATATATCTGGGAGTCGAATTTCTAACCGATAGTAACTTATCATAATTTTGATATTAAAAAAAATTTGATGTCCTGTAATGTAAACTGAATTCCATGTACATAAATGATGAAATTAATTTTTCAATTTTATTAATTATAATGTCTTTAATCATACAAGACATAGCGGCGTTATTAAAATATAATCCGTTTAGAAATAAATAAAACTTAAAACTCATCTAACGGTATCATCTGCTGTTGTATTCTGCTATCAGACATCAAATATATCCCTAAATCTACAACTAATTCTCGAAAAATAATAGGATTCATATTTTTCCCTAACATATTCAATATAAACCAATCACCAAAATACAATTGATTGACAATATGTTGAATCACAACTCTTTTAACATGGCGTGCTTGTGCCAATAACAAATATGTTCTTAACTTAATACTATACATTGTCAATAATCGATATAAAAATAATATCAATGATATTATCGATAAAATCACAAACCAAAACCATAAAAACACAAATATTTTCTCGTTTAAAATATTTAATGGGAGTATACAAAGTGCATCACGTATTTCAAAACTTCCACTAGGTCCAACAGATCGATATGTACATTTTGCAACTTTCGGAAATACATGAGACATTGGATCAACACGCTCTTCTGGGGATATTTCAGTTAATTTTAATACTTTTGGTCCATATGTCGTAAATGTTCCTCCAAGAAATTTGTCAATTAAATATATTTGCGTTACCTAAATTTTAATATTGTTGTAATTCTTTGATGTGATCTAATCTAATTTAGACATAGTTTAGTTTTAAACAAAGCAAATCAAGACGAATACAAAATTTTATTATCGCATGATGTTTTACGGTCTCACGAAGGTTTTTAAACGCAAATGTTATTCGAAAGCCCCCTTGCGCACGAGTAGTAGTTTTATTAACACGTGAACCTTATTTATGCACGAGTAAAATCTATAAAACACCATGTGATAGTAGATTTTTGCACTCATCTTGATTTGCTTTGTTTAAAATTGAACTGTTTTTCATGTATCTTTCGGGTACACTCCCATTCATAAAAATTGAATCAGTTGAAACATTCTAAGTGATGTGTGTAATATTATACATATATTTAGTAATATATACGCTAAGAATGTGACTTATTGGTTCAATTTTTATGAACGAGAGTGTACATAAATTATCGATATTTAGAATTTAGATACAATTACTGTTATATATAAGACTAATCTCTGATATAAGCATCCGTATCTAGGATACAAAGAAAAATATTAAAGTTTATTACTTCCATTAACATATAAGTTCTGGATTTGTGGACTAGATGGCAGTGTAGTGTGTCTGATTTAACTTCAACAAACATTAATTGGTCATTTTTAAGGCTCTAGTTTTAGTTGTTTTAGTTAATACGATAATTCAAAGCCTAAAAGAAACTCTATTTTGAACACGTTTGCTCCTGGTTGCAGTGTTACCAGATGCGTCGACTTATCGCCTTTTAGGCTATTTTTGATGTTGGTCGGTGACTAAAATTTAAGCGAAAGCGACTAGTCGCCGACTGGCGACTTTTGAATTTAAGTAACAAAATAAAAATTATATCTGTATACATTAAAGTTTGAGAAAAAATAATAAACACAACTTTATTCTTCATATATATTTTCGATTGTTCTAATATTAAGAGAGATATTTTATATTTTGTGTATTCTACTTTCTCTATGACCCCTTTCCAAAAAATACCAAAATCATATCAGATACAATATTTTATTTTGATCAGACTAAAATTGTGATCGTTAGAGAGTGATTTATGTATTCTATGAAAATCCGCTAAGTGGACGCAGCACCTGCGTAACGAATTTTTTTTTAAATCGTGACATCTTAATAGCTTTTTATACGTTAAGCGTGCAGAAAATTTTTCAAAAAATACTTACTACATTTATAAAATTTAAAAATTCACATAGAATATATCTAAAGGCATATATACTATGCGTGTTCCTATAAGTTAATGCAATGTATTTAAGAAGAGTTTTTTTTCTAACTGCTGTCCATTCTGCAGACACAATCGGTAAACCTAGGTATTGCAAAGAAAAGTTTTTATTACGTAGTTTATAATTTATGAATTCAAACAAATAAAGATAGAAAAAAATTAATAAAAAATTGAAAGCTCAACTTAATTACCATTTTTCAAATTTAAATATTAAAGTTAAAGTATCATCAGTAGGTGTAGGGGGAGTTGTAACGAGAGTACTGGGATCTCTGACAGGGGGTGTAGATTAATATTTCAACCTACTGGCAGTATAGTTACTAAGTTCTTCACCAGAGTGCGACCACGAAATTTGTAGACAGAGGGGTATGCCAGAGGATTTGGGGCAGCAAACATCGACCTACTAACACTAGTTTGTAATTTACCCACCAGAGAGCATATCCAAGTGCTAGAGTTCCCAATACGTTTAAAAAAAATACTTTAAAAGGAAATTACAAGATCCTTTTTTTTATCATTATAAAATATTTTTTTAGAAACTACTTCCAACCCGTGAATTAACACGAGTAAGTACAATTTTGCAATTACTGATTACTTTTAGATTACATACTTTACCTGCATAAAAAATTTCAACTTCCTAGATTTTGTATTATTTTCTGAGATATTCGTTGATTATAAGATAATCCCGTGCCTTGCCTAAATCGTTTGATGTAAGTGAAAACACGAATGGCCAAAATGATTGTGTTTAATTGTTCTAAAAAAGGTTCAAGACACAGTATATCTGGCTCTTATTTTTAAGCCACAATATCTGCTTTGTCTACTCGTGCCAATCGGAGGCGGGTCAGTTACTTTATAAAACACATTCGGAATTTCGTTGAAAAGTAAAATCTAAAGTTTCGTTCAGTACTAAAATTTTTTAATAGTTGCAATGATTATCATATATAGATACGCACCTAAATCTCCAACAAGCATTTTTAAACGTCCCGCTTCCCAAGTTTTCCATAAATGCCTTGGTATATAAAAAGCAGCTGCTTGTAAGGCTAACACAAAACAAACCCATTGATAATACTTTTGCGAAATGATTTCATCCTTTTCCGTTACAGATCCTACTCCTGTCGCGACAATATTTTTACCTGGTGTGCCTTAATTATATAAAATAAACATCAATTTATGTTGAAATAGTCTAGAATTATTGGTTAATCATGTTGAAAACAAACCATTAAGATGTTTTTTGACAGTAAATGTACTAAATATCCAACAATATGTATTCAAATTTAATCCATCCTCTTTACTTAAGTGACATTCAATTGGATCTCCAAAATATTGTTTTGAAGTTACAAGTAAAGAAAATACAACTAAGACTATAACAGTTAATTTGTAATGCAAACGTGAAATGTTATTATCAATGCGAATCTTATCAAATTTTAAAATAACTCTCACTGTTTTAAACACATCTAACATATTTGTTGACATTTTAATGTGAAATTATGTTGTAAAATACAACCATGAATGCAATTTAAGAAAATAAAAAATTAGTTGGTATTCGAAAAAGTATTTCCACATATTCGTGGTCGACAATTTTTAATTAATTATTTTGAATTTGATTGTTGGTTTACTAAATAAAATAATTATATCGTGTATCGATTATTCCGTATTTTCAATAATCACGATGTACTTATATTTTTCTTGGTGTTAGAGGCTGTTTTACATGTTGCATGTTGTTAAGAGATTTACTTAATTTGCGCATGCTCATTGCAAGTAAACTTGTAACTTGACTGATTTCGTAAATGAATTAGGGCAATGTTGTTCACTATTTCCATAAATAATTTAGTTGCCGATCAATTTTAAATTATAACTATATTACTAAACAACTTACATCGTGTAAATAACCCATACTATGTTGTTATTTTAACCTAAAATTAAGTTGACTTTCAAGTAAATTATTCTTCAGTTCTTGAATGGCATGATTTCTGGAATGACTCATCTGTGCATGTTTCAAGTACTACAATTTCATTGAAATAGAACTAAACTTAACCATCGAAAATTTGACTCAAATCAATATGTCAAAATATGACATGTTTTTTAAGTTTTTTAATTTAACTGGAAATACTTTAATTTGTGATAAGTTATTGAAAGTAATTATTTCAACATATATATTCGTTTTATTATAACTTAAATAAAATATTGTTCAAAATGCAGGCTGTCATCGTCAAGATTAGCCATTGATAGGGTTCCACCTCAAAATTATGAAAAGACGGGAGATCAACATATATTATGTCGATCTTGCCTGGAGATCGGAAGGTCCATATATTATTTAGAAAACTGGGCAGTGAAGGATTTATCGGGTAGGCAAAGTAGGTAGCTGCCTAGGGGGCCAAATTTTGATCGTTTACACTAAATATTCCGCTACTTGGGTAATAAAAAACATAATTTTTCATTTGAAAACGTATAAGCCTGATATATTCTCGAATCATTTAAAATGACATTTATTTTTTTATATACGTTTAAGTATACACAAGAATAATATGTTGGAATAATAAGTTAGTAATTGACACATAGAGATAATATACAGAACGTTTTCAAAAGCATTTCTAATAGGGAATCAATGTTAAATAAAATATTTACTATAAAACCATACCATGTAACAAGTAACATCTCCTCGGAGAATAATTATAATTAGCTAATTCATACTGATAATGACTACTTTGTAGTCGAAATACGTATTTATAAAATACAAAAATTTTGATCTAGGAAAAATCCTAGAGTTCTCTTTAATATTATTTGTAAGTTTGTATGAGTTTATTTGTGTTTTTATAAGATTCTGTGTTTTTATAAGATTCTATAAGATTTTTATAAGAAAAATAGGGCTAATAATTTTTGAAAATACTTATAAAATCTCATAAAGTCTACTTTTAAAATTTTACTCATAAAAGTTAGTAGAATTTATAAATCATGAATTGAAATTTCTCATTGAATCTTATAAAATAGTAGTTTTTATGAGAAAATCCAATTTATCAAATTTTATGAGAAAATCCAATTTATCAAATTTTATGAGAATATCCAATTTATCAAATTTTATGAGAAATTTCAGTGGACAAATGCAGTGCGTTTTCTCATAACTTTACTAGATAGTTCAATCAAAATATATCTTATACAGTCTTATAAAATCAAACATTTTTATGAGAAAATGGCCCGCATTTGTGTCCACTGTAATTTCTCATTCAATCTTATAGAATTTGCTAAAATGAATTTTCTCATAAAAACTGATAACTATATTCATGTATGTTCTTTTTTTACATAAACTCAGTATATGACTGGTATTTAAGCAATTAAGTCAGTTAGTTGTTATTTTCACTTTTAAGTTTCAAAGAGTTATTATAATTCAAATATATAATTCAAATATACACATATGCTTCAAAATATATTTTTGAAATTTAGCCCCCGATTTGTGAATGAAAAACTAGTTTCCGGGATGGGTGTTTTCCCACCGAAATTGTATTTTCTGAAAAGTTAGATGCTTGCGTTATTCTGTAAGTATTATATACGCGGACATGCTCCGAACGAGTGTTTATGGTGGATAAGTGAGATGAATTTATTCGGCTAGCCAAAATCGCATTTACCCACTTGTCAAATTGGAAAAATATGAATATATATTAGATGAATATATAATTATTATAAATAAAACGAATAAGTATTTGAAATTTTATTTACTTCAAATTAAATTAAATTATTGAAATTAAAATCACTTTATTTGACTAGTTTCGGAACACACTTCCTTCATTGAAAAATAAATAAATTTTTTCATTTCATTTTTTATTTCTGAAGAAGGAACTGTGTTCCGAAACTAGTCAAATAAAGTGATTTTACGAAAATTTCAAATATTTATTTAATTTAATCATTATAGGTAATGGATTTTCGTCAAGTAACGATCCATTCAAAACAGAATATATAATTATGCCAAAAGTAGAAAATGTCATCGAAAATACAGAATCTAGCTCATTAAAATATTTAAAGTCAACATGAAATGTACTTGTTAAGTGTTAAAGAAGTAAGAATTCTTAGAGGGGCAGTTTAATACCGGATGCCCATTGGTCGGCGTTATTAATTGAATATTTAACTACATAATCACTAAAATTCAAAAAGATTAAATAATAAGTACAAACTAATATAAATGGATATTTATTTTTTTCAATTTTAGTACAATAAAATGCTTAATAATATCACGTTTTTCTTTATAAAAAAAATTACAAATTTATTATTGTTAAGATTGAAATATAGAGATCAATGTAGGAGGAAAATGGTTACAAAATAATTGGATATGAAAAATGGTAAAATTGATTGATCTATTTCAGAAGTAAGCGTCTTAATCATATTTTATAGCCTTAAATTTCAAATATAACTAATTTAAGTACTTAATTAATATTTACATGAAACTAAAAAATATTAAATTTCATTTAGATAATTTTTATTAATTATTTTGTATTTTGACAATCCCGTTCGGCTAATAAAAGAATACAAAAATTCTTTTATAAACCAAGCCAATTTCAATATTTTAAATAAATATTAATAAATAAGTGTAACACCGTCACCTGTTTCCCAAATATCTAAATGAAATTTAAATAAATCTTATTTAGGAGTTGCATTCTCACTATGCCGATTGGTAAAATTCATTAGTATGACTTATCTCAACAGGATTTAAATTTAAGTGCAATCGTTGGATTTCTTTTAGTCACTCTAGAATTTGCAACTAAGTTATTTTGAAAAGCAAGACTCTCTCATTGACTGACTCCATATTTGCTGTAGATTATGGCTGCGTCGTATTGGGCAACGGAATATAGAGTAGTAAGTATTTTCGGACAAACGAAAATGTCTCGTTTCTTCCGAATTTGCTTGATTTTGATTTCTTCCGAATATTTATCGCTATTGTTGTTGCGGCAAATATTAAAATTGCTAATTTTGATGCGTCTTACCGCAGTTACACACAGTGTCACAAATTCCTAATTGTTACCGTAGATAAAAATCTATTATCTACCACTCCTCAAAATTTTCATCGGAAATACTAACATTTACAAAAGTAATCTCGTTTACTTAAATAGAAGTTACTCATGCTACAAGTTCGGCATAATGAGAGTACAATTTTAGTGGTAAACTTAATTTTAAATTTAGCTTAACAGATAAACACTAAAATTATTCCTCAAAATATTAACTGTCTTTCGTATTTATTAAAACGATATGTTAAAGTTTTCAACTGGAACATCCCACCGTTTAGACCATTGTTCTTCTTCCACTGTACTGGCACAGTTTGGTAATCTTGTAGTTCGTTCACATCGTCTTGATACTGGCCAATAAGCGTATCCAGATGGACATTGATACACATAACCTCTCATTGCACCATTTGCGTGTACATTTCTACCACATTTGACGAACCTAGTTGTACATTCAGTTTTTGGATCATTTGCAAATCCAAAATGACCTTCTGTTGGACATAGTGATCTACTGCTACGCACATTCACCTGTAAAATTAAAACAATTAGATTGATCTTATGACATGATGCTAATTTAGACTTACCGGCGGTAGAGAATTGTCATCTAATCGTCGATAGAATGTATTTGTGGCCATTTCTCCTTCGCATTTTTGGTCAGTTTCGTCGGGCTGAACGCATTGTATCTTCTTATCATCATAAATAGTTTCATTTGGACAAGACAAGACTAATATCTTCATATCGTAATTGCTTTCACTTGTTGTACATTGATAGAATAAATTACAATATTTTGGATGACGTCGGAATCCAGTTGGACATACTAACGCTACTTGATCGGAATCTAATTGGGATATTGGACAACTTGCAGTTGTTCCTTCGGATGGCTGAGATGTTGTAGTTTGTGTGACAGGGCTAGTTGTATCTTGAGTTGTGGTGTCTTGCACTGAACTTTCAGTGGTTGTAGTTTGACTTTGTGTAGAACTTTCCTCTGTAGATTGTGATTGTGTAGAACTTTCTTGTGTTGTTGTTTGTGATTGTGTTGTACTATCTTGAGGTGTTGTTTGTGATTGAGTTGAGCTCTCTTGTGTTGTAGTTTGTGATTGTGTTGAACTTTCCTCTGTTGTAGTTTGTGATTGTGTTGTACTATCTTGTGGAGTAGTTTGCGATTGTGTTGTACTATCTTGTGGTGTGGTTTGTGATTGAGTTGTACTTTCTTGTATTGTGGTTTGTGATTGTGTTGTACTTTCTTGTGTGGATGTTGATGATTGTGTTGTACTATCTTGCGGTGTTGTTTGTGACTGAGTTGTACTTTCTTGTATTGTGGTTTGCGATTGTGTAGTACTTTCTTGTGTGGATGTTGATGATTGTGTTGTACTATCTTGCGGTGTTGTTTGTGACTGAATTGTGCTTTCTTGTGTTGTGGTTTGGGATTGTGTAGTACTTTCTTGTGTGGATGTTGATGATTGTGTTGTACTATCTTGCGGTGTTGTTTGTGACTGAGTTGTGCTTTCTTGAATTGTGGTTTGCGATTGTGTTGTACTATCCTGTGGTGTTGTTTGTGATTGAGTTGAGCTTTCCTGTGTTGTGGTTTGTAATTGAGTCGTAGTTTTTACTGAAAAGTTTAAAATAATTATGTTAGTAAATTTGTTTGAATGATGAAACAAATATTTTTACCTTCATCAGTTGTGGAACTTCCGACTGTTGTTGATTCTGTTAGTTTCTCTGATACAGTTGTTTCTTCCATTGAAGTGGTTGTACTCTCAGTCAGAGGTTCTTTTTTATCTTCAGTAGTTGTTTGTGGTTCTGCAGGCTTTGGTGATGATGTATCAGTACCAGAACAATCACGAGGTGGGTAAACATTATTTTCATGATTACATGTGTCTAATGCGGGATCCCATATTGTTCCTTCAGGGCAATCAAATTCATATACTGAAAATCTTTCACCTTTACCATCATCCCAATCCACACATCGGTAGAATTTTTTACAATTTCCTGGATATGGATAGAATCCTGCCTCTGTACAAGTTAAGTTAGGTTTCTGTTGGGATGGTTGGGGACTGTCTTTATTCGAGCAAGGTGCTGTTGTCGATTGATTTGAATTTTCTGTTGAAGTTGGTGTTTCTGACGAAGAAGGTTGTTGTGTAGTGGTAGTATCCGTGGGTGATTGATCTGTACTTGGTTTACTTGAGGTACTACTTGAACTTGTTGGAGTGCTTTCTGTACTGGGCTCTTGAGAAGATGTTTGTTGAGTTGTACTTGTTGGGGCGCTTTCTGTACTGGGCTCTTGAGAAGATGTTTGTTGAGTTGTACTTGTTGGAGTGCTTTCTGTACTGGGCTCTTGAGAAGATGTTTGTTGAGTTGTGCTTGTTGAACTACTTGTTGTACTAGTTTGTGCATTAGTAGTTGATTCAGATGATGTTGACGGTGATGATTCTGATTGTATGCTACTAGTTGACGTTTGTGGTTCTTTTGAAGAAGTTGAAGTAGGTTTTTTAGAATCATCAGCAGTATTAATATCATTACATTCTGCGCGATTTACTGCATATTTATGATTACAGCTATTTATATCTGAATCCCACAATGTACCTTCAGGGCAATCGAAGTCGTATTTAGTGAACCCTCCTTTTCCATTATCCACACATCGATAAAACTTTTGGCAATTATTTGGATCAGGATAAAATCCTTCGTTTTCACATTTACCATCCGAAGAGCCAGGCTGTGATCCTCCAGGTTTAGAGGTAGTTGTCGTAGGTTTTTCACTGGAAGATGATATAGTTGTTGGAGGATTTTCACTAGAAGATGTTGAAGATGGCTCTTTTTCGCTTATTGAAGCATTTTCTTCTGAGTCAGATTTGGTGGTAGATTCAGTTGGTTTAGAAGTGGTACTTTCTGTAGGTTTCTTACTGCTCAAATCATTGGATTTTGAAGTTGTTTCAATAGACTGAGTAGTTGTATTTATTTCTTCCGGAGGTTTTTGACTGGTAGTAGTCGAACTTGATTGTTTGTCTGATGTTTCATTTTCATTTGGTTTGGACGTAGACGATGGTCCTTGCGAAGATCCACCACAACCTTCTCGATTAACTGCCCATTCATGATTACATCCAGTAATATTAGGATCCCAGACTGTACCATCCCCACATTTGAATTCGTATTTAGTATAACCACCTTTTCCATTGTCTACGCATCTGTAAAACTTTTTACAATCTTTATCATCACCTAGAAAACCATCTTCTGTACAAGTTTGGCCTAATTGTGGTTCTTTCTGTTGTTCTTTATCTATTCCTTGATTTTCTTGATTGCTACAAGGGCGTTCAGATGTTGTTCCTTGATTTGATTGGTTTTGATTACAGCTAGATTGGTTATTTGCATTTGGTTGTTCACCTTGGCTTGGATTTGGAGTTTGGTTTTGTTGATTATTTTCGTTGGGTTTCTCAGTTTGAGTACTTGGTTTGTTTTCATTTTCTCTCTGATCACTACCGCTAGGTGGGACTTGCGAAGTTGGTTCATTACCTTGGGGTTGTGGCTTTTGTGTACTACTGCTTTCAAGTTTTTCGTTTTCTTGATCCGGTGTTTGAGATTCCCCTGGTTGTTGTGCCGAAGGTTCTTTTGATGATTGATCATTATTACATTCTGGTCTATTCACAGCCCATGCATGATTACAGGCTAATGCATCTGGATCCCAAACAGTACCTTCACCGCAATTAAATTCATATTGTGTAAATCCTCCCTTTCCATTGTCCACACATCTGTAAAATTTCTTGCAATTTACTGGATCACCTAGAAAACCTTCTTGAGTACATTTAGTTCCAACAGAAGATGTATTTTTATCTGGAGTTGATTGTTGCGATTGATTGCTCTGATCAGGTTTTTGAGTAGTTAATGTCGGTTGATTTGATTCAGTTCCAGGCTTAGTTTCACTGGGTGATGGTGTAGTACTTGACGATGCACTTGATTGTATACTTTGCTGTTGTGAGCTACTTTGACTCGCACTTGTTTGTGTAGTTTGTTGGTTAGTACTTTGGCTAGCACTGGATTGTGTAGTTTGTTGGTCAGTATTTTGCCCATTCTGTTGGTCATTTCCATTAGGTATACCGGTTCCAGTTCCAGATTCATTATAAGATGATTGGTTATTAGGTGATGATTTGCAGCTTCCTTTTTCGACCGCCCATTCATGATTACAAGCATCTATGTTCGAATCCCATACAGTTCCTTCACCACAAGAAAATTCATATTTTGTAAGTCCTCCGCGACCGTTATCTACACATCGATAAAACTTCTTACAGTTATTTGGATCACCCATGAATCCCTCGTTTTTACATTCAGTACCAGGGGCATTTGGTTGAGGTGGTTTATTATTATTTTCATTTTCAGGTTGTTGACTTTGTCCATTCTGTTGGTTTTGATTACTAGGACCCAGTTGATCACCAGTCTGTTGGCCACTCTGGTTTGATTGTCCTTGTTGTTCCTGTTGACTAGGTTGTCCTAGTTGACCGATCTGATTTGTTTGTCCCTGTTGGCTATTTTCATTTGATTGATTTTGTTGTTCATTTTGATTAGATTGACCCTGTTGACTACTTTGATTTGATTGTCCTTGTTGACCACTCTGATTTGTTTGTCCTTGTTGGCCACCTTGATTTGATTGACTTTGTTGTCCACTTTGATCAGATTGTCCCTGTTGACCACTTTGATTTGATTGCCCTTGTTGACCACCCTGATTTGTTTGCCCCTGTTGGCCACCTTGATTTGATTGACTTGGTTGTCCACTTTGATTAGATTGTCCCTGTTGACCACTTTGATTTGATTGCCCTTGTTGACCACTCTGATTTGTTTGTCCCTGTTGGCCACTTTGATTTGATTGTCCACTTTGATTAGATTGTCCCTGTTGACCACTTTGATTTGTTTGCCCTTGTTGATTATTTTGGTTTGATTGACCTTGTTGGCCATTTTGAGTACCTTGCCCTGATTGATTGCTTTGTGATTGACAATTTGATCGTTTCGTTGCATACGGATAATTACAAGCTAAATTGTCACCATCCCATATTGTTCCTTCAGCACATTTAAATTCATATTTTGTGTAACCGTTACGACCATTATCAACACACCGGTAAAATTTTTGACAATCTCTATCATCTCCTAGAAAGCCCTCTTGTTCACATGTTGAACCATATTGCGCTTCAGGTTGTTGCGAAGTTTCTGAGTTTCCTTCCTGTGGTGGAAGGTATTCTTGATTACCACTTGATTGTTGTGGGTTTTGATTTCCTTGCTGATTATTCCCAGATTCTTGTGACGATTGACTTCCTTGAGAATTTTGTTGATTGTTCGATCCTTGAGACGATTGGTAATTGTTTGAACTTTGACTTCCTTGATTGTTTGAACCTTGAGAGTTTTGTTGGTTATTGTTCCAACCTTGAGAAGATTGACTGCCTTGATTGTTGTTTGATCCTTGAGATGATTGGTTGTTTTGATTGCTGCCGGACTCTTGAGATGATTGATTGCTTTGAGAGTTTTGTTGATTATTATTCGATCCCTGTGATGATTGATTTCCTTGAGAGTTTTGTTGATTATTACCCGATCCCTGTGATGTTTGACTTCCTTGAGAGTTTTGTTGATTATTACCCGATCCCTGTGATGTTTGACTTCCTTGAGAGTTTTGCTGATTATTACCCGATCCATGTGATGATTGACTTCCTTGCGAGTTTTGTTGATTGTTGTTCCAACCCTGAGAAGATTGGTTGCCTTGACTGTTATTTGATCCTTGAGATGATTGGCTATTTTGATTGTTGTCTGACCCTTGAGATGATTGATTGCTTTGGGAATTTTGTTGATTATTATTTGACCCTTGAGATGATTGGTTGCTTTGATTGTTGTCTGACCCTTGTGATGATTGATTGTTTTGCGAATTTTGTTGATTATTACTCGACCCTTCAGATGATTGACCTCCTTGAGAACTTAGTTGTGACTTACAATCAGGATTATTTACTGCCCAAGCATGATTACACGCTAATGCATCTTGATCCCAAACTGTTCCATCCCCACAACTAAATTCATATTTTGTATAGCCACCTCTTCCGTTATCCACACATCTATAAAATTTTTTACAATCATTTTTGTCACCTACGAAGCCTTCTTGGTTACAATCACCACCACTTTGTTGATTTGTTTGTTGTTGTTGTGTTGGTTGTGCAGACGATTGTGAACTGGATTCAGTATTTGATTGTTGTGTTGACGATTGTGAATTAGATTGTGTGGACGATTGTTGCCAGGATTGTGAACTAGATTGTGTAGACGATTGTTGCCACGTTGAACTAGTTTGTGTGGACGACTGCGAACTCGATTGAATATTTTCTGCCGATGATTGAGATGATGACGATTCTGTGCTTTGACTCCATTGATTTCCAGATTGATTTTCAGAGCTACTATTTGAAGCATCTATTTCATTTTCGCGATCATTACCACCACATTCAGGCCGCCCGCTATCACTTGGATGATTACAAGCGGTAATTCTTTGGTCATAAACTGTTCCAGGACCGCACTGAAATCGATATGCAGTTAATTTTGCACCACCTTGATCAACACATCGATAGAAAACTGAACAATCTTTTTCATCAGGATGAAAACCTTCACTTGGACATTGAAATGTGTTAGCGCGTGCTTGACGAGCTAAAGGGATTCCTGTGAAATCTTCTATCGCTGAAAATATTTCTGTAATACAAATGATCAAATTAGAAACCTTGATGAAGGAGGATACTAAGATTGTTTTTGTTAATATTCAATGAAGTCTACTGCATGGTATTAATTTCTGAAAATTTACGCTTGTTTAGCAAATTGTTGTTGCAAAAAAAAAAAACTGTTGTTTAATTGTTTTGACTATTCATTCAAAAGTAACCTGATTTACGTACGATTTGAGCTCAGCTCAAATAAATTTTTAAAATTTTAGCTTTTTCCAAGTTTTAATGGACGACTATGTAGATTTTTGCTTTTTTTTATTTAATGTTATCATTATAAAAGTTTTGTTGAGTTTTTCGTTAATATTTTAATTTTAGTTAATATTTTTATCTCAAATTTTTTTTCAATTCCTAAATTTCCTATATAAATTTCATACATTTCCTAGCGCTGCTACCAAATTTGTATTTTGTGCTATATTTTCATATTCCAGGATTGGATTTTACCTTTTAGATATGGGATCATTTTGTGCGTATATTTTTTCAAAGATACTAGATTTATCGAATTATGTTCTCGGTTTTTTGAAGTCGATTAATATTTAATAATAAAGATTGCCAATTGAGAAAAAAACACTGGATGTAAAAAATTGCCTATCGTACATCAATTTTCACGCGCTATAATAGAAATTTTTTTTATAATGATTCGAAATACTTTAATATATTGTGTGTTAATTGAATAGTTTTAAGGCGTTCATGTGCTGGATATAGTACATTCGTAAAATTCTAAACATGCTTGTTTCAGTATATTTGTATAACTTTGTATATTTTTTAGAGTGAAAAAAGAGTTTGAATTATGCTGATAAATATTATTAATAGTTAATTTTAACTTTCAATAACACTATTTTTTAAATTTAATTAGTGAAACTGTATAATTTAAAGTATATTGTAAAACAATATTGATCAAATTGTCTTTTTTTTATATACCCGGTAATAATATATATCAGGGTATATTATTAAGTTTAGTTCCGTTTTTGTAAGCAGTTAAGTAGCCGAGCGGTCTAAGGCGTTATGTCTGCGCAGTATGCCTACTTGTCAACTGGGAGGTTATGGGTTCGAATCCCGACAACGGCAGTTTGTCAATTATTAAGAAAAAAAAAGTGGCGGTTAATTGACTAAATTGTCGGCGTTTGGACAAGAACGAAGTAACCGGCTATGCTTGAGAAGGTTTTCTGCAGTTTCCTTCACGAACTCCAGATGAATATCGGCATAGTTCCTATCATAGTCGGCTGCATTCGCATATCCTATAAATTTCTAATCTAACACAAAAATTCCTTCCACTCACATCCTCACATCCTTAGGCATCACAATGGACCTTATGGTCGAAGTGTAGCCCGTCCAGGGCAGCCTCTACAATCTATCTATCCGTTTTTATAACGGTGGAAAATATTGATCACAGAAAAAATTTTTGGTATACCACCCGTTTGTCCGTCCGTTCGTCAACATAATCACTCAAAAACGGGAAGAGATAGCGATCTGAAAATTTGTTTGTGTGTTCTAGAGCTAAAAAGTAAGGTCAAGTACGTGAATGGGCAAAATCAGACCATGTATGGGCGAAACGGGTGAAACTGCCTATCTTTGAAACCGTAATAGATAAAAAATGCCCCTTTTTAAAAATAAACCACTTGTTTCAAACTTGTTTTCATAAATTCAGTATATAACGGGTATTTAAGCAATTAACTCAGTTAGTTGTTATTTTCACTTGATTTAATACAATATTTATTAACATTGTTGTTACAAGTTTAAACATAAAATATAATTCTATTTTCCAATAAGACTCAATTACTAATTTGATTTTTATTCATTGATCAGTTTTTCAAATGATTGGCAAAATGTTTTGCATTTTTTGAGGAAACATAATTACATGATTAAAAGTTTTATCAAATATCCAAGTCTCACACATGAACGTCCTTAAAATTAATAATAGGTAAGAATTAACTGAAAATAAGATAATGATGATTGAATTACTTGAAATTTGAATTAATAAATTAATAAAATCGTTCACTAAAAATACATAATTATGGTCATGGCTATGCTACACGGACACAACGGTGCATCGTGTTCGTGCATAAGTGTCTTTTTAATGCATACAAAATACATACATTGATGATTTATCTGTATCTACTTTATTATTATTATTATTATTGCAGAAGGCGGGTATTGAGTATGTATTTATTAAAAGTGATTCAATTTGTGTTGCTTCAATGTACTCATTTGTCCGCGACCTTCAAAGGTGAATGCCATTTTTATTGTTCATGTTGTTTTATATTTTATGTATAGAGAAGAGTCAAATAGCAAATGTTTATTTACAAATTACCAGTTTTATAATGGTAATTAATTATTTATTTTTTTACTGTAATTAAAAAGAAGCTTCTTGCTCCAAAAGGATATTTATTTTTAGAACTAATTAGTATGTAATTTAATATAACCAGTTGGGTAAATACCGTTCAATAATACATGTTATAAACGTTAAGAATATACCTAATAATGCATCTTAGGGTGTTATCGTTTTAGGCGCTTAAATGCTTTCAGCACTCAGCTTATAAGCGCAATTTATTGCTGTTCGTGTTGGCTTATTAACGCTAACTCTACTCTTGAAAATATTGTTCGTTTTAGGCATTATACATACGTGTAAGCATCAGTTGCATCAATATTCAATATGTCTGATATTGGTTACTTTTGTATTTTTTTTCTGAGGAATCGAATTAGCTAATCAAATTTGGGATCCGATGATCTCATTGATGTGAATCACGGTTAAAATCTTAAATGGAAAGTCCTATGTTTTATGACGGTATCAGAACCAACACGATTGTTTCCATTGAAAACTATAAGGAACCAAAAGGGGTCAAAAATTCACTCTAATATGAACAGAAATTTAGCTGTTTGTATTGCAAACTGATCAGTTAGATATTTTCGAAAAAGCGCACCTTTCACATAGAATATAATTTTTTGAAATTTTTTGCAACTTTCTATATTGAAGTATAAGCAACAACAATTCTAGCTAAGGCACCACATCAATAGTAAATAAATAATTGTGTGTGTTGGCATGTGGATAGGTGAAAAATAAATTCAACGCTACTAACCTGGTAAACTTTGTGCATATGTGTTTATTGTTCCTACAATTAACATCCCCAAAATAAAAACAGCATGATGTGTAAACGCCATATTGGCGTTTTGTTCCAATGGTTACTCTTCTAATAATTCTGTAATAAAAATAAGAAAATAATTTAATACATAATTCTGTCTTTACCATTTGTTTACATCATACTTTAAGTACAAAACCTTGCGGCGTACATATATTATTGGGGCTCTTTAGCAAATAAGATGCACATTCACATGTATACACGTGTTTAGTAAGACAATTGCTAATCGAAAGTCACTGATAGTTTATTTCCATGTGATTTGGATTATTATCTGCTAAAGCAGTTCTAATAACAATTTTGATGGGCATATTCAAATTGTATGTAAATATTTTACACTAGATTCGATAATTAGGTAAATTTTCCTTACGATTTCAGAAAAGCTATCAGAAGTTGAAAATTCCAAACCGTTCCAAAGTTATACCCGTTTTCTGGCGGGTATAATTTTGAGATTTACTAATATAGTTTATAATTTTTATAGAAATGTCTGCATTAACAAAACTTTGGAAATAAAATGGTTGTCAATAAATTTAAAATGTAAAAAAATTATCGGCTATATCAGCTAGTAAATATGAGTAAGTTATTTTTCATAGTCTTTTCTATAAATTTTGTTGTAAAACGTTTGTAAAAAATGTGCTTAAGGAAGAACTTTTTTGAAAAGTGTGCTCCTATCTTGTGTGTGTAATTTATGGCCAGCTTCAGAGGCGGCGTTAGGCGTGGGTGACGTGGAAAACCGCCTACGGCCTCGCGATCCGAGGGCCCTCCCGCCTCAATGATCTGAGAAAAATATACCAAAAGAGCAAATTTAAAAAAACTGTCAAGATTTACACACAGTCCTGCGAATGGGTGAAAGTAGTGACTTCCAATCTTACGAACTGTATGAAGAATTACAAACTATGATCCTAAATGTACCAGACTTAATTAAAGATGTGAAAGAACTGCTTCAATACATAATAGAAAATAATTTGAAAGAGATTTATCCAAATATTTACATTGTCTATCGAATTTTGTTAACAATACCGATAGGTACAGCCTCCGCTGGAAGGAGCTTCTCAAAATTAAAACTAATAAAAAATTATCTGAGAAGTACGATGGGTCAGGATAGACTTTCAGCTTTGGCAGTTTTATCTATTGAAGCAGATATAGGATCTAAGCTGAATTACGGCATAATCATTAAGGAGTTTAGTAAGGCTAAAAGCAGGAAATTTCTGTTTCGTTAATGTTAGTCTAAGAATATAGTTTAGTTTGCATTGTCTATACTATAATAAAGTAAAAAGGTAAGTTTCAACTGTTTTTTAATTTATAACATTGCTTCTTGCGCCACTAGAGGGCCTCCCAAAATGTACCTTGTCCATATAAAATTTTGATCTTGCCCCGCCACTGGCCAGCTTCATATAAGAATACTTTCAAATGAAACTGTTGTATGATACCTATCGGGATCGAACTCGGAACCATATATTATTTCAATGTTAAAATGATTACTATACATATTTGCCGTATTTAATAGGTATGTGAAATAGTGTTAAAACAGCATCTCGATTAACAAAACTGACACATGACATTCTGCCTCATAAACTTTCTATGATATATATTATAGAAAGATAGATAAATTTTGCTATACTGTAGGTAGATGGATAACTTTTGGGGTATGCAAAGTGTTGAACTTCTACCATATGGCATATTGTGCTCGCCCTTTTGCTTCAGCCTAGCGAGGTTCGCTTCTCTCATATCTTGGGAATAGCCAGGAACTTGTTTATCAGATTTTTCTGAAGGTTCATATATTCGGGGTGAGATGCACCGAATATATTGTATTTGCTGTAATAGACAGATTCGTAGTTAAAGATCATGTGGTTGGATGTTTCTTTTTCCTCGCCGCATAGTCGGCACTTAATGGATCCATTGTGGAGTCCTATTATGTGTAGGTGAATCCGGTAACCTTCGAAGTTGTATTCTGTTCAGATTGAGTGCATCGAGGGACAATCTCTTTGATGCATTCCGAAAGAGTATTTTTCCGAGTTTTTGTTGCGGTATATTTTCCCAGTGATCACGGTGTTTAAATTCTATCCTCTCGTTGATCACTTGTAAGACATACCTACTATACAACTCATGTATATAAAATGATTTAAAAAACAATCGGTTTATTTATTAGATCTAATAGGTTGTTATTAAAAACATTTTGTGACAATTATAAAATAGTCCTTTTATTACAGAAAATATTAAAAACAATTCATTTCAAAGGCAAAACTTAATACAATTAAATAGGTTTTACTGTTGGAAGAACTTTATTATTATTGTATTTCGCTTCAAGTAAAATAAATATAGCAAGAATATAAATTCATTAATAAATTAATAATAGTAAAACTATTTTATCTTTTTTCCGTAGTAAATTACATGTACATTTATTACATATACATTTTTCCCGCGAGTAATGTCGTTTTATTTATATGCCTTTATGTATAAATACCTTAGAGTCTAATCGGGTGCTCGTCTCATCATATATATACACGACTAGTATAAGTAGAATTATAAATAATAGTTAATTGCTGTTGATAAAATTGTTTTCATTCTGTCTACGATGATACTAAAAATAATTGCACTACTATTATTACAGGATACGCAATTATTTGCCTTAGGCCGTGCAATAATAAATATGATTCAAGGTTATTTTGAAAATGTAATCTGTAATCAGTCTTTTAAATTGTATATATAATTATATTTACAATGATGATGCATTTAAGTGAATTTATATGTTCTGGCGTCTGGCGGGATAATATTGTTTATAGAAACGAGAGAGCTTTGATAAATGTGTACATTTTTGGAATATCAAATTATAAGAATTAGATATTTTAAAGTATAACTTTTATCATATACTCGTACATATATATATATATATACACATATAGTCATTACGATTCCTTTCCCTATGAAAATTTACTTTAAGTCAACGTAGCTTTTATGTAAATGTTGGACTCAATACGCTGAGATGGTTACAGTGATGTTTCTGTGATTTTAGTCATCTAATTTTATAATTTGTGATAAATTATAATAGGTATAATGAAAAATAGATATTTAAAGAAAAGCACACACCCTCATTGAAGAAAACTTTGTAGAAATAATACTCAATTCGTAGGAATTAGGATTAGGAAAAGTGAATTAATTAATTTAAATAAATTGAACGTTTCGTCATTTATTTATGACTTCCTCAGCAACTTATTTGTGTAATTTAAATGTCTAACATAAACCAACTATGAAGAACGACTTTATTAGTTACATTTGATGCCATAATCATTATTGTAACTCAATAACTTAATTTTGATTTGAATTTAAATTATTTTTTTATTTATTCAAATATTGAATAAATAAAAAAATACTTTATTCTTTCGGCAAAATGTGCAAAATTGCCCATCTTTGAAACCATAAGAGATAAAACAAAAATGTAGGGACAAAAAATGTCCCTTTTTTAAAAACAAATAATTTTTGTAATAAACTTTTTTACACGGGCGAACGGAAATACGGAAATGGACTACTTACGTCATTTTATGAACAACTATATCAAAATTTTTTTCTGCAATCAATATTTTCAGCCCTTACAAAGTCGGGACTCAAATTAATATACCTTCTATATTTACATATACCGGGTATAAAAACTTTCCGGATTTCTCCACTGTTTGGCGTTAACTTTTTTGCTATTAACTTGTTGTTAATAAGTGGTCGAGCGGTCTAAAGCGTTATGTCTGCGCAGTATGTCTACTTGGAAACTGGGAGGTTCTGGGTTCGAATCCCGACATTGACAGTTTGTCAATTATTAAAAAAAAAAGATAAGAAAAAGGGGCGGTTAATCGACTAAACTGTCGGCGTATGGACAAGAACGAAGTAACCGGCTATGCTTTAGAAGGTTTTCTGCAGTTTCCTTCACGAGCTCCAGATGAATATCGGCATAGTTCCTATCATAGTCGGCTATAGTTGCATATCCTACCAATTTCTAGTCTATACACAAAAATTCCTTCCACTCCACTCACATTCTCACATCCTTAGGCATCACAATGGACCATATTGGCGAAGTATAGCCCAACCAGAGCAGCCTCTACAATCTATCTATCTATCTATCTAGCATTGGGTATATCCCAATATACGTTCAACTTTTTAAAGTTTTGTTTTTAATAAAATCTAAATTCTCTTATAATCTATATTAAATTCGGCCTGTCGCACACTACCGTGCTCTAGATCAAGAAAATATATATATGGATTATTATTTTTATTTCTGTCATCAGTACTTTATAATCCACGATCTGTCAGGCCTAAAACAAACCAAACCGAATCTAAGATTTCAGAATCTAAATAAATTAAATTTATTTATTTAGATTAAAGAAATTAAATTAATTTGTTAAAAAATTATAATTTTTTATAAAAATATGGGGAATATATTCTTGTATTTAAAAAAAACAAGAGGCTAGTTCTGAAGAGGTTCCATAGAAAGTTTGGATCGAAATAACGTACCGTGCATTTTTCAATAGACTTTCCGACTTAGGTAATACATTTGATTACAGTTCACATTTTTAACTCTTATTGCAAAATAAATAAATCTATTGTTTAGTCATTATGTCAAAATAATTTTTCTCAAGATTTTTGTCAAGAATTAGAAATTAATTATTTTATAAATATTAATTATATTAAATTCATAATAATATATTAAGTAATTGACATGTTTTATTGTTACAAGGTAGTTTAATTAGCTATATTAATGAAATTGTTTTAATTATTATTACAATAATTCATAATTTCATGAAAATTGAACAGTTTTTTTTTTTGGTTTTGTTTTATGTTTATTAAAAGGACAAATATGTGTGAATTATAAAAATATATAATTAATTAATTATATATTAACACCTTCAAAAAATTTAAATCTAATTAAAATTCTAGCAGTTATTAAACTTATACATTATTATGGTTTATTAAACATTATAATTATACTTCCATCAGCCCATGGATATTTGAATTCAGAAATAATTGCCGGAAATCTGAAAGTTCTTTGACAAATGCAACACTTTCCAAACTGCCGGAGCAAAACACTTTTGAATAGATTTCGGGAAATTACCAAGATATGGGAGAAGCGAACCTCGTTAGACTGAAGTCGATGGGGAAGCATAATGATAATGTCGAAGTGCAATACTTTTTCATAACCAAGATTAATCAATCTATTTATCTACCTAATAAGAAACAGGGACATACTTTTGTTGCAATATCTCGAAAAGTACTTTAATTTAAACTATAATACCGCGAATACGATTCAAATTAAAAAAACAAAATAGCTACATTTCCTTTGGAGGAAATTCGCTAAAAATGAAAATATAACATGGCTTAACAAAGAGTACTCGTATTTACACTACCAGAGGTTGGCGCTTTTCGGAAGTCAGTCTCGCATTCAATTCCATTAAATATGTCTATAATTGTCAGATTTATGGCGACAAGTTTACCGTCCAGTATATTTTCATAAATCTATGAAAGTTTTTTTCTAAGGCAATAGATTTTCCATTATGTTGGATTGAATTTTTTTTAAATGTGCCATTGAGGGGAATGAACTATTCCTTTAATAACTTTAATAACTTTTTCCATCACGTTTATAATCCAATAATGTTTATAAAACGAATCAATTCATTTTGGTGAATTCAGTCAAATATATTAATCAATTCCTTATTGGAAAAAGTCTGTATATAAATTGTATCTATTATATATTATCACGAAAATAAATGAGTCAATAGTTGATTAGGCACTGTGGGATCGCGGACCGAAACTTACAACAATATTTAGAAACCTGTAAATTTTATGTGATACGGAATGCTAAATAGAAGAAGGTTAATGGATGACCAATATTTTTTTGAGATAATTCTTCTAGATACATAAATATTTTTTATTCCGTATTTTCAGAGTTCTTCTTCATACATATAATAGCTGTTAAACAATTAAAAACATGTTATTAATGAATAATTGTTAAAAGTACCTGAACCAACAAATATAACCTTGATAAATACAATATTTATTATCATTTTTAATACAAATTTTTGTTGGATAATAAAAAAAAAATTTACAATAATATCTATCTATACCTATACCATGTGATTTAGTAATCTTGATGGACTGATTCATATTCAAAAGTCAAGACTGTTAGGCCAATACATAGATAGATAGATACATCTTGGGGTCTAAAAAGTATTGCACTTCGACCTTATGGTCCATTGTGCTCCCCCTTCTAATTCAGTCCGACGAGACTCGCTTCTCCCATATGCTGGCAATAGTCAGGAGCGTGCTTATCAGGCCTTCATGAAGGTTCATATATTCGGTGTGAGATGCACCGAATGTCCTTCCTCCTCGCCACATAATCTGCACATAGTGCACCCGTTATGAAATCCCATTGTGTGCAAATGCTTCCGCAGGGGATAATGACCGATAATGAATCCGGTAACCCTCCGCAGTTACATCCTATTTACCAGTCAAGTAGCCGAGCGGTCTAAGGCGTCATGTCTGCGCAGTATGCAGCACTTGGAAACTGGGAGGTTATGGGTTCGAATCCCGACATCGGCAGTTTGTCAATTATAAAAAAAAAAAAAAGGGGGCGGTTGATTGACTAAACTGTCGGCGTTTGGACAAGAACGACGTAACCGGCTATGCTTGAGAAGGTTTTATGCAGTTTCCTTCACGAACTCCAGATGAATATCGGCATAGTTCCTATCATAGTCGGCTGCAGCCGCATATCTTACCAATTCCTAGTCTACTCACAAATTCCTTCCACTCCACTCACATTCTCACATCCTAAGGTATCACAATGGACCTTATGGTCGAAGTGTTGCCCGTCCAGGGCAGCCTTTACAATCTACCTCTATCTCTACATCCTATTTAGCCTCAGTGCATCAAGAGATATTATTGGTATTAAAATAATTGAAGTATTCAATCAATGAAGCCTTAAAATACATGTCTTATTAAATCCCCTTAAAATTACATATAATCAAAAAATGAATCCGCACATTAAATAAAAACATATGTGCCGTGTCATATCATTTCCCATTAACGTCCATATAAACAGAAAACAACGCATTGTATCATATTTAAAATAGTGTCATACCTATTGCGCATCTTTCTTAATACCCAAAAATTTGTTATTACTCAAAATAGATCCTAGTTTGATTTTTTATGTAGTTCGTTTTACAATAATTTATTTTCGGCGTTTCGAAATGGCGGAAGTATTATTGGGACTTATTTCTATCACAAAAATCTATTTAAAAAATGCTAAACGAAATTTAGATTAGTTACACTATAGCGGTAATAATTCGGGTAGTGCCTACTGCGGAAAACAAGGAAGTCAACAGGGAATGGGAAGGAGAAGATTGATACACAAAAAGGTGACGATACAAGAACAAACAGCAGAGATGATTATGAACTTAGGTGAGAACTAGGCAGGAAAAGAGAGAAGTTTATCACGAGGCAAAAAAAAAGAGGCCACCTCGAAGTAATATTTACAGGAGTTCCGGAGTGGTCCTCAAACGAGAAAATGAGGTTAGGGTTTTAGTTGGTAGGTCTGATGTATCAGGAGTCCAACACTTTTCTGTTCGTGCATGAACATTTCCCCCCCTCAATAAAAAAGAAGAAATAAAAGTGTCTACTGTGACTAGCAAGAAAAATATTCAAAGGCTTTGTTAGTAATTTGGTGTTTAAGTTATAAGTAAACAGTGAACAGGGATTCAGAGTCTTTTTCGGAATTCCTCCACCAAGTCCACCTTCTTTTTCAGCGGAAATCATCCATTAGGATGAAAAATGATGATTAAAATTATTTTCAGGATGTAAAAAGGACATCCATTCTTACAATATCCAGAAAACCAATATTTACCATACTAAATGTATTTATTAATACGCAAATGCGATTTTTTTATATTATGGTCGATGATGTAACTATTCCAACCGATTACTAAAATCTTTCACTTCATCGATCATACCCCGAGTTTGTCGGATTAGCGTGTTTTTGGGCCTCCGCACAAAAAGGCATTCCGCATATTTTAGATATCGTGGCTAAAACTATTGAAATCATTAGGAGTTGAAAAATACAATGTGACCTTTGAGGGTATAAGTAGGTTATTTTAACCAAAAAAATTATATATTAATTTTAGATTTTAAGGATATTTTAAGGAATTTAAGGACCTTTTTATATTCGTTAAGGACATCTTGTAACATTCACCATCATAATATAAAAAACTCGCATTTGCGTATTAGTTAATACACGATAACCTAGTATGGTAAAAAATAGTTTTAAGGATATTGTAAGGATGGATGTCCTTTTTCTATCCTGAAAATAATTTTATCATCATTTTTCGTCAAAATCTACCGATTCCACAAAAATTTCAATTCAAAGAAAGGAAGGAAGGGGGGAATTCCGAAAAAGATACGGGAATTATATAGCATAAAACATCTAGGAGTCAGTTTTATATAAAAACTCACTAATTTTAAAACTACTCGATATTTGACCCTTGCTGTAATTATTATCACAATAGCTAGCATAAACGAACTGAACCATCTTGTGTTTTGAAAACAATATTAATGAATAATATATCCATTATCTTCTTTAACTAATTGTAAGTATTTTACTCTTAAAAGTACTACGTATCAAGATGAGAATAATATTTTAATATTTTGTGTAATTATTATATTTATTTATATTTTTTTTTAAGTTCATAGTCATTTATGAATACCGAAATAATTACTATATATGAGTCAATGTTAAAAAATTAATTTTAACATGCAAGTATTGATTGATAATGTATGTTTGTACCTTTAGCTAAGCTAAAGCTATAATTACATGTTGTTTTTTTTTGGAATTAAATAATTGTATGAGGAACGTCATTCGTCCAATCAAGGGTGTCTTTAAAATCATGCAAACGGTCAAGATCACGGGCTCATTTAATACATATACAAACATAACTAACTATTCAATTAAATTTTTTTTCTGTTTAATGTATTATCTAGGGTTTTTTTGCAGACGATTTGTGCTGAATTTATTTTTTTTTCGAAAAAAATAAAATGTTTAGAATAAAAGTTGTTTGCTATAAATATATTATCAAACTTTTTTTTCGAAAGCCTTAGTTATTTTAATATATGGTTTTTTTAAATCATAAACACTATAATTATGGTCATTATTTGACTATTATCTCCAATAAACACTGAAATTACTTCTTAATATTGTAGCTTGTCTATTTTCCTTAATAAATTTTCAATTACTTTCTTGTTTAGGTTATTTTCTTTCACACTCTTTAATTTATCATAGAAAATAAAGATGATTAAATATAAATATAAAAGATTATTTTATAATTCGGTGCATAATTATATGCATTATTTTAATTAAAAAGAAAAACCTGGTACACACCGTGCTCGACAAATCGTGTTCGACAAATCTAAACTTTGGTGTAGCCTTGGACTTTAATCATCAACGAAAATTGCCCTGGCTTCCGGGTCATATATATATAAAGATAATTGTATAATACGTTGTAGTATATATATGGTGATATAAACATAAAGTATGTGTTGGAATATTGATTGAGTATTTGATTTGAACTTTAACTAAATTAATATAAAGATTATTAAAATAATCAAAGATAACTCTAGATTTTTTGAAATTAAATTTCAAATTTTGCCCCAACTCCTAGAACATTTATTTGTATTTTATAAATATGTGAATTAGCTCATCGTAACTATCTCTGGTATATGGAGTCAAAGATATGTTGCTTGTTGCTAATTTGGTGCGTATCTCACGCACCAAACGATTAGGTAATTCATACTGACGATGACTACCTTGTAGTCGAAATACGTATTTATAAAATACAAATTGTTCTAGGAATTGGGGAAAAATTTGAAAGTTAATTTTAACTATATTAATTGGATACGTTTAAGCCTTTTAGGGACATCCACATTGAAAAAGTTTTACTAATTTTTATTTTTCCATAGTTCTCATAGTCAACTCGTTAAACTGATGGTGAAAATAGTAAAATATTTATTTTAGAGAAAAGTATTTGTAAAATCGTAGTCGAGTGCAAACTGTGGATTCTATTATACCTATTTATATGCATCAATAGTTCAAAATAGGATTCTTCGTGTAGAACATATAATCTCACTTATCGGTGTTAAATTAAGACAATTATAAATCATACTTTACAGTTTACACCTTCGTAGTGTTTTAGATATTAGTCTTTTGTCTTTCATTTCAAATAGTTATTCTTTGGAATCTAAATACAGACAAATATTATAAAAACGTGAGTAAAAAAAGACGTACTTTTAAAAATCACAGACAGTCATTTCATTTTTATGTAAATAGATGCGATACAATGAAATTAAAATATAATTTGCATTTAATTCAAATTATAAGATAAGAATATAACAGTTTTGATTTTCATCAGTGAGCAGGAAATTAAGCGTTCATAGACACGAGTGTCTCATTCAATTATTACGTATGTTAGAACCTTCGAATCGGCCAGGTGTTAATTACCTCTGATATTCCACTACGTGTAGAATGTAGTATTTTTATCAATATTCAAAATCGATACAGAGATTTCATAGTTTCTAGTTTTTAGTTAATAGTTTTGCACCCTTAGAAACTATGAAATCTCTGTATCGATTTTGAATATTGATAAAATACTACATTCTACACGTAGTGGAATATCAGAGGTAGTTAACTCCTGGCCGATTCGAAGGTTATAATATATATATATATATATATATATATATATATATATATATATATATATATATATATATATATATTTAATATCAAAATATATATTATTTATATATCAAAATAAATATATATCAAAAATATATTCACTAATTAAATCATAACGTTACTTATGCGTCACCTTATATATATTGTGACGTTCCTTCATTTTATTACATTTTATTATCTACCTGTGACAAGTATAGATCTACTAGCAGTGTCGTTTCTTAAAGGGCTGAAGGCTAGTAGGAGTAAATGCTCATTACATTCTTACAAGGCTACAAGGCTACTAAGAACAATAAAAAGTTTTGAGATAAAATCTATTATATGAAAAGAAAATAAATTGTTCCATAAGGCTTTTGCTTTTATGTTGGTCCATAACTAAATAAAGTGGTCTTATAGTTTTTGGTCTTTTTCCTGGGAAAAACGTTGTTTATTGTCCAATATTTTCATCCGGTTTTTTAAACCTAGACTATAAATAAAATTTCAAATTCGCCCCAATACCTTGATCATTTTTTGTATCATAAATACGTATTTCGACTACAAAGGAGCCATTATCAGTATAAATTAGCTAGTCGTAATTTCCTCTTTGATAATTAGAAATAGATAGAAAATCGAAATCAATAGTCAAAAATAAAAATAAATAAAAATTAAAATAAAATAAATTTTATTGAAATTACTCTTCTTAAAATTACTTTCATTCAATTTACTCTTGTTACTAAAACGTAACAAGAGTGAAACTGCCACCAAATTAGCAACGAATAACATATCCTGAGACAATATAAGAGTAATTTTAATAACAGTGATGTTAACAAGAGTAAAGTGAATGAAAGTAATTTTAACAAGAGTAATTTTAATAAAATTTATTTAATTTAAATTTATTTTGTTTAATTTTTTATTGATTTATATTTTTGTCTATTGATTTCGATTTTCTATCTATTTCTAATTGTCAAAGATTAAATTACGACTAGCTAATTTATACTGATGATGATTACTTTGTAATCGAAATACGTATTTTTAATACAAGAACTGATCTAGGTATTGGGGCGAATTTGAAATTTTATTTCAAAAACCTAGAGTTCTCATTAATTATAAATTTTAAGTACAAGCAATAAGCAATGATTTGGGATTACAACGAAACGTATATTTTACCTAACTATCTAACAACGAATGCATGAGTTTGTTAGTAGTTACCAGGTAACTCAGGGATATAAGTAATTTACGTATAGGTATTTAAATATCGAAGAAAACTTAGAATCGAGTTAGATTCGAGTAGGTAAATTACAAAACCAATCGAAACTGAGTAGATATTTGGTAGTACTATGAGCCACAAAAGTAGCGCAAAATTTTTTGGTTGATTTGTTCCTTATTCATTCGGTTTTTGGGAAAGTGTTTCGCATACAAGTTATTAGTATATGTATAATGAACAATTTTTTATGCGAAGCATTTTTTCAAAAACTGAATGAACAAGGCACAAATCAATTATAAAATTTTGACAAATAAGTGCTACTTATTTTTGTATATCAAAATCGTGTTAATGTTTTACACCACTTTGTTTTACTTCAATAGGGAATATGCATGAAAATTTTTTTTCACATTTATTTTCAGAATATGAAAATACTGTTAATACTGTAATAATATTTAAAAACGAAATTAAAATCCGACAAATATCAAGGAAGCTATAAGCTTTTAAAGATTATTATCTGTCTCTTTCTTGCAAAAATACTAAAAACGGAGTTTTACGTGTATTTTAAATGGTGAAAGTGTAATATGACGTCACATAACATATCAAGAGGGCTATCACCCTCTTTGTCTAATCGGGAATTTCAATCATTCATATCTCGCTTATTTTTAAAGTTATTTAAAAAGTAATTTTACCTTGATATTTGTCAAGTAAACATGCTTCAATTTAAGTGAAAAAAAATTTTCATGCATATTCCCTATTATTTGTGGAAAATATTGTGTATAATATGATTACATCATGAAATATTTATACATTTTTCCCATCATCTTGTATCAAACGGATCTAAATATTTGTACAGTAATTATAATTAATGGAATTAAATGTATCATTATTAAATTAGAGGTAACAAATTTATCTGTACAAAGATAATTAAATAAAATAATTATTCTATTTGAAATAATATTTTTATATAAAAAAAGTACAATGATGTTGTGCGTAATTTCCTTTAATTATTAAAAATTAAAAAAATTAATATTCAAAAATCATTTTTATTCAATGTTCAAGTACAGATATACAAATGTATTCAAGAGTAGGTAATGATCTCATGATTTGCATGTTAGTGTTACTAATAAAATATCAAAATTTTTAGCAGTTTGTTTCATATTATAAGTATTGTTGCGTTCCAAAGTGGAGGTTTAGATGGCCAGAACTAGCCATACACAAACATAAAAAACACAATTGCCTTGAAACGTTTCGCAGACTAAATCTCCCTACGGCCTGCATACGGGGAAAGTAATTACGGCCACTATTGCCGGCTAGAAGTGGCAGTTAATGAAATAGACGGACAATATACTTAGTAGACACGAGAACAGTAACGACTACCATACTTTAATAAAATATCTATTGTTTAAGAAATATCTTTTACAATATGGAGAGATACATCAAAAAACATAATAATAACAATAATAACAACAATAATGATGATAGCAATAACAATAATTACAACAACAACAACAACAACAACTATATGTATTCCCATTTTATGTAAAATTTAACCATTTAGAAATTAGTAACAAATTACCAGCCCTCCCCCCCCCACCCAACTTTATTAATGGCATCTTTTTTGTATCCAGTGTCATCAAATTCCCATGACACTATACCCCCTACTAAGAAAAAATAATTATATCAAGTAAATAATTGTTTATTAGTTCTCCGATATGAATAGTTTGGGCAAATTATTCGGAATTTCCTAAAATCTAATTCTAAAATGTAAACTAAAGCTTAATCATCAAAAAATTTACAAGCGGTAAATGTAAAAGATCAAAAGATTTATATTTTATAATTAATATAACATATATATTTTATTCATACCCAAATATATTTAAAAGGTACATTTTATGCCCCAAATTACCAGCCCAAAATTCCAAAGTATGTATTCAATGTATTGTACGTATTGTATACTTTGAATAATAGTGACTATAAAAAATAGTTGGTATTATTATATTTTTTTCAGAAAATGTTTAATTAAAAAAAGAAACTAATAATAATTGGTAGGTACCCTATATTGACTCTATCTCTCTTCCTACCTCTCACTCAGAGCTCAGTGCTGAGCTGAGTATTTTGGAAAATATTAATTTTGTTTTAAGACTTAAAATTAAGCATTTTGTCAACGCTTCCACCATGTTTGTATTGATAAATTATTTAATTTGCCATATTTACCAACGCTTCCACCAAACTTATATTTCTGTTTTGTTGCATAAGTGTTTCAACCTTTTAAATCGATACGACGCGGATGAATACTCCGACAATCAGAAATGGGTGAAGCAAGATTTGTTAATATAGTTGTTACATGTCAAGCTAATAAAAACGTGTAAGACTACAATTGAAAACATGTAATAGTATTATCAGATTACAAGACTGTTATCAATTGCAAATATCGATATTTATTTTGAGTAATTACAAATATTATAGTCCATAGTACAGCACGGTTTTTTTTAATGATTAGTAACAGGCTAAATTTTTGTCAGTAGCTTCCTTCTCTCGCAAAAATGTTCGATGATGGTGACTAGTGAAGCACGTAAGGGAGTTACTTGTTTGTTTGACGATAGCAAATATTTTATCAGTAACAGTTAATTTGTTAGTTAAATTGAGAGATAATTTAATAAAGACTTCAAAAAAACTTTAGTCCTACAAAATGGATGGTGTAACTGTGAATGTATACATAGTTATTACTTGGCGCTACTTAAATAACCGTTACTTGGTGCGATTGAGTGTATTCTCGATAAAAACAATATTAGTAGCCTTTTATGAACTAAAGGTAGAAGAAATGAGACCCACAATATGTATAAACGTTGTGTGTCATTGAAATAAGAAAATATTTTTCTAATTTATAAATGAAAATTTTACATTGACATGTTCAGAGCGTAGTAGTGGGAAATTGAACCACTGAATTTGTAGGACAAGACTATATATACCCCGTTATTTGAACATGTTGGGGGTGGAGGACCTGCCTGTCACACCATCCATTTTGTAGGACACAAGTTATTTTAAAGTCTTTATTATATTATCTCTCAATTTAACTAACAAATTAACTGTGACTGATAAAATTTTTGCTATTGTCATACAAACAAAAGTTACTCTCTTAAGCGCTTCGTTAGTCACTATCATCGAGAATTTTCGCGAGAGAAAAGTTGGGCGTCTCGTCGAAAGGAAGCTACTGACAAAAATTTAGCCTGTTACTAATCATTAAAAAAAAACCGTGGTGTACTGTGGAGTATTATACTATTTTTTAAATACCTGGTAGGTACATTTATCATTTTTAAACACTTCATGTTCATCCAAATAAATAAGAACAACAACAAAAAACTTAATTATTATTTATTTGTTTTAATATAAAGATGATGGCCTCCCTCATTCGTGATTTTGTGTTTAAAGTGTTAAAAAAATTCTAATTACATTTCAACAAAAAAATTTTAACTTATAACTCACAATCAATGTACAAATATTTTTTATCAAAAACAAGAAACAATTATTATGATTTTGTTAAATCATTTTTAGTATCTTATGCATGAGTTCAATCCCGTCATTCAATTAGTCCAGTCTATAATTTAATAGAATTTTGAAGAATTCAATTATTTATCATTTTATATATTCATTGAATTAACTGAATTTTTTAATTTAATTACATAAAAAGTAATAAGTATATCGGTGATTTTTTTTCTGGCTTCAGGATGTAGACAAATATTAAATTATAGCCTAGCTATTTAGTAAAACAATTTTGTATATTAAATTTTAAATTAATTTTAAAATTATGTTGGTTTTAAAGAAAATTGAAATTGACTTATTTATTAAACAAGTATTCGTTTATTTTTAGAATCGGAAAAAATAATTTAACCCCCCATCAAAATTTGAAGTTTTTTATTTCAAAAGGTGTAGAATTCGTAAATAAATTCTGTCAAATCGTTTGCAGAATTCTGTTCGAAATATTTTGTATTGCGGCTGGCTTCTAAACTATTTAATCAAATGAGTTGAAAATTTGAAAGAACTTCGAGTTTAGAGCATAGATGGTAAATACTTCTTGGCTAGCTGATCGGAATTAATTGATGGGGTGCAAGGAATTCTAATTCAATAATCCCACAAACGTAATATTCCACTAAAGTAATAGAATTTTACTTTCATTTCAGATAAGTATTACTGTATAAATGAAATATTATCAAAACTGATTTTGAAAACTTTTTTTTTTACACAAAATAAATGGAATTAAAAAAACAAAAATATTTGCTGCTTCATTGAATTTATACTTTTTTTGACGTTATATATATTTTATTTCTGTGTACTTTTTTATTTGTGTACATAACATCACATGGCTACTATACACACAAATATCAAATAAAAATATAAAACTTATAAAACATACAAAGGTACGTTTTTACCTACGCCTTTATATGGACATTGAATATTTCAGCGAGTTTTGTTATATTGTTGTCGTTCAAACAACATACATACGTACATACATACATACCTACATCTGCAAGTAATTGTATTTCTTCTCCCGATCAACAAATGTCAGAAAAACTTACCCCTGTTGCATTTATATAATAAGTAAAAACCAAAAACAATCAAATGAATAAATCGATTTTGTATTGATTTTTGAAGTCTGTTAAGATATCAATAGTTACCAACAATATGTTTTGTATAGTGTATACGCTAGTAAAGTATTTTAGGTGGGCGACCTCTCGTGTTTTTTATACCCAGTATTTTATTTTAAATTTTGGTTCTGTCAAAACCTTAGTGTCATATATTACAAATGCGTTTTAATTATTGAATAAAAATAAATATAATAATAAATATAATATTTTATTAGTGATTTTATTTGATTAGTTATTGAATAAAATGGGTAAAAACTATTAAATCGGAAGTGTTGTGTTGTTGATTGTGACAATACACCAACTTTTTTATGTAAGCAATCAGAAAAGCCATTTTGATAAGAAGTAGTTGATATTTGTTTATTTCTTGTAGCTGATATTTGTTTTAAACTTACCTCAATTACAACATTATAATAATTAGTATTATTTTTTAAACTATTTTAGCCTGGTGTTTCTCTTAAAACTGAACCAAAAATTCGCCGAGAATCATTGACATCAATCTCTTCATACACATTAGAAACGTGAAAACTAGTACACAATTTTGTACCTTTAGAAATACTTTTTTTTTCTAAAAATATCTAATTGTACTTCTTGAAAGCCGCTCATAAATTTTTTTACCGACATTGTATGTAATTATTCCTTTATCGTTAAAATTAAAGTTGACATTTTACATATCTATCTATATGTTTACTAGTTTTGACAGAACCAAAATTTAAATAAAAAAACACGAGACACAGAGGTCGCCTGTCAAAAATACTTTACTAGCGTATACGTTTAGTAGCGATATACTATTTATAATCAGACAATTGACTCCTGAATGTTTTGTAAATACTAATGGATTTTTCGTAAAATATACATATTTTCGAAAACATTGCACTAGATCAAATCGATGCGAAACACGGTATGCCGTGTTGGTTCATGGTCCATTCTAATTTTTGATGTCCTTCAAAAGCTCAATTTTGTATTCTCTAGCAATATAATCCGAGAGGTTTTCCGCGAGCAATGTAATCAAATGGAGCTTTCACATGCAGTGCGGTACATCATTTTGCCTTTCTCATTTAATTTGTGTGTAACGGCAAAGCGGCCTAAGCATGAATGTTTTGTGTAAACTATTGATAGAAATATTAAATTCAGACCATCTTCAGCAAAACGATAATAATTAGAAGTCAATTTGTAATTTGATAAATTTTTGGCACTTTCTATAAACGTACGTTGTCACGTTTTGGGAATCTTTTTACCAAAACATTTAATTTGGTACTCATATTGTAGAATTATTATCTGTCGACAGTTTTTTATTATTTGTTTTAGGACTTCAGGATAGGTGGACTTGTGTATCATATATTTCTAAGACTATTTCTAACATCTCTTCGCTATTGTAACGCAAATGGTTCATTTTAAGGTGTTTTGTAAGAATCAAACACATCAGAATTGAGAATTAAAAATATATTTTGCTTAAGGATGTACGAGCATTGATGCTTCAAAAAGATTAAGGTTTGATCTTTTGTTTACATGTGGTTGAAGTGCATATAAATCAATTATAAAAGATTCAGGGGGGGGGGGGTCACGTTGGTCTTGAATTAATTATTTAATGTTAAAGTTTGAGTTTTAATGCATTGCTCTTATGGAGAAATCCATATTTTTACACATATTTTGACAATTTTCACTTGGAATAAAATAAGACGAATAAAAAACAACTATGCAATAGGAAATAGAAATATTAATAAAGAGATTGATCCAATAAAGTTCCGGTATGACGAGCCTAAAAAAAAGATATTTAAGAAAACAACTGAAATTTTGGGTAAATTTGATTTCTACCGGTGGTAGCTTAATTACCCGAAATCTCAGGTTTTTTTTGTAAATATCTTTTTTGTTAGACCCGGTATGACCGGCCTAAATTAAATTTTATTTTGTACGAAAAAAAAACATTATTGTCGACTTTTATGAATTGACTATACAGCAGCGCTCGTATATCCATAAAATGCTGGATATTGATCCGTTGGTAAATATGTTTTTCAAAGTACCTATTCATTTAACATCTATATTTGTCATTCAAAAAAATAGCGGTCTGTGGTGATTGATTCCTTAGTATTTATACCTTTGAGAATATGTACCTTATAACTTTGAATTTTACAAATATACAATTTGCCAATTATATAATTTACTTTTCTATATTTTGCTTGGTAAAGACTGGTCTGCTTTCTTTGAGGTGCTAAAGATTCCTTAATCGAAAAAAGCGACAGTTTCGGTTACATTCCAAAGAAAGCATGCAATGCCAAAGTCTGAATAACTTTATGTACATGTAATTAAGGCAAGGCTGTTTCACGGTCGATTTATGAGGAACCCTTTTTTTGAGAAAGAAAAATTATCTTCTATAACCAATTTGAAAATAAAATTTAAAGGATATGGGAAAGAACAACACAATGTTTTTGTCAAACAACAGTTCCTTGAAACATGTAGGTAATGATTGACCAAATCACTAGTTATTCTCTATTTTTGTTAACTATATTCAGGGTAACTTTATTGATCGTGGTTTCTGGTCAAACATTCCAGCCGTTGGACTTTGTATGTGCATTGAAATAATATAAATCTTCATATATTGATTATATTACTTTTTTATTTTTGAATCAAATTGTACTGTTTATTTTTGTTCAATTGAGTGTTGCAGATTTACAATCAAATTATGTGTACTTATACTGGTATTACATAAAAACAATTCTTGAGAATATCTCCAGTTGGCTATTATTTTCAATTATTTCTTGGATTATATATAATATACGGCAGTGTGGGCTATAGGAGAAACCCTGTCACAATTACACACACCCCAAACCTTCTCATAACTTGTGACATAATATGTGGGGATGGCCCCTATGAAATATTTAGTAAATTTGGTTGAAGTACTGGGTAACTATTTAACAAGTGAAACCAACACCCCAAACAAATTTACAAAGGTTTTGTGAAATTTTCCAGTATCTGTCATATTTACAAATGTTTACCCCTATATACGCCGGATTGAAAAATTAGTGTTCAATTTGTTTACTTACAGCTCAATTTGTTTAATTCACTCATCAGTAAACTACTCTTTATAATAAAATTAGTGTATTGACTAGTACGTGAATGGCTAGGTCTTAAGAAGTGAAATTATGGTTCAAAGTATAGAAAAAAAAGTCGGAATTGTTTTCGAGAAATTCTCGAAAAAAATCCAAAATTTTATGAATAAAGGGTTGTTACCGGTTTAGCTATTTCACCCAAAACATTGCAGTCGCATGAGACGGTTAATGTTAGACTTAAATTTAAAGTTTAATACCTCTCGCTATCTCCGTTCTTGAGGTATCTTGTTATCAGGCACAGATTCTTCAAGAAACACATACATACATACACACACACTCACCAATGGCCAAAAATGGGCTTTTTGGTATCAGGGTACCTTAAAACGTAAAGATATGGTAAAATAACAATTTCGATTTTCAAAAACAATACCTCGATATTCTACGTGTATATACCGGTTGTTTAGTTTACATCTTCGCATAGTAGATCTCCCACAAGTATGAGAGAGTACATATGTATACATTAAGCAATGTGTATGAGAAGGAGGTCTTATAGGTTTGTTTTGTTATTATTATTACATGTTATAGCATACTGAAGTCTGAACAACAAAACAAATCATACCAACTTATCTGTTCACTTAAAAAAACCCCATACATCACACAACAGGTAAACTTTAAGTAAGAAAACAAACCTATAAGACCTCCTTCTCATACATATTGCTTAATGTTTACATATGTACTCCCTCATACTCGTGGGAGATCTGCTATGCGAAGATGTAAACTAAACAACCGGTATACAGGTAATATTGGACTACTTATACAATGGAAATTTCTGCAGGTATTTGATCGTATCTAAATTTTTTTATTTTAATTTACTCGGTTTTGTAGGTTATTCGATCTTGCGACTGAATAATTAAAAGAAGAACTATTTATTGGGATTTTATATTGAATGGGTCGTCAACCTGACGAAAATCCTTTATAATTATTAAATACAACAAATATTTGAGATTTTCGTAACAATAATTTGATTTTGACTTGTTTCGGAATATTGTCTGATAAACGAACTGTGTTCCGAAACTACTCAAAATTTATTTAATATTTATTGGGAGCCCCAATTTATGGAACTTACGAAACATTTTTCAGCATAGATTCAAGTTTTGTTTAGGTTATAAAATGTTGTGTGTATCTATCTAGTGACAATAACTAAATAAAAATTTGTGATCGGAGTAATTAATAACAATAACGCTATTTTCATTTATAAATTATTGTTCAGCCATATTTATAATAGATAAAAAAAAAATTTTTTCTCATGATTATTAAAATCATTTATACAATTTATTAAATTTAATATGCAATTGTTTTAAAAGTTTTTAATAAAATTGACATATTTATTATATCAATGTATAAACATAAAATTATATTTATACTCACAAACTGGTGTCTTTTATTATACAATAGAAAATTCTTTTAATTTCATTACTTTTCGTAATAAAATTCATAAAAAATGTTTCCAAACATGCATAATATATTTAATTTTAATAAAAATAAATAATAGTTTAAAAAAACAAAAAAACACGCTTTTATAGCTAGCCAAACTAAAAAGTAAAAAATAATTTTTATCAACAAAATAATTAATTTGATTGTAAAAAAGCGTGGGGTGCTTTTTACTATAATTTGATATTAAGGGTATTGATTTGATATTATAATTTGATGTTAAGTACCCCACGCTTTTTTACAATCAAATTAATTATTTTGTTGATAAAAATTATTTTCTACTTTTTAGTTCGGCTACCTATAGAAGCGTGTTTTTTTAGTTTTTTTTAACTATTTTTTATTTTTGCTTTTTTAGTCTTGAAACGAACTTTAGGATTTAAATTGTCAATCTTAAACCGTCAATATCTCTGTAAATATTAGAGTAACAGAAAAAATGATAAAGTACTTAATTATAATAAAACTAATTTTCTACAACTTTACTTCTTATATGTTTTTCGATTTTTTCAATATTATGAGAGATATACCAAATTTTGTGTTTCCTCCTCCCTCTACCCCCCCCCCCCCCCCCCCCCCCCCCCCCCCTTTCCCCTTGCCGATTCCGGTCATGCTTACCATAAAAATGCATTGTCATCCGGACTACAAATACATACAAAGTTTCATTTCGATACGACAATTAGAAGTAGGTTAAAATTGACTTCAAAGATTCCGTTACATAGATGCATGGATACATAGAAACAAACATACCAAGTTAATAAAAGCGTGGTAAAAATTACAAATTACAACAAAGTTATTTAGTTACTATCTAAAGAAGGGCAGTCCAAACTCCAATATTAAATCTGTCCACCAAGAACTGTGTGCTAACTCTAAAGAAGACTAGATTTAATGTGATATATACTCATGAGTGAAAAACAGTCTCATAATATGTTCAATGCGATGTTTATAAAAAATTAATGGCAATTTTTTGTTTATTGTTTGAAAGATTAGTTGAATAACAAGATCGTAATAAAGACAACAAATTAATTCAATTTTTGAGTGCTGTAGGGAATTAAGAAATTATTAATATTTATGATACATAATATTAATTATCTATGATCCACATTAAAATTAAACCTGGGCAAAAGAACCAGCTCTCTCGAGATAAAAGAACAATTTTTTAATCGCTTTTAATGTTGTAATAAATATATATAAAAAAAAATGTATATGTACTGATGTACGCACGTAAGCAGTTATACTCCTTTTTAATTAATTTACTAAAATAATATTAAATAAGGTCAACACTACTATTAGGACACAAAAGTTTAATAACATGATATAGGAGTGAAAAATTGCAATAGAAAAATTATATAATGTATCTAAAATCATTGATTTTACTTTTTATCATGGTAGGCCAGAACCAGCTTTACTTATTCCGTTAAAATTAGAGCTTGAAAGACTGGCTTTAAATGTATTATTTGAGTTAGTGAAATTGATCAAGACCAGGCTAGGTTTATCAGTATATACAGTTAATATACAAAGTTTACGAGGCCATAAAAATGATATCGTTGGTAATAAAAGTATATTAATTTGTAAAGAAGCCTCGAATATCGTCACAGTTTGAGTGGATCAGTCTATTTTCAAAATGAATAGGAGGAAACATATATTTAATATTAAGTATTAAACATATGATTAAAATATGGTTTAAATAAGTTGCCCTTCTACTTTTAAATAAGTTCCCCTTACGCGCATATAATAGTCAAAAGAAAAAAATTCAACTCTATGGCTCGTAATTCTAATATTTTTCTATTATAAGAAACATGGAGCAATAATGATGAAGATATTCCTGTACCTAATTTCAACTGTATAGTCAAATTTAAATGTTCTAATGTATGAGGTAGCGGTGTAGCTATTTACCAAAATAGTACCGATCATTCATCTTTCTATAATGTATAATATTGTCTTGTCTTTCAATATCCAAAAATCATTTAACACACACTAACAACATTATTGTCCACTACTTATGTGACAGACAGACTTCTTTCTGTATGGCTTAAGCATATAATGTACGTATATATAGATTTTGTCTATATACTGTATGACAAAGATTTTTTACGGCATGTCTTCCAAGCAAACACTGTGTAATAGAGTAGGATAGGCATCACTGTTACATCGTTCGAGCGAGGGCTACATAAGTCGTGTGTTATATCAGCGATTCGTTACATGCTGAAAATACACTCTGATCGGATTGTCATAATGCGCCAAAAGAAGTTTAACAAAGTTATAGAATTTTGGGTTAAAACTTCGAGGTAACCACAGTCTATTAACATTATATTTGTAGGCGTTTGTGTCGGTCAACGTTCGTACGTTTTTGGCCATGCTTTTCCTGCTCGAAATCGGCGCTGCCAAATGAAGAGTCTTAACGTTAATATGATCAGAAAATCGTTTTATCTAATTCACTTAAGGGTCGAAGATTATATTCGAAAATATTGATTTTATTGAGTTTTCACCTCTTTTTTAAACTACTTTTAGCTACGAAAGGCTTAGAAATACGAATTATAAGTTTGTTATTTCGAAGATAAAAAATTGCTATAAAAAATAATCAATTATTATTATTATCAATAATAATCTTGGAAAATGAAAATCTTTATCAAGCGATTAGAGCGCTCTAATACTTTGAGCATACAAAGATCCTCTTTGAGCTTACGATTCCAAAAAAAATCAAGGCATTAAGACCAGTGCCCTTAAAAATATAAATGAGAAAGTTCTTGGTGCTATACGATTAAAAACGCATAAAATGATGTATTTAATAAGAACGTATACTAATTTATTTGCCCAGTTGTGTATAATATGTAAAATAAATATTTAGTGAACAAGTAGTGTAGTATAAACTATAAAGTATACTTTTTAATAATAATGTCTAACGAATAATTTTTTCCTGAAGGTTTAATATATAATCATAACTATTATAAGTGTAAAACAAAATAAATGTTAAACCTGATAAAGATGTATGCATATATGCGGTCCAGTGTTAGACGGCGCTGGTATATTGAAAATCGAATTCATAAATAATTTTACAATAAATTATTTACTTCACTTAATCCTTTAATTGGTCAGTCAACTCAAATAATCTTTCAGGCCAGATCATATAAAAGATAAAACTTTTTTTAAATCATTGTGAGACACGCATCAAATTAGCAACGAGCAACATATCTCTAACCCCATATGCCAGAGATAGCTACGATTAGCTAATTCATACTGATGATGACTTCATTGTAGTCGAAATACGTATTAATAAAATACAAATAAATATTCTAGGAATTGGGGCAAAATTTTAAATTTAATTTAAAAAAAAAACCTAGAGTTCTCTTTGATTATTTTAATAATCTTTATATCTTCCTTCTGGTTCGATGAAAATACTAAATCAGGTCATGAAACAGGAATATTTCTTTTTTCATTCATATACGCCAATACTGTCACGTACTGGATTAATAATTAAAAACAGTATAAACAAAATTGAATGGGATTAATAGAAAGGTCGTTGTGCTTTTGAACCTATGCATGATACAGAAGTAAATACAGGAAAACAGATGATGATAATTTAAGTAATTACGTCATAAATATCAATTTTTTTTAAATATCCAAAAACTGAACTACTTCCATACCTAACCGTCCTAACCAAACACTAAAGGCCCAAATAGACGCAGAACATGGTTGCAGCAACATTGAACAGCAACTAGCTTGTTGCTCTGTGTGTAGAGTGGTTGCAGCAACAAAAAGTTTGTTTTTTGTTGCTGCAACCACTCTACACACAGAGCAACAAGCTAGTTGCTGTTCAATGTTGCTGCAACCATGTTCTGCGTCTATTTGGGCCATTAGACTAAAATAACAGTTAACTAATGTAAATTGTAATGTTAGTTAGATATATTTTATATTTATAACTAAAGAAGAATCTAAATATTTTTATTGCCTTTTATGATTGCCATAAATTATTTACTTTTATTAGGACATGTAAATTGTAAACTCTTTTTTGCAGCTATTTGCTTCTTATTAAGGAGGGTATTCACATTGCCTTCTCCAAGAATCCAATTATTTTTACCTCTATATACAGGTGTTCTAAAATTCATTCAACAAAACTATACCACGGTGTAGAGCTGCAAAAAACAAACAAAAAAGTTTAATAAAGTTTTTCGATTTGACGCTTATTTTTTAAGATATAATCAATTAAACATTGATAAATTTAACCAATCACAGAGCGCATAGCGTGAGGGGGTGGGTGCACAGTAGTGGAGTAGGCCTTTAAAAATCGATATTTATGTATTTTGGTACATACTTAACAAAACCTAGGTAGTTTAGAGTGGCTAAGAGTTATGCCAGTATCCGATCATAAATTTATAAACAATATTTTACGTATTCTTGCGTTTTTTCGCGTCTTTATTGTTAAATTACTTTTTTATTTGTGGCGTCCGGCTTTCTAAAATCAGTATGTACATTAAGTTCGCTGATGGCTTCGATATTTGAAAATAAGTTTATGTGATCGTATTCGATAGATGATTAGGTAGCAATGATATACTATTAAATTGCATTAAAAATTTTTTTTAATTCTTCAAATCACATATTTGGCACATTCATAGTGCAAAAATCAAATATTTAAAAATTAATATATAACAAATATATACCGTGTGTTTTTTAAACTACACCCAATCTGGAAACAGTGTATGTATCTATCGCTCTGTTACTCACAGACATTAGTAGAATGCAGAATGTAGAATATGTATTCATTGATATGTATACAGGCAGTGATATGTAGATCACTGTCATACACTGCACTACACAATGTTCCTATTGGGTCTATGTTAATAGACATATTGTATAACACATTAATTTTTAACCCGACTTCAAAAAAGGAGGATGGTTCTCAATTCGTCTGTATTTTTTTTTTTTTTTATGTTTGTTACCTCAGAACTCCGTCATTTATGAACCGATTTTGAATTTTTTTTTTGTTTTAAAGGGTTTGATTTCCGATTGGTCCCATTGTCACCAAAACGCATTCTGATGAGGGGATCTCCGGGAAATTGAGGAAAATCCGCATTTTATATGTGATAACCGATTTCTGCGAAATTTTTTTTTTTTTGAAAGGGTATACTCATTTATAATGAGAAAATAAAAAAAATTTTTTAAAAACCGACTTCAAAAAAATTTTTACAAAAAAAAAAACCGACCCCAAAAAAAAAAATTTTTATAAAAAAAAAACCTAATGCTTGTAAAAAAAACTGAAAATCTGTTATAAAAAAATGCACTAAAAATTACAAAAAAAAAACGGGTAAAAAAAAAGTTTATAAAAAAATTCACTAAAAATTAGTTGGTCGTTTAGTAGGTCTACCCATATTTAGACAAATAAAATCAGTTATAGAACTTCAAAGTCACTAAAAAACGAGAAATAAAACCTATTTTGACAAAATGGAAACCCGACTTCTAAAACCAAATATTCTTTAGCAAAAGATGCACTAAAAAGTAATAAAATAATTGCATATTCTTGTGCCAATTTTAGTTCACCAAAGCAAAAATTTTTAAATATATATGTACAATTATTGTTATTTTTGGAGGCGGTGTCAACATAGAGAAATTCAAATAACTTTTGGACACCGCCTCCAAAAATAACAATAATTGTATTTTTCTCGCTGTTATTTTCACTTGTTATTTGATGTTTTTCATCATATTAACGTATTATTCAGACCATTTTTCCCTTATTTTATAATGCGAAAACTTTTCTAAAATGCGTTTATACTGGTATGAATAAAATGTTTAACTTTCACTCAAAAATTATGATATGCAATACAATTATTCTTAAAATAGAATATAAATATCATTTGAATGAAATGTAATTACCTAGTGAATGAATCTTTTGAATAAGTGACACATATCTATCTATTTCATACATACCTATTATAGTGGCAATGACCTACCAACATAAATATATGGATTAAATAAAAAATGTGCATCGCTGACATTATGCTTAAGGTTAAAAGTACATAATATATTATAATATAATGTATGTATGTATCTACCTAATTATTATTTTTACCGTTCATTTAATCCTATATACCTCAGTATATATGTTGCTGTAGTAGGTAATAAATTTAGAGCTAGCTAATAATCAACTCAAATTTGTAATTAATTAAAAAAGTTATCTATTTATGGATTAAAATTCTTTTGGAATATTTCACAATAATTATGGATACTGCACGAACAAAATTTATTGAATGTCTACGAACAATTAATGTTAAGATAATTTGCACCAATGTTGGATTATTGTATGAAATAACAATAAAGCTTGTTATTAAATTCTAAAACAAAAACATGATTACAATGGGTTGACTAAATTTACAATAGGAAATATGCATGGAAATTTTTTTTCACTTGAATTGAAGCATGTTTACTTGACAAATATCAAGGTAAAATTACTTTTTAAATAACTTTAAAAATAAGCGAGATACGAATGATTGAAATTCCCGATTTGACAAAGAGGGTGATAGCCCTCTTGATATGTTACGTGACGTCATATTACACTTTCACCATTTAAAATACACGTAAAACTCCGTTTTTAGTATTTTTGCAAGAAAGAGACAGATAATCTTTAAAAGCTTATAGCTTCCTTGATATTTGTCGGATTTTAATTTCGTTTTTAAATATTATTACAGTATTAACAGTATTTTCATATTCTGAAAATAAATGTGAAAAAAAAATTTCATGCATATTCCCTATTACATAAATATTCTTCGTTGACAAGCTGTTATATTATATTCGGTACTTTTCGAATCCATATTTAGAGTACGCCAGAAAAACTTTTTTTTATATCTGATAATATGACGATTAGAGTATGAAATATACATCAGAACATCTATATTCAAATTATATCCAAAGGTTATCGGTTTTTTTCAAGGTTTTATTTAACTTCACATGATTGTATGTTTAGTGGAGAACAAATCTTGCAATCAAAATTTCAACCAGTTTTTATTTGAGCTAGAGCTTTGCAATTTTGTTGTAATTCACATGGCAATGCAATATAGTATATCGAATATCGTTCTAAATAGATGTAATTCGATAATATTATTCTGTTATATGTTTTAAATCCTAAATATTTGATGAAAAAGTATCAGTAAAGTGTGTTTTTGGGCTTGATGATTTCCAATTTAAAAAAATTTTAAAAAGAGCTGATTTAAAATGTATATTAATAAATTTGGCTACTATGAGCATATTCATCTACCTGTAATACACGCATAGATGCCTACTTTTACCGTAGTCAGATAATATAATAGTAAAACATTCCATCTCATTATGATTCTTTTTAATTTATTTATTATGCATTTAATTATGATTAAAATATATTGCCCGTGATTGCTGAGTATTTAATTAATAATTATTAAGTTAAAAATATGCATTTGATTTAAATGGTCTCATTTGGTAAGGCTGATAATTTTGTCAGTCAATAACAATAAAACAATAAAACAAGCCGTAGTGGTTTTGTCTCTGAGCTTTACATTTCAAAGTGCAACACCCATGAGTCCACACGATTAAAATCCTGGTATTTGCTTTTTGTAAATTTTTAACGGTGGGACATTTCAATAAATTTTTACCAATTCGTTTCACTGAAACATCACCAATAGCTGTAATTAACTTAAGAAAAAGAATTTCCATTAATGCATGTTTCCCATTAAAATACGCAGATTTCTGTTGTCTTTCATTATCAAAAAAAATTAAATCAGTATTATAAGATAATTAATGATTATAATATTTAATAGTAAACACAGCGTTAAAAGAAATATTCATTCTTACAATTTAGAGAACAGAAATTCGCCAATATTTCTGTAAGTATTAGGGTTACACAAAAAATGGTCAGTAGATAAATTCTAGTAAAATGATTATACAACAACTTTACTTAAATCTTTATCTTTGACTCAATATCCCGGAGATAGTTACGATTATCTAATTCGTACTGATGATGACTACTTTCTAGCCGAAATTCGTATTTATAAAATATCAATAATTGTTCTAGGAATTGTGGCAAAATTTGAAATTTAATCACAAATTTTTTGTTTTTCTCTGTCTATGTCTACGGCCTACAAACGTACCCACACACTCACAAACACACATACATCCTTTCAAAATGGTGATAATGTACTCTGGTGAGCTCAAAACGTCGATTTGTTGAAGATTTTCATTACGATTTTGGACCTATTACTATAACTTTCCTATATTGGGAACAAGTTAATTATTCAACATGATTTCAACTTAAAATAATTCGTTGCTAATGCAAACTAAAATCGTTGAAATTTGATGAGGATGACGTTATGGATATTATACTATCAAATTCTGGGAACAGATAGTTTAATGCCTTTGATATGTATGAATATAAACATATATAAATTGTGTTAATATTACAATTATCTATAATAGTATGCGGGTAATTTGGATATTACAAAGATCTGTATATGTATGTTTAAGCTTTTGTTTTAAATTTATGTTAATTATAGGTCCATGTAGTTAATCAATAATTTTGTAGGGATTGGTTTCACAAACAACACACAGTTTTTTGCTACATAATGTTGACTTATTAAAAGACAATGTGTTGCAAAATTATTTGCGTCTTTGTGCCCAACTTTGTGGAGTGATTTATTTTTGGATAATATAATGTCCGACTTTTTATCGTTCCCGCACCCAACCATAGACAAATAGACAAATTCCTATAAATAAAATTCAATTTTTTAAATATTTATCTTTGTTGAATATTACCATTTCGTAATCATAAGAATAAAACTGTTCTGTATAAACTTGAGACTTGGTGAAGTAAGGAAAACATTAAATTACAAAGTTGCAGGTGTTCACTAGCCCTAATAACTTTGTGTGCAAAAAATGTTAAATAAAAACCAATGCAAAAATCTGGATAACGGTAATGTTTGATATTTGTATATACACTATGTGACGTAATTATTAGATTTTCGTAAATATGTACAAATCAAAAAGATTTTAAAGGTGTTGATTTAATATAAAATAATAATAATAATAATAATAGCCTAAATCAGCCCACTGGCTGGGCAAAGGCCTCTCCTAATTGCTTCCAATTTTCCGTATTTTTTGCCTAGCACATACACTGACCACCTGCAAATTAGACAAGTTCATCCCTCCGCCGTCTTATCTATCGTCTGGTCTTTGATTTAATACGTTAGGGAAAAAAAACGGCATTAACAAATTATCAAAAACACAATTTTAATTCCCCACATTTAATATTTATTTCTTGTATCATATTTTGAATTGCTTGAGTATAAAATCTGATCCGCATCTTCGGGCTGTGTTATAGATATGATGTTAAACAATATTAGTACAAAAATTGAACAAAGAAATAACTCATTTTGATGAGTTCAATCAAAGGAATCAAAGTCGCTGGGTCTAATACTAACATAAAATTGTAATGAAGACAACAATTTTTAATTACTCGGTAATCGATATGCTAAACAATAAACATATTTTTGATATCACAAATTATCAATATATAATTATTAATTATAAACGATTAAATATACTTTGAAACATAAACAAATTTTTTGTTTTGATACACATAGAATGTTTTAAGGTTATTCAACCAAAAATCAATCAGTACCTACAAAATGACTAATATAATTCACACGTCATTGTAATACATTTAGGTATATTAATTGCCGGCAGGTAAATTTTATGTATCTCAATTTTGTTATTATTGAATGGATTAAAATGTCATAAAATATTTTTGTCATAAAGGATTTTAAAAGAAATTTCCCAGAATTCATTAATTTCAGACGAATCAAGATTTAACGGACTATAATTTTCTGAGTCATTTATTTTGATATCAAAATCAAAAAGATTTATGACTCGCTCGAAATTCCAAGTAACTCAATCATGTATCAAGCGCGGATTCACTGTTGTGGGCACGATGGACATGCCCACAACCCTAATAGACTTGTGACGTCACACTTTCACGGTCTATTCAGGTCGATAGGCTGATGGTATTAATAAAAAAATTTAGGTACATGCTTTAATAAAATTTAAAAAAAACAATGAACCGTGCGTGATTCGGAACGCAGCGAAATACTTACTCATCATAGACGATATGCTGACACGTTATGTCAGATTTTTGACAACATATTATCTGTTTCTTTTTGGCACATGAATACTTGTATTAAAAAAAAGAGATGACTATTCGCTTGGTGCGCATAATTATCTATTAATTTAAAAGTACATAGTCGTCTACTAATTTAAAAGTAAGCGTGTGTTGTATGCATTGGCGCCAAAACTTCCGAGCCACCTTCCTTTTCGGCGGTGTAATGTTTTCGCAAAAAAGAAAAGCAAGCTTGAATTTGTAATTTAAGTAAGCACCTAAATAAAATTATTTAATGTAAAATTTATACTAGCGTTTACTTTAATTTGATATCCTTTGAAGTTGTAAAACTTTCATCAAAATCGGTTCAGTAGTTTAGAGTCTAAATGTGACACTGTGATGTGCACACAAACACACATTTACTATTGTAATTTTCGTCATATATTTTGTAAACATCTCCTTTGTAGGAATGCACTATATCGATCATGAGCGAGTTCATACTCCGACTCACACTTGGCCGATTTTCGGGTGGCTGTGACCACAACCTTTTTTGAGGGCTGGATCCGCGTCTGTCATGTATAAATGTGTTTTTACTCTACCGGTGGAAAAATTGATAAACTGGCTATAAGGAAGGTAAGTCAAATTGTTTGAATCTAACTCGTGATTTGGACAACTCTAGTCATGGTCGTGATAATTTTTACTACTTACGAAAAAAGAAAGAGAAATCATTGGAATACTACCATAAATATTTTTGATTTGAAAAGATACCTTTTGGTTTACGTCAAAGAAAAAAATTGAAATTTTCTTCGAAGATAAAATTAATGGTGAAATAATTAATTATTCATAGGAGTGTTTTTCTATTGTTTCATCTATTTTTTATTATAATTAGAAATACCGTGTTGAATCGTTTATGTAAAGAGCATAGGATAAGGCTAGATTGACCTATACATATCGTAGCAGTGATCTCCTATTTTCCTTATGCATTTTACTCTCCACTGCCAGCGAAATTTGTAATACGTTTAGTCTAAGCCTTATTTCTTTAAAGTCATAATTGTCACATAGAGATGCCATAGTATTTTATTTATTATTTAATTTTTTAGTAAAATAAATAGGAATCTAGAAATTCATTCAACAATTTTATAAATAATTGTAATAGCCTAGGGGAGTCCTTCCCCTCGTTAGAGAAATGTTAGTCCGCCAGCAATGGCGGATCGAAACATATTTTTAGTATTTGGTTTATGTTAACTTTAAGCGTTTTTTTTTGACAAATTTTCAAGTTGCCTGGTTTTGTAAATTTTTGTAAATTAAAATTGTCAAAGAGTTGTGAGGAAGCGTTTACTAACATAAGTAGTGGTAATTTGTACTTTTATATTAATACTAGCTGCCCGCACAGGTTTCTCACTGAAATTGTGCCTAAACTATTTGTTGTAAGAAAAAATAAATAATAAATTATGAATATTCAGTATAGCATGATTTTTGAACTTGAAAACATTTAAATTGTTTATACTAATTTTTCAATTCTGATGATTTTCCTTCAAATTATACCTTATTATTTTTATTCGTGATTTTATTCATATTTTTTTCAGCGATAAATTTTTACGCTGGGAGACAGAAATTTCGAATCGCTTTTTCAAAAAATATTACAGAGCCCGTTTCAACCCCCAAAACTATGTACCTAAGAATGCGTTAATTTTAAACCACATGCCAGTATTTGAGTAATATTACCACCAGGCCAAATTTAAATAATCTGTGGCACACGTCAAAATGATTCTATTAGTGTTCCGTTTTTCGCAAGTACGCAACATTAAACCTAAGTTTACAAGTGAACTAACTACCTTAAAGTACCATAAAAGGTAAAACGAAATTCAACCAAAAATTATGTTTCCATATTTGATATCATTGAGTGTAATGCCCTCAAAAAGACTAACAGAATACCACAGTATTATTTTAAAAACAAATCAATGTCTCGGCCGCATTAATTTAAAAACGATTGACTACTGGTTTTTGCTGCAATCATTGCAGTTGTGAATTGTTTTTGTTTTTTTTTTCAATCAATGCATTAAAACAACACCAACATATTGCACTCATAAATTTATTCTCAACCCATATTTTTAATAATTGTCTGTTAAATGTGAACAATTATTATGTTATAATACAGTTGGTACATTATTTTCACTTTTATTTTGTAATAAGTACAACAGATTTATAATTACATTTGTTTTTTTTGAAGGTTATTGTCGTTGAATGAATGAACTTTTTATAGACAGAAATAAAATTTTATTTACTTTCATATTTCTTTTTAATTTTTATGGAATTTTATAAAACCATATCACCAATTGAAAATAGGATCACAGCATCAGACGAACTTGAATTTGAGAATCCATATCTTTACGTTAACAACAAAATTAAGTTAACTATGTTATGGTGTTTGGCGCTTTTTTTCGCATGCATATATATAATATTTATATAAGGGTATTTTAAGTTTAGTTCCGAATTTATAACGATCAAAAATATCGACCGCAGAAAAAACTGTTGGTATAGGTGTTCATAAAAAAATTATCTAATTAGTCCATTTTCGCATGTTCGTAAACAAGATAACGCAAAAACAAAAAGAGATAACAAGCTGAAATTTCTATATAGTTAAGTTAGCGAACAGGCAAAATCGGTCGGTGGTTCCCTCCGTTAGTGAGGATAATATTCATCTTTGAAAACGTAAGAGTAGAAGAAAAATTCCTTTAAAAAAATTTAGTTTGAAACTTTTTTTCATAATCTGAATAGCCTTATCAGAATTTCAGCTGCAACATCTTTAATTACTAAAGATTATTAAAATAATCAAAGAGAACTGTAGGTTTTTTTAAATTACATTTCAAATTTTGCCCCTATTGCTAGAACATTTGTTTGTATTTTATAAATACGTATTTCGACTAAAATGTATTAATCATCAGTATGAATTCATACTGATGATGACTACATTGAAGTCGAAATACGTATTTATAAAATACAAACAAATGATCTAGGAATAGGGGCAACATTTGAAATGTAATCTTTAATTACGTCTGTAAACATCTGTGATTACAAAAGCATATATTATGTATATATAGTTATGCATTGATTATAAACTCAGTATATGCAGGATATTTAAGCAATTAAGTTTGCTGTTATTGTCAGTTATGTTGTCCAGTCAATGTCAAAATGTTTCCAGGAATTTCCAAAGAACAATATGCAAGTTGTGCATAGGCCTATGGAATACAGATTAAAAAATAACAATTTAATTAGAAAGAAAGCTACCGCAAATGGGTGCGCCCAAAATAACAATTTAATACAAACAAAAATTTTCCATTACATGAAATTTTCCATTCTTGAAAACTATTTTATTGAAATCATACATTGGCGGACACACTTGAAACGTTTGGCGGGCGCCACAGTGCCCGCGAGCATTAGATTGAGGACCTTTGCTGTGCTATATTTTACGAAGGAGATGAAAGGTTGCGGTAACGGAAAACTGTTTAGCATCAGTCAAAGAAGCAGACATATTAAATATTAATACAGTATTAAAGCTTACTTACGATTAGATTCGTATAAAATTTTGGGCAAAAAAAAAAGTATGATCATTTCATTAAAAATTTAATGAAGTTATGAAAAGCAGAAGCTGTCCATTATAATATACCAAATGAAGAAAAAATAAATGATCATTAAAAAAAAATGAGTATAAATATAAATGAAAAAATGATGATGTTTATATACTATTTACGGAGTGCGCAATAATAACGTTTGTTAGTTTGTTTGTGGAAGCCTTTCTGATAACCCCTTTGAAATTATTATGAATTCCCTGGGCCCTATAGAATCCATAATGGGTTTTAACAGAAACTGTGTATTTTGAGTCCGTAAGAAAGTATGAAAATATTACAAACAATCAGTTAAATTGAATATGTAATTGTTGAACTCTCTGAAATATTTAAGTTTTATATTATTTTATATTTTTTTTAAAAGGAACAAAACGCAAACAAATATGTGTTTTTTATAAAAAACAAGGTTTATTTAAATAAATATAAATTTCAAATTTAACCGCTAAACATAAAAAAAAAAAAAAACTACCATGAACATATTGTTTACAAAAATGAAAAATGTTATCTATGATTAACATAGAAACAGAGAGAATAATATAAATTTATTTACAAAAAAGAATTAACCTAAAATTAATTAATTGTACTTTTGGAAGAATAAATGAAAGACCTGTAAATCTCAGTGTATTTAATTTTTAACCGACATCGTCAGTACGAAATGCGATTTAAAATCGAATAAGCAACATAATTGTGATTAGTTTATGCCAAAATAAACGTTTCAAATTGAAACCGGCATAAAATAATTTTTACACAATTACTGCAAGATACAATTGAAATTATTAATAAAAAAAAAAAAAATGTTGATTAACCAAAATGGTATTTAAAGAAAATACCGTAAAAATCAACATCATTAATAAATTGAAACATGAATATCTTCCAAAATTTAAAATTAATCTTTATAACCTAACAAGTTTGATTGAAAATATTGAAAATAATTGAAGTTATGGTTTTACCAAGCTAGCTCTTTTCAAGTAAATATCTTTTTTTTTTAATTTAAAATAAATAATGTAATACATCACCAATATGAATTGCTATGATCCGACCATGTTAAAAAATAATTAAAATCGATGAATAATTTTAATAAAGTATTATTAAAATTAGATGTTAATGGTTCGGTCGATCGCAGGAAAAAAAAAATAATTAAAATCGATGAATAATTTTAATAAAGTATTATTAAAATTAGATGTTAATGGTTCGGTCGATCGCAGGAAAAAAAAAAAAAAGCAGTATTAAATAAACTATCTTTTCAAAGATCTTGAAGAATGCTTAGATTTTTTTTAAATTAAAACGCAGCCCTTTTCGAGTACTGTTTATTTATACCTACTTTTATCCTTTATTTATGAATAATATCTCAGTAAATTCTATGCTAGGCGTCTATCACAAAACATTTCAAACAACATTTTTTCGAATGTAGATTTTCTTCTTGTAGATCTCGCACCGTTTACAAAATATTTTTTGGATACAACTGTGAGGCAAAAACTGATGGACGGAACAAATATATTTTAATGCCTGTTACCCTGCAAGAAACCACATTAAAATCATAAATAAACGTTATAAGGAAACAAACAGACAATTTTCTATTTAGTGTTATTTTGAAAATATTTTCCATGTGACAATTATCTACAGTTTTAATACAAATATATATAAATATATATAAATATATATATATATATATATATATATATATATATATATATATATATATATATATATATATATATATATATATATTATCATTGTAAAATATGAAATGCATGAAAACTAACTAAATATATATATATTAATATATATATTAATATATATATATATATATATATATATATATATATATATATATATATATATATATATATATATATATATATATATATATATATATATATATATATATATATTAATATATATATATTTAGTTAGTTTTCATGCATTTCATATTTTACAATGATAAATTACAAACTGTCGAATTCAATCTATAAAATACTTTTGATTATTTAATACACACCATCATCTTTCATTGTGAATTGACCTAGACAGTTATAAACTGTTGTGTTTGTTTCTTTTGAATGGCATTGTCAAGGTAACTTTTAAATGATGAACATAAGCAACACTGACTGAATCAACCTTTGTAATAACAATTACAACACAATTTATATATAGAGTTCTACTTTATTAACAGATGTAACCTAGAGATTATTTTTTAAATTTAATGATTTTATTTTGATTTAAATTGACTTAATTGTAAACTTTGTAAAAAATAGTAGTAAGAATTTCCAAGGACATTTCTTATAGACTGACAGCTGACATGTGAAAAATTACGTAAATTTGTGTGTATACTAACGGACTATTCACATATTATGTCAGACGTTCGGGGAAGAGGCTGTATATGACTTGTTCACAGTATCGATACCATCGGCAGAAGCTAGCAACTGCATTGATTTAAAGAATATAGTACCTCAGGTGTTTACCCTTTAATCTCTTATGACTGTTTCTAAGTCGATGTTAAATGGAAGATATACTAGTGCGTCCGCTAACTGAATCCATTTTTCATTAGGAGACGTGATCCAGTGTGTGACAAGGTGACCGGGGGGAGCAATATATTGTCAAAAATTTTCGTGAAGCATACGTATTTACGAAGATAATGCACTAGGTCCGATGCCAAATGCGTTACATAGGGACACGACCCATTTGAATTTCCAAATTTTGCCAAACTATCCATGAATGTTTTGTGTACACCAATGATGGACATGTTACATATTTAGACCTTTTGTAACAAAGCGATAACATTAATATAAAAATCCAATGTGTCCACGGATTTCAGTGCTACAGGTCTGTTATTTAGCTTAAAATGAGCCATGAGTGGACAAAAAAGAAATATAAGTTAATGTACAAATCCAAGGCGTCTAAATCTAATTTAAAGCAAATTTTTGAGAAAAAATACACCGAACAATTTGAAAATTTTTCGGCATTCATCAATCGGTCCTAAACGCTGGTGTAATTTTTCCCGTGTCAGCTACCAGTCTATAATAGTATAAATAAATAAAAATGATATGGATTTTAATTGAAACTAATTATGATTTTTTTAATATAATGCAAATTAATCAATTTATATGTTCGTATATGTTTTTAAAAATACTCGTATATACTGTTTCCATTACAACATTTTCTGTAGGGTCTTTTCGCTTTGGTGTATCCTATTCAAAAAACAAAATGCTCTTTGAAAAACCAGATACACGAAGTAAAATACACCTATAGCTCTAGACTAACAGCGGAGTTAGGAGTAATAGTTTGGAGTAGATATATGGTTTTCAGATATTATCAGACATTTAGGCTTTATATTCCGTACATATTTTTTCAATGTTTATTACAATTAATTTAATAAACAATTCTTTGATCCAAATCACATACTTATATCTATATTAATGGATTTAGTTTCAAATAAACTCAATGTGCACGAACACGATCACAGTTATATAAATTTTATGTTTATTTAAAATCATTCGACAAAAGCAGTACATTGATTGCATTCTTAATGAGTTTTCAACAAAGGTTGTATATGTTTATATATAGATGATTCTAGCTAAGAATGTCCAAGATAATATATTATATCTTTGTTGATGGGTAAATTGTTTATGTTATTAAGTACAATAAATCTTTTTATATATATTTTTAACCCGACTTCAAAAAGGAGGATGGTCTGTATTTTTTTTTCCCTTTTTTTTTTTTATGTGTGTCACCTTAGAACTCCGTCATTTATGAACCGATTTTGAATTTTTTTTTTGTTTTAAATGGTTTGGTTTCCCATTGGTCCCATTGGCACCAAATCGCATTCTGATGAGGGGATCCCGGGAAATCGAGGAAAATCCTCATTTTATATGTGATAACCGATTTCTGCGATTTTTTTTTTGAAAGGGTATACTCATTCATAATGGGAAAATATGAAAATTTTTTTAAAAACCGACTTCAAAAATATTTTTTACAAAAAAAAACCAACCCCAAAAAAAAAATTTTACAAAAAAAAAAAACAAAATGCATGTAAAAAAAACTGAAAATCTGTTATGAAATAAAATGCACTAAAAATTAAAAAAAAAAAAAAACGGGTAAAAAAAAATGCACTAAAAATTAGTAGGTCGTTTAGTAGGTCTACCCATATTTAGACAAATAAAATCAGTTATAGAACTTCAAAGTCACTAAAAAGCGAGAAATAAACCATATTTTGACAAAATGGAAACCCGACTTGAAAAATCAATTGTTCTATAACAACAAATGCACTAAAAAGTAAAAAAATTATTGGATATTCTTGTGCCAATTTTAGTTCACCTAAGCAAAAATTTTTAAGTATATATGTACAATTATTGTTATTTTTGGAGGCGGTGTCCAAAAGTTATGTGAACTTCTCTATGCTGACACCGACTCCAAAAATAACAATAATTGTACATATATATTTAAAAATTTTTGCTTAGGTGAACTAAAATTGGCACAAGAATATGCAATTATTTTTTTACTTTTTAGTGCATTTTTTGTTATAGAATGTTTGATTTTTGAAGTCGGGTTTCCATTTTGTCAAAATATGGTTTATTGTTATAACTCGTTGTAAGATTATTGATATGCTTTACAAATTTTTAAAGTCGTAAATAAATTTTATTAATTATACTCATTTGACTCTAGCGTAGCAAATGAACGTCCTTAAACAACTTAACTAAATCGTTTTGAAATTTTCACAGTATCATTAAGTGAGGAACATTATACTAAATATTCGTTCGTTTCGAAGCATTTTCGATATACCTCACTAACATCCTTTCAAATAGTCAAGAATGTGATTGTATTGTAATTTGACCAAACGTTTGAAATATCTTTTGAATTATACGGTTGCTATTTTCATAGGGGGTACAATTTTATGAGTTTGCAATAAAAACGAATTATGATATAATCTTAAATCAGGATATATATCAATAGAATATAGGAATTATATCGAATAGAATTTGAATTATAAATTAAGAATTATAAGACAATAAAAGTCTATGATATAATATCACTTATCTTTCTTTGTATTTATAAATTATTAAATTTTTTTTCATAGATATTTGCGGCAAATAAGATTATATTACAATCAGATAAAGGTATTGTTCTTATCATTGAATAATAATGTTCGATTCATCTTATAATATTATTGAAAAATCTTGTGTTAAACACTCATACGACCTCAATATGATGCAATAAACAAAAACTTTGAGCATCTAAACAATTCATTGAATAAATTTTAATCGTAGATGTTTAAATAATTTACGGTCACTAATTTAATATCTAAATACCCGTTTTCCAAAAGTCATATCAAAAATTTAGTAACAATTTGTAGTAAAATTTCAAATTCGCCCCCTTTACCTAGATCAGTTTTTTGTATTATAAATACATATTTCGACTACAATGTAGTCATCATCAGTATAAATTAGCTAGTCGTAATTTACTCTTTGACAATTAGAAATAGATAGAAAGTCGAGATCAATAGACAAAAATAAAAATGAATAGAAAATTAACTAAATTCAATATACTAGATTTAAAATATTTATTTATTTATTTAAAATATAATAAATTCACATTTATTCCTGTTAACTTTACTCTTATTAAAATTACTCTTATATTGTCTCAGGATATGTTACTCGAAATTATCAATACATTCTTTTGTTTATTTGAATGATACCTTCATGATTCAAGACCTCCCGTAGCGATGTAGTTTTTCATTACTAATACCGATAATTTCGTTTCTCCAAATTTTTTTTTTCTTATAACTATTTGTTTACTATCATATAGAAATATTAACTTTTGTTTTATAAAAATATGAAGCCCCATAAAATATCCGATATTTTGAAAAATGATTGCAACTAGAAGAACCTAGATCCCATTACTCCTTTTTGATAAATTTCTAAACTCGTCTACTTGTCCTAATTAAAAAATTCGTCTCGTAAGACCTTCGTAGAATATTGCATTTTTTCAGAGAATGGAATCATTATGAAAATCAAATCAAGTACCACGACAACGATGGTAAGTAATATTATGTTCATTAAAGTATTAGAATATTAAAATCGGCAATATGTTTGGAATATAACAGTTACAGAAAAAAATTGTAAATTGTAAATGATAAATTGTACCAAAATCTATTTAGGTACTATCCAAAACTTTATGTCCAGTTTTCTGTTCCAACCTACCTTGAAGTCCCGGTTGGAATAATAAAAAACAATTGTTGGACTTTAAGCCAATATTTAATCTTTGCCTCAATATTTAAAAACCAATATACAAGTTTGTTGGTAGTAACCTAGAGACATATGTTTTGTACTTAGGTAACTAGATATTGAAGTTCAAGTCTAGTAGCAGCACATTACACCCCCCCCCCCACCCTTTACTTTTGAGATTTTTTGCATGAATAAAAATGTGTACGCACGTGTGATCGAATATTTTTACACACACATACTCATCGTGTTAAAAATGGTGTTGATAGATTGTGGTGTCCTCGAGACAAAAAAAATTTGGTTTCGACTGAATGGTGGAAATTTACTTTTGCTTTTCAGACCCGCAACAAAAATTTCCCATAGATCACGCTTTTGACAGAAAACACTATAATGGATTAAAAACGAAAACATTGATTTTTTTTTGAATTAAATTAAATACTGATATGAAGCATACTGGAAAGCCTAGCGGAAGCATACTGGACTAGATATCCAGAGGCCCGAGGTTCGATTTCTGGTTGACGAGTTAATTTTTTCATATCAGTATTTAATTTAATTAAAAAAATTCAATGACAATGAAATTTGTCGGAGTATACGCTAAAGTCTTCTACAGTTTGTCATACGTAACCGAAAGGCATTTGGACAAACATCGTTATGTTGACGCGAAAGTATACACAAATAAACAAATATGAAAACATTGATGTTCAACTTGTGAGTATATTCAAACGATATTGTATATAGAGTTAACAATATTTATATATTATGATATTCCTATATGACTGAGTATGTATGTTATTACATATTATTATTGTTAATAAACAGAGAACGAACGCAAGTATTTATTAAGCGTGTAAAATTCAATAACAATAGAAATATTAATATGTAATATTTATAATTGATTATATAATTATTATTTACTTATATTGTTATAAATATTTTATATACCCCTACAATATATTATTTTAGCAATGTATATTGGCTTTTGTAACATGGTAGTTTCTGGAAAAAAACCGTATTATGAGAAATCGAGACTATAAAAAAGGCGGTTATGTTCCAAAAAAATATTAAAATTTATTTGATTCGTATTAAAATATTATATCACTTCCACAATTAAGACGAATCTAACGACACCTTATATGTTAAAATCCATCAAGCCGTTTAGGCTACAGAGGGTGCCAAAAAATAGACATTCATACATACACTCGAAAATATTACCTTCCTTCTGGGACAGTAAAGTAAAAGAAGGTTATATGTATTGTAAATTTTTTGTTTCCTAAAAATATAGCCCAAACCTGTAAGCTCCTAAAAGAACCACCAATCGAGATTCGAAATTCCCATTTCATAAGAGGTAAATCTGATATAGAATATCTCAACCCAATATCTACCAAGAGCTAATAGGGAGCCTACCATTAATACATGTACATTCTAAAACTCACATCGAGAATTTGTTTCTCTTTGGCGAATTTTTAATTGGGAAAATTCAGCTATTGCGATTGTACTGATGAAACTATTTCACAAGATTTTCTATATTCATGTATACTAACACACACATGTGGTACCCATTCTGATCTTAACGTTATACGTGCTATTAGAAATCAAAGGTTGCATAAATGTGAATTTTATATAAAACAAGTAATGTAACAACTAACTGAGTTAATTGTTTTAATATCCAGTGTATGCTGAGTTGTATATCAATGATAGAATTGTTAACAATTCTGTGTATACGAATTGTTAACAATTCGCTTTCCGAGCAACATTTAATCAAAAATTATGAGAAAACTATTGAGTTTATGATAAAAATTTTCGAACAAAAGTTGTTTATTTATAAAAGAACAATATATTTTGTTAAAAAAATTTTTTTCTATCTCTTACGGTATCAAAGAAGTATATTTTCCGCTCTGGCGGGGGAAAAAACGTTCCGAGTTTGCGAACTTTACCTCACTTTTTTCTATAGAACACACATACAAAATGTCAGCTCGGTATCTTTTTTCGTTTTTGAGTTATCGTGTTCACGGATAGACGGATTTGCCGAGCCGGCTGAATTAGGCCATTTATAAACACCCATTCTAAGCATTTATGTCAAGGATTAACATTTTCAAGCGTTACTAAAAGTCGGGACTAAACTTAATATACCTTGTATATTTTATATATACTGGGTATAATGAATTAACGAACACGTTATTACAATAAAATTTCAAAAAAATTTTAATCAAAAAATTATATTTAACCAAAATATATAAGATTTTTGTGAAATACCTAATAAAGCTGAAATTCGTATAGTAATAAAAGTATTATTAATAATAACCAAAATAATAATATAATAAAAAAAAAACAATTGGGCAGTATTATACCTACAAAATTTTTTTTAATACCACTCTTATTATTATGCAATGATAATTATAATTTCAACACAACCAAAGGCAATTTTATAAATTTATTTTTTTCTTAATAGTTGAATTCTCAAGTTCAATATCCCCTACAAAAATAAATAATAATAACAACACATAATACTAGGCTAGGCTAACGCTAGCCTAGGCTAAGCTAGCTATTGTATGTATACTTACTTACAGTCTTACACTATCATCTCTCATAGCGGATAGCCTGCGATGCGATAATAAAAGTAAACTCTTCAGTTTTACTTACTGCATATAATATAATATTGTGTGAAAAATTTAATGCAATCGTTTTACGAAACATGTTATAATCGTACTTTTGGTTTATACCATAAAAATAACAAATCTTAAAAACAACAAGAATAGAACCACTTTGATATACCATGTATGGACTGAGTTCATTATCAGTGTATGTACTGTTTATCTAACTACAGTACACATCTGTATGACTTGATCTACATACAAACCAATAGGGAATATGCATAAAAATTTTTTTTCACATTTATTTTCAGAATATGAAAATACTGTTAATACTGTAATAATATTTAAAAACGAAATTAAAATCCGACAAATATCAAGGAAGCTATAAGCTTTCAAAGATTATTATCTGTCTCTTTCTTGCAAAAATACTAAAAACGGAGTTTTACGTGTATTTTAAATGGTGAAAGTGTAATATGACGTCACATAACATATCAAGAGGACTATCATCCTCTTTGTCTAATCGGGAATTTCAATCATTCATATCTCGCTTATTTTTAAAGTTATTTAAAAAGTAATTTTACCTTGATATTTGTCAAGTAAACATGCTTCAATTCAAGTGAAAAAAAATTTTCATGCATATTCCCTATTATCAAGGCTCTAAATATATACAGAATAGCTGAATAGCATGCGTATACTGACTCATACACATGCTTTTGTAATCTACTGGAATTACAGATGGTGCAGTTGAATTAAAAATTGTAACAAAAGTGTACAGTTGTGAAAAAAAAAATTTCTAACGCAAATTTATTGTTTTTAATAGGTACATTTTTATCTTTCAATTTCTTTTCTCTTATGGTTTCAAAGATAAATATTCTCTCCGGACCGATATTGCATATTCTCAATATTTCTATAGAACACGCACATAAAACAATTTCAGCGCGTTCAGCTTTTTTTTCATATTTTAGGTATTGAGTTGACGGACAGACTGACATCTTGAATAGTAAAAACATTTTATGAACACTCATAGACAAATAAATATTTTTAGTTGTTACAACCATTGAGCTAAACTTATAATATCATTTACAAAATGTTTCTAACATTGTCGATAACAATGTAACTGGCATAGTTACACTGTCCAGAGCACATTGTGACTAACTTGTTCAAGTATATTTTTATAATAATTTTAATAACATTTGAAATGATTAACTCAGATGTTCAACTGCGCAATAGATTCTTTATAAAATTGAACAATTTTAAATCTTTGGCTGAAAGCCTAAAATAAAAGCTCTTGCATAAAGCTTGTATTAGATTACTAATCTCTAATTAGCTTTAAAATATTTTGTTGTATTGAAAATTATTGAGAATAATTTTATTTTGGACCCAACACATATTAAAGTATATATAGTAAAATATTTAAGATGAAAATATTTTTCTCCTTGGAGAAAGGAGATTTTTTTATATAATTGTAAAAAAAGATAGTAATAAGATCTAGTTTGATTTATTTATTTTTCTTATCTTTAAAAGTTTTTTTTTTAAATCAAATAATTGCAAAGAAATTACATATTGATTTAAAATTTTTTTTTTCTCTCAAAAGAAAAGTTTTTTTTTTTAAATAAAACCAATCTAAATTGAAGAAAGTTAAATCAAAAGAATCAAAAAGTGAAAAAAATCTAAAATCAAATCAAATTTTTTTTCAAGTACGATTTTGTCAAAAAAAAACATTAAAAACGTTAAATTTTGTAAATAAGTATTTTGATAAATAACATCTATAGAAGTGGACCTGCTTGCTTGTGTACATATGTTACATTTATACATACATGTAGATGTTGAATTGGTAAACTGTAATAATTATTTGTTAATAACTTCTATCACAAAATATGTTTTGAAAAAAAATAATGTTTTTTTTTTATTCGTTTGAATACGTTTTTGTCTTGGCAATATATAAAGGCACAGTTTTACCAATTTAATATTATGTTCTAAAGGAACAGTTATAAAGTTCAAAATTGACATTGTATCAATTATGATAAAGTTTTAATTTGACATTCGTTCAGTTTAAAATTACCATTGTTGTATTAAACAGAGATAAAAGACTCAATAATTAATTAATTTTGGAAATAAATACATAAATATATATATACATAAGTAAATATAGGTACATATATTATATATATATATATATATAATATATATATATATATATATATATATATATATATATCTTATATATATATATATATATATATATATATAAGATATATATATATATATATATATATATATATATATATATATAAGATATATATATATATATATATATATATATATATATATATATATATAAAAGACGTGTGTACAGGACAACGTCTGTCGGGTACGCTAGTATATATATATATATAAATATATATATATACCCGACAGACGTTGTCCTGTACACACGTCTTACATTTTAAAATTTAAATTTTTTTTTGTGAATCTAAACCATTCTCGAATCCACTGGAACACGCACAAAAAATTTCATCAAAATCGGTCCAGCCGTTTAGGAGGAGTTCAGTCACATACACACGGACAGAAGAATTATATATATATATATATATATATATATATATATATATATATATATATATATATATATATATATATATATATATATATATATATATATATATATATATATATATAGGATGGACTAGGACGCAGCTGTATATTTGCTCTAGGACGCACACAGGTAGTTATCTCTTAGTTAGGTAGTTATCGTTTTCCAGTTATTGTGTACGAAACAACCAGACGGACATGAGGGACTAAACTTTATATATCTGGGTATATATTATAAAACGAGTATAAAAAACAGAGAGTATAATTCATATATCATTTTTTCGTTCTGTAAATTCATTGCTAGATTCATTGTGTGACATGTATTGTGAAACAGCCATATAATAATATAATATATTAAATTATAAAATGTTTGTGTTTGTATTTTAGTATGTATGCGTCAATGTATATTAAATATTAACAAAATCAAATTTAAATTTTTAATTTAATTAAAATACATTTTTTTTGTCCTATGTCGTTTTTTTTTGTTAAAAACTAAATTAATTAAATGTTTCTAACTTATCTTAAAATAATTAAATATTCGTACAGAATTTTTTATTTTAATTTTTTTCAATTAATCTTTACCTCTATATAGTAACTAATAAATTATTTTTATATCATTAGTAACATACTATGAGAAATAAAAGGAAGAAATTTCTGTGAAATCGATATAATAGTTGAATATTCCAGGGACAGAAAATTCGCGAATATGACAGTAGATAATTTATCAAATCTGTTATCAATTTTATGAAGTGAAGACACGTTTTGCATTTTGTTGTAACGTTACCGTTACGTTAGCAATCAGTACCACATAATAAATTTTATATTTAACAATCATATTTTTGTTAGTTTAATAATAATAACATATGTCATTACACCTGAATAGTTTTATTTCATCTTCGCTTAAAGGTCATTTAGTTTATTTAGTTTGATTGGATTGGATTTCTTCCCAAAAGAAAATCTTTTTAGTTATGAAATAATAAAAATATCTAAATTTCTAATATCTAAAAATATCTAAAACTAATAAAATATCGAAATTGTCTTTCTCACATTCAAGTCCGTGTTATTGAAATCTGTATATGGAGGTTGATGACGCTTATAGCAGATTTTTAATAGATTTAATAAATATTAAATGTTTAATGAAGTATGCTAATAAAACTATATCACGTTTACGTTGGGATTTTGTTTTTAATTAGGGAAATATCGAGAGGAAATAAGTTATTATAAAATCATTGTCCTCATCATATAGTCTTGATAAAAAAAACCATTTTATGTTAATAAATAAAGTGAATGTCATTTGCATATGATTATTTAAATCCTTTAAAAATAAATTAATTTTTTTTTCAAGAAAATAATTTTCTGATATAATTTTACATTACACTAATATTTAATATTTGTTTATTTGTGTATACTTTCGTGTCAACATACAATGTTTGTTCAAATTCCTTTCGGTTACGTATGACAAACTGTAGAAGACTATAGCGTATACCCGACACATTTCATTGTCATTGAATTTATTAATTAAATTAAATACTGATATGAAAAAATTAACTCGTCAACCAGGAATCGAACCTTGGGCCTCTGGATATCTAGTCCAGTGTGCTATCCATTACACCAAAGACGATTGTGATGCAACGGCCAACTTTTTCATATTATTCTAATTTTTTTATATATATATTTTTTATATATTTATTAGACAGTATTAACTTCTGTTGAAGTGATATTTTTATTTAATATTTGTTTATTTGTGTATACTTTCGTGTCAACATACAATGTTTGTTCAAATTCCTTTCGGTTACGTATGACAAACTGTAGAAGACTATAGCGTATACCCGACACATTTCATTGTCATTGAATTTATTAATTAAATTAAATACTGATATGAAAAAATTAACTAGTCTTCTACAGTTTGTCATACGTAACCGAAAGGAATTTGAACAAACATTGTATGTTGACACGAAAGTATACACAAATAAACAAATATTAAATAAAAATATCACTTCAACAGAAGTTAATACTGTCTAATAAATATATAAAAAATATATATATAAAAAAATTAGAATAATATGAAAAAGTTGGCCGTTGCATCACAATCGTCTTTGGTGTAATGGATAGCACACTGGACTAGATATCCAGAGGCCCGAGGTTCGATTCCTGGTTGACGAGTTAATTTTTTCATATCAGTATTTAATTTAATTAATAATTACACTAATAGTTACAATAGCGTAACTAATTATAGGATTGTCTTTTTTTTTTATACTTGGAATTTCAAAATTTGCAAATATAAAGTTATTATTGGGATATTAAAGACCATTATTGAGATAGGAAGATTGTAGAGGCTGTCCTGGACGGGACACACTTCGATCATAAGATCCATTGTGATCCCTGTGAAGGATGTGAGGATGTGAGTAGAGGGCAAGGAATTTTGGGTATAGCCTAGAAATTGGTAGGATATGAGGCTGCAGCTGACTTTGATAGGAACTATGCCGATACTCATCTGGAGTTCGTGAAGGAAACTGCAGAAAACCTTCAGAAGCATAGCCGGTTACTTCGTTCTTGTCCATACGCCGACAGTTTAGTCAATTAACCGTCGCTGAGAAAAATTTGAATATAATTACGTATAAAGAAAATAAGGTATAGATTGTGGGAAAATCATCAGAATTACGAATTTTTTAATTAAGGGGTTAGTTTTGGAGATTGAAACGGTTATATGAAAATTTTTTTCATAAATAAAATTTTTTTTCACGGAACACTTATTGCGCAAGCATAGCTTGAACTTGATCGATTTTTTATTTCTTTAATTATTTTACAAAATATAAATGAGTGTTTATTTAATGAAAATTTCATAAACAATTTTTAAGGTATTACGAGTAGGCGGTATTTATTTAAGTCTTCAAAATGACACATTTCCTTTAGGTATACAGAATCGCATAGAAATAAGTAAAAAACACATTAAAACAGGCAAATATTTTATACTGAATTATAAAAAACAGAATATTTAAAATAATCCGGTTCCTCAAACACCAAAAAAGTGATAAATTAATCAAATAAAATTATATTTAAATTAGTAATAAACTAAACAGTACTAGACATATCCATTACTACCTATATTTAACGATAACGCACATTAAATATGTCATAAATATAGCGATAACGGTTATACTCACAAAATAAATTTTAAAAATACATATTTATTAAAAAATATAGTATTTTTTAATAATAGTGACATGTGTTTTTTATATCTTTTTCAGCACATATATTAATAATAATAAATAAAAATCAGTTAGTTTTGCATAGAAATTAATAATATCAATTTATAGAGAGTGCGTAAAGTATTGATGGTGGCTTACAACATTTTTAAGAGTTTAGTGTTCACAAGTCATAATTACTATTGTGAATTGAATTATGACAGAATACTAAATACAAATTAAGTTAAATACGATTATTAAGAACTTTATTTGAAACAAAGAGATGTCCATGTTTATTAAGAATTTTTAATAATCGTATTAGATTTGATTAGTATTTAGTATTCTGACATAATAAAGTTCACAAAATAATTATTAATTTGGAAATAGCAGTATAAGGGCATTCCTGTACATAATTTTAAAAAAATAGTAAAGAAATTTAATGTAATAACATAACAAGTAACAGTGGTGTAAAGGATACTACAACAGCGTTTCGATAAATGATACATGGTTAAAAAGAGTAAAAAAAATCCATTCTAACTAAGCCATAACCAACTATACTTCCTATTTAATAAAAACACAACTTTAGGTCATATCTCGAAAACCAACCTTTTTTCTCAAACTTTCACGACGCCACTGGATTATACCAAAAAAGTACCTTAAGAATGAAAAAATTATTTTCATCTAGCTTTACAAACAACCAAGATATTCACAACTGTTTAAAAGTCGAAAAATCGTACTTCTGCTTATAACTCGCAAACAAATGATGCTAGCAAATTTTTGTTGACACCAATGAATTAGTTTCAAAAAAAGAGATCGAGAATGCGTTATCCATTTTTTTCTATCTCTTATAGTTACCGAGTTACCTCATAAAACCATCGAAATTGGCCCACTCTGTACAGAAACATGTAATGGAATGAATTTATGTATGAAATTTTCTATTCCAATGTTATGTAAATAATTCTTTGGTTCTATTTTCGTTACATTAATTTTGAAAAATTAGTCGTGACAGTCAATGCAAAAAAATATAATGTACAGTATGAAAACCTTACACAGCTGAGCTAATTAAAAATAATTCATAAATCGTGATTTAATATTTATGATACAACGTTGTACTATGCAAGACTTGTGTTGATAGTGATTATTAATTATCTTTGGTGTAGCAGATTTTTTAAATTAATTTGTTTACTTCATCAGTTATTTTTGTTTTTGAAAGCCATACAGTTATATAAATTAAAAGACTTATCACGAATCGTTTACGGATGCCGTACGTGTTAAAAATGTGAACTTTGATTGCGAATATCTCGCTACATTTCTGAGCTTAGAATCACCAAATTTTAATATCATTTAATTAATAAGAAAAATAATTTTACTATCTTAAGCTTAGAAAGTATCTCATTTAAGATAGATGAGATATTTTCTGTGGTTTTTTTGAAAAAACTAAAAAAATGATTGAAATCAGTTATTGTAGAAAATAAAGGTATTGTAGGGTACTATTGACCACAAAACTGGATGTAATGTTTAAAATTTATAAATAATTTGTGCCTTATTGGATTCAATTTTCGAAAAAATTATCCAGATAAAAGTTGTTCATTAGAAATACAGTATCAACTTGTATTCGAAATTTTTTTTCGAAAACCGTATGAATAATGAACAAATCAACTATAAAATATTAAAAAATGACATTAACTTTTGTGGCCAAGTGTACCACAAAATGAACACTCATTTTTCAAAATTTATAGTAGGTAGTAGGCCTTGTTCATTCGTTTTTCGGGAAATACTTTCGAAAAATGAATGAATAAGATACAAATTAACTAAAATTTTTTGGAAAATGAGTATAACTTTTGTGGTAATGTGTACCACCTTTCAAAGGATCTAATCTAATTTTATAAATATTTGATATACAAATATTTTTATACATAAAAATTTTTAAAATTAGTGGTAATTCCACCTTCACTGTTTAAAAAACTTTATGTATAAATAATAATTATTTGTTTTTGTAATATACAAAATGTCGCTTTAAGGTATTTGCAATTATGTTTTTCACACCTTCATGCTTGTTAAAAAAATGTGTTTCATTTTTGAAATGTACTCGTTAGCACAATGAAAACAATAGGAAATTGATAATATTTATGAGATATCGTTCATCTAATTACATATAGCTTACAGCATTATTTTAACTAGAAAGATTATGAATTAACGATTTGCAAATTAAAACTTTAGTATTTATATTGATGATGTCTTGAGATAGTTCCTACGCATAATAGGGCGTAGTTGCAAAAAAAAACGAAAATCATCCGCGTATAGGATACTAAGATATTTCCAACTATCAAATAAAAGCTTCTGCACCAACGCGGGAAAGAAACCTAATAAGCTTTAAAATAAGAAAGTTCATAAAGAATCATCACAATTTACAGTTAAAATATAATCCTCACAATTAATTTTGTTCGTTATTCACTCGGTTTTTGGGAAAATGTTTCGAATAAAAGTATATTTATAACAAACAACTTTTATGGCCATATATACAAGGAATATCCCTCAACAGCTTTGAAATATGTAGAGGAGATTTTTGTAGCTTTATTAGTTAACTGATATATCCCAAAAGATGCTTAAAAAATCCCCCCATTCAGGTCATGTGGTGTACAAAAAATATTTTTCTTTTTATTTAGATGATCATAAATTATTTCTAACCAAAAGACGCAAAATTATTCAGTGACATAAAGAATGCGCAAATTTATCAGGCAAATTCACCGGAATATAAACAATTTTGACTCGTGTCATTTTTCCCAAAAACATATCCTACGCGCTACGAGCAATTTTTTCTCTGCTTCTATTGAAATCTTTTGAAATTTTGTTTATGACAATTATTTATCAAGAAATATTAACTTTAATATTTTTGAAACTTTTATCCTCGCTTTTTATCCTTATTAACAAATTTTTTGTTAATTCGAAATGAATGACTATAATTTATGTAGATTAGGCTTACAATAGCATGATAAACCGATTCTAATTCAACTCGTTTTTCAATGCATTTTTTAGAATTACATCGCAGCGCTCTGCTAAAAGCAATTTGTATAATATATAACGGGTTTTCCATTAATAAGTGTCATTGTAAAAGATATGAATGATATTTTTTTACCTTTGAAAAGTAAAAACTATCCCATTTACGAAAATTGTTGAGAAATCACTTTATCCAACTCGAGTTACAGTTTGGTGCGATTTTTGGGCCGGTAGTATGATGGGGCTATATTTTTTCGAGAATAATGGTTTTTATATAATGAATATAGGTTTTTTGGCCAATATTGGACGAGATGGACGTAGGTGATGTCTATTTTCAGCAGGACGGGGCTATAAGCCACACAAGTGGAGATACAATAGCACTATTGCGTCGGCGATTTCCCGGACGTGTTATATCGTGAAGAGGAGACATTAAATGGCCGCCTAGGTCGTGTGATTTAACACCGCTAGACTTTTTCCTGTGGGGCTACGTTAAAGACAAAGTTTACGCCAATAATCCTACTACAATTGAAGAGCTCAAGGATAATATTCGGGCTGTTATTCGCGAAATAGAGCAACCAATTTGTTTTGTAATCTATAATTCAATTCTTGCTATCAAGGCTTTTCGCGCAGACTCGATAAAGATAGAGCGAATTAAAGAAAGATAGACTTAGACAAAGCATGCGGTTAACTTCGTCACAAGCATTTGTTTTTCTTTAAGGTTATACGCGCATTAAAGCAAAGTAAAGATAACGGGCTAAATTTTTTATTATGTTATTAATCAACAGTAAATTCATATAAATTAATTTTTTGGGAGAGATCTGACGTCCAATTTCTTAGAAATTAGTTTTCAAAAATTGGAATTTCATATTTTGACATATTTCGGAACACCGTTTTTTCCGTTCTTCATCAGAAAATATATGATAATGTTATATTTTTATCATATATTTATCATTGTCTGATGAAGGAACGGTGTATTTAATAAAAACAAATTTAAAAGTTTGTGGCTAAATGTTCGATTACATAAAATTATTAAAAATGTTTTTAACGATAATCATTGATGACAATTTAAAATACAAATTAAAAGCAGACTACGAGTATAGAAATGAATCGATTAGAAATAATTTTTTGTTTAAAAAAAATTCCAATATATATTGTATAAAATAATAATAAATATTATTTAATTACAGTCATCATATATAATTTAATATTAATAGGTTATTAATTGTATTTTATAATAACTCACTTTAATTAAGGTGGTTCACTCGTGACAGTCAAAGCAAAAAGTATAAAGTACAGTATGTTAATCCCACATATTATATCTATTCCAATGAACATATCAAGTATAACATCTATAGTATTTTAACATTTATGATACAATATGTTTTATATGTATGTTGTCGTATATGACCTGTTTGGTCAAATAATCACCTGTAAATGTGAATATCTTTCGATCATCTGAAGATTAATCTTAAGCTATAAAAGTATCTCATCTAAGTAGATGAAATACTTTCGTGTCAGCTGCGACGCGTGCTGCTGGAATTTACTCTTATAAGTTATTTATTATATTACGAATATATATATTACTATGTTAAGAAAAGTTATTTAATTTTGAAATATTCTGCTTAGATGACGCTAACATTAATTCATTTATAAAAAATTTAAATTTATTATTAGCCAAAATACAAATTTGCATATTTCTAACTTTTCTAACTATAACGATTTATAGTGTGCTAGAATAGTTTATAGTTTTTATGGAAATGACAATCAAAATTGAAACAAAATTTTAATAAAATAATTTTATAGTTATTTTTTAAGTATAGTTTCCGTGGAAATGACAATCAACCAAATTTTAATATAATTTAAATTTTTTTTAGAAGCTAACATTTAATATACAATTCAAAATATTACTTAAATTTTTATAAAAATTTATTTAATTTATTTTTTCTTAAAATAAATTAATGATCTTTGAAAAAGAAAAATTTATAATGTAAAATCAATCTGAATCCGGTCAACCTTAAGTGTTAGCTTGTAAAATAACATAACGGTTTTTTTTTAATACTTGATTTCACTATCCATTAAATTTTCGTATCAGGGCTTTAAATTGAAATCAATTCTCAAGGAGTAAACTCCAAAAAACTCCAAAAATGCAAATCATCACCCTTAAATATTAATGTTTTTTTTTTAAATCCGTAATATATGTTATTCTTTACATAGATTTATTAAACTGTATAAGGTATTTTTTTGTTTAAGTAAGTTTTCCAGTTTTATAAGAAAACTAGCATATAATTCCGTTATTTAAAGAATACAAACCTCAATAAAATTCTCCATTTTATCGACACTTTACCCAATTTTTTATTTCAGCGAATATATTCAAATTTTATCTCTCGTAGCGAGATAAAATACAAATCTGTTTTTAAGTCTAGTCATAAGCTTTTAAACCAAAAAAGTTTCATAAAAATCGGTTTAGTAGTTTTTGCGTGATGCTCGAACAAACAAACAAACAAATCTACAGGTATTTAAATTTTTATAACAGTAGATATTTTGGATACAATGTGATGAATTTTATTTCATCAAATTCTGAATAAAAATGAATTTACGAGTGTACAACCTTAAAATGTATAAATCTCATATCAAAATACGAATACAAGCATTTACTGGTATTTAGTGACTAAAATAATAGGTATCTCATCAATTCTAAGAATGATTAAAAAATTTAATTTGTTTTAGTGTTTAATTATTATTATTATTTTATATTTCAACTACATATATTTTTTTTCATTCAAATAATCTTAACATCTTCCTGATTTTTTTTACAATTCTTTTTAAACTCTGAATCTTCGAGTAATCCTTTTTTTAAGAACATTTTTTTGTTTGTTTTTAAATAATACACATTTTAATTTTTAACTTTGAACTTCATAGTTTTTAATCTAAATTGATCAGTTTTTTTATGAAGTCATTACCGTAGAAAAACACTGATTTTTAAATAAATTAAAATTAACTTTTTGTGATCGATTAAACATTAATTAAAGAATTAATTGTTTATTATGAATCTCTAATATTCATATTATATGGAAAAACTTTTTACGTTATTAATTTTTCTTTTAAATTGTTTTGTATAGAAATATGTAAAGTCAAACAGTATATACTTTTTGAAAATAAGTAATTTTTTTATATCTATAATCGAAAAATAGTGATCAATTTTATCGGTTTCAAAGAATACAAATTATTAAAAAAATTTCTACTTTTTTTGAGCTTAAAAAATTTTATCTATTATAGAATTTTTTTTACCGGTTCCAGTTTTATAGGTATTATTATTATTTTTAAATAAATTTATACATTAACTAGCTGTTTCCCGCGACTTCGTCCGCATTAAAGCTAAATATATTATGTATTGAAAATAATAATAATAATAATAATCACGGTATTTTTCCGACTTACCTTACAAATATTAATATTTAAAGCTAACTAAGAATTTTAACGTAATGCTAGATAGCCTATAGCTTTCCTCATGAATCTATCATACACAAAAAGAATTTTTCAAATCAGACTGTCATCTCCAGAGATTAGCTCTCTCAATCAAACAAACAAAAAAACTCTTCAGCTTTATGATATTAGTATAGATTGGATCATTCCAGAGAGTTGGTCTGAAATGTCAGAGGTCGTGGGATCGATTCCCATTTTAGGTCTGTATGATTTTTGATATCTATATTCGATGTCGAAAAATGTTATAAGTCTATTTTCTACAAAATATTTTATGATCATTATATGAATTTTTTCTTTCGAAATAGAAAGTTATATATTCCTACAAAACTTCATATTAATTGTAATTGATATTAATTGTAATTTAAATATAATTTTTTATTTCATTATTTGAATATAACTTTTAAATAAATTTATGCATTTTTTTTCAGATGGATACAAATTAATTAATTTTTTTTTTTAAATTCACAGATCGTTAGTTTTTCTAAATGTCCAGTCATAATTTTACCATGTAATATTTTCAAATTTAATAAAATTTTGATTTTCGTTTGACTTGATAATCGGGGAATGTATGAATAATAAACTATCAAATATTTCTTGTTTATTAATTTATAAATTTTTTTCCATTTTTCAATAATTCAATGAATAAATAAATTAAACTAAAATTAAATAAAAGTAAATAAAAACTTACATAAAATTATGAAAATAATGGTTAAAAATCACTTTGATATATATAATCAAATTCCATATAATTTAATTGTTTAAAAAAAACTAATTCACTGTATGGATGGAAATGAATTGATTTAAGGATAGGTAGTAGGTAGATATATGATAGATATGTTGCTAATTGATGTTTACCAAACAACAACAAAACACTAAGATGACACTACAACACCACTAATCATTCCAATGTTGGGATATCATAATATTATCCACAATATCAGTGTATTTACCTTACTATATATGAACCCCCTCCCATTCGTTTTCTTCGTTAATCATCCATCCAAGTATATACTTACTATACTATACTATACTATTCTGTACTATATATATACTATAATATACTATACTATACTAACAAGTATACAAGCAGTAAGGTAGGTATATCGTCGTTTTGTTTTGTTTTCTTTATTTTTATTATTGAACTTATTCGCTATATATATATATTTAATATATTTTATATACCTTCAATAACAATAATAAGTGTATATTTTTTATGTAAAATAAAGATGCTTCTTCTAAGGTGAAATAAATGAAGTATATATAAAAATATATACCTATATAAGAGATCATATATTTGTATAATACAGATGCGATCGATGCTCATGGAATAATATTGCTTGTCAACATAATACATACCAATGGTAATATAACGGGTGTATACGCAAATATTTATATTTTTATGGCATTTTCTATTTTATATTTTAAATGTATCTTGAAAAATTTTTTCCCAATTGACATTTAAAATAGAAGAGTTGATACATTTAACCATTTTGTAATGATTAAATAGTACAGATAACTTTGGTTGTTCAAAATGTCGCGCGCTTATGACTAGCTTGTATTGTGGATGTAGTGTGTAAACTGATTTTGTATTTTGTCATGTGTGACTGTATCTCAGTCTGTTTTTAGGTTTGATATTGTAATTTTTTTAATTTAAGTTGAAATCTTTTAGGGAGTATCTAAAGCGAAAATATGTCAGAAAAAAATGATAACTTGAACGACGGAATTGAAGCGCGAATATAATAAGTCTAAAATACCTATTATTTTGGACAAGAAATTTTTTTATATTGTGAAATTTAAGTAAGAACATTTACAAGCTTAATGCATGCAATGTAAATGATATTTATGAACAATAAGTGTTTTTCAAAATTCTCAGTTTTACAATTCAATATCAACGTTAGGTATTACGTCAAACTATTTGATTTTTAAAGTTTCAAGTATCAATAAAAATTTGCATTGTATAAATTATTTAAAATACATACACTAGACAAGTATTTTTGACGGGTGACGTCTGCGCTGTCTCGTGTTTATTATTTTAAATTATGGTTCAACTTAAAAAGTCAACTTTAATTTTAACTATAAAGAAATAAGTACATACAATGCCAGTGATAAAATTGATGAGCAGCATCCAAGAAGTGCAATTAGATATTTTTAGAAAAAAAAGTATTTCTAAAGGTACAAAATTATGTACTAGTTTTCATGTTACTAATGTCTATGAAGAGATTGATGTTAATGATTCTCGGCGAATTTTTGGTACAGTATTAAGAGAAACGCCAGGCCAAAATATCTCAAAAAATAATACTTTACTAGCGTATATATGTAAACATCAGTTCAAAAGAAAATGGTTACCGTATTAAACTGGAATATTGTTAGATTAAAAGTTGAGGTCATGTTATGAGCCAAATTCTACTGTAACGAACAGTGGCCCTGTTAAAAACTGCCACATAAATTTCTTTCTAGTTAACGCTTGGTAACCAGGAACAATCTATGAAAAATAAATTAACTCAATTATTAGTACCATATTTTCTATTTTTCTTAGACAAATACGAGTTTTTGAAGTATGGATTTGAAAAAAAATAAAAACAATTTTGAGTTTAGTGATTTTTTTTTTAATTACCATTTATAATTTGGCCAGGAAAAATACCCTTACTATTTGATCTTCTGACAGTGTAGTAATTTAGTTTATTAGTTCATTCTTATTAGTCTTTTTCCATTTATCGCAGCCGAATAAAAATTCTCAAAAATTATTTGTCGAAAGCTATTATTTGCCAAATGTTTATTATTTCACCTTAAATATGATCCTGTCCCGAAAAATTAATGATTAACCATAATTTATTTTTGTTCACTCAAAGTTCAAGGGAAAAACACCTCAAAACAGTACCCGGGGTCTTTCAAGTTAAGTTTGTTCTGCTTTTGTTTAACAAATTATTAAGAAAAACAAAAAGTTAATAAAAACATTTTTTACATGCCAGGAATCAAACTGTTTGAACTGTTGGGTAGCGATTGACGAGCTATTTTCGGACTTTCAAAACTTTGATTTTTTGATTTTATTAACTTCAGCTTTCTCGGAGTTTCAAAAAAATAAACTTTTTTCCAAAATAGTTTGTTTCTCCTGAATTCTATACATATGATAGATAGGTGCCAAATTTGATGAGAAATCAAGATATGATTACAGAATCTCTAAAAGATTACCTTATAGGCTTATACTTAAATTTTTATCTATAGAAATATAAATATTGCTGTGCTTTATAAGAGAGATATTAATATCTGTCTCCCTATAACAGTGTATATATTACCAATTATAACGTAAATCATACATTTCTGAACAATAAATTATTTCCAATTTTTATGTATACAACCTGTATATGTATTTACTATCAAAAATATATGGTTAAAAAAATAAGTATATTATATTATAGTATATACACGATACTTACAATACATTATGTATGTATAGATTACAACAAGTGGGGCACGCAAATACCGCGCCGATTTTATTTGAAACCCATGCATCCATCGATCGACATCATAATATTCATTTGGTTATTATTAAGTTGTATTATTGTTACATCAACAACAGCAGCAATGGACATTTGTCTATATACATTTTAAATCTATCATGATGCCTTTTAATATAAGTATAGACCATACATTATAGAATAGACAATGTTTTGTTTCAATTCAACAACTGATCCAACTGCGAATATTATTTCTTAATCTATTGAGGGTTCGTGGCTATAATTACATCTATCTAAACCACATATCTAAAATCCATACCTGGATGTCTTAATGGTTTCCTTCAATAACCGCATTTTAACTGTGTTGCTTATCCCTTAAATTACTAGCACACGTCTCTGAAATGTCGTAGGTATACGAAATGCCGTGACACAGGCACCAAATTAGCAACAAGCAACATATCTCTGAATCCATATCCCAGAGATAGTTACGGTTAGCTAATTCATACTGTTGATGACTACATTGTAGTCGAAATACGTATTTATAAAATACAAACAAATGTTCTAGGAATAGGGGCAAAATTTGAAATATAATTTCAAAAAAAATAAAACCTAGAGTTCTCTTTGATTATTTTAATAATCTTTAATACTTCATGAGTTTTCAAAATTTCTGTTTGAAAAAATTTAAATGTTTACACAGATGACCTTGGCCATACCGGATTTTTCGAATTTTCATTTAAACGAAAACATGAAAAAAATATGTTTCCACTCAATCCAAAAATAGTGTTACTCCAAAAATAGACCATTTCAAGATAGTCTTCGTCCCGTAAGTCTGTTTTAAAAATAAAAACTATTCTGAAGGATGCATAGGTGAATTTTTTAAGAAAAAAAATTACACGGGGAGAAATAGGAAGATTATCATGTTTATGATAAAACATCATGATCTTTTAAAAATAATATTTGAAAATGGTCTGGGTCGATTGATTAAGGGTCAGTTAAGTAGGAAAAATATTTAAGTGAACTGTGGTAGGTACATTTCATTTTAAAGGCCGTTAAATCATCAGGGATATTAAATCAATTTTTTTGTATTTTGTTTTTTTTTAATGAGATTAAAAGATTAAAATATAAAACTTGTAAAAAAAAACTTTAATAAAGACAGAAGAAGAAAAAGCAAGCAGTGAATTAATATAAAGATTAATACTAAAATAAACAAAGAGAACTCTAGGTTTTTGAAATTAAATTTCAAATTTTACCCCTATTCCTAGATCAATTATTTGTATTTTATAAATACGTACTTCGACTATAAAATAGTCATCATCAGTATTAATTTGCTAATCGTAATTTTCTCCGGGATAAGGAATCGAACATATGCTACTTGGAATCGAAGATATGTGTCATGTTTGGGTCAATATTTTGTAGTAGATGACCGTCCAAGTGGCCGAGTGGTCTAAGGCGTTATGTCTACTTCGGACTGGGAGGTTATGGGTTCGAATCCCGATATCGGCAGTTTGTCAATTATTAAGACAAAAAAGGGACGGTTAATTGACTAAAATGTCGGCGTATGGACAAGAACGAAGAACCGGCTATGCTTGTGAAGGTTTTCTACAGTTTCCTTCACGAACTCCAGATGAATATCGGCATAGTTCCTATCAGAGTCGGCTGCAGCCGCACATCCTCCCAATTCCTAGTCTACACACAAAAATTCTTTCCACTCCACTCACATCCTTACATCCTTAGGCATTACAATGGACCTTATGGTCGAAGTGAAGCCCGTCCAGGGCAGCCGCTACAATCTATCTATCTATCTTGTAGTACATGACTTCCCGATCAAAAGTTCTTATGAGTACACTTCCCAGAAATATTTAATTTTTGAGCTATAGGTTCTTGTAGTGATGTTATCTGAAAATTGGCTCTCGGTAAAATTGGCTAAAATTTAAGTATGTTGATAACCTCACCATCTAAAGTTCTCATGGGCACAAATCTTCTTATATTTGATATTATCTTGGAGGCGGCCCACACACACTGTCACGTAGGCTATCATATACTCAGACACGACCCTGCTTATACTAGGTCTTGCGCATCAATATCAAGTCTCCTTAATTCAATACATATGTGTAAGTCTCCTTAATTCAATATATAATTTCCCACCGCTTCCACTATTTTCCAATATTTTACCTCACTTCCACCAAATTTATATTCCAAAGAATATTTTTGAATTCCCTTATATTGCCATCAGAACCAAAGCAGTGTAAAATTTTAACATGTGTTGAAAATGAAAATTATTTATGAAAAGTATATCCAGTAATAAATTAAAACTTTACACAGCTTTAAAGTTAAATTTCCACTTTCATTATCCGAAAATATAATTTACATATGGCCATATTTACATATATGACCATATTGGTCACATAGTAGCAAACGAAAGCAGTGACTTTATTCCATTTATCTGTATATGCAATTTTAAAACCTCATATCTCCGACAATTATGTAGATATTTAATGAAAAGTACACTGAAATATTATTTAAAATAATTCCTTTACGAACAATGACCTTTTGGAGTGAATACAAAATTTGAGGAGCTTAAAAACCCACAGACTTAATAAGTTTACCTGGTCAACTCGTTTGACTAAGTAAAAAAAAGTACATTTTTCTGATGCCTAACAATACAAACCATTTCGTGTAATGAGTCACTTCGTAAAAATAATTCAACAAATGTACGTTTTATTTAAATTTCAGATTAATATAAATTCTTTGGAAATTTGCTTAGAAGGAAAGTAGCAGAGACTGGGAGTTTCCTCCATGACTGATGGTAGACATGAATTTATATCCCAAATTTTTTATTATATATTTTCTGTTCACATGAAGAAACAATGAATTCAAAGATATTGAAAATATTCTAATTTATAAGAGATAAAGTTTAAAAAGAGCTTCAATTTCAGCTCAAGTGTCTGTAATTGGTAATAGGGAATATGCATGAAAATTTTTTTTCACATTTATTTTCAGAATATGAAAATACTGTTAATACTGTAATAATATTTAAAAACGAAATTAAAATCCGACAAATATCAAGGAAGCTATAAGCTTTTAAAGATTATTATCTGTCTCTTTCTTGCAAAAATTCTAAAAACGGAGTTTTACGTGTATTTTAAATGGTGAAAGTGTAATATGACGTCACATAACATATCTAGAGGGCTATCACCCTCTTTGTCTAATCGAGAATTTCAATCATTCATATCTCGCTTATTTTTAAAGTTATTTAAAAAGTAATTTTACCTTGATATTTGTCAAGTAAACATGCTTCAATTCAAGTGAAAAAAAATTTTCATGCCTATTCCCTATTACTGTAGATTATACACCTCAGTGTATACACCATAAGCCATATTTTTACGTGTGGAAAAAACAATCTATATCTATACTGTATTAGAAAGAGGTAAAGTTGTCAGTTTGTGTGAAGTAATCTCTGTAACAACTAATCCAGTTCTGGAAAATATTACACTGGTTGGAAGTTACACTATTATCGAATCACATTGGCTATAAAAAGTTTGCATTTCCGACATCCTTGTAGTTGTGGCAGCAACTACAAGGCAGCAACTAAAATATAAACTTATTTTATTTATACTTATACTGATTTATTTATATTTATACTGAGAAACGGAGGTAAAACCTCATTACTATTATTAAGTCATCGCCCAAACATTCCTACAAAGAATTTAGTAAGTATATTAAAAGATTTCCATTTCTATAAGAAATTAAAAGCATAGTTTCTTCCTATAGTCAGCGTATGCCAAAAGTTCCTTTAAATGGAATTTAGGCCAATCACGGTTGAGAATTTTTGAATTATGAAATTTCCTGATGTACGAGTATTATGGATGCCAGAGATTCTCAAACTACAATTCATTGAAAGGGACTTGAGTTTTTGACATAAATGGATAAAAGTCTAGGTTATAATACTTTAATTATAATCATTGAATGAATGCTTGCATATACATGTGCATACGGCCGTTGTCAAATTATATATAGGTACTCACAGAAAAAATAAATTGATTTAACCATTCATTTAAAATTGTATTAAAATTATATATTGGTCATGTTTTACAGTAAAACCTGTACTATATGTATTTCTAATATTTATTTCAAGTTTCTGTAAAATCAGAAACTTGTCTATGAGTCGTTTTTCGGAAGTATAACAAAAATTTGAAAAAGAATTAACTTTTATTTTACACCCTCTTTCATTTTTATAGGGTGGCACAAGTAACATTATGATTGAATTAGTGAATACATTTTTTGTTTACGTTTTTGTTTTCATTTTTTTTTTCAGATTTAACTTTGAAAACCTTGGGAAATTTATGATGGAAAGACTCAACACAGAACAAAGAACCAAAGTTGTTCAAGTTTATTTTGAAAGTCAGCATTCAATTATTCAGACACAAAGATCATATCGAAATTTCTTCCATGTTCCATGTTCCGTGTGCTGGAAGACCTCGTGCAGTTCGAAACGATGTGAACATTCTTCGGGTGCAAGCAAGTGTTGAGGAAAACCCCGAAACTTCCACCAGGCGACGTTCTCAGTAAGTGGTGATATCTAGGCGGTCTTTGCAAATAATTTTTCATACGTTACACCTTTTCCCATATAAGATTCAATTGGTTCACGAGTTAAAACTAAATGATGCACAAATACGCATTCATGAAATAATTACGTTACCTATGCGCCACCCTTTATAATACTTATTCAATGGTCAAGAATAGTATATTTCATCAACAAAATTACTCGTATTCATTTTTACATTCTGGATTATAATATTTTACTATATTTTATTCACTGGTCAAATTTTCTGTAACTCTAATATATACGGAACTATTTGCAGTTTTATTATTCAAAAACTTAAATTAATTAGTATTACAACCGTCACCATGGTGATTTGGTAACTTGATTTGATATTCATTATAATTATTTCTCCAGGAAGATTCGATATCTTCTATTATATATATATATATATATATATATATATATATATATATATATATATATATATATATATATATATATATAACCAATTTTATCTCAACCAGCATGTGCTGCATTGCCTCTTTTTCACATTAACAAAGCCGACTCGATTTGTAGTAACGCTTCGTGTTAAATAATGCATCACGTTAAGTAACACTTCGCGGAAACTAACGCATCGCATTAACTAACGTTTTGTATTAATGTTTGAACAAAAATTATGGCAACATTATAAATTTTATGAAAAAAAACAAAAGTATTTTCGTTTTAGAAATCTTTTTAAACTTAAACTTTTTTTCTATCTCTTACCGTTTTTGAGGGAGAAATTTTCACCACCCTCCTCCATATTAGTCGTTATAGATTAGTAGTTTACTCGTCATGAACACACAAACAAATTTTATCCCATAATATATTAGTTGAAATATAGATATAAATAGAAAAATACCAAATTTTTTTTTTATTGATAGAAAATCAAAGCTCTTTGCAATGTGAAATGAAAACAGATAGTTTTATTGAATTTAGATAAAATGTTTAATTATTGTTGCTTATATCTGAAAAATTTGTCATTTTTGGAATATTAGTTTGTAAGTGCCTACACAAAAAAGGCCACAAAAATATAAATGAAGAAAAATGAGTAATTTATTTTTATGGACTAAAAATGTTTTGATAAACTTCAAAAATGAATATCACGAAAATACCACATTTATCAGATAATAATTCATTCGTAATTTTAGGTAAATATTTATAAATTGTGTTATATATACATATATCGAGGATTGTGGTATAAGTTTTATTATTTGAATTACTACTATTATTTTATTTAATAAAAATTTCCTTAAAAATGCAAATTTGAAAAAAATTTAAATGACAAGGTGTGAACCAGTCACACAACGTCTATAACATATGTAATGACGTTTAGAGATTTTTTAATTGGTTTTTCTGTTAGTTTAGTTCCTAGTGGGATGTCTTGAACAGGACACATTAAGACCGGGAGGTCCATTGTACATTTGAACCCATACATAATAAAAAGATTTAAGACAAACAAAATTTTTTCCACCTTATTTTCATAAATGAATAGTATTGCCATAATTTCAGCTCAAACATATGTACCTAATTAGTAATTACTGTAATACACGACAATATGTAATATTATAAACGTGTATAGACTACACGTCATGTTTTTATACATTTGTGTATGTGTAGAGGTAAAATAAACAGTGCACTGGTAATGAACTCAATATATACTGCGTATTTAACTAATTAATTCAGTTATTTTCACTGGTTGGATAACAATTGGTTTTTATACCTGATATATATAATTATATAAAAGGCAAATATTACCTAAGTATTGAGTTCACTCCCGAATTTGTAACGGTTGAAAATATTGACACCTAGAAAAAATTTTCTGGTACAGGTGATCATATGTGTCTGTCAGTAAACACGATAACTTAAAAATGAAGAGAGACAACGAGCTGAAAATGTGTGTGTGTGTTCTGCAGCTATAAAGTAGGAGCTATAAATATATTATATATATTTTTTTAAGAATATTTTTCACAGAAATCTGTAGTCGTGATACCATAGATTTAAGTTTTATATACATATTTTGTCGACAAAATAAAGCCAACGAAGAAGATAAACGCTTAAATTATGGACAAATACTACATTTTTTACAATATTTTACAATATGTAAAGTTATTTTTACAATTTATTTGGATAATGGGGGTTTCACTGTATTAAGTGTGAAAATGATGATACATCATGAAAAGAATACTGACTGGCTTAAACTTATAAGCCATAAAATATGTCACATGCATCAATAATTTAAAATACACTTTAATAGCACAACGCAATGCAATCTCTTATGATGACTGAAGTTGAAATGCATACATGGATAAAATATATGCATAGCTTTAAACTGTGCGTCTAATCGGCCGAATAAAACGTTTAATTCGCATCTTTTTTGCATTGTCACGTCAATAAGCAAAATCCCTTTATAATTAATTGTCTTAAATAAATTCCTATGTATTATTAAGAAAGTACATTTTCTAGCAAAAATTAATATGTCTTGCATTTTGCAAAATAGCCCAATATATAGGTACATCGTACATCCCAACGTGCATTATTTGGTGGCAAAATATTTTTTTTTAGGATTGTTTGGTATGATAAGGGGTAAGGTCCAAGTGCAATAGTTTTAGACCCCAATATAAATCAATCAATCAATGGTAAGGGGAGCCTGAAACTAAGTTTTCGACTTCGAAAGCACCTGCAAGAACTTTTAGTAGGCGAATAACCTCGAAGTTTTGGCACTTATTTCAGTTTTTTGGCTTACAATCACTTACCATTTAGATGAACTGGAATTCGAAAATACTACCTAAAATCGAAATTTGGTGGAGGTGTTGATAAATATTGGGAAGTAGTGGAAGCGGTGAGAAATTAAATTGAGTTTTTTCGTCTTAAAAAATATAAAAAATTCATAAAAATAATGGACAAAAAACTGGGCATCTAAAAAGTTAATGAATGTGTGTGTTTTCAACTCTCCACAAATAGTACCATTTTGTATAAAAAGTTTAAAAACTTTTTTGAAACAAGCTGTTTTTAACGAAAATAGAATAATATGGAAACTTTCAGGTAAACTTTAGGCTTTTGTGACTGATATTGATTAAATATAATGACATTACAAAATGGATATTCAGAATTATTTCTTCTTTTTTAATATTAATCCTGAATATTGAAATGTTGTCGTACATCGTTTACCAAGAAATTATAATTTAATGACCTTGACACTTGGGTGTGTATTATATACATAATAAAATCGTGATTCAAAAATTTTTATGAGTTAATGAACTAGATCTTGTTGCTCCAAAAAATTATAAATGTAGTTTACCACGCATTAAAATCTCTTTTAAATCTTATATTTATAGCAAGAAAACCTACAATTGTAATACTTGTAAATATAGAAATGCTGATTTTTAGGCATATCAACAGACTAATTTTAGATTTATTCAAATAATGCTTATAATTACTTTAGGAACGAATACATTTAACAGCCACCAATCAGAACTTTTTGTAGTAGATTAGGGAGGTTGATTTGGGGTCAAAATTTAGAGAGCTTTAAATAACTCACAAATTTAAGCGACCGCCAAAAGTGTATATACTCTAATAAGTAAACCTATTTGTATATTGTGGTTGTCTCTGTGAAACGATTTTTTTGGTATGTTTAATGCACTAGTTCAAAATTCAAGTTTTCGACTTTATTATAACTCTGAGAGCCCATAAAATCCTTAATATCTGCATATTAAAAACATATTAAACTTTTTCGTAGAGAATTGTACACCGATACTTTATGCTTTGAGATCTACTGATGTCAAAAATACAAATGTTGGTCATTGATCTACCTGGGTGTGTCACGATATCTCAACGGAAGTGGAACCAGTTTTTTTTTGCAATTTTTTCAAAAGCGATATCTACAATTATCTAATTTAATTCAATTTTGTACTTTATTTAGAAAAAAATATTTTTGGTACAAAGGAGTATATTAGAACATTCAGTTAACTGCTTCCGCTGGTTTGACGATTTCAAATGAAATTTTACAAACTTTATTGACAGAAAAATCAAATATCAATGTGTTAGTTGTTTACCTTCTAGAATAACGTAAGTTCGAATTCCACTAGAGTTAAATAAATTTTGTTCGTTTCGAAATCAATTTCTACATATTTTGGCTATTTTATTATTTACATATAGACAACAATTTTTTGTGAAAATAAGGATGTAAAACGCTTTAACAAATGATGAAAGCGCGATCATAATATTTTAAATAGACATCTCAATTCATCAAAATATTTTCCCCAACACAGGCAGAAAAGGGAGGCATCGAAATTAGCTGGAAATTGTTGATAGGAATTTTCATTAAAAACTTTATTTTACTCTAATTCGAATTTGTTGAAAGACGTTCATGCGTGAGACTTGATATTAGATAAAATTTAATCACGTAATATTAAATTATTAACCTAAAAAATTAAAAACCTTTTATCGATCTTTAGAAAAAGTTTTGAACGATTTGAAAGCAGATTTTAACATAGAGCCTTATGGAAAAACATAATTATTTATATTTAAACTTCTTTACCCTTATGTTAATAAATTAGACACTTTGAATTATACAGTTTATTAATTAAATTAAAAAAATAATGTTATCGAATATTCGAATTAATTATTTTAATCAGAATAATTTGACATATTTTAAAAACAGCAGCAACAGCGCAATAAAAAATATATACAGTTATACAAATATACTGAAACAAGCATGTTTATTAAAATAATAAATTTTAGTTTGAATTAATTTACAACCAAAAATTATAAACTTTATTTTATAGAATTGATATGAATATACTTTATTGGATTTTGTAGAATTTTATGAATGTACTATATCTAGCACATGAACGCCCTTGAGTCGAAAATGTATATTTAGTTAATTAATAAATAAAACCATTTCCAATATTATATGGTTGCAGGGCAGTCTCCTTTTATTAAACTTTTAATCATAAACAAACTATAATTATAATTAACGTAACGTTTATGACGAACATTTAATCATAAATTAATGAATAAAAGATACCGTTGGTTTTTCTTTCAACAAACAATTTTTGTTAATAAATAAATAAAATAACAAATGGAATCACAACAGTTTGTCCAATATATAGTTATTATTAAGAAAAAAATAACAATAATTAAGAATTATTCAAATGAAATAAGTATAAAATAATACACGGTGTTCCAAAATTAAAATTTTGAACATTGCGTACATTAATTATCTAAAATCGACACGTACTATTACTACTAAATCTAAATATAAATTTTTGTTCAGAATCCTTGACCCAACATACAATATGTGGAGAACTCGCAAGAATCATGAGGTTTACATATCGGATTACAGTATGGAGTTGTTCTCAAAGAAAGAAGAGTTGTAGGACCCGTAGAAGATGAATTCAACATTGGAAGAAGTACGCTGAAAAGTATAGGTTGTCTTACGTAACCGAAATGGAATTTGGACAAACATCGTATTGTTGCGCTTAAGTATACACAAATAAATATATATAAACAATAACTTCGACAGAAGTATTACTGTCAAAATAAAAATAAGAATGATATGAAAAAGTTGGCTGTTACGTCACAGTCGTCTTTGGTGTAGCGGTAAGCATACTGGACTAGATATCCAGAGGCCCGAGGTTCGATTCCTGGTTGACGAGTTAATTTTTTCATAACAGTATTTAATAAAAAAAATTCAATGACAATGACATTTGTCTATATAGTATACGCTAAAGTCTTCTACAGTTTGTCTTACGTTACCGAAATGGAATTTGGACAAACATCGTATTGTTGACGCTTAAGTATACACAAATAAATGTATATAAATGAATACTTTAACGTCACAATACTATACCAATATCAATCTGCAGTACGAATGCGAACTACGAAGACACAAGTGTGAAAGAACAAGCGTATAATATAGTCATTGAATTAATTTATGAATAGGAATATGAAAAAATTGGTATAGTATTGTGACGTTTAAGCATACATAAGAATAATATGTTGGAATAATAAGTTAGTAATTGACAAGCTAATCAAGCATGGTGTAACGGTTAACGAACTGGGCGCGATTTATTAAGGGCCGGGGCTCGTTTCCTGGCGGCTTAAAGAGTTATTTTTTCATATTAATATTAATTAATAACAATATGATTATTATTTATTTATTTTTTAAGTTTCATATTTAGAATTTTTTTTGCAAAATAACAAAATTTTTTTCCACTGAACTCGAGAAGTCAGGTGATTTAATTTTGAAATCGAAATACGGGAGAAACAGTACGATTTCGGGAATCTCTCGGTGAAATCTGGAGAGGTGGCAGCCCTAGTTCTAGCATAGGCTATAATGTATACACAATGTATAAAATGATTTGGATGAGTTCATGAAAACTTTATCCGCTGGGGAAAAAACAATCTGAATGGTCTCGAATGCTACAATGCATAGATACGTTTCAATACGATTTTTTGCCTAAACACGGTGCAAAATCGATAGTTATATTTTATTGTAATAAAAATGATTTAATTTATAAAATGTAACTTTTTAAGATAATTGCATCTTGAAATAAAATAGTAAGTTGGTGTGGCTACTATTGAAAATATAATATGGATTGATTTAAATGAAATTATATGTCGCAATTAATAAAGCCGTTATTTCTATTTAATATAAATATTTTGAGAGAAGTGCTCTCCAAATAATATTTTGTTTATTATTAGAAGACGCATTTACATCATGTTTATAGATTTAAAAAAATAGTATGTGTTGCAATATCCTGTAGATAGAGAATAGATAATATCATGGACATATTTCGAATGCAAAAGTGACGTTCTTTTTTTTTAAATTTCAAGATTTTTACTGAACCCATTCCGTTTTCGAGAAAATGTGTTTTGGACAAATGTGGGTAGTATTTTTATGATGTACAACTTTTGATCCAAAACATTTTTTCATAAACCAAATGGTTGCGGCACAAATCTACTGCAAAAATTTTCAAAAAGTTCATCAATTTAAAAGTGTCAGAGTTATAAATTTTCGAATGGTTATTGGTTATTTTCATTTTTAACGCCATTACACAAAAAGTAGCATTCTTTATTTAAAAATTTAAAATTGATTTGCACCATATTCATTCGGACTTTTTTATTCATTCGGATAAAATGCAAACTTTGACCGTATAAAAAAGGCGTTACACAGGAGCTGCGTCAACTTAGAATACATAAATTACTCTCTAGTGGCCACAATTATAGTTTAGTCAAAATGAAATGTCGTATCTGATATAATTTAAGTATTTTCAAAGCCAATTTTATTACTAAATGGTTATATCAAGGGGAAAGGAGGGCATAGAGAACGAAGAAAACACAAAATATAAAATAACATTCTTAATATTAGAATAATCGAAAAATTCGTAAGAAATAAAGTTGTAGAAAATCAAGTTGGCTGCAGTACACCACCTTATCATTTTTGCTGAAACTGTAATGTGTACAGAGATATTAAGGAATTTAATTTTCAATCTCAAACCGTCAATATTTCTGTAAATATTAGTGTAACAGAAAAATGATAAGAAACAAAATTACAGTAAAATATATAGTGTATATAGTATAGTAAAATAGATAGTATATATATATAGTATATAAATATAGTATATATTTATATATATATATATATATATATATATATATATATATATATATATATATATATATAAATATTTTAACGATATTGATTTTTGACATCTAGTAGTTAGGATCGATGGACATTTGAAGAAATTTTTACGAAATTCCAACATTGGTACAAAAACAATAGCTGATTTCCTTTGGAGATAACAAATAACTATTGTTAACACAAGTCTTGCATACTACAACATTTTGTGTAGTGTATTCATTTTGGGCGCTTACACGCTTTCCGCTCTCACGCTTATAAAAGCAATTTACTATCGTTCCTATTGGCTTATGAACGCTTACGTTACTCTTGAAAATGCCGTTCGTTTCAGACATTATAAGTTCGTGAAATTGTCAGTTGCCGTCAATATTAAATATGTAGGATGAAAATAGTTTAGCTATTTTTCAAGCAGTAGAATGTTATTTTGAAATAGTAAATAATGATATTAACGATAGCGATGATGAAGATTTTGTCATACGGGAAAAAGTACGGAATTATTGTTAACATTTCAATTAAGGGTGTATTCGTTTTGAGCACTTATATACTTTCAATGCTCACGCTCACGCAATTTATGGGCGCTCATGTTGTCTTATGAACGCTTACACTGTGCACATGGCAGATAATTAAACAAACACTTATGCAGTATTCGTTTTGGGTATTTTGGGAGGATACGATTTAATGCTCACGCTTTTGTTGTTGCCCTACCTCGATGGATAAAGCGTCTGTGAGCGTGGTGCAGTCTATCGTTTTAACTCAACCATTAGCGCGCTTTCTCAGTATACACAGCGTCAAGTTGAATACACCCACAGTACATTGTGTTATAAATGCTAAAGCACTATACATGTAATAGTGACGTATGTTCGATTGGCATGGATGTAGTAAGTAAATTAGTCTCCTGTATTTTGAAGTACCTTTAAAGAACTACTTATATGAACACTTTTTAATAAAAAAAATAAAAAACTTGCTATTTCTAAAAAAAATCTGGAATGTAAGTAAATGTGAACAAAATGAAAGAGAAATAATGCTAATAAAAATTGAAGACAGGAAAGTAATAGATACAAATTCAATATATTCAATTTTATGTATTAATTTTTTGTATCTGTGAAGCCCCCAGCGCCACATTGCGATTTACAAATACTAAGTGTGGCAAAATTTTGAGCTATTCAATTATTTATATACGTGTTATAAAAATTTTCCGTTCTTTTATTTACATGGTGTTCTTTTTTCTTGTGTATGTCGTTGCTAGCTAGTTTACGTAAAGCCTGCAGCGCCACAGTGTTACTTCAAAAATACAAAGAATAAACGTCTTCCCATAAATGCCTTAATTTTAGGGCATTTATGGAAAGTGCTTAAGTAATTTGTGCTTAATTTTGACCTTAAAACCGAGAACACATGCTATTGTCGCAGATGAATTTTGGTACAATATACATAAAAACTAGCATATATTTCACAAAATAAAGATTAAATTTAAATATACTCTTAGCAATTTTTCGGCTGTTTTCTTAATCATAGAAAACAACCCAAATTTATAAAATTATATATTACCAGTGCATAACCAAATGATGTAAAAAAAAAAAAAAATCATAAAAATAATAATAAAATTAAAAAAAATCATAATAAAAAAAATAAAAAATATTATTATTATTATTTTTATTATTTTTATATAATCATACAAATTGATTTTATACAAAAACAAGTGAAAATAACAACTAACTGAGTTAATTGCTTACATACCGGGTATATGCTGAGTTGATAACGAAAGTTTCTAACAAAAGATGAAAAAATTTTTAAAATAGGAACATTTTTTGCCCTGAAATGAACTAATTAGGTCATTTTATGAACACGTATAGCAAAATTTTTTTCTGCGATCAATATTTTCAGCCGTTAGAAAGTCGGGACTAAACTTATTATATCCTTGTGTACATTATATACTCGTATATCGAGTATAAAAATGAATCCTCTATTGCTACATGGGTGTATAGGATACCATATCATTGATTTTTTCGCTCTTTTCTTAATTCATAAGACTCTACATTATTTAGTAAATTCTCTCTATTTGCTGACTTTACAGACATAAATTTATGTACTTATTAAATATATTTGCAAGTTTAATGCGTTTATATTAAACGTATTAAAACGCGTTTGTATTTATGCATTTTAAAAAATAATAATAATAATATAAAATTCACAATTTTTTTAAAAACTTTTGCACATGTAAAACCTGTCTATAAAGAGTGGCTTTTTATTTACTTATCTTAATTTCAGAATATTATTTTCAAAAAAATCAGCATACTTCAATCAGCGTACTATCTTAGTACACAAGGAAATGACACAATTTTTTAAAGATTCTGTACCTAGAAAAGTTAACGTTTGCGCTGAATTTTGTTATTTTTATAGATAAACTATAATAAAAATCCAAAAAATGCACTTTCATCCTGGCTACAAGCGGCAAATTGAAGATCAATATTACATTTTGTGAGAAAATATTGCAGATATAGGAAGAATTAAATTCCAAAACGCAATCTCGACAACTTGATGAAGACACATTTTCAAATAATTCAAGATATAATCAAAAAGTCGGTTCTTTCAAAATATTTTGAAAAAAAAATAATATAAACTAATGATAAACTAATATCGAAATATGAATGAAGTAAATTTGAATTCATTCTAATGAATTTTTAAGCATATCGTTAGACTGAAATGTAGATTTAAATTGATTAATGAATATATTTTCATCATAAACAATCACAACTTCAACCCCTAAATTTTATTTTACAAACGGTACAAGATAAAGCCTATAAAACTACAAAGTTCCTTTGAAACAAAAATTCGAATGAACAAATCGATTGAAAAAACATACTAAGGCATTAATAAGGCTTTCAGTTCATGTAGTGCATTATAGTAGGCCATAGGATGAAATTTACGGATAAGGGTGTGGCAACCAGACTTTTTCAAATATTTAAGAAAAATTAAATAAGAATTACTAGCCAAATGTTTCTGGCAGCAAATTATGGGTAGGTTATCACTGCTGCGACATTTACAGCCCAATCTATCGGTTTTTCTATTCACTATATAACCTATTACACGCGTCTTCTACTGCTTACTGTTGATGGAATTTGTAGCTCACCTAGCCTACGCAACAAACGAAGTACACAAATTTGCTGAAATTTGTGCATTTGCTGAAAAACCTCTAAAAGAAAAATTAAACAAACTGCTGTTAGCCATGTTATCATTGGCGAACAATCTGAAACACTTTTCTTCTAATGAACTTGTGAACTTGTGAACGAAACAGAGCTTGTTGTACACGGCGAAAAGTTGAATGCAAATATGTGCATATGCATACTCTCTATGGATGCATACTTTTAATCGCAATTCAAGGAAAGCAAGCAAATGACTTTGACCTTTTGAAAAACTTAAAAGACGCACCATTTCAAGGTCAGATGGAATTTCTTGACAGTGTGTTGTTTAATGAAAATACATTAAATCAACTCTTCAATATTTAAAAATCTAGATCTCTACAAAATGTATAATATATTGCAATACAAATTTTATTTAAATGGACTGTGTATATTTTATTCAAGCCATTATAGATGAGTACATTGTCAGACAAATGACATCATTTCCTTCTATTTTCTATATGATATCTATAGTTTCCATAATTGTTAATTAACCTTGCAAATTAGTTTTATTAGTGTAGAATTTACACAAAAATTTGAATAAGGAAGCCCGGATGTTTGAAATTTAATTTTTTTAAACGTTTTTTAAAAGAAACATAACATGTCCTTGGTAATAATCCATTCTTTTGTTATTTGAAGCTTCATCAAATAATTAAAGTATATTTTTATAATAAAATAATGTTATATACACTCAACAAGCCATTAGATTTTATCACTAATTATTTATAATAAAGACGTTAGTTACACTTACATTCTTTATAATTTGTTTTTTTATGATGATTTTATATAATCAACGCTTGACAATACCTTGCTGCATTATATTTAGAATAATTACTTTACACTTCACATTCAAAATACATTGCTGGCACTATGGCGAGTTTCGTATTTTACTTCCTCATATAATACCTGCTGTATAGTGCCATTATATATCAGCGTAATGCTTCTAAATATCGGATTTTCTTTCGCATAAGTATTGCACTTAATAAAGAATTCTTCTAAAATTTCCACATCACCGCAGTTATTCTTATTTTTAGGCTTAACATCATTAAATGTTAAAACGATTCATATCTAATAACACTATCTATGTCCATAAGGTTTTTGAAGTCAATGCCACTTTTCAATATTTTTATTCAGTATCTGGGTTTGATAACCATTTGTCTCTCGACACATGAGACAAGATGAGACATTATCGTCACGTCTCGTGGCCACATTAGATTAAAATTCTCGAGAATATTCATAATGTCCAGAATTCCTTAAATTAGATTATATTTTTCGCCGCGGAAGTGTCCAAGTAGGCAACCTTAAACTACTTTTCTTGACAAGTATCCGCAAGTATTTCGTCTCCATCTACTCCGGATACTCAGAGAAAGTTGGTTTTATTATTCTGTTCTATAGAATATTGGCTCGAGCCAGATGTACATTTTTGTGCTAATGGCTTGGGATGTCAGTGTTTTTATTGTTTTTTGGCGAGAAGGCAGAAAATGTCGTTAATTCCAATAGTTCCTGTTAAGAGTACTTTTTCTGATAGCCAATATTTCCATATTCTGAATTAAAAATTATCCGTACCTTAATTTCCTCAAAGTTCTACAATTCATAAGTTTACTTATTTCGAATTATATTTCCATTGTACCCCAAATATTGTAGATTATCATACACTTAACGAATTCAAAATGTTGTTTTTTTGATTAAATAAAGTAAAAGAATTTAATATTCCTAACTGTTTTATTAAATGTTATATTCTGATTCATTTTAAATTAAATTGATTTCATATTATTAAGACATTAAAAGGATAATGGCAACACTATATAATTTACATTAATTAAATACGTGTAGATGAAGTACATTATAATGTTACGCACACAGGTGTGAGTCTATCAAATGCCTACAAGTTCAAGGTATTAATATTTACAAACATGCAATTTAAATAGTATTTTAATCCTTCTGTAATAGATTCCGACTGCAATTTCATTTTAAATTAAAAGAAACATTGGGTCTCCGTACTTATATGAAGTCTCCAAACGGTGTCTATTTTTATATATCGGTAAAATCGATACTCCAGCAAATTTGAAGGAAACATAGACATTATCTACTGTAATTTTCGAAATGGTTTATTAGTATAAAAAACACTAAAAATTTACTCTCATCTGTGACATGTTCCAGTGTGATAGGTATATACAGTTATCAAACCATCATAGCAAGTAGTTATGATTTAATTCTATGTTTAAATAGTGAATGCAAGCAAACACCATGCAGTCAGAGTTAATACTGAAACTAATGTTTGTAGGCAGAGATAGAATATAGGTCAGTGATTAGAGTAATTTGGTCCAAGAGATGCTAAACTACATGAAATTAAACAGTGATTAATACTATCAAATCGGCCAAGTAGCCGAGCGGTCTAGGGCGTTATGTCTGAGGCGTTATGTCTACTTGAAACTGGGAGGTTATGGGTTCGAATCTAGAAATCGGCAGTTTGTCAATTATTTAAAAAAAAGGGCGGTTAATTGACTAAACTTTGGCGTATGGACAAGAACGAAGTAACCGCCTATGCTTTGATTTCAATATGTTTATTTTGTGTTCAAGTGATAATCACTTTCAATTCAATCAAAAAATTTATAAATTTGCCTCAAACTTAGGATAATATAACTGCAACCGCATATATAGTTAAATAAATATAATTCTAGCAAATAAGCCACCCAGATCAGAGAACGATTCATTAGGTTCGCCGTATTTATACCTGCCGTGTAGTTGAATGAACAACGTTTACTTAAAATTTACCCAATGTTTTTACGGTGTACGATATCATAAGCGCTAGATTCCTAATACGCTGTCTAGATCGACAAGATAATCGAGAACGTTACATATACATGTTTATAAGGATGAAAATGTAAGGTTAGCGAAAAATCGTTCAAAGATTCTAATAACCGGAAAAAATGACACTTTTAAGATAGATTCACTCGAGTAAATTCCTTCAATACGTAGTTTTGTATAGTTTAACTGTTTCACCTCAGTGAAAACGATTCTGGTATTAAATAAACTTCAAATATAAAAAGTAGTAAAATATTCTTGGTGTTTTTAACCTAAACCTTGTTATGTTATGTATGTTTTTATCAATGATTATTTTTCCATTCGATTTCGCAATAAGTAATATAAAATTTTAACAAGTTTTATATGATACTGCAAAAAACACGTTAAGTGTTATTTTGTTTTTGTTAGAACATTTACTTACTGCTACGAGATACTAAACAAAATGTTTGACTGCTAATTTTAATTCCGTTCTTTTATAAAAGGTCTAATAATAATATTCTTTTGACATAAATGTTTGATATGAAAACACATACTTACTCATCTTAGTTGGAAGTCAAACCCACGACCTTTGTCTCCCGGATCAGTGCTCTTCCAACTAAGCTATCGCGATGCTATAGCAATAATTGTCTAATAATAGTCTAATAATATTTTCATAAGCAACGAAGGTCTGGATTACCAGCCAAGTAGCCGAGCGGTCTAAGGCGTCATATCTGCGCAGTATGCAGTACTTGGAAATTGGGATTTTGTCGCCGGCAATTTGTCAATTATAAAAATAAATAAAAAAAGGGGCGGTTGATTGACTAAGCTGTCGACGTATGGACAAGAACGAAGTAACCGGCTATGCTTGAGAAGGTTTTCTCATAGTTCCTATCATAGTCGGCTGCAGCCGCATATCCTACCAATTCCTAGTCTACTCACAAATTCCTTCCACACCACTCACATCCTCACATCCTAAGGCATCACAATGGACCTTATCGTCGAAGTGTAGCCCATCCAGGGCAGCCTTTACAATCTACCTCTACCTCTAAGTTCTGGAATCGAACAAAGATCAATGCGCGAGTACCTTCAGTGCAATGCATTGAATCACCTCGGGCTTCGAATGTACTTATATAATCCATTCTTGTTATATATATAGATAGATACATCTTGGGATCTAAAAAGTATTGCTCTTCAACCTTATGGTCCATTGTGCTCCCCCTTCTACTACAGTCCGACGAGATTCGTTTCTCCCATATGTTAACAATAACCAAGAGCTTGCTTATTAGGTCTTCCTGAAGGTTCATATATTCGGGGTGAGATGCACCGAAAATCCTGTATCTACTGTAACCTAGAGGTTCGCAGTCAAAGATAATGTGGCTGAATGTGTCTTCCTCGTCGCCACTCAATCTGCACACAATGGACCCGTTATGGAATCCCGTTGTGTGCAGATGCTTCTGCAGGTGATAGGATAATGCCCGGAATGAATCCGGTAACACTCCGCAGTTGCATCCTGTTCAGCTTCAGTGCATCGAGAGATAGCCTCTTGGTTGCACTCTGAAGCAGTATTTTCCCGAGCTCCTGCCGCGGTACTTTTTCCCAGTGATCGCAGTGTTTAGCATTTGATCACTCCTTGATCACCTGTTTACATTCAGACCTTTGAATTCCTAAAATTGGCTCTGGGCCTATGAAGGGCATTCCGACTCCCTTCTTTGCTAAGGCATCTGCTTTTTCGTTTCCTTCAAAACTACTGTGACCCGGCACCCAGATCAATTATATTTTTATATTTATATTTTTAATGTTATTTACTTCTATTACTTGTAAGAAGAATATATTATATTGTCATATTATTTGTGGTCCTGGTTTGGTCATTTCTTCGCCCCTCCAGGGACTGCGGCCGATGCCTGGGCACCGTTGGGACCGCCCTAGTTACGGCACTGCATAGTGGTAACAAATTTATTAAAAACAGTTAAAAAGTTTGACATCTATGTGTCATCATATTTTTGAATAATTTTACTCCCCTACTTTCGTATACAAAAGAAAATTCGTGAAAACATTTTTGGAGAAAATCGTATCGTAAATATTTAGGAAACATCATCGTGCTATTTTCATTTATGAAGAACCATAATATAGACATTTTAAAATATAACTAATTTACATTTTCTTGCACTATTTATATATTATAATTATGGTTTGTAATATACACTCCTGTTCATAAAAATTGGATCAGCAAGTTACATTCTAAGCGTATATATTACTAAATATATGTATAATATTACATACAGTACCACTCAGAATTTTTCAACTGGTTATATTTTTATGAACAGGAGTGTACGTTTTCTATGTATATATTGTACAGATTCGTTTAATAAAAATGAACGGACGTAACTCAACAAAAGTCTTCCCAGTTAATTTATTCAAGAGTATTCAAATTTCATAATATTTCAACGTATTTATTTAATGTTTTGAGCTTTAAAATATTATATTAGCTTGCACAAAAAAGATTGTATGCCTTATCCCTGCACATACTGACAGGTCATATTTTAACATACTATACTACTGCTATAATAATTAAAAATACAATCAACTCTGTGGAATTACAAAAAAAAATGAAGCAGATTATCTGTAAACTGACTCAAAACAGTTGCTACGAGAAATTCATAACAGGTGAAGATTATAACAACAAGCACACTTCAATTATGTTCGACTTTACAACAGCAAAATAAATAGGTATAAATATATTTCTTAGGCCCGGCTTACACGTTACGGTATACCTGTCAGGTGAACCTGCTCAGATAAACCAGAAAGGTATACCTGTGCAGGCCAGAGCACCCACACGTTACGATAAACCGGAAGATCTTAACTCAGTCGAGAGATGGGTAACTGACGCTCTCTACTCAAGGAACTAGACACAACTAACATAAAAACTGTACAGGCATGCCGGAGTGACTCACACATACGCTCAGCTCTACATGCCTGCACAGGTAGTAAATACTGAATTTCGATTCTTCTCCGGTCACCTACGCAGGTCGCTACGCCTGTGCAGTTTGGCCTGCAGGCGGCTGGCACACACACTCCGGTTTACCTGTACAGGTCACCTGTACAGGTTAACCTCTCCGGTATACCGGAACATGTGTGATGGGCCTAACACTATGTTTTAAACTTTAAAATTTCAAAAAAAAGATAGATGATAAAAACTAATTCCACAAATCAACTTGTATTCATATCTTCTGATCGACTTACTGCTACAAAACTCTAGAACTTTTGAATATATTCATTACATATGGCATTTCTCCCTTCACGTACAACTACAAACATCAGTGGGTTTATATTCATATCAGCGTTCTCCAATGTCCTTATGCACGTTGTAAATTGGGTTATTACAAGATAAAATCACCAAATTTAAAGTCAATTAAAAATACTTCGAATACTAGAAAAAATGCACCTCGTTCGTATGTATCAAATTTAAACTCCAATTAAACGAAAACTTAAAACTATCTTATATTGAGGACGTTATATTATAGAAAAAAGTAAACGCCATATTAAACACGAGACTCATGAAAATAATGGACGACCCAAAACAAAATGTCCAGTAGGTTTTAGGGCGGATTAAATTCACCACATGAACCTATTTAATAAATTGAATTCTGATGGTGATAATAAATTTTATGTCATGCTGAAAATACATTTCAAGTTGCATTACTTTTTTATATTTGGATTGTACATGCACTTGGTATAAGTATTTAAAATAGTGTTAGTTGTTCAACTTGACATTGGTTTGTTTCAGTTGTTGTTGTTGTTGTTGTTGTTGTTATTGTTGGTGGTGGTGTTGGAATATAGAGAATATAAAATATATGTAAATAAATTTATATATTCGTAAAATAAAATAATTCTTAAACATTATATCAGATTTTAGTTCATAAGATTTACAGACAATTATATGTGGCTTGTTTATATTTAGAGACATCACAAAACACATAAGAAAATTGTTCATATTTAATGAGCTTCATAAAGTATATGTACTCGTATGTACAGTATGGTATCGTACGTTTGATTATGCAACTTTTATGAATCTGAATCAAGTTAAATGATTCAGCTAGAAGGGGCAGAAAGAGTCTTCTCAATAGTTGTATTTTTTTGTAAAATTTAAGCGCAATGTTTAAGACGGATCATCATCTAAATGCATTTCTTACAATATATGTTTTAAACTCTAAAATTTCAAAAAAAGACAGAAGGCGTATTATAGTTCAACAAGGCTATAGACGCAAACATGTATACTTGTCAAAATAATATAAGCACTTGACAACGCATCATTAGTGTTACAACCCAACAGGTATCATATATAAAACAGAGTTCATATACTTGGACATAACCATTCGGTAATACAATATTTACAGGGGCGGGTTAATACAATCCCTTGGCACCCTAGGCAGCTAGAAAATTTTCGCACCCTTCTTTTAAGGTACATTTTCATGCTGACGCTCGATGTTGTCGCCGAAAGTCGAAATGACCACGTGTTCGATCACGTAACAAGTTTTGACGCCATCGTCGAAGATGCCAGAAGTTGAAATGAAACAAACTTTTTTATTGTATCAATATATCGAAAAAAGATGATATAATATAACAAAATAAAGATAAGTAAGCACGAAACATTAGTACTTTGTTTATGTTTACCGTTTTCTAAAAGTAAACAATATGCAGATTAAGACAATTCGCCATCCTAGGCAGCTGCAAAATTTGCAACCCTATCCGTTTAAAGTTCGTTTTCATGTTCACGCCATCGTCGAAAACGCTAGAACTTGAAATGAAACCAACTTCTTCGATTGACACCAATCGTTATTAATTAGAATTGATTTATTGTAAATTCGCTATTTTCGTCCTATATTGTCATCCATGTAGACACTGCAACTCGAGCACATAGAGTGTTAGATGAATTAATTTAAAAAATATCTATCTATAATTTTCACTGTTTTCGTAGTATCTTTCAATGGAACTATTTCTGTTCAACTTTTAAATCTTTCAGTTTATTTTGTTATAAATAGGGTAGAATACGTCCTATCTACCTTACGTTAAATTGATATCATTGAAACCTATCTTACAGTATATACTCAAGTCTCATTTTACATACTAAAACTACTTTTATATAAAAAAGAACCTTTCCAAGTCTAATTTTTATAAAAACCTCCGTATAAAATTTTAATTTAGAATATAGTTTGGTGATAAATTTCACATGTTTTTAAAAAGTTTTATTTTCAATTGTAATTAAAATTATGTATAAATTAATTTTTACAAAAATACGCAAAAGATTTGGTATGTATACACAGTAGTTCTTGAACCATAACCAAAACAACATGTTTAAAGCCTTTGTCTGTATAGTAAGCATATATTAAAATAAATTTTATTAATAATTTTACGTGGTACATCTCATATCTATGATAATTATATCGACTATAGGAATCGACAATTTTATCCGTTCTGGGCACCTATTTTATGATTTAAATGATACGGTTCAAGAGATAGCATTATTTAGCCTGAACCCAAGAGGCTGAGTTTCCTTTACTTAATTGTTTTACCATTAATCTCAGTTTGATACATTAACATGAAGTATCATTAAATTTGTCAATTTATCATAATTTGTAGATAAAATAAAATGCTATTCTGATTTTTCTGACATTTCAAGGAGAAATGGGGAATAGAGAAAGAAGAAAACATAAAATATAAAATATCTCTCTTAATATAAGAACAATCGAAAAATTTATAAGGAGTATAGTTGTAGAAAATCAAGTGTGCTACAATTCATTACTTTATCATTTTTTCGAAACACTAATGTGTACAGAGATATTTAGAATTTTCACTTTCAATCTTTAATTGTAAATATCTCTGTAAATATTAGTGTAACAGAAAAATATAAATAACAAAATTTCAGTAAAACTTAGTATCTACAACTTTACTTCTAATAAATTTTTCGATTTTTCGAATATTAAGGAAGACATGCCAAATTTTGTGTTTCCTCTCCCTCTAAATACCCCTTTTCCCTGGCCCGATTTTACCCATTAGCGAATTTGATCTTTTGAATACCAGTGGAAGTTATATTTTCTGTTAATTTCAAATATTTTAAAACTTGCCGCGTTATAAAATTTTAAATTATAAAATCTTAAAAATATACTAAAGAAAACTTACGAAATAAATTTCAACCAAATTTTTTTTTCATTTTACTTTGCACTTATATTCTTACATTTTAGTTTTAACTATTTACTTTATTAATAGCTCGGCTCTTTAATTGGGATATCATCACTTTTTAAGGAGCAACTATTATATGAAGTATCTCCTCGAAAACTCGGCCCTTTTTTACATTTATGTTTTTGATTGGATTAAAGCTACCCAGAAAGTAACTGACATTAAACATAGTAACTTAACGTAAGCTTGTCTTTGCGGGATGTGATTGACTAAACGTTGGTATTAAGTAGATTTAGAAATTTCATCCAAGACTGAAAGATACTCCGATTTTAAAGCAATTTTCCGCACAATATAAAAACGTCACCTAAACTGTCACTTACGGCCACATGCAAGCCTATCAGAAGGCATAGATTTGACTGAAGAACTTTGCAACGTTTGTTCAATAACTATAGAATCAGGTTTCATTTCAGTCGATATACTACTGTTTTCAAGTATAATTTTACACCATACTTTCAGTGATAAAAATGGGGAAGGTAACAAACTGTAGTTAACAGACTATATTTACTAAGATAGCAGTTCTTAAGGCACCCAAGCTGCTCTTAAAATAGTGTATTCAGCCATTGGAAAAACCATCCTGAATGAAGCATGTCACATGAATCTGGGTTTCATGACTGGGATCCTTCAACGTAGCACGTGAGGAAGAGAAGAATTTACTACTTGAGCTCTTTGGAGAATCGTATCTCAAACACGTAGAATGGAGTTCTAACCTTCGGATAAAGTTTAAATAAGTGTTAAAACGAATAAAGTTTCAAAAAAAAACCTAAAAAGACTTAATCGCCAATCTTCGCCCTCCTTAATTCCACAATTACCAACACTACTTCGAAAACTGTTAACAAATAATTAAAAGAACATTAAAAATTAAATTAAAAATATTAAGATTTTATTAACCTGGAATTAAACAAAAATAACGATTCTTTGAATGTTGGTATACAACCATATAAAGTGATCAATAATAGATGAATTAATTTTGACATCTTGCGCGCAGTGCCACACTATGAATCTATCAGATCTAACTCTTTTGATTATGAACTAACCTGTATTTATCGTACATAATATCTGATCAAGTTTCGCTCTTAAAAAATGATATTCACAATAAATTGATTATCTTGCTGTCAGATTCACTTTTGACACATTCACAACTGATTTGCTAATATATTTTATATATTTATAATCTATTGATGGATGATAATATGATATGCAGCATCATTTCATTTTTAGATTTTTCTAGTCAATCAACGAAACCTTATAGTGGGTCCGTACATATTTTTTTATGGCTCAAGAATAAACAATTTACTTAAGTATTATTAAAAATTTAGGCCCTTAGTAATTAGTTTGTCAGAGAAAAGAATGTGAAGTAATAAAAATTAATAAATTTTATTATTATAGTTTAAAATTCACTAATTTATGGCATATGAGACGATAGGTGCGTGACAGACCACCACGAACTCATATCTCAATCAAAGCAGTTGTCTATGAGATTATGTCACGGACTCAAACCAGATTTTGGTCTTGTCTACTCGTGTTTGAAATATGTGATAGGAGTACCCCTAGTACCCGTCATGATCTTCCTGTGAAGTGGTATTCTAAAATTAGTTTATAAAGCTTATATGGCTGTTAGGGCCAAAGTTTTTGACTCTTTTTTTTTGCTACAGATTTAAATAACAACAAATTCTCCCAGAAGTTCATGGGCTAGATGTAGTACATTCATAAAATTATACAAAATCCACAATACAGATTACCATTTTTTGTCGTAAACTAAAATTAAAATCCATTATTTTAATAAACATGCTTGTTTTAGTATATTTGTGTATATTGTATGGGATATGCAAGAAAACCGCCACTGGTCTTTATAGATTATTTTGAAAGACTACAATGTACATTTACTTCCGAGAAATGAAAGATTCGTGAATGATGCTAAAGAAAGATCTATTGGGTATATAATAGAATGGGAAGACTGAGTGACAGCAAGTTGGAGTCTACATGTGATACGATAAAGATAACAAGCAATTCAAATTATTATTATTGAAAGTGTTTTTGTTCAATTATTGTTTATAATGTAAAAAAATATAAACAATTTTGGTGTTCTACCAAAAATTTTTATTAAAAAAAACAACAATAATTTACCAATAGCGGATGAATAAGATATGATAGCCGCTTGATTCAAAAGACCGCTCCCATTGGCGCTTTATACCCCATTCTGGTCACACTGGTCTGCATGTATGGAAAAAATTTAAAAAAATTGTAAAATATAGATAGTAATGACTACCTAGCCTTATTTTGATATGTATTCGACATACTGACAGAAACTTGGCCAATTTTTTATTTACTATGTTATGATGGACATCCTTTGCGGTTATGCATATATAAATCAATCATAACATATTCTAGTTTTAGTTCTAATATATGTATATCTATCGATCTTTTATGATAATCTTCCTTAAACAATCAATAATATTTATGCAAAAAGAGTTCAAATTTTATTTTAATCGACGAAGTGTTTTTCTTATCCATAAAGTTAAAAATTATCTTTGGCTTATCAAGTATTCAACTACTTGTCAATTTCTAACAGTTGAAAACTCAATTTAAAAATTTAATATTACTCATAGTGATACTAATAATTCGAGCGGTAGAAGCTACGTAGACTACGCGAATTTTTTCAAAGGAATATATTCGAATACATACGAAATTAAGTTATCTTGGCTAAAACTTTAATATTTAATTAGATATTGACAGGAAAAAATTAACTCGTCAACCAGGAATCGAACCTCGGCCTTCTGGATATCTAGTCCAGCGTGCTTACCGCTACACCAAAGATGACTCTGACGTAAGAGCCAACTTGTTCATATCATAGATATGATATTACTTTTGTTGTCAAATATCAACTTATTATTCATATATTTATTATTTGTGTATTTAATACTTAAGCGTTACAATAAAATATACGTTAGTTCTCTCATATTTGTCTTATGTATCAGAAATGGAATTTGACAAGTATTGTTTTGCGACGCTTAAGTATCCACAAATAATAAATATATCCTTAATATTTATTCATTATCCTTATATTGATCCAGTAATATTAAACATTAACTTGGGACAAATTAAGGAAAAGTTGGATTTTGGTACACAGCTATCATTTGGTGTTCTTATGAAACTGTAAATAATCCACAACAAACCGAGGGTCGCTAAAAATCTTACGCGGGTCAAAAGTTGCGCACGTATATATTAAATATTGAGACTAAAAATTAAATTTTGTTCAGAATTCAGAAAAGTCCACAAATTTTTATTTAATTAATCATACTTTTTAGATTGAATATATCTGGATATCTTGGAATATTCCGACAAATATTCATATCTTTTGTTTATATTTTTTTAAATTTAGGTTTGATTTTTTCACAACGGAAGGAACAAACCTATGTGGAAAGTTAAGATTAAGAAATACGTTAATTTTCAACGGATTTTCTTTTTTGTATTGAATATTTCGTAAACAAATGCCAATTATTAAACGTCATAACGACAATTAAATGTAAAACCATTTAAAAAAGTTTAAAATTCGATAAATCATTGGATGTTTAATAAATATTGTGTCACGTTGACCATACCTTTTGTAACACCTAAATTTAAATTCGTATATATTAATTATTTATAATATCTTAATACATCTATTTCAAAACAACACTGAAAACAATAAATTAATGAATGAGCAATATACAAAAAAAAAAAAAATACAGACGAATTGAGAACCATCCTCCTTTTTTGAAGTCGGGTTAAAAAGAAGAACAAAAGTGTAATATAGGTAGAATTCTCTAGAACTAGTTTATTATAGTTGTGGCACACCCTGTTAGCTAATTCAAGAAACGATTTTAAATGTTAATAAATCTGGGTATTTCTTTTTCATTTTCCCAAATGTCCAATCTAATTCAATCCTCTGGTATGAAACATACCTCTATGTAGAGTATTTTGCTATCGGGATATACTTTACGAGTATGTTATAACAATAATTATAACAGCTTTTAAATGCCTTTATTATAAGTACAAACTCTAAGCACTCTACCTGACGCTTCCAATAAATGTCAACGCATTCCAAAATATTTACAAAGGGTACGAATCTTGGCCCATATACGATGATATACGATGAGAACGTCTCATCAATTTACTCTTGACAATAATTACTTTGAATCAAGTCTTCTTAGAGGTAGGTTAACGTTCATGGCTTACAGTACATGCATGTCTGAATTTCTTTGGTATCCGATTGCCATTGTATAGAACGTACTTGTTTTCCTTAATATTTAGATCAGGACTCAGCTCTAACGGACATCTCAATTTACGCGTGCTTGTCGCTGTACGATATCGATAAAAAAATTATCAAAAAACTTTTTTAATAATATTTACTAAATAGTATTTATACTCTGAATTTACATAATATATAAAGTTAATATAAGTTTAGTCGCGACTTTGTAAGACAATAAATATAGGTCGTAAGAAATAAATTTTGGTATGCCCATCTGTGTATACTAAAGTTAGAATAGTGACAAAATCTTTACATGCTTTTTCCAACTAGGGAGGATAATCTCTGACTTGAAAATCATAAGAGAAAGAAGAAAAGTTTAAATACAAAAAATGTTTCTTTTTTTAAAATAATCAACTTTTGTTTAAAATTGTTTTTTCATAATTTTTTTCCCCAAATTTCAACTCAAACATATGTAATTATTGTAGATTACAGAAGGCTGTGTTTACTGCATATATTTCTTTTCAATAAACAGTTTACCACCGACAATGAACTCAGTGTATACCGGGTATTTAAACAAGTAAGTCGTTTGTTATCATCTTCAATTGATATATATATATATATATATATATATATATATATATATATATATATATATATATATATATATATATATATATATATATATATGTATATATATATATATTAAACTTGAGACCCAACCGATATTCTAGAATGTACTTTTAGGTACACATGGCCACAAAATTAGCAATTTTCAAAATTTTACAATTGATCTGTGCCTTATTCATTCGGTTTTCGAAAAAATGCTTTCTTATAAAAGTTGTTCATTATAAATATACATACAACTTTAATTCGAAAAATTTTCCCAATATCAAAAAACAAAAAAATTTTTTATAAATGAGCACTGCTTTTGTGTGGCCCATAGCAAGGTCGAAGACATCTGGTACCAGACTGACATAAGTACCAGACTCGCCTGCTCCCTTTTGCTCATGTTAAAATTTATTTTAAAAATAATTATGTCAGAGTTATTCTTGATCGATGTTAATCTGTTTGGTTAAACCATCCTTAAGTTCGAACGTATGTAAAACAATTGTAAATATATATACAATCAAATGAACATTTGTCTAAATAAAATAAAGCCACATAACATCTATTCCATGTATGGAAGTTGCTAATCATATACTTAATTAACTATTTTAACCATGTTTTGATTCTACAATCCACTGATAGAATACACGACTCAAGTTATGAAAATAATTTTTTCGCTGTCTCATAAAGCTAATATTAATTCAGTAATATAATATAATACGCTAGATAAGAAATATTAAATGTATTTGAATATCATATGATCAAGTAAGGAGCAACTTATACCACTTCACCATTTTAATATATTCAGACAATTAAATATTAATAATATACCCTTTTCAAAGGTTAATCTGATTTTATGTAATGATAAGAAATATAATTTCCAACTATGTGTGTTGGTCAAGTCATTTACCTATGATAGTAATATTGTTCTTATATCGACTTTATAGTTTTACATTATCATACAATTTGTATGTCATAAAATTTTACGAATTACTCAATGAAATCAACCAACCAAAATTATTTGATCAATACGGAACAATGATGTCACGAGATCGAATTCACACTTGGCCCCTTTTTTTTTAAGTATATGGTATTATTATAAATAAAACTGTCAAAACCAACACAATAAACTTGAACTAAGAACTAATTAGTTGATTCATCGTGGCCTTACTTATTACCTCTTAATTACTACGATAAAATGAATAAAAATCCCCAAATTATTAACCGATTGTGAGAATTATTAGAGACGAATAAAAATAATAATAATATATTATTATTATTAATAAAATGTTATTGACTTTTATGAAAGAATGCAGTTGTATAAATATGAAGAACTACAGTCAAAGTCAAATATGACGTCCTTGAACTACAAAAGTGCATTGTTTTTGACTTAGAAATGACTGATATATATAATATTGTAAATGGAAAGTACTTGGTCATAATATTTAGATAAACTACAGAAAATCATCAATTTTATAATCACCCCTTTCAGTCAATAAACTTTTCAAAGCTTTTTTTTAATTTTGTGGCATTATGTAAATTACGAATTTCAATTGGTATTTTATTATAAACTCATGAGATTATTGTAAGGCCCATCGAATATTAAACTTAGTTTTCTAGTGCATTCTAGTATATGATGATGATGATAAGTTCCATATCTCCTAGGAGATGTTGGAGACCACTTTACGCCATTGATTTTTCTCTTTGGACGCATAATTCAATTGACTAGTGTTCATTTTTGTGTATGTTTTTATGGTGTCTAGCCATGTTGTTTTTTTTCTGCCACGAGCTCTCTTCGAATCAAGCTTTCCCATTAGTACCAGTTGTTGTATTCTGTATTTGCTGCCTCTATTCAAATGTCCAAAATAGGCTGCTTGTCGTCGTTTAATCAACGTTACCAATTGGAGTCGCTCATTCATCAGTTTTAACACCTTATCGTTGGATACATAGTCTTTCCAATGGATATTTAGCATCCGTCTGTAGCACCAAAGTTCGAACGCTTGAAGCTTCTTTTGGACATCTGTACTCAAAGTCCATGTCTCGCAACTGTATAAGACAATTGACCACACAAAACACTTTAGAAACCTCACTCGCACATCCTTTTTTATTTTATTGTTCAAAATCAAATGTTTCAACTGAAATAGTACTGTTTTAGCCTGTGCAATTCTTGCTTTTATTTTTACCGTTTGGTTATTGTTTGAGTTAAACAAGACGCCTAAATATGTAAAATTGTCCACTTGCTTTATATTTGTTTTATTACATTGTATATTTATGACACTTTGTGCTTGTTTTTTAGAAAACTTCATTACAACCGTTTTTTTTAGATTTATTGTTAAACCAAATTTTTCACTCATTTTTTGAACTTTATGAAGTATTTCTTGTAAATCTTCTTGTGTATTTGCAAGTAGGACAGTATCGTCTGCATATCTGATATTATTTATTATTTCCCCATTAATTTTAACGCCCACGCTGCAGTTTTCTAGTGCCCTTATCATAACCTGTTCGCTATAAAGATTATAAAGAAGTGGCGATATAATGCAGCCTTGTCTGACTCCCTTTTTTATCTTAATCCATTTTGTTTTTATTTTTCCATTTTGTACTACAGCCTCCTGATTGACATATATGTTTTTAATTATATTGACCAGTTTCTTATCAATTTTCTCTTTTTCCAGTATGTCAAATAACATATCATGATTCAAACTATCAAAAGCTTTTTGGTAGTCTATGAAACACGCATACACATCGTTATTATTCTCCAAATGCCTTTCAACAATTGTTCCTAGAGTGAAAATAGCTTCTCTAGTACCGATTCCTTTCTTAAATCCCATTTGTAGCTCACTTATGTTATTCAACACTTCTCTTTCTATTCTGGTCAGTATAATTTTTAACAATATTTTAGCAGTATGGCTGAGTATGCTGATGGTTCGATAATCTTCACATTCTCTAGCATTGATCTTTTTTGGCAACGGATAGTATATAGCGCGAACAAAATCTTTAGGTACTTGACCAGAGTAATATATATCGTTGAAAAAATGCAACAATTTGTTCAGTGTTTCTTCATTATTTACATTTTTTAGGTACTCGGCAGGTATTTTATCGTCTCCCACTGATTTAGCTTTTTTCATATATTTTATTGCTTTTTCCAATTCGGATCTCAATATTGGAAGATTTTCCTCTGTTTGATTACATTCTCCAGTACTGTTTTGAGTTAATTCTCTTTCATCATAGAACAAGTCTGTGATGTAATCTTCCCATCTTTGCTTTTCTTGTTCCGCATCCCGAATTATTTTCTTATTTTTATCCACGATAAACTTAATTGGGTTTTTTTTTAATTTTCCAAGCAATTCTTTCACTTCACTGTACAATTTTTGATCGTTTTTCGCTGCAACTAAGGCCTCAATATTTTCACACTTTTCCGTCATCCACTTTTCCTTTGCTTTTTTTATTTCGTTATCAATCACTTTCTGAATCACTCTATATTGGGTATCATTTCTGTCTTTATACAATTTTCTTTCTGCCATCAGTTTTAGAATGTCATCGGTCATCCATTCTTGTTTTTTGCCCTTAGTATTTAATTTTAATACTTTTTCTGCAGCTGTTTCTAATGCTAACTTTATACTTTTCCATTTTTCTTCTATGTTGCCTTCGTCATTATATTCTGCTTTTAGAATATTTTGTATGATGATATTAAATTGTTCTTTGCAATCTTCATCTTCAAGTTGTTTTAGTGATACTGATGCTCCTTTATTTTTTTTTTTAATTAACTTTTTACTTTTGATCCTCATTGTTGCCACTAAAATATTATGATCTGATCCTACGTCCGCACTTGGTTTAGTTTTTACACTTACAATATTGTTCTTAAACCTGCGCTGTATCAGGATGTAATCTATTTGGTTTCTAACTATTCGTTGAGGTGTGTCTGCCGGAGATCTCCATGTATAGAGCCTTCTTTTAGGAAGTGGATAAAGAGTATTTGTTATGACTAGCTGATTTTCTTGAGCAAAATTGATTAGCATTTCTCCGCGTTCATTCCTTTTTCCCAGACCGAACTCTCCCATGACTCCTTTTTCTACGTTACTAAATGTACTCTTACCTACTTTTGCATTTAGATCGCCCATAATTATTAGCCTTTCATTTGATTTACACTCTTCAATGGTTTGTTGTAGTAAGTCGTAAAATTCAGTAATTTCTGTAGTGGAGGATCCAGTGGTTGGTGCATATACTTGAATTAGATTTGTTTTGATGGAGTCATTATTCAATTTTATAATAATTATTCTATCAGATATAGGAACGCAAGATTCAACCATATGCTCTATTTCTAGATTTACTAGGAAACCTACTCCATTAAAGTGTTGCGAACCTCCCGAATAGTATAATTTAAATCCATTTTTTACTAGAGATCCATCTCCAGTCCAGCGCACTTCACTTAGACCTGTTATATGGATACCTAATTGCTTTATTTCGACTATTAGGTTATCGAGCATACCGCTCTTATACAGACTTCTTACATTCCAGGTGGCAATATAAAATTTTTCCCCCTTTTTTGATTTTTTTTCGTTATTTGTAACATTATTATTATTATTGTTATAGTTATTATTACTATTATTATCACTGTTATTACCATTATTATCATTAATATTGTTATTATATTCTACGGACTCCTTTTTCTTGTTTTCTTTGTTTGGTAGTTCTAGTTCATGTTCCTTATTCATTGCAGTGGTCATCCTGAGCAAGGTACAGCGATGGGTTGCCGTTTCCTTTCGCCGGATTTCGTCTCTGTGCCCTTTTTGGTTTATTGACTCAGTTTCCCGTGTGTTTGCATTCGGTGCTTTATGCCGAAAAAAGATGTTATTCTATCGTCTCTACTGCGCGTATTGCTAGACTTCCCTTCCGTTATATTACTTTTCTTTGCTTCTTGTCTTTCGACTTTGGTATTACTTACATCTTCATATTGGTCTTCACTTCTTTGTCGCTTGTTATTAGTTGCTTCGATTAATAATTGTTCATTGTTTTCGATAATATCAAATTCTTCGATATTATCAAATTCATCTCTGGTGTAATATTTTCCACTAATAAAAAGCTGGGTTCCCCGAACGCTTGCTTGCTTTCCTTCGTTCCTTAATTTCATGACTATTGCACCCAATCTGCTTCTTTCTTCTCTAGATTCTTTTGAGAAATCTTCTTTTATGGTAATATTGGTTCCTTTTAACATAGTCTTAGATTTAAGTAATTCTTTCTTCATTCGCAATGTAGTACAAGATAAAAGTATTGGCCGTGGTTGAACTTGTTTTTTGCCCATTCGGGCAACAAAATTAAAATCTACATTATCTACTACCATTTTGAGGTCATTTGTGAGTAATTTCTTAATTCTGTTTTCCAGGTCATACACCGTTTTTTCGTCTTCGTCTATGCCAAATATTACAACGTTGTTTTTTCTGTTATGATCTTCGAGTTGTTTTATTCTTTTCTCCTGTGTAACTAATTGTTCTTTAAGAATTTTATTTTCTTCTTTTAAAACTTTTATTTCCTGGCATGTGTTTTGTAAGATATCATTTATTTGATTACTCAACTTTTCTTCTGATTTCTCTATTCTGATGTTTAACATTTCCATGTATTCAAGTAGTTTGTCTAGTTTCGTATTTTCTTCAGTCATTTTATTTGCAACAAAAAGCAGTTGTTATTTTCAACAGAAAAGATTTATCAAAACTAGCAATTAATAAAAATAAAAAAAAATCATAAAACACTGCTGACGTAAGATTCGAACCGTTGATTTAAGACACTGTTCGATTAGATGTACACGCCTTAACTCACTGCGACAAAACAACTGATGCGATATTGTGCACAATTATTACTCTGATGATCGAAGATCACTAATATTATTGTTATAAATATATTTTTTGCAATGTCACCTTGTCTTGTTGTTTTTTTTTATAAACACTGACACTAATACTTTATTTATTTCTCTGTTTTTCAAAAGACCAGAATTTTGAAGCGCAATTTCTCAGTGCTGTGAAACTAAATCACAAAACTATTCACTTATCACTCAATTTATATTATCCCTATTAATTTTATTTTTTTTGCAACTTATTTTAGCGTACAAAAAACAAACACGTCTGTCTTCACCAAGCACATAGACCAGAATTCTAGTATATATACGTCGTATAATGTGAGAATCTTATTTTTGATGAATATGTCTCTGCGGTGCCCTTTTAAAAATCAAATATGATGCGTATGCATCTTTTTTGTGTTTTGAATAATTTTTCAGCATAACTACTGTTTTCCCAAAAAATTATTCTATGCATAGTAATCGCATAGTTTTTATGAATATCTGATATGATATTTTACTAATTGAACCTAAAAACAAAAATATATAAAACGACTTCGAAAAAAAATTCTGAACATTTTTTGCTTCTTTTCGTGTGTAGAATATTCTCATGTATTTATTATACGTTACGCATTTTTTTAACACATTGTATATTTCGAAAATTTTTTTTACAACTTTATCAAAATTCGTAAATGGGGTGCAAGAGATCCGCTTTGAGATCCGCTTTGGAGCCCTCCCTTCCTTCATGTAGCCTAACGTAGCCTTTCCTGTGATCTCGGCGTCTCCCCCCACCCCAATTGGAACGTAGTTTTTTTATTGCCAAGTCCAGTAGATATTTTGGTAAAAATAGTTTTACCAAACTATTTTTAAATGAATAAGACTGATATTTGTTAAATATATTTATATATATTTATATATTTCGTATATTTATAAGCATTCTTAAACTACTTAACTTACGTAACTTGGCTCTCACCCCTCACCCACTTTACGTAGCTCAGCGTAGCATTCAAACAGAGCGCCCTCCTCCTTGATCGAGCTATGTGGTTTATGGACTATCCTTATTATTCGATTAATAAAATCGGATCGGGTAGGATTATATCATACGGACATTATATAAAATATAAAAAATATAAAATAATCACAGTATTTTTTCAGTATAACATAAATGTGAAACCTTTTTTATGAATAAAGTTGATGTGGCTCCTTTTTGGGTGTCTAAACGGACCCTTTGCGATTTTAAAAAGTAAGTAAGTGTCAAATCAAAAATTTCCAAGGATATAAATTTAATGAACATAAAAATACATGCCGTTCACCCAAATAGGTTAAATATTAAGTGGAATGATTTTGTCTCAAACGGTCGTGTATTAGCTCTTATGAGAATTGAAATAAAAAAATTTGCATGTGCCGAAATTGGTGGTAGTTGGCAAACTGAAGTCAAAATGAGACCGAAGAGAAAACAAGAACATCTTGCATCTATAATATATAGAAGCGTACCGGAATGGCTTGGGGCTATGGAATTAAATCATCATCAAATCGTTTGAAAATTGGCCAAGTTACAAGGAATAATGACACAATGCTAACTTTGCAAATTTATTGTATATAAATAAGATAGATAGTAATTTATCGTATTTAAATAAGATAGATATCCTATAACACAAAAATTTTAACAATCGAAAAAATTTAAAGAATGAAAAATCATTATAAACCGGACCTTATGAATGACTTTCACTGTACACAGAGATTGTTGCGTTTATTTTTAGTAGCAAAGTGCTTTTTAAATAAATAACATTTATAATGCACCTATTCTGTAATATACACTCAATTCCATTAAATTGCCCTACAGCTAGACGATTGCGGTTTTCTATATACTTCTTTTATACAAATTATAGTACTATAATAAATTTTGGAGAAAAAATTCATTACATTTTAAATTATAGACCGTGATTTATGTGCTTCCTTTTACTTTATTTTTATACACCAATAATCAACGTTTGTAATCGAATCAGAAAAAAACACGTTTAATTTGCGGAGTTTTGTTTCAAGAGACGTAGAATCTGAAAATTAAACTGTGTTCGTTTTTTCCGTAGATTTTTTGTCTATTTGAATGAAAATAATTTTGTAGACCCGATCGAATTTTTTTTAATAGCGCAAGGCAGGCGAAAAATCTCTCACTCCCTTAAAATTATCAAATCGGGTTGCCAAGAAAAAAGGATAGTCTGTGTATGAAATATCGTCCCATTCATATCAAGAAATTTTATCATAAAATCCAAAAGCCTAGGCCGATTCCAGCGTTTCTTCAAATATAGATGTCTAATTACATCTAGTTATTATACGCAGAATCACATACGCATGAATCTTATACTTTCCTTGTTTGTTACGTGGAATAATGCAATAGTCTCTCTCTCTCTACAAGGTTTTTTTTTTTAAATTCTATTATTTTAAAATTTTCTTATACAAGCTGTAATTGATTTTAATGGATTTTAAGATGGCTGCCAGTTATGGATGTATTCTAATAATTCTAAACTTTTAATTTAGCTAAACATTTTTCAATTAACATATGAGGTAAGTTAAGTTTACTTACCTGTGAACACATGGCTGCAGGTAACCGTAGCAGTAATAAGCAGCGCTGCCTGCTATTACAAGATTTGTCGTATCGTATACTATGTTATTTAACAAGCCAAATTCTATTAGCACGTGAAGGATTTAATTATAAAAAAATAAATTATTAGTTAATGAATTAATGTTAATTGCAGCAGAACTACCCTAGCAGACATTACATTGCCAAATTGTTTATATTGCAATAAGCGTTTTCAATAATATTTCAATCAATTTACAGATGAGGGAAGGTTTTTCTAATGCCGGATGTTAGACCATAGGTATGTTTCAGCCATTTACTTTCGCATTTTAATCGCGGAGCATTCGCTTCATTTTTGACATCTGAATCCACATTCGTGACCGTATCAACATACGTTGCGGAGCTTTGCCGATACTAATGTCAATAAAAACCGCTGATGTCAGTAAAACCCACATACCTTACATGTTTGGGCGTGGATAACAAAAGCTCAATGAACTTACTCTACCTAAATCAATTGTGGATAAATTTCTAGGTATGATTTTTGTAACCAATATCGAAGATAAACTTGTTCTTGAGAGTGTAACTTGTTCTTGATGCAGGCTAACAGATTTCTTAAAGGTTGGCATATTTTAAGCTAGTAAAACATAAGTAGGTGCGTGAATATACAATAATAAACTCTTGTGTATCATTTGCAGCGTTTTTTATAATAGTATTTTTTTTTAAAGCGTTTTATTTTTTACTCATGTGTAACATTTACGTTTTAGACTATTCAAGTGTCCGTGTGCAATAGTACAATAACTTCAATGTGATGTGAGACATGCACTTCAAATTTTCAGAGTAAGTATATATATTTTGTGATTAAAAGGCATATTTGCTAATGGACAAAAGACCCTGCCCATATCTTATGGGAAAACAGTTTCGGTGCAGATTCGAATCTAACCCCTGTAAATTGAAATAAAAACAAAAATAACAATAATAACAAATAATTATCCAAAAATAACAATAATTGTACATATATATTTAAAAATTTTTGCTTAGGTGAACTAAAATTGACACAAGAATACGCAATTATTTTTTTACTTTTTAGTGAATTCTTGGTTTTAGAATATTTGATTTTTGAAGTCAGGTTTCCATTTTGTCAAAATATTATTTATTTTTTTATTTTTAGTGCATTTTTTCATAGCATATTTTCAGTTTTTTTTACATGCATTTTGTTTTTTTTTTGTAAAAATTTTTTTTTGGAGTCGGTTTTTTTTTGTAAAAAAATTTTTTATTTGAAGTCGGTTTTTTCAAGAATGAAAAAAGTTTCTAATTTTTCCATTATGAATAAGTATACCATTTCAAACAAACAAAAATTTTTCGCAGAAATCGGTTGATCACATATAAATTGAGGATTTTCCCCGATTTCCAGGGGATCCCCTCATCAGAATGCGATTTGGTGACAATGGGACCAATGAGAAATCAAACCATTTAAAAACAAAAAATTCAAAATCGGTTCAAAAATGACAGAGTTCTGAGGTAACACACATTTAAAAAAAAAAGCAACATACAGACGAATTGAGAACCATCCTCCTTTTTGAAGTCGGGTTAAAAAATAACAAGCACGTTGGCAATATTTCTGTAAATATTATAGTTTCAAGAAAGATGGACAGTAGATAAATTATAATAATATTTCTTGTTTACTATTTTACTTTATGAAATTTTCGAATTTTACTAATATAAAGAATGATATTCCAAATTTTGTGTTTTCCTCTCCCTCTAAGCCCTCCTTTATCATTGACTGTTATAGATATAATTTATTTAAGATCATATTGATGTTAATACGCTTCGATTGGTAGGTCAACAATGTCAATATCAGTTTATATCCGAGAGATTTCGTTTAGAAAACACATGTCCACAAATACACGTACACTCATACACACATCTTTTCAAAAATGATATTAATAAACTACGCTGCCTTTGAAACAGGAAAAAATGATAACAATTTTGATTTCAATTTTTCGGACCTATTACAATAACTTCCTTCTGTTGCGAAATTAGTAATCTTGGCCGAGCGGTCTAAAGCGTTATATCTATGCAGTATGCCTACTTGAAAACTAGGAGGTTATGGGTTTGAATCCCGATATCGGCAGTTTGTCAATTATTAAGAAAAAAAACGGGGTGGTTAATTGACTAAACTGTCACCGTATGGGCAAGAATGAACTAACCGACTATGCTTGAGAAGGTTTTCTGCAGTTTCCTTTACGACCTCCAGATGAATATCAGCATAGTTCCTATCATAGTCGGCTGCAGTCGCATATCTTACCAGTTCCTAGTCTATACACAAAAATTCCTTCCACTCCACTCACATTCTCACATCCTTAGGCATCACAATGGACCTAGGTCGAAGTGTAGCCCGTCCAGGGCAGCCTCTACAATCTTTCTCTATCTAATTAAGAAGCAAAATATAACAGCTGACAGCAAAAATTCCACTTAAAATCAACATTCCTTTTAACTGATTGTTAAAAACTGTTTTAAATAACAAATTAATCATAAAACTAATTCATAATACCTATAATTAGAAGAACTTTAAAAGTAAATTCCGATGCAATGATTTATTTTTATCAGTAAAAAATTAATTAATCACCTTTGATATGATACCTTTGTATATTATTTTTGAATTGTTTATACATTACTTTTGTCGTTCAACATCCAGAAATTTTACCGGTACAATATTAACCCCAAAAATTCCCTCGAATATCGAGTGAATAAGGTACTCCATGAGAGCAAATACGAGGGTAATTGTTAAAATAAAATTTTACTTATTATCTCTAAATAAGTACTAAATCTTAATTTACTGTCATATTTGAATATCTTTGCGAACACGCTACATATGCTCTTTGTTATTTCCGTAACTATATGTTGCTACTTCAGTTACTATTAGTGTTTCACGAGGAACGAGGCGAGACGAGGTTTTGGTATCACCTCGCCTCGCCTCACTTTTATAAACATCAACCTCGCCTCGCCTCGGCCTCGGCCGAGGTAGAATGTTGACCAGCCTCGCCTCGCCTCGGTTGGGTTAGCTATCATCCTCGCCTCGCCTCGCCCGAGGTAAAATTTTTACTAAATTTGACTTATTTTGCATGAATGTACATAATATGGTTAAAAAAACTTGTTAGTAAATAAATGTCTTTAAAACACGGAATATAAATGTTGTCTCTAAATTTTTATGACTACTCGAATAAAAACAGTAAACAAATTTGGCCTAAAAAAATTATTATGAAAATATGAAATCCCGTGATGTTTTAAGAACTATATAAGAGGTTCTTCAAAATACTTCCACGATTTCCAATGCGAATCCCATATACAAGTTACTGTAAGTATAAAAGAAATTAAACTATTTTCAATTCTTTTAAATTGATTAATTTAATTATATATTTATTCATTGAACTAAATACTCAATAATGAAAACATACGTTATACGTTATATAATAGAGTATTACAGTATTATATATAACATGAACAGACCCTCAACATTTTATTTTATTTTTATACGTAAGAGTAAGATATAACACTTACCATGTATTAACATTACATATATTTTTTAAATGCTTTCACTGTCATATTATATAAATAAAAAATTTTTTTTTGTAAATTTACCTCGGCCGATGCGAGGTTTTTGTGACGATATACCTCGCCTCGCCTCGGTTAGTAACGAGGATTAAAATTTTGAACCTCGCCTCGCCTCTAGGTTACCTCGTAGCCTCGGTGAAACCCTAGTTACTATCAACAAACTATTGTGAGATTATTTATTAGACAAAATAAAGTTTGGTTTCAATTCCAAATCAGTCTTTTAATTAATATCTTGTAGATCAGGTTTTAGATTTCATGGAACCTTCTCATCTACTCTAACAACTTGAGCGAAAAATGATATAAGTGATTAAGATTAGATTTTATGTTTTAGTATTTTTGGTCACAGTAACCAAAATCCCATTTTCGACCATTGACCTTTATTTGTTAGTGCAGTGCTATATGGTAACTACGTACTTGTATATAGATACGACTCTAGAGATTTTCTTAAACATATGTAACTGACACATTTTTTAATTTAAGATAGTGATTATATGGGATACGTATTTGGGTACTTTTATATAAAATTTTTCAATTTTTATTATAACTAAATACTCATACAAATTCTCATTTAAAAAATTGAGTTATGGCTACTAGAAATCGAAATATAAATGCTCCGCATTTGAACCAAATTCACACTAGCTTTATTAGCTATTCTAGGGGATTACCTCTCCTAGACATGGTAGGACCTTGTCGTTCGTGGAGAGTCTAGAGTGCATCCATGAAGAGCTATGCTATTCCGGCGGTTACTATGTTACTGGCAAGAATACTCATGCCGGGTAGGATAGTCTTGAGAAACACAACCAAAAAACCATGCAAACTCAAGCTACGGTGCGAGGCATTGTGCCTAGAGTACTAGCCGAAGGCTGCGTAAGCTAACCTCGCCGAGACACAAAAATTTGCAGGTGCACCCAGCCGAGTCGAAAATTTGGACGATAAATTCCAGAACCTTTTCCTGAAAGAGGAAAGAAAAGTCTCTCGGGTGCAGCCCGGAGAAGAGCAGAGAAAGTCAGAGCTGAGGGAAAAACTATTCCTCCACCGAGGAGAAAAAACCGGACAAAAAACCCTACAGTCTTGGTTTCTGAAACACTGACACCTGTGGGGGCCAACTCAAGGAATCAACTCCTGAAAAACCCATAGGAAAAAAGGTTGAGATCTGAAGACGGGACTCCAAGCCCAAAACAAATGTCGAAAAAACGAAGGGGGGGCAGGCAAGGACTATAACCTTTGCCGAAATCGCCTCAACACATCGCCTCGAAATCGCCTCAACAGGTATCCTGAGATCAAAATGACCCAGGAACAATCCGAAAAGGTGAAACTCTCGATGCTGCTAACTTTCACTAGCCAAGAGCTCGTTGAGGGCCCACAGTATCGGGGTTGTTACATGGATAGGGGGTCTCTCGTTGTGCAGTGCATAGGATCAAATGTGGCGAGGAGGAGGAAACATCCAGCAACATTGTATTTACCTGCGAGCCTCTAGGATACAGCAGATACAGGATATTCGGTGCATCTCGCCCCGAATATATGAATCTTCAGGAAGACCTTATCAGCAAGCTCCTGGCTATTGCCAAGTCAGACAGAAGCGAATTTCGTTAAACTGAAGTAAAAGGGAAAGCATAATGGACCATAAGATCGAAGCGCAGTACATTTTAGACCCCTTCTATCTATATAACTATCTGTCTATCTACATATCTGACATTTTTTGTTTAAAAGCTTATGACTTTAAAACTTGGTGTGTATTTTATCTCATTACGAGATAAACTATTCTATTACGCTGTAATAGACGTTTGAAGTAGTGGAAGCGGTGGGAAATTACATTGAGATGGGAAATTAAATTTTCTTAATACATATAACATTAAAACGCGAGCGAAGCCGCAAAAGCTAGCAATATATAAAATCATACACATACAAATTTCTTTAATGGCCAACATATAAAATATGCATTATATAAATCCAAGGATTAAAATCTACAAAAAATACAAAAGTAGGTAGTATTGGAAATATTGGAAATATTTTTCGCTGTTTGTGTCTAGCAGTTGAGTATAATATAAACTTAAAACTTAATAATATATTTAAAAATGTAAAAAAATGCAGGTCTTTTCCTTGTAAAGGTTAGGTTATGGGTGATAAATGCAGTTATACTCGTAGCACATGAAATATGCAGTTGGTTTTTTAATTGTTTTTTTTTTTTTTGTAAATATATTTACTCGGTATAAATACATTAATTATTTGTGTCAGTGAAGATGTATAAAATCATTATAAAAATGCACTGTTATTTAAAAAATTTATTTAAACTGGTCTGCCTCGAAATAAATCATGGATGTGACAAAGTTTCATAAACAAACTTTTTAATACTGTTCTTAACTTACAAGGATATGTAGGATATGTTGACGGTAACGATAAATTATCAATAAAGAGAGATATATGGGAGAATTTTAAAAATGTCAATTATATAGGTACCTATATATTCTGTTCTTACGCTATTTTGGCGAAGATACAATAGGCATATGGCAAATATTTTTGTTCGATGGGTAAAATATGAATTCATCATTCTCCTGAAATTCCCGTTTTTGATAATAAAGGGTATTTATAAGACGATTTATAAAATTTAGAGTAACTAGCAAAGCTGTTTCCTGAACTCTTGTAGTTGTGTAACAACTATATTATAGTTCAGTTTTGAAATTAACGGGTTGTTTTTTGAAATCAATATATGAATATACTAGTCGTTATCCGCAGCTTTACACGTCGTATTTCTACATGTTTTCAGCCGTGTAAACACAGCATGCATATAGTTTACACGTGTAGGACACTAACAGTATTTTTTATTCATATTTAAATTTTTGAATTATTATAAAATATTTAACAGTGCATCTGCGTGCGATGCGAAGGCCGATTCGATATATCTCTCTTATATACATTTAAGAGAAAAACTCTTCCATTATCATAAAATGTTAAGTTTTTGTTGAATTAAAGTTGAGACAATGTTTGTTTCTAATATTGTGGTGAAAGTCCTGTTATTTAAATAAGCCCCTTTTTGCTGGGTCAGTAAATTGTGATCATTTACACTAGACAAGACACTATTTGGGTGTTCAAAAATATAATTTTTCATTTGAAAGCATTCAAATATAACTAAATAGAAACAGTAGTACTAAGTTATCTTTACGGAGTAAAAAATATGCTCCTATCGTTGATAATATACACTGCCGGAGTGTATATTGCCAAAGCATAGTTTATTGAATATATTTTACTCTGTATATTGTATATTTCTAAGTGTATTATTCTTACCTAGGATTAATTGATCTTACCATATCATTAATATCATATCCCCCTAATATATCATTACCTATATGCTGAAAAAACTAGGTGAGTAAACAATTTTTTGACATCAAATGCTTGATATGAAAAATCATCCACATCTAGGGATAGGAAATGACCCCCGATCTCTGGTATTCTAGACCAATGCTCTACCAACTGAGCTATCTTAGATGTTATGGTAGTGCTATGCATATGATCTTTCACTATCATTTCTGATGTCTTTGTATTATCCCATCCCTAGATGTGTATCTAGGAATGGGATACCACATCCCTTGATGTGTTATCGATGTTCAGACATATTACTTAAATGTCAAATAAAGTAAACGCTAGTCGCTTCCATTGGTATAATATAAACGAAAGGCAACCATACTAACAATGGAAATAAAAAGACGGTAGTTTACAAAAAAACAATTTAAAAATAGGTTAGTAAAATTTGATGGGAGCGTTTTAATGTCAGAGTCGAGCGTCTTTGGAGTCAGACCTTGTTTTGGGCGTTGAACACACAGTGTCGAGCTAATTTTACCGTGAAATTATCTCATTTTTCTAAATTAATTCATCTAGCACTGCATGTGCAGTTCATTTTTGAAGCCTCATAATTATAAATATATAATTCCTTCTATACTCTCAAAATACCGCAACTCTTAGATAACTCTATAATGGGTGCATATATACGTCCATATAGCACGACACATTGGAACCAAATCCATTATACTACAATCTACGTTGTAGCTGTATGTATAGACGTAAAACTGTAGAAAACTAGAAAATAAATCAAATGCCAATAATATTTATATCCACAAGAATAATTTAAAGAAAATTTAAATAAAATAATTATTAAACAGTTATATCTATCGAATTTAAAATCTTTAATATCCTTTCAATAAATATGCGTGGGTGACGGATACTGGTTTGCTAATATCTGATTCGGAATAGTAAGTAGCGAAAAGTATAATATTATATAGGTGATTCACCCGTCAATTCATATTTTTATACTAGAAGTACCGTTTAATAGTTTAATTCTCATAGGACTGAGAAGTGATGATGTGCTTATTGAACGGTGTTAATTAATAGTGGCGTCAAATAAATTGATCTGCAAAATTGAGATTTAGAGACTTCAGTCTGTAGAGAGATGTTGTGTCATACATGTGTGGCATTTTACATCCAATTTTTCTGTTCTGTAAGCACTACCTTACCAGTCCAAGTGGTCGAGCGGTCTGAAGCGGTATGTCAGCGCAGTATGCCTACTTGGAAACTGAGAGGTTATGGGTTCGAATCCCGACACCGGCAGTTTGTCTGGATTGCAAAAAAAGGGGTGGTTAATTGAATAAACTGTCGGCATATGGACTAGAACGAAGTAACCGTCTATGCTTGAGAAGGTTTTCTGCAGTTTCCTTCACGAACTCCAGATGAATATCGGCATAGTTCCTATCATAGTCGGCTGCAGCCGCATATCCTACCAATTCCTAGTCTATACATCAAATTTTTCTGTTCTGTAAGCACTGCCTTACCAGTCCAAGTGGCCGAGCGGTCTAAAGCGTTATGTCAGCGCAGTATGCCTACTTGGAAACTGAGAGGTTATGGGTTCGAATCTCGACACCGGCAGTTTGTCGGGATTCGAAAAAAAGGGGCGGTTAATTGACTAAACTGTCGGCATATGGGCAAGAACGAAGTAACCGTCTATGTTTGTGAAGGTTTTCTGCAGTTTCCTTCACGAACTCCAGATGAATATCGACATAGTTCCTATCATAGTCGGCTGCAGCCGCATATCCTACCAATTCCTAGTCTATACACAAAAATTCCTTCCACTCCACTCACATCCTCACATCCATAGGCATCACAATGGACCTTATGGTCGAAGTCCAGGGCAGCCTCCACAATCTATCTAAGCACTTCCTTCGTTATGGTATAGCCACGCCAATGACTTTTATATCATGTGCCAAATTTTATTTCTACTATTGCGAATATCATAAATGTCAAATAAATTAATTTATTTGGACATTACTGTATATAAAATACCTTTAATCCACATTTAAATTTGCGGTACTTGAATTCAGATTATATAAATCTTTTACAAACAAACAAAAAATTGTACGTACTTTATAAGAAAATAACAGATAATCGACCTTGACCTTATTTTTGGTTTTATATAAAAAATAAAAACTAAAATAAATTAAATTAAATATTAAAAAAAATGGCAATTGTATTAATTATTAAGATTGTATAATTAAAGATTGTTTGTTTAACGTAATTGATAAAAAATACATAGAGGACATATATTTTTACAGTAAAAAACACAAATTTAAAAAAAAAATTTAAATTATTCAGATGATAAATTTAATACTAATTAAAATATTATTTTTCTGTGTATAATAACGGATTAATTTATAACTGAAAAAATTTGGTGTTAATTCTTCACTTCTATGTACAGGTATAATAACAATTAATAACAATGAACCGATCCCATCAGATACCGAAAATAATATCGAAAAGTAGCATATACTTTATAGCATTTACGTTCCAAAATTTACAAACAGAACACTTTCTAAAATCATCTCGGTCAGTGGCGTGGCGAACCTTAATCATTCGGGTGGGCCAGTATTGGGCTCAATGAATTACGGTAAAAAAACTACCAATTTTTGTTATATTGGCAAAAATTTTAATTAATTTTAAAAGTACTTAAGTAGTATAGTGAGTTGGTATCTGTGTTCATAAAATGACCTAGTTAGTTTATTTACGCAAAGTTGTCCGTCCGTCTGTCCGTAAACACGACAACGCAATAACGAAAAGAGAGAACGATCTGAAATGCTGTATCTTTAAAAACGGTGAGAGATAGAAAAAAAATGTAAAGACAAAAATGTTCCTTTTTAAAAATAAACAACATTTGTCAGAAACTTTTTTTCATAAACTCGGTATATACCGGGTATTTTAGCAATTAACTCAGTTAGTTGTTATTTTCACTTAGTAATTCTGATTTTAATAATTCCAAGTTACATTTGTAGTGTTTGGCGAAGGAGAAGAATCGCAGTTACAGAGTGAAGATTGGATGGGCCGAAGGGTGGACCAGTATAGTTATACCCCTGATTTCAGTGTCTGTCTGTCTGCCACAGACATTTTTATTACTAATTCTGTAATATATATGATATATTTTTGTTATGCAGTTTGTAAAAGATTTTTTTTGGAAAAACTGCTCTTCACTCTCCAAATTTACAAAATTATCGCAGAGAAAAATTTGAACAAAATCACGAATGAAAATGATAAGGTATAGATTATCAGAATTGGAAAATTCTAAGGCGAAAAATTAAATTCTAGGGCGAGACAATTTTATTTCAAAATGCTAAAAATAATATACTTAACATGTTATATTTAACATTAATAATTTTTTTATACTTTTATATTTACACTGCTTCACAAAAAAAGTGGCGCACTTTGAAATATTCATTAAAAATATTTCTTGAGGAATTATTTTACTTTTTCAATTATTTCACTACATTTTTATAAATTTGTATAATTTTTCTAAGCTAGTGACAATTCGCAAATTCATACTGATGAAGAGTAAGTTTTAGACGAAATACGTATTTATAAAATCCAAAAACAATTGATCTAGGAATTGAGACAAATTTTAAAAATTTATTTCAAAATCCTTTTCATGATCAGTTTTCACAATTATTTTATACATTCATTGCACGTATTATTGGGCTGGCCTGACCGAAATAAAATTATTTTAACTAACCGTTTCGAAATAAAATTTTTGGACACAATTTTTATTAAAAAGTTTAATTAACTTTGAGTTCTTTTATGACAACGTTTTTCATCCCAAAGTTATTGAAACGTTTCTAAAGCTTTTGAAAAATTTTGACAATGAGTAGTTTTTACTACTCTATTCACATTCCTATTTCGATGTTTTGAATGATCGATAACTTTTACTAAAATTAATAATTTAATTTCGGAAAAAAAAATTCTTCTACATACCAAAAATGACCACCATTTAAGTATTTTATTTAAATATATATATATATATATATATATATATATATATATATATATATATATATATATATATATATATATATATATATATATATTTATATATATATATATATATATGTACGCACTCTAAAGGCTGCATTTTTGTCGAACGGAATGAAATTTGGTATGAAATGTTCGTTCTGTATTTGAAAGCCGCTATTTGATAATGGGCAAAATCATTCAAGAGGAAAAAGAGGAGCTTAAACACGGGGGGGGGGGGGGGTATTAGGAATATGATAAAATTGATCATAAGTAAAGTTGTGGTAATCAAAGTCGGTTGCATATAAATTCCTGGTCCTTTAAGGGTCGGTAAAAAAGGCCTAGAAAGGCCTACTTGTCAGGCTTCGACGTCCCCTCCGTTACTACTACTAATATTAAAGTTTTAATAAATAAATTTTGAAATGACCTAACCATATTTTTTGTAAATGTAATATGTACTTGCAATTAAATGAAATATTCGCAATTTACATATAATACCTATAATAATGAATATTACTACCATATCGCCATGGTTACTTGATTTTCTCTTAGAATATTCGCTTATGAATTTTTTTTTAATTTGATTTTAGAAATGTAGAGAAAAAGAATACCCGAGGTTGTTACAGGTTGATTCTATATAGAGGTAAAAAAGACTAATAATTATAATTAATTATCTATAAGATATCAATAAATAAAAACAATAACGTAGTACAAACATATTAGTACATATTTTTTGTTGTTGTTTTTTTTTTTTTAAGTAACCAGTTTTCATATTTTTGTTCAAAATTATATACTGTATTAATTTTTCTAACGGCTATAAATAAAAAATAAATTTTTTATAACTGTATATTTTTCTTAAAAATACTAAAAGTTTTATAGTTTATGGTTTCCTTTAGTCCAATAGATTTATTATTATTATTATTAGCAATTATTATTATTGCTCTTGTATTTTTATATCCTACTAGCTAAATTCTCCGGCGTTGCCCGTGGAACTCCAAGATTTGCTCCGGCACTTTTGGTGTCGATAACGTACTACTGCAATATTCAACTTTATTAATTTTTACCGGCACTTCCGCTATCAGAATTAAAATGTTATTTGGCTTCCTAGAACCTCCACCTTTTTACACCTCGGGTTACATTATTGGAGTTTCCCTAATTTTTTTGAAAACATAATATAGCCTATGTCACCCGGGGATAGAGTAGCTTCCCAACGGTGAAAGAATTTTTTTAATCGGTCCAGCAGTTTCGGAGCCTATTCAATGCAAACAAACAATCAAATCTTTCCTCTTTATAATATTAGTATAAATTAATATATATATATATATATATATATATATATATATATATATATATATATATATATATATATATATATATATATATATGTCGGATGTTGAATTTGTGCAAAGGACAAATTCACATTTGGAGATTTTAAACACTTACATTTATAAGTACAAAGAAACTATTTTTTTTAAGAAAAGGTTTATTTTATTACAGTATGTCCGACATAAAGGATCCTCCAGACATAGAGGTCCGGAAATTAGATATTATCGATACTTATATATTCTTAGAATAAAATAAATTGTCTAAAAGTGCAATAAAGAATAATTGCTTTAAGATTATCAATTAACACAGTAAGTAAGGGTTCGGTCGAAGGGGCACGTGCGGCCTCTACTTAGACGCAAATTGTACGGTACGGATGTTAATAAACCTATTTTTGTGATATACCAGAGATGGTACATAAATATAATGTAGTAATAGAATGACCCCTTTCCAATATTTTTACAAACATCAAGGAAGGGGGGTGAGTTTCAAAAAGAAAGCAGGATTTGAGTTCTGAGAGGACAGCACCCGAGTACAGACCGTATCGTGCAGTTGCGTATTGGTATCAACTGAACTCTGCTGAAAGTTCACATGGAAATAGCGTTTGGATTGTTGGTAGCCCTTTTGGACTAGTATAATTAATTATGTTTATTGATGAGATAACCGTGGTATGGCATTTGTTAGTATTATTCGTGTTGTATCTGTATTGTTAACTGGAGCCAACTTACTGTGTCGTAGGTTGAACCAACTATTTGTAATTACTGATTGTGAAAGTGCGGGACACCGGGTATTATTGTAGACTAGTGCGTGTTTGTGAAAATTCAGTTTTCAGTGTGCTATTGGAAATTGGTAAGTGTTTGTATTTTATAAAAACAACAATGCCTGACAACATATATACTGGTTCAAACGACCATGCTCCCAATTATGCAACTCCGACATATATATATATATATATATATATATATATATATATATATATATATATATATATATATATATATAAAATATATATATATATATATATATAATATATACAAGGATATTATTTAGTTAGGCACATGTATGTTAGCGGTTAGAAATATTCACCAGAGAAAAAAATTTTGATATAGATGTTCATTCCTGTTGATAAAATATACCAATTATTCATTATTTATGGATGTTTGCCTGATCGTCAACAAAAATAACTGGAAAAAGAATTACGTGACGAAATTTGTTGAAAAAAAATTGTCCTATGGCATTCTTCATTCCACAAACATCTATCATAGTGTCATAATTTCTACAAACACATATATGAGGTCTGTCCGAAAAGTATCCGACCGAGTGACATCCTTCAAAATAGTCCCCATCTGATTGAAGAACACGCTCCCAGTGGTGTTTCCACTTTCTGAAGCAGTCCTGGAAGTCTGAAGAAGACGAAGTTTTTCGAATAACCTTGAGTGCCCTCGTTGCATTATCTTCAACCGTCTTTTTGTCGTCGAACCGGTGTCTTTTGAGCGGTTTTTTTTTTAATTCAGAAACAATCAAAAGTCAGAGGGGGCTATGTCGGGACTGTACGGTGGTTGGCGAAACAGTGCGATATTGTGTTTAGTTAAAAACTGCTGCACAAAATTCGATGAAATTTCCCACCGCCTCCACTTCCTAAATTTGAGATTAAAATTTCCTATATTGTAGGTTTTGGTATTCCAAGATCATCTCCTAATTCGCGCACAGTCAAATGTCGATCTTCTTCAATCGCAAGTCGCACGCGCTCGATATTATCCGGTGTTGTTGTCGTCGAAGGCCGGTTAGAACAAGGATCACTATCAACAGATGTGCGGCCACTTTTGAAACGATTATACTACTCTTTTATTTGTGTTTTGTCCAAACACTCATCCCCGAAGGCCTTCTGCATTATTTGATAGTTTCTGCATTATTCAATAGTTTCCAAACTAGTTTTTCCGAGTTTGAAGCAAAATTTGATTCAAATTCGTTGATCAGATATTTCAGTCATTTTTAACAATAACAAACAATTTTAGTCCGATCAAAATGAAATTTCGTATCTGATATGCTTTTGGTATTTGAAAGACCAAGTTCATTAATAATCAACTAATTAATAATTAATAAGAATCGGTCCAAGAGAAACGATCTTCTTAAAGAAAGAAGAAAACTCAAATTATAGAATATCTCTCTTAATATTAGAACAATCAAAAAATGTATAAGGGGTAAAGTTATAGAATTAACTTCAAAACATATAATGATTATTAAGATAATCAAAGAGAACTGTAGAGTTTTGAAATTAGATTTCAAAATTTGTCCCAGTTACCAGATTATTTATTTGTATTATTTTATAAATACCTATGCGTTAATATTTTCTTGTAGAGGAAATTCACTAAAAAGAACAAGTTCTGACATATTCTCCGAAAAAAGTTATATCTACATGAGGCGCAAGCTATGACAAAATTTTCCTTAATCGCTTTTTAACAATTTACTATGTAATACAGTAGGGCCTTGTTAATCCGGAGAGGGAAAAACAAGACCCTTTCCGAATTATCGAGGCGTCCGGATTATAGTATGCCATATTTAATGGTAATAAAACACATGTGTAATCTTAGATTTTGTCTTTGTTCTTCTTTATGTCGCCTACAGTTGACCTGCCTATACCAAACTTCCGAGCAATGACAGGGTAGCTGTCACTTTTATCTAACATTTCTATAATCCGCAATTTGTCTTTTAATGTTAATGTTGAATGTTTACGTGGCGCCATGGTGTTAGCGAGCGCGCTAAATTGACACTATACGTACTAAACGAAAGGCGATAACAAAAGACTGACGACGAATTGGCTCATGCCAGCCCGCACCTCCACCCGCCCGCCTCTCCGGCGAACCCCATTGCCCGGCCGGATTACAGCGATCACCGAACAAGCGGGAGTCCGGTTTACCGAGGCCCTACTGTATATAACAATGTAATATAAAACATGTTACAAACATGTCAAGTAAAATTCTGGGAATTTGTCAAGTAAAATTTTAAATAGCTACTAAGGAAAACCATGTTAACATTAACATTTTTCGCAGAATACTCCTTTTAACTTTAAACTTTAATATTTATGATTAGCGCAACCATCATCCAGGATCAAAAAACGTATATATTATTAAACCAACTATTGAATGAATGAAAAAAAAATTTCATAAAAACAAAACTTGCTTGTTTTTATGAGAAAAACATTTTTTGTACTTATAAATATTTTCTCGAATCGTCCAAAACAGATACACTTTGTTACTACACGGGCACGAATGCATATAGAACATAAATATTGTATATTTTTGGTCACTATTACCTGGGCTATAATTAAAACAGAGCCTTTCCGAACCAATACTAACGAGTTCTATCACCTCTTAATAAGCTTTGAATTATAATTTTGTAACACTTTGTATATACTTAAAATATTGTAGGATCAATAAATTTCTGTGTAAGCAATTTACATATTTGTTTAAAAAAATCAACATTATGTAAAAAAAACAAACAAAATTACGTTTACTTGCAAAAATTTTTGAGTACATGGAGATATTATATTTGACACAAGTACACACGTTTAGATCTAATTAAAACTTTAGATGATTACTGTATTTAAAACACGTTTTAAGGTCATTATAAAACAATAACCTTTAATAAATATAATAACAAACGTTCCGACAATTTGTATATTGTAATTCTATTAAATATTATAATATTATCGTGGCAAATTTATTCATATAGTGTAAAAATACCACAATATATATGTAATAAATATTATGTAAACAGGTTAACTAAATATAGTGTCATAGAGCAGTTCATGGAGACTATATAAAAGAGATCTAACTCAAACGGGAAGATTGACAAAATATGGCAACGAAATGGTAGAAGTTATATTTACTTTTTATGCCGCTAGGGTCGCTAGTTTTTGATAGGAACTCATCCGTATCGAAGTGAAATACCGTACGTTTAGTTTACATCTTCGCATAGCAGATCTCCCACAAGTATGAGAGAGTACATATGTATACATTAAGCAATGTGTATGAGAAGGAGGTCTTAATGAATACATATGTACTCTCTCATACTCGTGAGAGATCTGCTATGCGAAGATGTAAACTAAACGTACTGTATAGTATAATAAATAGAAATGAAGTAGCCAAACGTAACTAGTTTTATTTCGAAGTGATTATTTTGAAGTATGAAATTTGTTTAGAAAAATTTATTAAATAAAAAACTGTTTAAAAAACATTTAAAATGAGAAGAGTATGTGCAGTAGACAATTGTAAAAGTGGTAGTGCTTGTGACAATAAGCAACGAGATCAATTGGGTTTAAAAAACCAGGACTTTTTAAAATACCAAAAGCGAGTATAAATATTCCAAAATTAATTAAATTGTATGACATTATATTAAATATTAATTTTCAGCATTATTATTAATAAATAAGGGTTTAATTTAATATCTGATTCAATAATTTATTTTCATTTTTACAATTCCAACATTACAGGTTACTATTTAATTATTTGATTTTTTTTTTTTAATTTTTAACTATCACTTCAACTAATTCCTTATTTATTTAAAAAAATATTTTATTGGAAAAATACTTTGGCTGGAAATAATTTTTATAATACTATAAATGCGTAATGTTTTTCAATTAAAATTCGCGCCTTATACTCTCTGTTCTGTTTCCGGTGCTGAAGGAACACTACTGACATCTTATTTTTGCCAATTATTTGTTTACATGGAGTTATGTATCCTTGTTTAGTGTCTATGGAGCAGTTCATAAAATACATCAAGCAAAACTAAGTGATACGAAACTTTATTGTGGAATTATAGCGAGTTTTGTTCTGAATATGTAAACGTTAGGCAAGGTAAAAAGCTCGCATTCTCGCAACCAGAATGATCGAATTTATTTTTTTGGGTATTTTGGGACTTTTTTTCCGTAAACTTGACCGTTTCCAATTTATACACAATTTAAAAAAACGCAGAAAGAATCGTTTTAAAGGCTGAAAAACAAAATTAAAAATGAAATTTTTGAGTTTACCAACCTTCTTAAATAATTTTTGAACATCCCTTAAAAACTCCTGACTGTTCTGACAATGAATATAAAACGTTAAATCAAATTTCTTAAACAATTAATACTTGGGCGCTCCTAGCTTTTATTAATAGCCACATTTAGTGACACGGAAAAACAATCTATTTTTTACTTTTTATTCAATTATATATTAAAAATTGTTTTTATTTATTTCTATTTTAAGACTAAAAAGCTCAATTTAAATTCCCACCGCTTCAACTACTTTCCAATATTTTTCAAGGAACATTTTTGAATTCCATCATTAGTTCATCTAGATTAAAAATTACGAAACTATTGTATTGTCATCAGACTCAAAGCTCTGTGCAAAATTTCAAAGCTTTAGATCAATTATAACTAGTCAAAATTTTTATTTCAAGAAATGTAATTGTCCCTCACAAACAAACTAACAAACAAACAGAAAGTGAAGTTAAACAAAAGCATGTAAAAAAGTGTGTACAATATATATTTAAAAAAATAATAATAATAAAAAATACAGACGAATTGAGAACCATCCTCCTTTTTGAAGTCGGGTTAACAAAGAAAATGTAAAATATGTATATAAACAAATTGGCGCAAAAAGATCAAAAGTAACAACTGTAAGCATACGAAATAAAATGAAATCCTCAAATTTATATTCACAACTGAATAATTTTATTTAAATTTCTAAACAAAACTTTTAAGTCTACATTAAGACTTTTCAAGTGTAAATTATTTTGAAGATGTTCTTTTTTGGGCTTAGTATTTTGTATCTAGTATTATATAAACATAATAAATCATTTGGATACCATTGATCTGTCGTCAAATTCTGAAATTATTACAATGATTATAAATCAGTGCGTAATGCTGCAAAAATGTTATCCAAATTTTGTTGGCATGCCAAAATTTTTAATCTAAATACATGATCAACAACTTATGTATATTAGCAGGTCAGTAATTTTCAACAAACGGTGTCCTCCATTGCTCTAGATCCATAAACAACAACAAATAGACTGTTGAGTACCCTGGTATTCAAATAATGGGCGTTAATATTACAATTTTATTAATAGCCAAGCAAGCAAAGCAATTTCAAGTTAATTCATTAAATATGTATTATATTCAAAATGTAAATAATATTATAAACAATGACTAATCTTCTTGCAAATATTGTAACTGTACAAGCCTAACCCGAAAATAACAACAAACTAATAAACAAAAATTTATTGTCGTATTTATATGTCCATCCAGACCAAACTCATAACATTAGTAGGTACCCTGTATGTGTTCATAATCTTAGTCCGTGTGTCATCATCTGTGTATGTTATAATTGCTAAATATTGACCTCACCGTTAAATAAAGTATCATATACTTCCATTTCGTCTAATCATATTTATTAATAGAAGAATCGAAATGTATTAAAAACGACTTCTTAGAAACACCTTTTTAATTGTATCGTTCGAAATGTCAATTTTTTATATTTTAAATTTTAAATAATTTATCTCCAAAATTTTATTAATGCAGGTATTTGTATAGAAACTATTAACTAAATTGGGCCAGCTATAACTTTGGAACGGTCCGAAAACGACTATAACTTAGGAACGGTCTGGAATTTTGAACTTCTGTAAAGTAGCATTTACTTTACGAGTCTTATCGAGATATATTATTTTAAGACACTTTTAGTGTTCCGTTCAAAATTTTCAAAACAGAACACTTATGAAATCATCTCGGGCATAATGGCGTTGCCAGCCCTAATCATTTGCGTTATAGAAAACGGTTATAGTTTGGGAACGGTTTGGAATTTTGAACTTCTGTAAAGTAGCATTTACTTTACGAGTCTTATCGAGATAAATTATTTTAAGACACTTTTAGTGTTCCGTTCAAAATTTGCAAAACAGAATACTTATGAAATCATCTCGGACATAATGGCGTCGCGAGTCCTAATCATTCGGGTTATAGAAAACGGTTATAATTTGGGAACGGTTTGGAATTTTAAACTTCTGATAGTTTCTATTTAAAAAAACTTTAGTAAACTTAGTAGTTTCTTGGAGTCATAAGGAAAATTTAACTAGGGTTTTCTCTCCTCATTATTTTGTTATCTCCTATTGTTTTCTTCAAACATTTCAGACAATATATATCCCTTTTATACAGGGTGGCGCATAACTAACATTATGATTGACTATATTGAATGCGTATTTGTGCATCATTTGATTCAAAATTCGTTAAGGATTTTTCTATTCAGGATATTTTACTGTACATCACTCTGCTAAAATTGGGCGGTTATTACGGAAAATCCTATATAATTGTAATTATTCAATAATTTGAAATTATATTTCAAATTTTTTGCCCCTATTCCTAGAACATTTGTTTTTATAAATACGTATTTCGACTACAATGTAGTCATCATCAATACTTAAATCGGTACAAAACCCCACAGAATTAGATGCATACGAAAGCATCTACATATACAAATTGAGAAAACAGATAATGAATTTAGACAATGGCCCAATTCCAAATTCTGAATTAATAAAATTAAACCATTTTCAAAAATAAAAATAAAAATCCAATACCTGAATGTCAAGGTTAACGTAGATACACTCACTTTAGTAACAAAACAAACGCCGCATAGTCACCAAACAATACCGCCAATAAATAGGTGGGGCTTTCCACACACCAAATCCAGTGGTCAGACAACTCAAATAATCCTCAAGTCAGATTATACCCTCAGTCAAATCGTATAAAAGGACAGAACTTTTTTAATATCATTGTGAGACACGCACCAAATTAGCAACAAGCAACATATCTCTGAATCCATATCCCAGAGATAGTTACGATTAGTTAATTCATACTGATGATGACTACATTGTAGTCGAAATACGTATTTATAAAATACAAACAAATGTTCTAGGAATAAGGGCAAAAAATTTGAAATATAATTTCAAAAAAAACTAGAGTTCTCTTTGATTATTTTAATAATCTTTATTCAATAATTTCTCATATTATTTGTGTATACTTAAGCGTCACAATACAATACTAATGTCAATTTCCATGAAGGTTACGTAAGACATAGTATGAAGAACTAGCGTATACTTTATAGACTAACATATCATTAAATTTTTTATAAAATATTGATATGAAAAAATTATCTCATACACCAGGAATCGAACCTCGGACCTCTGAGCTAGATATCCAGTTAATTTTTTCATATCAATATTTAATTAAATAATTTATTTGGTATTTGTATAAAGATGGTATTAAATGTTGATATTGATGATAATGGCAGTGATTTGATGTAATTTAAATCAGATTTTATTACTTTATATTATCAGTAAAAATTTTGTGTATACCGGAATGGATGTACAAAGATTATCTACATAATAGTAGTATTTTGTCATCAAGTCAGTTAATACAATACCAAAAAGTTGAATAACCAAACTATGCCAAACTGAATCTTAATTAAGTCTTTCAGGTGCGTAGAAAACAATTTTAGCTTTACTATCTACAGTTAAATGTAGGTTTGAATAATATAAATTAGTACGTTCAAGAAATTTCGGCTATTTATAATGCTGTTTAAGAATTTGAAGAATCACTATTGAATGGAGGCGGGTGAAAAGTGGTTTTTAAGATAGAAAAGTGAAAAAATTTTGAAAAACCTAAAATCCTTGAAAATAGAAGTGTCAGAGTTTTTGGCATGCAGAATCGACAAATTGTTGGTGAGGAGCCCAAGGTATAACGTAGCACACTTTAAAGAGTATTTCCACCAACATTTAGATTTCCATTATTTCAGCGTGTGTTAAGTTATCTTATAGAAATTACAAGTTTTATTAGGGTTTCTCCAAAATCATTGATATAACAGAAAGTACTTTTTCGTAAAAAAAAACTATTGGTTTTCCGTTTAACCCCTAAACTTCCAAGTTTTTTTACAAAATTATTTACAAGTAAAATATAAATGTTTAAACATTTTGTTTGGTTTTAAAAAAAGGCCTTTTCTGTAAATCGAAAGGTGTATTCGAATTGTTTTATTTCGAATGATGGGCAGTATATTTACTTCACCCCCCCAATGAATACGTGCTTGATATTATCTGAATACATTTATTTTAATTAATAAAATACTATAAATTCGGTCAGTTGTGTTATTCTCTACTGGTACAACAATTTTATTTGCCAATAAATTATCAGTTTTGGATAATTTGTATTCAGTACAACCGCACACCAAAAAAAAAATACAAATTTTTTTTTATAAGTTATAAAGTATTATATTTTATTTATATAATAAGAATTTTTTTGCATGTTGGCGTCTTTTCAAAAACATAAACATTTAGCACAATATTATGTGTTATTATATCTAGGTCAAATTCAATTTTTGTATAGATATTTTTCAAGTACATTTTTTGGAAAATCCTTTATAATATTTACAAACTTCGACAGGCAGCACTATCCCAGTTTTAACTTTATGCGTCCTATAGGCAAACAATAGGTAAGGATAACCGCCACCTACCAGTCCAAGTGGCCGAGCGATCTAAGGCGTTATATCTGCGTAGTATTCCTACTTGGAAACTGGGAGGTTATGGGTTCGAATCCCGACATCGGCAGTTTGTCAATTATTAAAAAAAGGGGCGGTTAATTGACTAAACTGTCGGCGTATGGACAAGAACGAAGTAACCGGCTATGCTTGAGAAGGTTTTCTGCAGTTTCCTTCACTAACTCCAGATGAATATCGGCATAGTTCCTATCATAGTCGGCTGCAACCGCATATCCTACCAATTCCTAGTCTATACACAAAAATTCCTTCCACTGCACTCACATCCTCACATCCTTAGGCATTACAATGGACCTTATGGTCGCAGTGTCCGTCCAGGGCAGCCTCTACAATCTATCTATCTATCTTAACCGCCACCTGATGCGTAAATTTAATTAACAAACTAGGAAAATATAATACCAAACCCAGGTGTAGGTACTTACCATTTTCAATTTAACTTGAATAAAGACATACTTGATAGAAAAATTTTAGAGTGCCCAAAATAACCTTTTGAAAATTCTAGCTAAGTGAGAACTAGAGTTAGTTCACACATACATGGTTGATAAATTTTTATGACTCATTTCTTTCAACAAGTTCATTAACACAAAAGGTAATTAACTTGTACATTCATATAGGTGTTATTATTTTTATTATATAAATATCCACTAATGTAAATATAGCCGGATCACAATCCGATCGTCACATTTCAATCACTTTTAGGCATATTGTCAGCCAATAAATTTAATCGTTAAAACCCCCATTATTTTTGGTTAGTCAATAATCACGATTGCCTTTATCTTAATTTTAATACTTCAAGAGGAGATGGATGTAATAGGGAATATGCATGAAATTTTTTTTCACATTTATGTTCAGAATATGAAAATACTGTTAATACTGTAATAATATTTAAAAACGAAATTAAAATCCGACAAATATCAAGGAAGCTATAAGCTTTTAAAGATTATTATCTGTCTCTTTCTTGCAAAAATACTAAAAACGGAGTTTTACGTGTATTTTAAATGGTGAAAGTGTAATATGACGTCACATAACATATCAAGAGGGCTATCACCCTCTTTGTCTAATCGGGAATTTCAATCATTCATATCTCGCTTATTTTTAAAGTTATTTAAAAAGTAATTTTACCTTGATATTTGTCAAGTAAACATGCTTCGATTCAAGTGAAAAAAAATTTTCATGCATATTCCCTATTGGGTAACTAAAATCGTTATTGGTTCGTAAGTAGATTCCGCGACTTTCGATGTATACTCATGGAAGTTTCTTTGAATAGATATTTTTCTAACGTTATTTAACAATATAAATTGCACTTCTTAAAAGGCGTAAGTATCATCATAGACATTTTTACGAACTTAACTCTGCCATTTTTAATCAATCAACGCTATCGAAAAATTATATTAAGAGAAATAATACTATTGAATTATAAAAACTTTCGTGTAGATTCAGTTATTTACAATATAATATTTTTCGATTGTATCAATCAGTTGATTTATAATTGACAATAGACGAAAAGTTTTCGAAATGACGAATATTTCGACAATAAACGAAATCTCTTATCGTTTTCGGAGTAGGTGACATTTAAGATCAATGAATATCGCTATCCAAATATGCTGCGGGGGCATCTGCACACTGCACACAATGGGACTCCACAACGGGTCCATTGTGTGCAGATTGTGTGGCGAGAAGAAGGAAACAAGGAAACATCCAGCCACATTATCTTTGACCGCGAACCTCTCGGTTACAGCAGATACAGGATATTCGGTGCATCTCTCTCCGAATATATGAACCTTCAGGAAGACCTGATAAGCAAGCTCCTGCCTACTGCCAACATATGGGAGAAGCGAGTCTCGTCGGACTGAAGTAGAAGGGGGACCACAATAGACTATAAGGTCGAAGTGCAATACTTTTTAGATCCCAACGCAATCAATCAAATCCAAATATGAGGCTAAAGTTTGAAATCGGCCTTTCTCACCATCGTATTATAATATTTCGACAGTAAACGAAATCTCTTATCGTTTTCGGAATAAGTGGCATTTCAGATCAATGAATAACGGTTAACCAAATATGAAGCTAAAGTTGGAAATCGCCCTTTCTCACCATCGCATTACCAAATGTGTTATAAGGAATGACAACTCCTAACTGATTCATTGGCGAAATCCAAGACTGGCAAACTGATAAAATTAATACCCATAAGACTGCCATTCAAACTGATTAGGCTTAAGATATATTTATTCCTCATAGGAATAGAAAACATTTCAATGTATTTTGCCTTACCACTAAGTTCCCTATTGTCCATGTAAGATAATAGTGAGGAAACCATTTTGGTGCTGTAGAAATTGACAACAGGTTCTTGAATGATTATTTTAGGAAAAATGTAGGTAACAATATTTCAGGGGTCGAATATTTTAGGAAAGTAACAATAATCCGATTTCGACTAGTCTGATGTATAAAATTATTGTTCGTCATAAGTCAAACACTCTATCATCACTTTTAAATTACTCTTACGATAAGTCAAGTACTACATTCGTATTGTATTTGTTTTCTTTTTTATTAAAAATGTAACAAACATTTTTATTTACCTACTCTAATTGCTGCTGTGTAAATATCTTGAATTGAATATTTGAATAGAATTGAAGATCAAGTCACTCTTATGATTTCACAAGAGTCGTGTCAACGCAGATGTTTTTTTTAATACTAAAAATGATCTCATTATCTATTCATTTGTATAATTTGTTTTGTTATACAAACGTCCATTAATACTAAAAATCGCATGAAGTGCGAGTTTGATTCATATAATTTATACAAACTTTATGCTGAGCATAAACCAGATATTTGACGTAAGTTATGTTATAATGTATAGTGATGCAGCTTTTTTTATACTTCTAGATCCTCTTGAAAATTAATCCTGATAATTTGCTACATTACCACAAAAGTAGCGCTCATTTTTCACAAATTTTTACTTGATTTGTACCTTGGTTTTTGGGAAAATATTTCGAATAAAAGTTTTTTATAATGAACAACTTTACCGAATTGTTTTTTCGAAAAACGAATGAAGAAGTCACAATTATAAAACTTTGGAAAATGAGCGCTAATTTTGTGGCCATGTGTACAATATATACTATATATTAATTCCTGTATTCCCTCGGAGGACGTAGGGCCGCATCAAATGCTTTCCACCATACTCGGTTCTGGGTCATTTGCTTAATTTATCTCCAGGTTTTTCCTTCTTCTTCTATCTCTTTCTCGACTGACCTCTTCCAGGTTATCTTGTATCTTCCACGTTTTCTGCTTCCTTGGGGGTTCCAGCCTAGGGTTTGTCTGCTGATGGTATTACATGGCCTTCTTCAGGTGTGGCCTATCCACCCAAACTTTCTTTTCTTTATTGTTTCGTTGATAGGGCTTTGTTTTGCTCTCCTGATCAATTCCTCGTTCGTAATTCTTTCTGACCAGTGTATATTGAAGATTGTTCTGAGACATTTGTTTGTGAATACCTGTAATTTATTTGCGATCGTTTTTGTCACTTTCCACGTCTGGCAACCATACGAAAGGACTGATTTTACATTGGTCTCGAATATTTTGAGTTTTGTGTTTCTCCCTATTTGGTTTGATTTTCACACTGGAGCAAGCTGTCCAAACGTTCCTTTGGCCTTCCTTATCCTGCAGGTGACATCTTCATCAGCTCCACCTGCCTTTGACACTATGCTTCCTAAGTATTGAAATTGATCTACTTGATCGATATTTACATTATTTACAGTTAACTGTTGGTAATTTCTTTCATTTTTGCTCATTTCTTTTGTATTATCGAAGTATATCTTGAGGCCAACCATTTTCCCTTCGTTATGAAGATCGTCCAGCTTTCCTTTCATGTCTTTTAGTGTTTGTGACATGAGGCACAAACACTAAATGTGTACAATATTTTGTTATTTTTATTCTGTTACTATAACTTTCCTTATAGGTGTTTTTCTTCAATCAAACCCCTAATATATCATTGTAATTGAACTTTAAATTCTTTGGTTACTTTAGAAACCAAAAGGGTTGGACATCTTTGGATCTTAAAGTTATATGAAACATTGTACCCTAAATAAAGAAAATGCTCTTCCATTATTTATCAAGCTTCACTTGATTTTCACGTTTACACCACTTTATTTTCACACTTTATTTTTATTTAGTTTCGACGAATAAGTTAATAATTTGAGACAAAATTCATAACGTAGATCCTTACGAATTAAATCATCCCATTGTTTCTCCCGGAGAGTAAATATATAACCCGAATTTATAGCGTATTCCAGGCTAATTTGTTGGGAATCAAGCACCACGAATTAGTACATTTTATGTAAAATAATAAAAAATTTAGCTAGGGACTTATTAATGTCATGTCAAATAATTTACTTATCTAAAATTGATACATTTTGTCTACCACAGACATATATGGAGACATAAATTACATTTAATTAAAAACTGTATTTAAATTAATTAAAAATAATATAATTAAAAAAATTTATATGACATTGAAATTTTTGAACAAGCTGTCCAATTTACAAAATTCAATGAACAAAAATATATTACTTAAATATCACTTATTAAAAAACAAACTTATTTATTTATTTTCAAAAATTTAAGGTTGTTCGATCACAAACCTAATGTAATATGACAAATAACCTCTATACCCAGACTATACAATGGGGCTGTTCGGCCGAACTAAGAAGTTAGTAATCTTAGTAAGATAGTCAGATTAACTTACTTAGTCGTTGGCCGGGACACTTTATACTTACTAAGAAACTTTTCTTATGCCGCCATTTTACTTAGTATCTACGTCACGGGCAGTGTTGCCAGATATCCCGTTTAACGGTAGATCTACCGCTTTTTTAGTATTTCTACCGTTCTACCGTTTTTTTGAAATTTTTTAAGTAAATAAAAAATTTTTGAATTTGTGTCATTTTTTGAAATTTCTTATAATAATAATTAATTTAAAACTCCCCAGTCGTACAAATACAAAATCAGTCATTACAGACCATATTCCATTATTTGAAATAATGGAATATGGTTCTGTAATTACTTTAAGGTATTATTTTATGATAAATACAAAGAATAAATATTATTTAATATTTGAAGAAAAAAAATTCTATAATATATTAAATACTAATGTAATATAATTTTAATTATTCTGAATAAAAGTATTTATTTCAAACTATTTTAATTGGAATTTTCACTTTTTGAATGAAGAGATGGGGATCGAACCCACGACCTCTGGCATTCTAGACCAATGCTCTACCAACTGAGCTACCTTAGATGTTATGGTAGTGCTATGCATATGATCCTTCACTATCATTTCTGATGCCACTGTATTATTAATTTTGTTCATTTACTTATTAATATATTATTAAAAAGTGCCTAGAGGTCCTGGGTCTCTAAGTCCGGGTCTCACGCCATTACAGTCATTTGCCTAGGGTGCCAAGGTTATTCAGACTGGCGCAATTTCCCTAAAAATTTATCCATAACTGTTGCACACTGTTTATTTTCATTTATTGTGTGCCAATTGAAGAACCTTAACATAAAAAAATATTTATGTAACTGTTACAATTCATTAAATAAGTTTATTGAATATAATAAATACATACATACGTATAAAACTTAATTGATATGCGTTGGCTGTTATTGCAAATTTATGCAGATTTCTTCTACTGATTCCGCAATGGATCCGCTAAAGTTGTTTTGTTTTAAAGGACTAGGTCAATGTTATTCCCGGTCACACGTAGGTAGTTGGTATTGTAAAAAGGCTTGTTTATTATAATTTTCCTTTAATAAAACACAACTATTCAAAATATTCATCACACGTTTGATCAATAAATATTTGTTGTTTTTTTTTTTGTTTATTATGATAAAATAATAATACATGTATGTTAATTTTGGGCGTTATTTATATTGCCAAAAACATAAATACCTTTGATATAATAATTGATGGGTGTATTATAATTATATTAAATGTTTTTTAATGTATAGACAATGTGTAGTAACTATAATTGATTTGAAAGCGAAATTTTCTTGTTGATTGCCATAAGTGTGTTACCTTACACGTTCTGTAATTAAGTAAATTAGGTAATTAAGTCAATTTTTTTTTAATTCCAAATATTAAGTAGACTCTTTTGAAAAGATTAGGTACTAAAAGAATCCACGCTTAGGTACTTTTTATACATAAACTGAACTAAAAATTTGTTTATTTTATTTTTCTTTCTCTTTGTTCGAAACAAAAGAATGCGTATTTTCTTAGCCAAATGAATTATAGTCAGAACATCCTGACTTCATCCTGAAAAAAATCGGGAGATTTCTGGGATTTTGGCTGTAGCCTCAAGAGATTTACGCCTTATATAAAGCACTTCAACGTGTGTGCACGCTACGATGACAACAAGAACCACTTGATATCACAATATCCAAGAAAGATTCCAATGAGAATTAATTTTTTTGAGCTACCGCATAGGTAATAGGTTACTATACTTACGTTAGAAAAGGAACAGGAACAGTGAGGACTGTGAAGGGTGATAAATTTCAGGAAAACGAATTATGCAAGGCTACTTGGATGCTTTTGGCTTTTCCTTCGTTACTACAACTACTTCTACTTGTATCTTGCCTGATTTCACAATTCAGGTTAAAATAATTACTTCTATCATGGATACTTCAAGAAAGAGGAAAACGCCAACAAGAACATGCAGAAATAGTTAGTCTTCCAGGGCAAATAAATAATACTTATTCGTATGAGCTTCAAAGGAAGATTCAAAACGTTTATTACACAGTATTAGAGCTTGCCCCTTCTGAGATATTTCATTGTGAATATAGCCGATTTTATAAAAAAGTTTCAAACTTTTACAAAAGAATCGAATATCTTGAAACTTTTATCCGGAAAAAACGAAAGTGTATCTTTGTCTTTGTATTTTTTCACTTACAATAATAGTGATTTTCGTTCTTTAAAGTATAATATTTTCTACTTAAAACGATTTTGGATTGAATTAAAATTTTGTTAAAAAAATTTTGTCCCGAACTCTTACGTGTTTACAAACGGCCTTCGGAGAAATGTTTCACATGAGGCACTATGTCAACCTGTTACTTCCGAATTTTCATACTCACCACGTTCACACTTCACGCCACCAAAAGGCAGCCGGATCTACGATTTTTTCAAACTGGGACAGAAACTTGTTAGTGGCGCACCCTCTCTCCAGCGTTTCAGATAAATTGTTTAAAAAAAACTCACAAATATAAAATGGGTGGCTTTTTTTGTGATCGGGAGAATAAGAACTCTTTAATAAATTTTCCCTCTTTATTACCTATTAGCTAATAACTTTTTCATTTGTGTGGCATAAAATTAAATTTAGGAAACATATAACCAGGAAAGACGACAGGCAATCAAGGCATTTCTTCAATCTATAAGGCTCAGCATTTTTTTCTTTCTAATCTTGCTATTAGCTCATCAAGTACGTCTCAAAGGCAGTTTTATTTTCAATGGCCAGGATCGCGAGGCCAGATAAACGTTCCTGACTCATAGTTGAACAAAGATAGGTTTTAATTATTTTCAGTTTGCTGAAGCTTCGCTCACAGCTTGCAGATGTCGTAGGTAATGTGCAGTATATTCTTAAAGTTATAAAGTCATGCTTGCACAGATTTTGTAACAGGTCGAATGCACTTGATTTTCATTAATTTCGGTTACTAGCTGTTTGAATACGGCAAGTTCCTGGCAAAAATCAACTGCATTCAAGTCTTTCGTATATTTTTTAACTAGATCGGCTCAATTTTTTGCAGATCCTCAGTCGACATATTTAAAAACGCGTAGCCACTAAGGAAGGTGAAATTGTCATGTAGACTCTTTGCGCTCTCTACCTTTGATTCAATTTCTGTAAAAATTTGGTCAAACGCTACTTTTATATCTTTGGAAAATAGACCAATCGGATCTAGTGTTCTTGATTCATCCTCGCAGATTTCGTCGTGTTGCATTTCCTTTTTGGAAATTCGTTTTTTTTTAAGGACTGGCTCGATTTCTAACTTTTTTGATACAGGTGCAGCTTCTTTGATCCAATGTTATATTGGTTTTCTCTCATTCCTTGCAAGATCTTAATAAGACCTTGCATTATCACCACAGAACGCGAAATGATAATATCCTCTTTTTGTATTTCAACGTTCACTCTATTAATCTCTCGAAAAATATTATCCCAAATTGTTAAGTTGAGAATAAATTTAAAATTCATCACCGCATGTAGTAAATGACCAGCTTCATACTTAGATTCTACGGCTAGAGACGGTTCTTCAATTTCTTCCAGAGCTTGACAACTTCCGGTAAATTATTTAATAGAGCAGTAACAGCGTGGTGTTTAAGCGACGATCTGGTTTGACTACTTCCTTTTAAGTTTGTTTTTGTACACTTTTGCATTATTATCAACCGCGTGATGGATCCAACAAGGAAACAATAAAGTTTTTGTACAACCCCAAATAGCTTGGACGCTGAATGCACGCCCACGAGATTTAAAGAGTGTGCTAGAGATGTGACAAACTCTGCCAACTCGTTCATTTGCATAACTCTGTATTGGACTCCTTTATATATGCCAGCCATATTAGATCCATTGTCGTAAGATTGTTCACGACAATTTTGCACATCCAAACCATCAGCTTCTAGTTTTTCTAGAATTCGCTGTGTGATATATTCTCCAGTCTTTCCGTCAACTACAATAAAATCAATAAAGCTTTCCTTTATTGCACACCCAGATTCTGTTATTTTTATAAATCGAATCACCTGGCACATTTGATCCGTGTGAGATACGCCTGGAGTGCAGTCAAACATGATGGTGACATAGTTGGCCTCCTTGATCTCATTGATAATGGTATTTCGAACTTTGTTTGCCATTATATCGATGTTTTCATGTTGTATTTTTTTCGACAAATAGGATACCTGTCCTTTTTTTACGTGGTCTAACTGGTACTTGAGAATTAGATCGTATTTAGCGAGCAGACTTGATAAGTCTGCTATTACGAATTCTAATATTTTATTACGTAACGAAACCTACAAATGGACCATTTAATAACTCTTGGAGCTACTTCAAAAGAACAAGCTATACCAATAATATGATTCATTAGATTACAACATACAATCGATTTGTGTAACAGATTTAAACAAATCCCAGAAAATCATCTCGTGTAAAATGACACATTAACTGCGCCAAATTAATAGATTTGACTTAATCCGATCACCTAATCCGATTAATTATAAGAACCCACTATTCTTAAAATGCATTAGAGCATCGGATACGGATAGTCTGGATACTGTACAGATTTTGATACCCAGAACTCACAAACACAAAATAAAATATAAAAAATATAAATAAAATATCCGGTGGATTAATTTTATCAACGTCTATTAAAATCGGTCAATTTATTTCCACGAACTATAGGATTCTGTCCGACCATCAACTCGATTTAATGCATCAAAATATCACATCCGGCGGGACCATTCAAAGCAAGCTTGACAGGCCAAATACGTCATAAATTTTGATTTTATTAAAAGAGACTGTAACAAACGTAACAATTGATATCAATTAATTTTATAATATAATAAACAAATTAAAAAATTTTGACCACAAAGGGTGAAATACCGCATCTTTTATACTCAACTAGCATAAGAATTTGTATTATACTTCTTTCAACAAACGGTACTTCGAATAGAGTTCGTTTTACTACAAGAAATCAATATTACACTGACACCTGTTGTTGCTAAATTAAATTAATTTTAATGGATGTTGGTTTATATCTTGACTCTCTGAAAACTTTTACCAAAGATATTGTATTCTTTGCTTTTACCAAAGAATACAATATGTATTCTTTGCTTTTACCAAAGAATACAATATACATATATTGTATTCTTTGCTTTTACCAGAGACCATGAAGAATAGATATATTTATTCTTCATGCCAGAGACTAATCAGACTACAGGTTTAAGCAGAGGTATAAGTCTAGCCAACATGACTTTATTTTTTTTGTTCCATCGTATGTGATCATTTGTGATACTTTTGATTTCGTTTCTGACTTAATAGTTACTGAGTAAATTTAATTGTTAATATAGAGCATTCGTTTAGCCAACATTGTCTAATAATTGAATAACATAGGCTTACCCACGAGCCGATTCAGTCGATCGGAAATCGTTTATAAACTCCAAATATTTCATAAAAACGTTTGACTCCGTATTTTTCGAGAAAAAATTGAAAATTTGAGTCAATTTTTTACTTGTATTGGTGGCCACTTTATTAAAATTTTGGAGTCACTTTAGTACATTTTTTAATTAAGATTATCCAAATGATGCCCCAAAGATCTTTTTTTTTGTAGAGATGCGGTGACCAGACAAAATTTAGCTTTCTTAAGACTCAACCATATTTTTTATCTATGGACTCAACCTCGTTCGTGAAAGAAGGCTTTTTACGAAAAAAAATGATTTTTAATCAAAAAAATAATTATAATAAAAAGTATTCAATACAATGAAAATTCCTTAGTTCACGAACGAGCTTTAGATAAGTTTAAATCGCGGTTTAGTGGTTCTCGAGATATATTTGTCATCCCAGGCTATTTTGAAAAAAATAATTGCGAGCAAATTTAGATTTATTTTAATCATAATAAATTGATAATTCATAAAAATAAGTTATCAAGTAAAAATTAAGAAAAGTATACATTTGTTCATTTATATTCATTTTTTATGGATAATGTGATAAAACCTATACATTCTTTTTCATGAGTAACATAAAATTTTTTCAAAAACCTCAAAACAGATTATTAGTAATAATTTTTTAGAAATAAGTTACATATTTTAAATACGATTATGCGAAATTCCCTGGAATTTTAAGGAATTCCATGACTTTTTCACAAACTCAAAATTTCTTGACATTTCCAGGCTTTCTAGACAACTAGACACCCTGTTTTCTATTCATTATTTTTTCAATGCATTTGCCCCATATGTTGAGATAAATTGCTTCGCCAATTAAATGTTTTATTACAAACATCACATAAAAATGATTTTCCTCCACTAAATGTTTTATCACAATCATTACAAGAAAATGGTTTCTCTCCAGTGTGAATTCTTTTATATTTAACTAAACTGCTTCGATCGTAAAATATTTTATCACAATTATCACATGAAAATAGTTTTCCTCCTGTGTGGATTCGTTTATGTTGAGTTAAATTGCTTTGCTGGCTAAATGTTTTATCACAATCATTACAAGAAAATGGTTTTTCTCCAGTGTGAAATCGTTTATATAGAATGAAATTGCTTCGATCGTAAAATGTTTAACAAAATCATCACATGAAAATGCTTTTTCTCCAGTATGGATTTGTTTATGTTTAGTTAAATTGTTTTGCGTATTAAATGTTTTGTCACAAGCTTCACATGAAAATGGTTTTTCTCCAGTATGGATTCGTTTATGATTAGTTAAATTGATTTGCGTATTAAATGCTTTGTCACAAGCTCCACATGAAAATGGTTTTTTTCTAGTGTGGATTCGTTTGTCGAGTTAAGCCACTTTGCTGATTAAATTTTATCACAATGATCACATGAAAATGGTTTTTTTTTCAGTATGGATTCGTTTATGTCGAGTATGAATTTGTTAATGTTCCGCAACATTTGCATCGAATGCTTCATCCTTAATGATTAATTCTGTATTCAAATCTTTTTCGAGTTTAAAGTTATCATTTTCATGAATATATTCGACTTTCATTTTAACATTTTCATTAAATATTTCGACTGTAATTACTGTATGTTCCGTTGTAAAACTTGCATCTTATATTTCATCTTTGATTATTAATTGCATTTGTTGATATTCCACAACATTTTCATCGAATGTTTCATCCTTAATGATTAATTCTGTATTCAATTCTTTTTCGAGTTTAAACTTTTCATTTTCATGAACATATTCGTCTTTCACTTTAACATTTTCATTAAATATTTCTTCTGGATTTTGTTCATGTTCCATTTTAACATTTTCGTTAAATATTTCGTCTGTAATTACTGCATATTCCGTTGTGAAACTGTCATCAAATATTTCATCTTTGATGATTAATTGAATTTGTTGATGTTCTGCAACATTTTCATTGAATGTTAATTTTTTAGGTTCATCTAAAATATTTTCACTAATTATTTCATCAGTTATAGCAGAGATTGTTATACTATGACTTGCTGTTTGAGAAGCAGTATGGGACACATGAGAAGTTTCTTCATGATTCTGTGTCCCTATTTCAAAAGAATTATTATATTCCTCCATTTCAGTAAGACTTTTATTACTATTGTTATTTATATTATTATTAATTATTTTATTTATCCTTTTACTTCTTGATTCTCGCTGCTGTAATCGTTCGAATCGATGAAGTGATTGAATAGATTTTTTTCTATTGTCTTTTCCAGGAAAAATTGTCGGTAAATAAGACGGATGTAATGGGTTTCCCGACTTTTGATTGTTTACGAAGTGAGCACTACAAATTCGTATATTTTTATTTGGTTCCCAATTCTTTGGATGTTTTCTGAAATTTAATTTAAAAAAATTTTATTTTTTCGATATGGCTATTCGGACACACGCGGGTCCGGTTATATTTTTCAACGGTCATACCCCGAGTTGGTCGGGCTTGCGTGGTTTTGGGCCCCCGCACTAAAAGGCGTTCTATATATTTCACACATTGTGGCAAAAACTAAAGTACTAGGTTGGAATAGTAACCTTATTTAATTTCAATAGGTAAGCATTTCAACTATTTTAACTATGCTATTTCAACCGAGTACTACAATCTATCACTTCATCGGTCATATCCCGAGTTGGTCGGGTTTGCGTGTTTTTGGGCCCCCACACCAAAAGGCCTTCTATATATTTCACATATTGTGACAAAAACTAAAGTACTCGGCTGAAGTAGTTACCTTATTTAATTTCAATAGTTTTTGCCACAATATCTGAAAATTAGTTTAATCTAAATTTTAACTCTTTTGGTATTATTTTACCTTAAAATTATTTTCTTACATTTATTATATATATATACCATGGATATATACAATGATAATTTATTGAAATTTTTTTATTTATATATTTTACTTACACATAATTTTTTACTGCATTTATCCACTGTTTACGTTTATGGGTTATCCATGCAGTATTTAATGAGCTTTCTGGGAAACGATAAAATTTCACCTGGGTATTCAATTTAATATTCTTATATGGCATATTTGAACAGCCACGAATACAACAAGATACTTTTGATGAAGACATTGCGAAAAATTATTTTATTTATCAATAAAAAAATAATTCTAATGTTAAACCAAAGTTAAACTGGTTAAACTCTAGAACAATATCATTGCCATCACTTTGTTTGAAATTTTTTTCAACAGATAGCATCATAGTCATCTTTCTCAATCCCTTTTTAAACCACCTTTACATAGACACTAAACACTAACTTCAGAAATATTAATTTTAGAAAAAAAAGTTTAGAGTAAAAGTTTTAGAAAATTCGTTGATTTAAAACTTAGGCCATTAGCATTTTATTGTTTAAACAATTATTAGAAGAGATATGGGCCCAAAAGTCAATACACAAATAGTAATAGTCGTATAAATCGTAAACGGTAAGTGATACAAAAAAAATTAATTTACAAAAAAGATAGGAAATCCAATTATCTACAATAAAGTTTATTACCATTTTTGCATCAAGAGCACGGATACGGAGATATAGACCAAAACGGTTTTTCTCAAAATGGCGGCACTTCCGCCCTCCTAATTTGTAAGGATTTTGTGCATTTACGTTCAGTACGTCATACTGAACCTATTGATTTAAAAAAATAACTCCTGTAATTTAATGCAAGAAAAAATTCACTATTGCCTGTATTAATGGGTGTGCATGTATAATCGATCGGAAATCTTTCATGAGTTCTTAAATTAGTTATCAATCAAAATTAATTGTAATTGGGCCGAATTACAATTAATCAAGAAAAATTTAATACATTTATGGACAACTGCAGAACAATTCTTCGTTATGACGTTATGATAAAAAATCGCGTAAAGTAAGCACTGATGATTATACAGTATAATCATTCATAGATAATAGATTGAGTGCTCTTATTGTATTTTCAATTTTCTATATTATTTGCTGAACGTAGCCTATACTTGACACAAAATTAAAAATATAAAATGAATTCAACCTAATAAAACTCGTCGGCTGTGAATTCAAACAGAAATACGTAAAATTGTTTTTTAAAAACACAATAATTCTTTTTATTGCTTATATATCTGATTATTTCACTATTGATTTTTTTTTATAAATATCAAATACGTTTCTTTTTTGACTATTGTAATCGAGTCCTTAATAGCTAATTTTCGACGCAATTTTAAAATTTGATTAAAATGGAATTAGCTCCTACAGCGTTAGATGTTGAGGTAATATTCATATAATAAAATAACAATTACTGAAATAATAACTATTTAATATGTATATATTATATTGCAGGAGTTTAAATTCAAATTACAATGTAGATTAAGAGTTTTTCAATCCAATGAAAAGTCAACGTCAACAGAATGTCCTAATCTTGTCAGCGCTGCAAGTCTATATGGATTAGTTTTTATTGGGTCTCAAAATAATTTACAAAGTAATTACTTTACTTGTTTTCTATCGATATTAGATAATATATATTTCTTTCATCGTTTTAGTTCTATTTTCAAATGAAATTACAAGTATTAAATCCAAAAATGAAGTCTTAAGTTACAATCATCGAACAATCAGTCTACCATCACCAATAACTCATGTAGCAGTTAATTGTGACAGTAGTTTGCTATGTGTTATTACTATGAGGGATAATTGTCCAATCGGCATTGTTTACCAAGTTACAAGCTTTTTATCACAGGTAAATACAAATATTTGAAATAAATATTATAAGTTGATGAAATTTCGCAAGTAGATTCAATCCATTTCTAATACACTAATAATAAAATTTCTACTCTCCTAAATGTACCTCGAAAACTATTTAAGTCTCAATGATACAATTTTAAACACTCGTTATTACACATAATAAGATTGGTTCGTGAAAATTTGAGATTTTTCAAATCTCTCTCTTGAGATGTTTCAGAATTAATATAATCGATTTTAGAGAAATGCTAATATTAAAATGACCATACCAAATGTTGAGTGATAAAAATAGAATTTTTTTTTTTGAAAGCGTACATGATGGAAAGATTCTTAAATCACTGAAAATGTTCTTTATTCTTTTCTTATAATATTTTGTGAATTGACAAATCAATTCACTATTTTTATACTATATTGACATCTACATAGAAACTGCAACATGTAGTAAATAATTTAGAGAAATGCGTTAATTTGACTAGCAAGTGAGCTCGACGTCCAAAAGAAGCGTTGATGCCAAAAAACGGCATCGACATGATTCATTCAGATTAGTTTGCGTGGGTTGTAATTATTTGCTACCCATCTTGTACGAATCAAATAAAAAGTCTATTTATGATCACACAAGTAGCGTATTCTAGTGTAAAGGATCAAAATTTTCAGCCTCTGAACATTTGCCGCCCTAGGCAGCTGGCTACGTTTAATCCGCTAAAATGTAATCCTCTTGCCCGTTTAATCTGCCACTGGCTCCTATCTTTGGCAATATACACTCCCGGAGATTATATAGGTGGGATCGAGTGATAACCGTGAAACCGGGATAAAATTTTGCATATACATGCATACAAATTATGAGTAATTAGGACCAGGAGACTAAAGAATAAAATAATTTAGAAGAAAAAAAGTTTAATAAAATCTTAGATAATACAACAATTTATATTATGTATTGCAAAAAACTGTAAACCGAAGTTATTTTGACTTAGAAGGCTTAATCAAATCTAACAAAGTCGCCTTCAAAGTGAAAGATCACGAAATTTGATTTGTGCCTTATCCATTAGATTTTCACCACCTTTCTCCTTGAATATCTTAAGACGCGTACTTGTGATTATTTATGAACTTTGAGCCAGTGCCTTATTTTAATGTATTATAATTATTAAAGAAGCATTTCTAACTCTCATATATTAACTAACAGTGTTTATTACTCATTTTTTTTAAATTAGAATGTCAACATTGTTCAAGAAATAAGACTATCAGCAACTCCAAATACTAATGTGATTGAAATCGCTTGGAATCCAACTATTCCTAATGTATTAGCCGTATGTTTATCAGATGGATCTGTGGTTGTAGTTGAAGTTACTCCAAATGGAATTCAATTGAATTTTCTACCACCCCAATCGCAATCAAAGTATGGTTCTATAATATTAGCAAAATATAACTAATACATAGTTAATAGTATCATAATTGCGTAAAAATGACTATTGTAGAACAAAAATAATTTAGAAAAGGAAGCCATACTAAATTTCAAGACTACAATAAATTTGTATCTTATCTGCAATTTAAAAAATTCATAACCTGGAGTGATTGAATTTTTTTAAACTAAAATAAATCGTTAGCTTAAGAAATTTTGAAACCTCCCTTACTTAAATTGCTTTGTTACGCCGGGTTTAAGCCAGGGATATTACGGACGTGGGTTTTACTGATATTTGGCAAATACGGATGCGGATTTTTTGACGTCCATACCTGCAGATGCTGATGAGGATGTGCCAAATATATACTATAAGATAATAAATTATTAAGATTAATTTACTAAAATTTAAGTTAAATAAATGTAGCACAGCAAAATACAAAGCGATCGAGCAAGTAATGACTGTTTTGCTTTCAAAATCAAAATATAAACAAACGTGTCTTCACACGCATGCACAATCGAATATTCTATCCCTATTGATTGATTAGCCACAAAACTCAAGCTCGCGTTAAGTGCCGACCCCGCCTCTCGATAATCTAGTGAAGACTTGTATCATATCCGCATCCGCATAGTTCCACAATAAATGTTGATTTTGCCGCGGATGTTTGCAAATATTCTTTAAAATTTCTTTGAAGCATCTACTATTATGCATTTGTAATTAAACAATTAAACGTTAAACAATATCAAGTGTTTTACATATAATATAGTCGGATCGATTAAATGGCAAGTGTTCAATGCAGGTCATTCTTTTCAGGAAATTTTCTTATTCTAATTAACTCTGACGTGTAAATATTTTTCGCCTACCAAAATATTTATATCAGTGAATTTTATTAGTACTATGGGCCAAAAAAGTAGAGCTCATTTTTCAAAAATTTTTATTTGTTTTGTACCTTATTCATTCGATTTTTAGGAAAATGTTTCGAACAAAAGTTTTTCGTATTTTTAGAATTCAAGACTTTTATTCGCAGCATTTTAACAAAAACCAAATGAATAAGACACATATCAATTATAAAATTTTGAAAAATGAACACTACTTTTGTGGCCGTTTGTACATATACTTCCTTTTTACGCAGTTGTGTATTTTTCCATCGATAATTATATTTTAAAATAATTTATAACTAGGTGTTTATGTTGGAGTCCTAAAGGAAAGCAAATTGTAATTGGTGCATTAAATGGAACACTATCTCAATACAAGCCGGATTTAAAAATCGTAAAAACCTATCCACCACCACCGATAAATCAATCCACCAGTATTACAATTGTAAATGTATTATGGGTGGCAAATTATCAATTCATTGCATCATATCGTAGTCTACAGGATAATTCACTACCACTCTCCATAATTGTTGTGAATGTTCCAAAGGGTGCTCCAACATCTTATGTCAATTTTGAGGATATTTGCTACAGTAGTGGAAGTGTACAACAACCGCGATTTTATTTTATACATCAACAAATATGGAACTTAGTGCTGACAGCATCTGCAAATAGTATGGAAGTAGCCGTACTAGGTTTATTAGATGGAAGCGGTGGAACATCATGGCAACAATGGATTCAATCTGATGAATCACGTGCTGAATTACCATTATCTGCATCTAAAGAAGAAACATATCCAATTGGATTTGCTTTTGACATAAGTTCAACTTTGCAGTTACCGTGGGGTGAAAATCAAGTGCTACCACCGATGCCCATTTTATACATTTTATCTCATGAAGGAGTTTTAAGCGTGTTTAATGTAATTAATTTAAAGCAAGGATTGCCTTTGATATGTTCACCACCACAAGTTTGTCCTGATCAAAGTGGCTTACAATATTTTACTGCAGCAAGTGTGCTACCTGCAATTCAATCTGCACCACAACCACCAGTAACGAATAATTCAGTAGCTCAACCACAATTAAAACAATTACTGACTAATGTAACCACTGATCAGTTTGTGAAACCACAACAACAGCAGCAATTACCAAATATTATTGCGTCTAAGCCACAGCCATTACAATCTAATAATCAGCCAATTACAGCACCATCTACACAAGTAGCAAAAACATTTTCTTTTGCTAATGCTACATCAACTCCAGTAAGTAAAATATATCTTAATAGATAATTTGTTAAATACTTTTGAGAATTGGGAGTAATCATCAATGAAATTTACTCAAATTTTAATTCTTAATACAATATTTTATACACTATTTTTACAAATTTCTTGCCATTAGGAGCGATTCACATATTACGTCACACGCTAGCGAAAGGGGACTTGTGAAAATGTGACCAATGGTGGTATGAGGAGAGTAAGATTTTCTATAATTATAGAAAATCTTAAATTATAAAGAATTATTAAAAGAAAAATTATTATAAAGAAAAATTAAATTATAGAGATTAATAATAATAATATGATGCATGAATATAATTAAATTGCAAAAATATAATAAATAAAGGCTGCAATGTAGTAATTAATTTTTTTTCTTTGTAATTTAAACCTATATATTACGAGGGGTGAGTAGTCCATTGTGATATAATACTTTTAAGATGGTTTGTAAATGTTTGACAAGGGTGGGGTGGGATGGTGGGAATGATCAAATATTGTTAAGAAAAGGTGTGACGCAATAAGTGGATGGTCCCTTATATTAGAATAGAATGATACTAAAAAGATTAGCATTGAACGTTTGCGTACCCGATCGATTCTTATATTTGGTTATTAATTACTTAGCAGTTAATAATAAAAAGCTTCGTGATTTCACTCCACGTCTATGCAAGTAATAATCAATATAAAGTGGCGTCACGTTATTGATCGACTATACTCGTAATGCACTCCATATGTAACCGCTACTGCTAGTTAATTAATAATCAAATCGTATAGAAATAACAAATAGCTAGAGGGCAAAATTGGATAAGGGGTAAAGAGTTTAGAGCAAGGGGAAATCACAAAATTTGGAATATCTTTTTTATTGAAAAAATAAAAAAATTTGGGTTCTTATCATTTTTTTCGTTACTCTAATATTTAGGATTACGGGAATATTTACTATTTAAGATTAAAAATCAAATTTCTAAATATCTCTGTAGATATTAGTTGTAGAAAAAATGATCAGGTCATGCGTGAATTGTAGTAAAAATGTTCAGATAGGTAGTCTAAATTTTGTGTTTTTCTTTTGTCTCCAAGTCCTCCTTACCCTGTCAACGATATTACCCATTAATGAGAGTGGCCTTTCAAATATCAAAAGTATACGAAAAACGAAATTTTATTCAAGTTTTGATATTATTGAAAAAAGTCATCATGAACATTAATGAATAAGATTAAATAAGTTAATGATTTAGTGAGTTCGTTAAAAGTTAATGAAGATCTATTTCCAAAAAAGTATTGATGTATTTATTCTGAGGAAATTCGCTATGTTGACACAGCTTCTGCGTAACGAATTTTTTAGTTATGATTCAGTTCTATTAATTTATCGAAAAAATAGAGCGACATAATAATACTGCATAGTATACTGAAATGTCACTTCTTGTTTTTAGATAATCAAAGATTTTGGAGCTCAACCAATAAAATCAAATTTGTTTATACCAAATATTCCAAATATTTCAAATACAACCACAAGGTCATCATCAAATGCTCATGAACCATCAATACCATCCAATTTTGTGACTAAGGATATTCCAACTAATTCAAATGAAAATAAACCTATTGAAATATCAACCACAAAACCTGATGAAACTGTACGATCTGAAAATATCGATAATAGTTTTGTGTTTTCCTTAATTAATGAAGAATTAAAGAATTTTCAATCAGAAATCAATATATTATTGACTCGATGTCGACAAATAAATATTGACGTAGGCAGTGATAAAGATAAAACAGAATTAGTTGAACGTTGCGAATTATTAGTGAGTTTTTTTAATGAATTAATTGAAACAACAGCCACACAAAAATCTGAAATACATTCATTAAAACAATTGTTAATTGAAGGATTTGCATTACAAGAGGAAACACAATCACGCTATAAAAGTTTATCAAATCCAAAATATGTTCAATTATTTAAAACACGTGAAGTTGATCCAATCAGTGATAAAAAAGTATCAGAAATTAAACGTTTGCTGTATTATGTGGAATCCCAACTGAATCAAGTCAATCAAAGTATTGACGAAGAATGGAATGATTTTCAAGATTCATGTAAACGTATTGCTAAAAATATTTATCATACACCAACATTAGAAGCCATCTATCAGTCGATGATCAAACAAAATAAGATTATTTTACAACAAAATTTTTTAATTAAAGATATTAAAGTACGAGTTAAATCGCGTGCACGTAAACAAGATAAAATGCCATTATTAATGAATTTAAAATCAGATATCGATTTACCAAATTTAGTTGATAATTTAAACAATTTAAATGTTAGTAATAACAATGATGTTTTATTAGCCAAATATCAATATATTGAAGAGAATCAACAAAAATTTACAGCACAAAAGGAAGATAAATTACGTACATTATTATTATCAAATAAATTAACACGTATTGCCCCAAATAAACCAACAAAAAATAAGTTATCCAGTTCAATACTTCCAACAAAATTTGTATCACCAAAAAAACATATTGATTTATGTAAAAAATTAGTATCAATGCCCATGGTGGAAACAACACCAGTTGCTGTTACAAAACTAATTGATGATATGAATCCGGAATCAAAATCACAAAATAAAGTATCGAAGAAATTGTTTGATTATTATGAAAACGTAACGCCTCCAACTACACCATTAAAAGTGGATAATACAATTACAAGTACGGAACAAGTGAAAAATGTTGCTGAATTCAATATTAAATCTACAGAATCTTTCTCTAATCAAACAACACTATTTGCAAGTACAACACAAGGAACTAAATTATTTCAAACTCCTCAAACTAATTTACCATTTGGTACACCAAATACTTTCCAATTTCCTTTAGGAGAAAATGTTTCAAAATCAAATAAAACGGCTAGTCCAATCGCTGATAATAACAAAAATAAACCGATTGAAGGTTTTGCAACGTTAACCGGTCAGAAGAGTGACATTAAAACTGAAAATATTCCGCTTAATACAACATCCTCATTTAGTTTTGCTGGTTTGAATCAGGCCAAACCAGTAGTAGGTGGAGGATTAGCTCCGATAACGACAACAACGTCAACATTTTCAATTAAGTCCACAAATTCATTATTTGGAAACTCAACATCCCTCTTTGGTGGTAATACAATAACATCCACAAATACTCCAACATCATCTTCGATATTTGGAAATACAACAACTACTTCAGGTGGTTCGATTTTTGGTAACTCAAAGGCTACAACAGTTGTAACACCCACGACATTGACGACAAACATCAATTCATCAACGACTCCATCGATTTTCGGCACAACGAGTTCATCATTATTTGGAAATATATCAAGCCCTAATAAACCTGTTCCATCACCACCTGCAGTGACCACAAATAGTACAAATTCATCAACATCATCTATTTTTAGTAACATATCAAGTACACCAACTTCATCTTTATTTTCTGGCACAAAAACGAGTACACCTGGTTTTGGATTAAATACAACAACTTCTACTTCGTTTCAATTTGGACAACAAAATGATGTAAAAAAACCTGCATCCACAATTCCTGGTAATAACACAATCACTACAAAAAGTTCATCTTATGAGTTGACAAAAACTGATGATCAGAAAATAGCAACTTCGTTTGCATTAGGAGCAGGAAATATCGCTGTGACAACGACGACAGCAATAGTGTCGCCATCTGCAGCAAATTCAATTTTTGGAAATACTAACTCAGTAACCACAACAAACGTTTCATCACTTGGAACAGCCAAAGCATTGACTTTTAGCAATGCAAATGTAGTAACAACCACCCCTGCAACACTTTCATTTGGAGCAACAGCAACAACTACACAACCTGCATTTAGTACCGGTGTTAAACCGGTTCAATCTCTATTTGGTGCAAGTACAACAACGACACAATCTCTATTTAGTGCTTCAAGTACTACAACGACACAATCTCCATTTAGTGCATCAAGTACTACAGCAACATCTTCTTTATTTAGTGCACCGGGTACTACAGCACCCAATACTACGACAACACAGTCTATCTTCAGTACTCCCAGTACAACTTCCACACAATCTCCATTTAGTGCGACAATTACTACAACACCACAATCTCCATTTAGTGAGCCAAGCACTACAACGACCACTCCATTTAGTCCGCCAAGTACTACAACGACTGAATCGCCATTTAGCGCACCAAGTACTACGACGGCCCAATCACCATTTAGTGCACCAAGTACTACAATGGCTGCTCAATCTCCATTTGGTACACCAAGTACTGTAACGGCACAATCTCCATTTGGTGTCACAAGTACTACAGCAGCACAATCTCCATTTGGTACACCAAGTTCTACAGCGGCACAACCACCGTTTGGTACATCAAGTACCAAAGCAGCACCATCTCCATTTAGTGCACCAAGTACTACAGTGTCACAGTCTCCATTCGGTACACCAAGTATTACAGCCTCACAATCTCCATTTAGTACACCTATTTCTACTACAACTACAACAACGTCATCTTTATTTGGTACATTAAATACAAACACAACGACACAATCTCCATTTGGATTCTCATCGACTCAGAGTTTTTCAAATATTGGTTTTGGAAATTCAGCAGTTTCATCTACTACTACCCCCACTACAGCATCTAACAATTCATTTAACTTTGGTAATTTAACTGTATCTGCTTTGTCACCAAAACCACCCACAACAAATAGTGGTGCAGCTACTGCATCAACTTCAACAGGTGGTGCGTCAACGTTTAGTTTTGTAAATTCAGCATCAAACACGACATCACAATCAAATTCTGGATTCAGTTTTAGTCAAAATATTTTCAATCAAACGCCAACAACAACGGCAAATCAAAATTCATTTATGGGCTCACAAATATGTAGTCCATCCGTATTTAGTCAAAACACAACAGGTTCCGTATTTGGTCAAACAAATCAACCACAACAACAAACAACTGGAAATATTTTTGGTGATTCATCAAAAACATCAACATTTGGCCAAAATTCATCCGCTGAACAACAATCGGTATTTGGAGCTACAACTAATGCACAATCGCCTATACAAAATACCGGATCCATTTTTGCCAAACCAACTAATCCGAATTCAGTTTTTGGACAACAAACCACAAATATATTTGGAGCTAAACCTTCGACGCCCGCTTTTGGTCAAGCACCAGCATTTGGACAAAAATCAACTTTTGGTAGTCCACAAGCCACCAATATATTTAGTAGCACACAAACAAATACTAATAGTAATTCACCATTTGGTAATCAAAATGCAAATCGTAGTGTGTTTGGATCATGTCAACCAGTAACTCAAAGTCAACCAATAACTGGTGCATTTAGTTCAGGTGGACAATCAATTAGTCAATCTGGATTTGGTTCACCAACAGCGTTTCAAAAACCTGCCTCAGGATTTGGATCACCACCTGCATTTGGGTCTCCTCCAGCATTCGGCTCACCGCCAACTTTCGGAGGTTCTCCTACATTTGGTTCACCACAAAAAGTTTTTGGAGCTACACCAGCACCAGTTGGTTAGTATTTATTATAACTTCATGAGTTCTCGTAACCTCCATTTATTAAGGAAATTACCTTAAAATATTACAAGTATTATAACTTTTTTATAGCTGCACCTGCATTCGGTTCTGTACAACAAAATTCGACATTTGCAAATTTAGCAACACAAAATACAGTTGGATTTGGTAATTTGGCTCAACAATCAAATATAACACAAACGCAAGCATCCACATTTAGTGGGTACGTATATACATAAATAGTTAAATACACCTAAAGGACCCCGTACATTTCTTATGGGAAGTCGCCCTCGGTGAAATTCGCTGAGATCGATATATGCTATTCCTTTTGAACTCCTGATCAAATGTTATCATGGTCACACGGTCGGAAAATGGACAGTTTTCCAGGTATGAGGGGTGGAAAGTCGATTTTACGAGATTTTTTTACTAAGAGTATGGAGCTATGATCCATTCAACGCGTCTTCGCTAGTTTTCTACTGAGGTTTTACGGGTCGCTGATTTCGAATCTGATTAATGCCACTTCTGACACCGGTTTTGAAATCAAAATACCCCCTTGTCTATATACCAGGGATGTTGCGGATGCGAAATTTTTGACATCCGCGGATGCGGATATTTTGAGCCTCACATCCGCGGATGCGGATTTGTCAAGTTTTTTTTAAAAAGATAGTTAATTTAGATACATGAATGAAGGAAAAAGATGGTAATAATTTTTAATAATCTTTATATTATAATCAAATTTTTAGTATCAAAATTTAAAATTTTGTGCATTATATTTAATAAAGAGCAATGTCGCTAAACAAAAATGCTAAAAAAAACAAGTAACATCCGCAAAAAGCATTGATTATTGCGAATGCGGATACTAAAATTAATGCGGAAGTTCAGCGGTTGCGAATATTCGCAACATCCCCAGTTGATACTCCTGTTCCGGCAAATAAAGCGAGTTGACAGTGCTATTGGCAGCTGTCAACTGTCTAATGCTACTTTTGACTTGATCTACTTCCTACTTTCGACCAGTAGAAAACTATCAAAGACGCGTTGAATGGACCATAACTCCACACTCTTAGTGAAAAAATACCGAAAAATTTACTTTCCACCCTCCATATATGGAAAACTCCTTTTTACGACCACGTGACTGTGAGAACTTTTGATCAGTAGCTCAAAAGGAATATCATTTATCGATTCCAGCGAATTTCACCGAGGGCAGCTTCGCATAAGAAATGTGCAGAGTCCTTTGTCGATTTTTCACCTTTATTAAAAATTTCTTAATTCTTTCTACAGAGGTAATGCGTTTAGCAGTTGGAGATAAAATTAAAATAACCAGCAGTACTAACACATATGTAATTAATAAGTAAAATTTTTAAATATTCAAATACCATTGTTAATATAGTGATATCATTATTTTCAGTATCATAAATAATTTTTAATAAATCAGCAGTTTTTGTATTAAAAAATAAAAATTCTTAATTTTAATTAATTAAATCCTTTGATCTCAGATATATCTCAGATCTCAGTAATAGATTCTTTTTTAAGTACTTAGTGATAGAGATACTTGCCCGGATATAGAGTGATAAAATTACCTTGGTAAAGTTACAAAAATTAAAAGTACCTAAGAAAAGATAGGTACTTCTTGAAATTTACTTACTTTAGTAAGAATTATAATTATTGATATTTATGAAAATAAGCAATAGCCTTTAACGTTCATGAAGTCTGACTAAAAAAGCCAAACATTTATTATACTTAGTGATAGAGATACTTGCCCGGATATAGAGTGATAAAATTACCTTGGTAAAGTTACAAAAATTAAAAGTACCTAAGAAAAGATAGGTACTTCTTGAGATTTACTTAATTTAGTAAGAATTATAATTATTGATATTTATGAAAATAAGCAATAGCCTTTAACGTTCATGAAGTCTGACTAAAAAATCCAAACATTTATTATACTTAGTGATAGAGATACTTGCCCGGATATAGAGTGATAAAATTACCTTGGTAAAGTTACAAAAATTAAAAGTACCTAAGAAAAGATAGGTACTTCTTGAAATTTACTTACTTTAGTAAGAATTATAATTATTGATATTTATGAAAATAAGCAATAGCCTTTAACGTTCATGAAGTCTGACTAAAAAAGCCAAACATTTATTATACTTAGTGATAGAGATACTTGCCCGGATATAGAGTGATAAAATTACCTTGGTAAAGTTACAAAAATTAAAAGTACCTAAGAAAAGATAGGTACTTCTTGAAATTTACTTACTTTAGTACGAATTATAATTATTGATATTTATGAAAATAAGCAATAGCCTTTAACGTTCATGAAGTCTGACTAAAAAAGCCAAACATTTGGCGGGATAGATATCCATTTCACCGGCATAAAAAACTACTGGGAAAAAAGGCGAATTCAAATTAATAAAATTATATATCATTTCATAATTTTTCAAATTGATGAAAAATATATAATTACTCTTTGTACGTACAATGAGCCACAAAAGTAGCACTCATTTTTCAAAATTGTTTAATTGATTTATGTCTTATTAATAGGGTTTGCGGATAAATGTTTCGGATAAAAGTTGTTCATTATACATATGTCAGAATATATAAATTGACATTATATACAATGTCGACGCATTCTATAGAATGCAAAATTTGTAAGGCAATGTACATAAAGTTGTCTTATTTCATAGATTGACTAGGCATTCTGTATAATACCGATTCTGCCAGTGGCAAAGTATAAAACATATTTATCTGTGATAAAGGTATTTGATGGGAGAAGCAAATCTCGTAAAATTGAAGTAGGAGGGGGAGCATAATGGACCATAAGGTCAAAGTGCAATACTTTTTAGACCCGAAGATATATCTGTCTTATCTATTTAACATCGTAACGTAACTTCACACATTTTAAATAGTTTTGTTTTCTATGCCGCAGCACACCGCGTTTAAGTAACATACTAAATTAAAAAAAAGGTAAGTAATTTAATATAATGATGATTGTTCTCTAAAAATTATTGAAATTAAATAAGGTAACTATTACAACCGAGTGCTACCATCTTTCACTTCAGCGGTCGGTCATACCCCGAGTTGGTCGGATTTGCGTGTTTTTTGAACCCCGCACTAAAAGGCGTTCTATATATTTGAGATAAAGTGTCAAATTAATGAAATTAAATAAGGTAAAATTATTACAACTGAGTAATACAATCTTTCACTTCATCGGTCATACCCCGAGTTGGTCGGGTTTGCGTGTTTTTGGGCCCCGCACTAAAAGGCTTTCTATATATTTGAGATATAGTATCAAAAATTATTGAAATTAAAAAGCTAACTATTACAACCGAATACTACAATCTTCCGATTGCAGTAATTTTACGATTTCAACCTAAAAAAAGGTAGGTCTCGTAATGTATAATTATTTATTTTGAACTTTGAAAAAGTGATTTCGGGAATATATACAATGCCTAGGCATTATATAAAAGGTAATGTGTAGAAAAAAGCATTTGTTTTATACTTTGACGAAATATGAATGACATTTTATAAAATTCCGAGGAATTGTATAATTGACAGATTTACAACTTTGCCGCTAACACATAACTAAGAACTTTTAAGGCAGAAATAAACTAAATTTAAAAAAAACAATGCTTTTATGCCTATAGTACAATTAACTATTTGAGCTACCAATTTGCATATTTTTACAACCACTAACGCCGCGCAGTCAATTTAATTACCCCGACCACATACTTCGCCTGCTGCTAATGGATGAATTGGCCGCCTTCTTAGGAACATATTGAGCGTGTTTGGAGCAACTTAATCTTTAGTTTACTAAGTATATCTAACTTAGCTTTTTGCCAGGACACTTGAGAGATACTCAGAAACATAGATTATGACTTTATTTTGGTGCTGCCCTATGGGGAGATTTTCCCCTAAATTGAGTGGGTTTAATAAAGCCTTGTAGAAAATCTAGATAATTTATTCTTGGAATTGTCGTTTTTTTTAATTTTCGTATTCAAGTTGAAACTAATGAATCAGAATACAAAATGTTTTTTTACTCGATACACGATGACATGCATTATTTCATAATATTAAATAAACTAAATTAAGGGGGAATTACTACTGACAAGTTTGTGATTGTGTCTAGAGAGAAACACGCTGAACTTCGATGATCAGAAGTAATTTTTTTTTAAACTGACTTACTTAGTTTACTAAGAACTATGTTGTTCCAAACACACCATTATTATCTTAGATTATATATAAATAAATATTACACCTTGAATAATTTTCAATAACTTTAATTTGTATTTAAAAAACGAATCTTAAAAATTATTAAGTTATTGACTATTCATTTATCACATCATTTATATTATTATCATTTAAATTAAACGCTGGTGATGTTTGACTATCCTCTAAATCATTATCGTATGATGATTTTTCAAAATGTTCTGGTATTTCCACTAAACCATTTTCATCTGCTTTACCAATTATATCACATATAATTGGCGATTCAACACCAAGGATATATTCACAATACTTTGGTTCTAATAAATACAGTTGAACTGCTCCTGGGCTCGATGAATTTTCTAAACATTTTAATTTTACCTATAAAAATAATTAATAAATGTATTATTTTTTGTCTTTTTACCCAGTCAGAAGGATTTACCAATATTCGTATTTTTCTATAAAATGGTAGAATTTTGAGGTTTAACCAATTGATATTGGTAAAAGCTCCAAACATGGAGAAATCAGTTTAACTTTTATTTATTTTTCAATATTAAAACGATATAGTAAAGCTCCACACAGTTGTGTAATAAAAAAGGTAGATATATCATAAATTTTGATCATTGATCTTTTATATAATTAGGAATAGATATGACGGTCTTAAAAAATTTAACCGATTTTACTTTTAACAAAACGATAGATCCAAAAAGCATACGAAAATTATTAATTTATTTTAAAATATCAAATATAGAGTTTTCTAGTGATTCTCTATATTTTTCTATTGCTATTAAAAATTTGGTTTAACCAGGCATTATTAGTTATTCAGTCATGGTACGATACTCGATCAGTGTCCACTGTGCTTTAAAACTATTTTATAAATTTGTTTACCTCAGTTTGTCGAGCTTTTCCAGTTTTATCACAAATTGTTCCACCAGAATAAAAATGAGACAATTGTTTACGTTGAGCTAAAGGTTTTGGTCGTTTATGTGGATTTTTTTGAAGCCACACTAAATGTGTTCTCTTATCGAAACGTCCTAAATTTAATAATGTTCGTGATCCATCTTTTTCAACATGATATTGTTCAATATATCGACCATAACAAAAATCATACTTCCACCACCCAGTTCCCTATAAAGTATGTTAATAAATGATAATATTATTAAATTTAAAGACACTTTATATCAAGATAGGACATTTGTAGGTGACGACGTTAAAGTCATCAATATGCATGCTAATATAGCCAACCCCACTACCATGTTCAACACTGAATTTTGAGCAACATATACACCGTATATATGTGACCTGTATACACGGTGTAATCTTGAAAACTAGCAATTGGGGTATCGAAATTGCTACATCGTATATATAAGTTACAAATAAAAATTATCTGTAAGTTTGTTTCTTTTCCTTTTTACATATAAATTCACATCTCTGTTAAACTTACGTTGTTACAATTTCAATAACCCAATGGCTAGTCTATAGGATTCCATCTTGTATATAGAGGTCAGTTTAATTTTATGATACACAAATCCAATGTTACAAGATCTCACATAAACATACTACATATTTTTAACCTTTTGGAACTCTTAAAAAAACCTCACCTGTGTTTGTCTTTAAATTTGTATTCTTGATAAATTTCTATATTGTGCTTATTTATTGAATATTTGGAACACAACAAAATCTTACAAAGCAGAATTCTTTAAGCTGTACTTTCACATTTCGCCTCTTATATTATAATCTTACTTTTAAACATTATTCCTTTCTATTAACAGATGAGGTTATACCACGGACGTATATAAAGGGGGAGGGGGTCGGAGTCTTCCTTAATCTACGCAAAAACGTTCATATTCCCCGAATTTAAAGGTACTTAGAGTAACTATCATTTGGCCGCAGCTTTACTGCCTGCGATAGGGAAGATATGTTTATGTAATTTTCAATTGATTGATTTTATTGGTGTTTAGAGCTATACTTTTTCTATGGCGTGAAGTCACAGACAAAAACTTGCTTACTTTTGTGCAAAGTTTACCCCCCCCCCTCTCCCACTGTTAAAGCTATAGCTACGCCCGTGTGTTATACTTATCTAATATCGAATCCTACATATTACATACTATTTTATATATTTATAACTTATATATATATATATATAAATATATATATATATATATATATATATATATATATATATATATATATTTTAAAATTTATCTACTCATTATTTCTTAATAAAGACATTACCCCGTTTAGACAATTCTTGCCCAATAAAAAACTCTCTACAGGTGATGTATCCGATATACCAGTATCAATTTGTGGTACTTTAGCTTTACGTGTAGTATCGTCTAGTTCATCAATTGGTCGTATTTCTAGACGTACGCGAGCTTCACCACCCTGAAATTGAAAGAATTAAATTTGAAATAACACAATTTTAGATTATTTGTATGATTATTTATTTAGATTATTTATATGAAACTAAAATAAAAATCGAGTGCAAGAGGAATAATGTGTTCAAATTTTCAAATATGCAATAGTCTTATCTAATTTGCACTTCTATTCAACGAGCTTTTTAAAATAAATAGTGTTTACATTACATTATAAATCCAACATAAAGTGACTTATACGTTACCAAAATACAAATTACGAGCATTGCTATTATCTTACAAGGCATATACTAAATATTTACAATTAAAGTTTATCAAAATATCGGAGATATAATTTTAATGCTAAGGGATAATTATAGATAGACAACAATTAACAATAGAAAATAAGCGCTAGTTAACTTACACATTTACCTACCTAAAAATTATTATTTGGAAATGTCAATAATATCTTAAACTTAGCTCTTATAACTGTAGTAACAGAAAACAAAATTTCGTTATTTCTAATAATTAGTTGTGCCTTACAACCATTCACGCGTATCCTTTTTCTCATCAATGAGCAATCAATCAATTCGATTTAAAAAAAATTAATTCAAGGTATGAGATGATTATTGAACATACAAAACAACCCTCAGAATTCAAAGTGAATTTCCCAATAAAATTAGACATATGTTTGAATCTAGATTATGACCTATCTCTATACCAAATTGGATCAGTAATTTATAAAAAATAATAAAAATTAATAAACCAGTCATCAGAGCCAAAAATTATTTTTGCATCAGAATACATTGTCTGATGTATTCTGACTAATCTGGTTAAATTTACTAATCTAAACCTTTAAAAAAAATTATGTATAATCAAGGTCAAAGGTCATTTTTTCAGTTTTTGTTTCAGCACTTTGATATGGTTCATTTTAAGGAGAAACGTGTGGAATGCATTTACAAATTATTAATACAAAAAACTGAACTCACTGACAGGATTCTGTGAAACAGCATAAAATGTGAAAAAAGACATTTTATTACCATTTTCGCCAAACTTTTTGGCGTTGTGAGTGGAAGGAATTTTTGTGTGTAGACTAGGAATTGGTAGGATCTGCGTCTGCAGCCGACTCTGATAGGAACTATGCCGATATTCATCTGGAGTTCGTGAAGGAAACTGCTGAAAACCTTCACAAGCATAGCCGGTTACTTCATTCTTCTCCACACGCCGACAGTGTCAGTTAACCGCCCCCTTTTTTTCTTTCTTAATAATTGACAAACTGTCGATGTGGGGATTCGAACCATATAACCTCCCAGTTCCAAGTAGACATAATGCCTTAAACCGCTCGGCCACTTGGACGGTAAACTTTTTTAAATTCCAGTCGTAAAAACGCACAGGACTCAATTTAAAATACACAATTCAAGAAAAGAAGGGAACGATTCGGGAGTTTGGGACTCTTTCAACCACTATAACTCCAGTTCAATTCCTTCCATTAATACAAACGCATAATTTATGTAATTTAAAAAAAAAGACGATTCAACACATTTTTTCTTAAAATGAACCGTTTCAAAGTTAAGGAATGAAAAAATATTACTTTTGACCTTGATATTACGTACAACCCTTGGAATTTATGCAAAATTTAACTACTTAATTTTCCAATTCTCCAATCCTCATACATATAATGTGTAATTTACATGTATCTACAATTCATGTAAATTCAAATCGTTATCGCATTCAATAAACATAATAGGTAAAGTATATTCTCGATTAACGCTACACTTCATATTTATTGTAAAATATTGTTGTCGTTGTCTTCCAATATTTGTGCATAATTTTAAGTAAATGTGTTCAATTAAACTATCAAGATTTAAAACTAATAATGGATTATTCTATATTGAAACGCATATGAAGGTAGTCCAACATAAAATCACTTTTCGACAATTTTTGCTCATTTTTTTTTCACAGGCTAAAAATAACGTTTTCTAATGAATCTCGAAGTTTCAGAATTTTTTTCCATTTAGACCGCGAGATAATTAATAACAAAGTAATAATTCTCTCTCATTAGGAGCTTGCTTCTAATGCCCGCCCAACTATTATCTGTTGTAATTAAAAAAAATACTCGACAGAACTTAAAAAAAACTAGGAGAGTAACGATGCATTTTTTCGAAAACCAAATCAATAAGGTACAAATAAATTATCAAATTTTAAAAACTAACATCAACTTTTGATGCCCATTGTACAACATATAGTACACTCCCGTTCATAAAAATTGAACCAGTTGAATATATATATATATATAACTAAATATATGTATAATATTACATACAGTAATACTTAGAATGTTTCAACTGGTTCAATTTTTATGAACGGTAGTGTACTATATGTTGTATAATGGGCATCAAAAGTTGATGTTAGTTTTTAAAATTTGATAATTTATATAAATATATATATATACGCTTAGAATATGACTTACTGGTTCAATTTTTATAAACGGGAGTGTACGTTGTATCATAAAAGTTAAAACACTATAAATGTTAGTAACTATAATTTCCTCTGAAACGATTATGGATTGTTCGGTAGCCCCAAACTATCCCAAGTGAAATCTGGACATGTAGGACCCTCTTATAAGCTTTTTCCTAGTTTTAATATACGCATATCTGATTGGTAAATTGAGATAACTGTGAATTTCTCACCAGGATAAAATTGAAATCGTATTTTGAAAAAAATGAACACATTTACTGATTTTGCAAATAAAAAAAATAACAAACCTTATCCGTATCTACTTTGAAAACAGCAAATACTTTCTTCATTTTGTCATCCTAATTAAAACAAATACATCAATAAAAACATATCTACATAAAAAATATAATAGCTACAAAACTAAATAAAAATAAAGTTTTTCACTCAAAGCTTCATGTTATCAAACATTCTACAGATCACTGCAATAAGTTTATCATTTTTTAACGTATTGGATCACGCTCAAATCAAAAAAAAATCAAGGATAACAATCATTGAGTTTAATCAATTATTTTACATTTACATATTCTATGAAATCTATTCTATTTTAATCCTAAAAATAATCGAAAATTAATTACTTTATGTCTTTTAGTTTAGTTATTAAATTTCCTTTCAGATAATTGGGCTAGCATGTAAAAATTTTCTAATATCACTAATATTATAAAATGCGAAAGTTTGGATGTTTGTCATACATCCAATAGTTTTGGCATAAATACGGGCGCGATGCAGAAGAAAAAATAATATATACAATAAATTTATAAAACTGGAGCATTTCGTAAAAATAAGACAAATTGTATTTTATAAAGATAATTTCACATAAAAGTCATAAAATTCGAATAATCATTAAAATCAATAAATTATTACTAAGTTTTAAGTTACGCTCAGGGAAGCGGGTGAATAACGGTCTTCTGGGAAATGGATATATAACGAGAATATAAATATAAAATTTGGAGTGATTAAGGATCTAAAAATCCCTACACTTTATCGAGTTAACCAGACCAATTTTAATTTTAAGTGTAACTGAAAACAAAAAATTTTCTTACATAAACTCCATTTCATGTCAACAATACGCTCGCGTGTATTGTTGTCATGGAAATGGATACACTCACGTAGACCTATATCACTTATTTGTTTTAAACCGTTACAAACTACATATAAACCAAACAATTCATTATGTAAAAGCTACGTAGACTAAGCTAATTTCCTTAGAGGATTGAAAGAACCTCTGTAAATAATGGAGTTACAGAAAATATGGTTGGTAATAAATTGTAGTAAAATTTATTTACTACCACTTTACTTATTACAAATTTTTCCATTTTACTAATATTAAGAAAGAAATTCAAAATTTTGTTTCCCTGTCTCTCTCTCTAAATCCCTAAGATCTACTTAGGATCGATTGACATTCGAAGAAATTGATTGAAATTACTTTTGAAATGAGAATGAAAAATGTAATGATTTCAAATTTATTTTCAAATATTTCTAATAAGCTAAATAAGTTTCTAATCAGTTGAAAATGGTAATTTATCCTTAAAAATGGGATGAAATATAATAGTTTTTTGTGGTAGCGAAAAGTCCACCAAGAATTACTTTGTAGGGATTTTTACTCCTTGAAAATCTCTACACAACTAGAAAAAAACCCGGTGATCTTTAAACGTCTGAACAGTTTTTCATCAAACATAGCCAAAAACCATCTCGAATTCTCAAAAAAAAAATCACATTGAAATCTTTCTATGAAACCTTTGTCTGTCTGAAGCATCGAAGCTCCCAAACGAATGAACCGATGGTTCTTAACGATGTTTGATCGTAATCACTTCAATGTGTAATTTCTAATTCTATTTATTTATGCTTAAACCTGATCCGTGAAATTAAATTTGAACATGACCCAATCTGTAACAGGCAAAAATGTTTCATAACAATTTTATTATGTGAACTTATGTGCATATTTGTGCGTGCAAGCCGTTTAAATTATATTCCATATCAATTTAAAAGAAGAGTAAAGCATAGTTTTAAATTGGAGTTTAACAATATTTAAATAATGATATTGTGTAAAAGCTTAAAAGTATAATTATACATGTAAATTTTAAAAAATCTAGACGTTATCCGATTGTCTTTTGTTCTGTTTACAAGTTAGAACAGTACATATGAGACGCACTCGACCAGGAAATTTTTAGGACTGACGATTTTTTATACCCAGTATATATAATAATTATCTACAAGCCTATATTAAATTTCGTCTCGACTTTGTAACGGTTGAAAATATTGATCGCAGAAAAATTTATGATACAGGTGTTCATAAAATTACCTAATTCGTTCATTTCCGCTTGCCCCTTCGTCTGTCTGCCCGTAGACACGATAAATCAAAAACAAAAAGAGATAACGAGCTGAAATTTTGTGTGTATTCTAGAGCTAAAGTGTAAGATCTAGTTCGTGAATGGGCATAATCAGACCGCCCCACTTGGCGGGGAAAGGGTGTTGGTAATATTCATCTTTGAAACCGTAAGGCATAGAACAAAAATTTAAAGCCAAAAAGTGTTTCTTTAAATAAAATATAAACATTTATTTGAAACTATTTTTCAAAAACTCGGTATATACCGGATATTTAAGAAATTAACTCAGTATTTTGTTATTTTTACTTGTTTAAAATTGTGTTCAGATACATTATTTACAGAAATCGATTGAACCGTTTAGTAGTTATGAAGGAATAAATAAACTCATCCAATTAAATACTTTTTTCCACAGTTACTTAATTTGAGTTTTTTAACTCCTCATAACGATCAAACTTTAAATCAATTTCAGGAAATGATCAGTAAAGTTTGCATATTATTCTGAATTACATAAGATCCACGACGTTTTAACAGAACTCAAATGGCCCTCGTATTGCTTAAATTTATAGTCAAATTGATTATAACTTGAAAACAAATATTGGACAACAAGATTCTACTTCTTAGATTATAGACTAAGAGCTGGCTCCATAAAAGTGAACTGATCGAACATAGTTGTGATTTTTTCTCATAAGTTTTCAATGATATCGTCAAAGCAAGAGCAACATTTTGCAGAAGTCTCATTGGACGCAAAGAGTGTAGGTGGGGGGTCAATCGTGTAGAGTTTTGAAGAAAAAAAAAACGATCGAACATAATTCTGAAAATTGGTGTAGTATTACATTTTGAAAATAGAAATTGAAAGAAAATGTTCTGTAGGTTGAGGCCCAACCGCTCCCAGAAGCGGTAAAGTAGTTAACTCAAATTTGCAGAACTATGTTTACTGCAAGTTTACCATACAATTAGACTTTTCAAAAATTTGCAGAAGTTAAAAGTGAGACTAAATGATCAAAAAATTTACTTTCGCAAAACATTTTTATGTTTACTATGTTGTCTACTGTTCACTTTTATGCAGCCAGCTATTAGGCCATTATTTTTATATGTAAAATACACTTCTTAAGTTTGGTTCGTTTCTCCTGATTCATTTTGTATAAATAGACTCCATTAGAATTAAAGTAAATCATAATTAGAAATAAAAATAAATATATTTTGTATATATATTTTTTTATTTGTTATAGGAAAAAAATGTTGAAATTGTAATTATTGTTGTTTGTTATTAAGAAATCTATTCAATAGATACTTGAGGACACGAAAAATAATTGTAAAACAAATGGAAGATTTTATAAACATTGGTAACCATAAATTTCTCGTTCCTTCATATGGTATAACTTGCTTCAACTTTGTTAACAAAGAATACAATATTAAAAATTCATTATATTTTACGAAACTCTGAATATTAAATCCTACATTCTAAAGCTATGCATTACTATTAAAAAAACAACTAATTTATTTATTTTTCATTCACTAAAAATAAATACGGTTATAAGGTAGCTATCGAACTAATTTTTACCAATTACATTGCCATTTAAAAGCTCATAATTATTTTCAATATATTCGCTACGAATTTATAAGCTGAGATTCCAACATATTTTATTGACATAATTATTAAGACATAACAGTATTGATAATAATTAAGAACAAAGAAAAATTGTAGAAAATTAACTAGATTTGTATCGACCAGAAAACTAATATTTATTAAATCCTAGACGATAAAGAGAGAGAGAGAGAGAGGGGGTATAATCACTCTTACAGATTCGGCTGTACGTGAAGCATTAACATTAGTTACCAAATAGAACAAATATGTTATGTTAGAAATAATTCAAATCGAAGTAATGAAATGGTAACCTGGCGTAATATATGTACCAGTTCGTTTTCTTAGAGAACTATAAGCTGCAGTTATTAAATCAATTATTTTTTTCGCAAAATTGGGCAAAAATTCGACAACTAATTGTTTACCGCTTCTGTCCCCTTTATATAAGGGACGCCAATTTCTTTGGAGAGAGAAAACTTCATAACTTTATTAACGCCAAAAAATATCAAATTTGTGAAAAAAATGTAGATATTTGCAAATTTTGCTTTATACAAAATTTGCTTTAACTTTTGTTCGACACAAATCAAATACTAAATTTTGAAGAAAGAAATTTTGCTGTCGACTATACACAAAATTTTATTTATTGAGGTCGTGCAATTGGGGGTACACGTTAAACGGTTCGCGGGCGCCATGGTACCCAACTGGCGTTAGAAGGTACCTATTTTGGAAGAGATTCTCTAGAGGTACCTATTCTTTTTTAAATTTCAAAAGGTTAAGACTAATTTTTATGAAGATTTCAATTAGTTTTCAAACCTTTCAAATGTTTCTGTCTTTATTAATTAAAGAGAATAAGTCTGTGCGAAAATCAGTATCATTTCTTTGTTTAATAATTTTCAAATTTTCTGATTGAACTTTGTTGTCTCTTGTTGCTAAACGGTTTAAACACATTTATCGATAACTACCTTAATCTGTTATTAAATTAAAATGCAAATTTAAAACAAATTAACACATACAATTGTACGCAGATATTACAGTATTCGTAAAAGAAATTTTTTTGTTTAATTTACCGTAAGTTTGCTTTGTTGACGTAATTTAATACTTTCTGCTTCCATAGCAAGTAAACTTTTAGGTTTTTTAGGATTTCCATCTAATGGTATGCAATTTATCGCATTCTCCTCAGTTTCTTTGGGCTTATATTTTGGATGACCACACAGTAATGGTGTTAAAATTATTACTTCATATTCACATGTTGACGTTTCTTTCAGAGAATATACTTCATGCTTTCCATGTGGCACACAAACGTAAAGAATTTTTGTAGAGCGTGGTTTGTTATTTAAATCACACAATGTACCCCCTTCCATTGTTACCTCAAAGTAAGGTAAAAATGCACCTTCAATTCGTTTAGTAGGGGGTTCATTTTTGTTTCGATCGATTTTAGCAACATCTTCCTTTAACTTTTCAATAATCTTTAATTGCTCACTTTTTTCCCATTGTCCTAAAAAATATTCCTGTACCTTGACCGTTTTGCCTTCACGATCTTCATGATATTGTCGTATATATCGACCATGGCATATTTCATACGTCCAATATGATTCTAAACGAAATGTACACATATTTTGTGTAAATAAAGATTTTAATAATTCTATTGGTGAGGGGCCTTCATAAAGACCTGCATCGTTCATTTCTCGTCGTTCCAAATGTGGTAAAAAACATTTATATTTTTCATTTTGGGCAGTCTTTACAATCATTTGTTCTTGTTGCTCTGAAGTTTTCTGCAAAATATAATTTTTTTAAATATTATTTCAAACAATCACACAACCTGTATATATAGACATTTAAAAACTTATTTGCTAACTTATTCACAAACAATTGCGAATTAGTACAGGCAACTAACCCATACCAAGTAAACCTCGGAGTTTGAACTTAAAAAAATAGCTTGAAAAACACTTCATTAGAACAAAAAAAACATGCACGTGTGAATAAACACTTTTAATTTAAGGACAAGCTTTTTATTTATATTCTTGATATTTTGAATTGTCAATCTTTGAGTTTATTGAACAAGTTATAAGGACAAATTTGGAATATCTTTCTTAATATTTGTAGTATGGAGAAAAATTGATCATAAGTAAAATTTCAGAAAATACATTTTACTATAATTTATCATCTGACTATTTTTTTCTGATACTATAATATTAATAGAAATATTAACGATTTTAATAATTTGATGTTCATTATGATATCTTCCGAGGGGAAAATGTACTTACAACTAGTCTACGTAACTCGTACGTGATTAATTTTTTATCAGTAAACTCCAACAATTAAGATAATATCTAGGAAATAAAAAACTATCACGAGTGGCATTTCCCAATATATACCCGTAGTTTAAATTCAACCCTCCTTACGATCGCACAAAGTCTGATTAATCCAGGAATTTTTTTCGCACAAAAACATTAATCGTACTATATATATATATATATATATATATATATATATATATATATATATATATATATATATAATAATAAAATACAAAATTTGAATGAATCGCTAGCTGTACGCAGTAAATTTCATAGTATTAAAAACATAGTTTAAAAATTTTATACCATTATGTGAATTCTTGAACAAAATATGTAAAGAGCGAAAAAGGAGATATTATCATTTCTTGGATGAATAGTTTAAATGGTGAATACTTCATTATTCAATAAAACAAATATTTGATATTTTCGTAATATTCTTATTTTGACTATAGTTTCGCAAACACTGTTGCTTCTTCAGATATTATATGTTTTCTGAAGAAGAAATAGTGTTTGCAAAACTATAAAATACAAATATTATTACGAAAATTTCAATTAATTGTTTTATTTAATAATTTTAATGGATTTTCGTGTTACTAGCGACCATCCAATAAAATAAAAGGTGTATTCTATTATAATTCGAAGACAAAACGAGATATCGAAAATGTTGATTATTTATATTTTTGTTTATTTAGTAGAGCTCGAACAGAATCAACCATCAGAAATTGTCACCCAGGAAATGATAATATTGTCTGGGAAAATGCTATATTGAAGTTTTTTACATTAGTTATACATCACAAGAAAATCACTGAACTCGTCTAACTAGAAATGACAATTAAGTTTATTTTACCCTCTATACCTACTTATCTAACCCAGACTTGAATTTTTACGAACAAAACTGAACGAAAATCTACTTTGAACTGAGTTAGAGATTTATGAGACTAGATTTTCCTTGTGTTCGTGATAATCTAGAAAATTAAATAGTAGTGCCACTTTCGTTTTTGGCCTAATTGATATCTATTGTCGTAAATTTCAATATCCTAGCACTTTCTGTTCTTGGAATATTTTGTTATCAGTGCAGTACTTAGTAGTTGCATATAGAGGTAAAAATATTATCTGAATATGTATTTTACAAATTACCAAAAGTTCATCTGTTAAGTCGCCAGCCCAATTTAATTTAAATAGAACAGAATCGTCCAATCCATGATATTCAATGCAGATACATGAAGAAGTGATAAAGAGAAGCACCACTAAATAATCTCGTATTTTAAAAATATTGCAATGATACATTTTCTTGAATCATTAGTAACACACGTGGCGTAAAATTTTTTAAAATTTTAATAATTTAACGTTTAATGATATCGAATCATTATTTGTATTTGTCAGTCATATTGTTGACGTTTAACCAATCCTATTTAACTTCGTAAACACTATCAATTAATAAAGGTTGTTTTTCATGAGCACTTAAATACGTAAAATTGATCAAATAAACCGTATATGTATTCACCACTGACCTCTATATAACCAAAGAATACAATATACATAGAAGCGTATAAGTACGATTTTTGTGTAACCTAAAATTTTTAGTATGTATGCTGACCACTAGATGACAATAGCTTTTTGATTTCGGTATTTAGTGCCATTATCAGCACAACCAACTGTACTTTGGCAGAACCTAGTACCAGTTGCCCGGATCACATCGAAGCGGGGATGTACTTCAAATTTATATTAAAAGGGAATCCACCAATATTGATGAAATTTTTATGAATTTTTAGAATTAATTAATCAAAATTTTTTAATTTTTTTTACAAGCTGTATAAAATATTAATATTGATCTTTAAAACTCCATACCAACCCTCTACACAAAAAATAAAACAATCACTATTTATATAAAACTAGCTGTACCCGGCACGCGTTACACGGCGCTTTAAGTAACGCTTCGCGTGTTTAAACTTTTCTTCTATGTCTTACCATTATCGAAGGAGAAATTTTCGGGGTTGAGGTAAAGTATATTTTTTGGCAGAAAAATATACTTTAGAATAGCGGGTGCCCTTTTCGGGCACCCGCTCAATTCCCCAGTTTCATTGTAATCGGATGAATGGGATAGACACGCATACGCCACAGACAGATAGACAAACATTCATTTATATACCTGGGCCTGGTGGAGGGCAGCAATACCTACAATTTCCTTTCAGTTAATTTTCTTTTAAAACGAAAGGCTATGTATATATATATATATATATGTGTCTTGTAAATTATACACATAATATTTGGAATCGTAAATAAATAAATTATTAAAGTTGAAAAGAATTTACTTCATTGAATAAACTAACCCGGGCAAACCGTTACAATATATATATATATATATATATATTTTGACAAAAACGTGCGCACTCATGCCATCGATTTGACAGCCGATTTTTTCGAAATATATATCAGAGTGTGAACCAGTCAACATCTTAAAATAATACTCTTGAAATTACAAGTCTTGTAAATTATACACATAATATTTGAAATCGTAAATAAATAAATTATATAAAAAATATATATATATAAGGATATATATATATAATGGGAAAAAATAGATTGCAGGTGTTTACAACAATTTCAATAACATGATGAATTAAAAAAGTACTTTTTATATTTACCAATAGTATTTACATTAATGAGTTTTTTTATAATAACAAAATTTGTATAAAATATGACTAGTTTTAAATTTTCTATTAATTATAATAAAAATGATTAATTCGATTTTCTACGACCATATTGTAAAACTACAGGTTTTCCTTTTAATAAATATCCATTAATTGCTTTCAAGGCAATTTCTGCATTTTTTTGACCTAAATAATACACCAGTTTATTAAAAAAATATAAATTTCATAATACTGCTTTTAATTACTTACTGGGAAAAGTAATAAATGCTTGACCTTTCATTTTTCCTCCCATTATTTTATAAATAATCTTATTTTGACGTTCTTGATGGAAATTTTCAAATATTTCGGTCAAATCAGTGTCCTTAACGTCAGTGGATAAATTTTTAACAAATAATACCTAGAAAGTATTAGAAATTATCAGTATATTTAAATATAGTGGTTTGGGTGTCTGATTATTTGGTACTTTTGACCTATTTTTACAAAAATTGTAAAATTTTGTTTTCTTGTTCAAATCTTAATGATGAAAAACTAATCACGAAAACTTTGATAAAAATCATAGACTGCCAGGGTCGGACTGGGCCGAAAGGGTCCGGGTGGCTCCCCACAAGCCCGGGACTGTATAATGGTAGATGGGATACTATCGGAAAATAATGAAATATACAATGTATTAATTATCACCGATATATATTATTAGGAAAATATAGTTCCAATTACTTATAATATAACAAATCGGAAGCTAGCCAATCAACATTTTTTTTTAAAGAGGAGAAGTTTCAACTAAGCTGTCAATATAATCAACGAATCCAACAGTTCTTGCCCCAATAGAGAGCGAAGCCTCGTTTTAATGCGCTTCAGCGCTGAAAATCGTCTCTCACAAGTCACTTGCGTGAACAAAATTGTGAGAATTACACAATATGCAACATATAAGGTGGTGTACATGCTGATGAGCATGTTATATTGTGATAAAAGTTTACATGCACATGGTATGCAAACAACTTCAAAATTTAAAGTTTTGTTCTCTCATTTACAGTTTTTTAAATGAAATGTAAGCGTGGTAAACAGGTTAATAATAATCTATGAGTTTAAATTTTTGCTTACAGGCAAACTATTAAAACCACTGACCTCCACTATTTCATATAGGATGGAGGTTAGTGATTAAAACAAAACTTTATATCATAGATTTGACACACGTGAGGGATTTAATTATGAAAAAATCAATTTTTAATTAATGTTAATTGCAGCAGAACTACCCTGGCAGACATTACATTGCCAAATTGTTTATATTGCAATAAGCGTTTTCAATAATATTTCAATCAATTAACGGATGAGGGAAGGTTTTCACTGTCGGATCTTAGACCATTTCTTTACTTCAGAAGAATAAAATGTAATTTAGTTACTATGGCGATACTCAATATTAATTAAAGTATCAAAATATTATTTTATTTTTAACCCGACTTCAAAAAAGGAGAGGGTTATCAATCAGTGTGAATTTTTTTTTAAATAATGTTTGTTACCTCAGAACTCCGTCATTTATTAACCGATTTGGAATTTTTTGTTTTGAAGGGTTTGATTTCAGATTGGTCTAATTGTCACCAAATCGCATTCTGATGAGGGAATCCCATGGAAATCAAGGAAAATCCTTATTTTATATGTGATCACCGATTTCTCCGAAAATTTTTTGTTTGTTTAAAAGGGTATACTCATTCATAATGGAAAAAAAAGAAACTTTTTTTAAAAACCGACTCCAAAAAAAAAGTTTTACAAAAAAAAAACAAAACGCATGTAAAAAAATCTGCTATGAAAAAATGCACTAAAAATTTCACACAAAAAAAAACCTGACTCCAAAAAAAAAAACGGATCAACAAAATGTGCTATAAAAAATGCACTAAAAAGTAAAATATAAAAATTTTTTTTTACAAAAAAAACAAAACCCGACACCAAAAGAGGATCTAAAAAAATCTGCTGCGAAACAATGCTCTAAAAAGTAAAAAATAATTGCGTTATTTATTTATTTCAATTTACTTATAAATATCCACTTTTTTCAAATAAAATTTTTTTAATTTTTAGAGTTGGTGCCAGCCAAGGTTAACAAACATTTAATTTCCCTTTAAGGATGTACCAACATAGAGTACATATGCATACACATATTATCGGCACACAGATACTTACACATACTAACAAATATTTTCGGTAAGGTGATCTGACAACGTTGCTCTGTGTAGACTGAATTAATTTGTTTTGACTATTATATGCGCGTAAGGGGAACTTATTTAAAAGTAGAAGGACTTACTATGGTTTAACTTATTTAAACCATATTTTAATCATATATTTAATACTTAATATTAAATATATGTTTCCTCCCATTCATTTTGAAAATAGACTGATCCACTCAAACTGTGACGATATTCGAGGCTTCTTTACAAATTAATATACTTCTATATACCTATATATTATTTTTGCAATTGTCAACAGCATATATTACCACTGTTTACTTGATGCAACTTGAGAGAGACTGGCGCACAACGTTGTCAGACCACTATTTACCATAAACGGAATGTGTTATAATTGGACAAAAATAATATTTTAATATTTTTGGTTAATCACTTCATCGGTACAATCGCAATAGCTACATTTTCTTCGAAAATTCGCAAAGATACATATTTACTGAATTTTCTTGCTGAAATTTCGAACAACTTACATTATTTGGAGAACCAGTTTCATAATTTTGGAACATTGGAAATTGTTTAATTTCTTCCAAAGACAACCGATATTTTTTAATATGATCCATTGATATTAAGTTACAATTAGATGATGCAACAAATTCTACTCCTCTATCGATATTTTGCTTCTTTTCCAATATTTGTTGATCAATTTTTATCAGGTTCGGATTTAATGGTTCACAAGTATAAATATGTTTAATTTTTTTTACTTTTGTCTCTTCTTTCATATCCCATTTAGAATTAGCTCTGATTTGAACACTATCTATTGTAATATTTTGTTTACTACAAGTTGAATTATCCAAAATTTTTCTAGCTCGCTTACGCCGTTTCTCTATTGTAGGTATTTCTCCATTATATTTTGGAAATATATCATTTTCTAACTGTTTTAAATTATTAATGGGATGATCGAATCCTAGTTTATTGTCTCCACTTAATTGTTGATTACATGATAATGCAAATTTGTATAATTTTGTTTCATTACTATCCGGTTTTACACAAATGCCTAATTCATTAAGTTGTGAAGGTTTAGGAGTCGTGGTACTAGAATATTTTCATAAAATTGCATGATTAGTTTCAGTTTTTTTACTAGTTTAATTTAAAATAAGCTTCAAATTTTTCAAAATTTATGTTTGGTTTTATAGATATGAGAAAAAACAATGATTTTTTGTACTTAAGATTATTTCTATTTAAAAAGAAAGAGAGGGTTGCAAATGAAAAATCAAACTTATTTTTAAAGAAAGTAGCACTTGTAAAGATATCTTACAATGCGAACAAATCTTTGGTTTGTGATGAAGTGTCATTTTTACCCGACTACGACGAAGCAAGGACGAGGGTTATGCGTTTATCAGAATGTATGTATGTTCATCTGTTCCCTCATAACTTCTAAACTACTTATCATAATTTGACAAATGAGGTATCGTTGGAAGCGTCTTAATCGTGCGATGGTTATAGGCTATGTGACGTCAGGTTAAATTGAATTGAAAAAATATTGGCGCCCACTAGAGTACATAAAGTGGTGGAAAAAAAATTTAATGAAAGATGGGGTGTTCGGTATCACATTAAAGAACTTAATTAGCACATTTCAAAAATATATATAAAGTTAGCTGTCGCTCGCGGCTTTGCTTGTATACACTCGATAATTGGGAATAATTTCTAAAATGCAAACCTACACAAAATACATATATAATAAGTTAGTGAAAAGTTAAGAACCCCAAAATAATTTAAATTGAATATGTCACACTCTAGAGGACATAAAGTCGTGAAATAAAAAACAAAATTTTTTAATGATGCCGTGTTGGGTATCAAATGAAAGGGCGTAATTAGCACATTTCAAAAATATATATAAAGTTGCTGTCGCTCGCGGCTTTGCTTGCATGCACCCGATAATTGGGATATAAATTGAATATGTATGTATATGTTAAATAAATAAATAAAATATTTAAATAAAAAATAAGTTCAAAAACTAAAACCTGGCTACTAAAAAATATAGCTATAAAAAGTATGAAACAAGAAAATGTTTTCATCTGAAATTGTTATGTACAAACTATTCAATATTTATCGTCTATTAAATAAACAACTTACACGTAATACATTTTAATGTATTTATACATATTCATAGTGATGTTCAGAGGATAGCCGTGATTATATGCCACTTTGCTCTAAATACTTTTCATACTTTTTTTGTTTATTTATATAGATACCATATTATAGATTCATGTGAACTGCCATCTCTCATGTTGTGTTTAACACAAGTACTATTAATACAATAAGCGGCGTTCCATTTTCAAAATTTTACATTTGATTTGTGCCGAATGCACTCGATTTTCGAATAAATTTATAGTATTTTTAAACAAATTTTTTTGAATAGAGATTATTATTATTATAGCTGTTCTATGAAAACAGGGGCGCTTCGATTTGACCGCGGATTATTATAAAAATCGACGAGAAAAATGGAAAGTAAATAATAAAATATTTCGATATCTCGCTTAGCTATGGATATATATATATATATATATATATATATATATATATATATATATATATATATATATATATATATATATATATATATGCAGGCAGTTTGTCAATTAGGAAAAAAAGGGGGCGGTTAATGGACTAAACTGTCGGCGTATGGACAAGGTTTTCTGCAGTTTCCTTCACGAACTCCGGATGAATATCGGCATAGTTCCTATCATAGTCGGCTGCAGCCGCATATCCTACCAATTTCTAGTCTATATACAAAAATTCCTTGCACTCCACCCACATCCTTAGGCATCACAATGGACCTTATGGTCGAAGTGTAGCCCGTCCAGGGCAGCCTCTACAATATATCTATATATCTAGCTATGGATTATAATGATACAATAATGCAACCAACTACGAAAAATCTCAGAATTTCCAAAGGAATGGCGAACCTTCCCCAACTCGACTGGTAGAACCATGAATTATAACGATACTTATGTCACCAACTACCAAAACCTTTTACAAGACTATGGATTATAACGATAATACTGTACAATTGCACTAAATGTAAAAATTTATAAATTCAATGTCTCGAAAATTAAGCGATATACAAAAATTTTCTTATTAATATTTGTTTGTTTGTGTATACTTTCGTGTCCACATAACGTTGTTTGTCCAAATTCTTTTCGAATACGTATGACAAACTGTAGAAGACTATAGCGTATACTCCGACAAATTTCATTGTCATTGAATTTATTAATTAAATTAAATACTTATATGAAAAAATTAACTCGTCAACCAGGAATCGAACCTCGGGCCTCTGGATAACTAGTCCAGTGTGCTTCCTCTACACCAAAGACGATTGTGATGTGACAGCCAACTCTTTCATATTATTCTAATTTTTTTTAATTTTTTATTTATTAGATAGTATTGTATACTACTATGTGACAGCCAATTCTTTCATATTATTCTAATTTTTTTTAATTTTTTATTTATTAGATAGTATTGTATACTATCTAATAAATAAAAAATTAGAATAATATGAAAGAGTTGGCTGTCACATCACAATCGTCTTTGGTGTAGAGGAAGCACACTGGACTAGTTATCCAGAGGCCCGAGGTTCGATTCCTGGTTGACGAGTTAATTTTTTCATATAAGTATTTAATTTAATTAATAAATTCAATGACAATGAAATTTGTCGGAGTATACGCTATAGTCTTCTACAGTTTGTCATACGTATTCGAAAAGAATTTGGACAAACAACGTTATGTGGACACGAAAGTATACACAAACAAATATTAATAAACAAATCACTTCAGAAAGAAGTAAATACTATCTAATAAATAAAAAATTAGAATAATATGAAAGAGTTGGCTGTCACATCACAATCGTCTTTGGTGTAGAGGAAGCACACTGGACTAGTTATCCAGAGGCCCGAGGTTCGATTCCTGGTTGACGAGTTAATTTTTTCATATAAGTATTTAATTTAATAAAAATTTTCTTCTTTACTTTCGGTTTATCTTGTAGAGTTCTAGAAGAATCCGCGGCCAAATCGTGGCACCACAGTTACCATAGAATACCCATTATTATTACTATTATATATGTCGCGTACTATCGTTTAATTAATTATACATATGTAATTTATTCTGGTATAAACGCCTCAAGGTTAAAAAAGTTTAATCATTAAAGTTTATTTTTATGAATAAGTTAATACCTACCATACTTCAAGTTGATTAGATCGTTTAAGTTCTATTTTTTTTAAAATGCTGTTTAAACGTTCTGATAAAATATTAGGTTCTAAATTTTTATATTTATTTTTAAAAGAATCGTGACTTTTTAAACTATCATTATAAAACTGAACTTCTTCATTGTTCAAATCACAAGAATATAAATGTTCTAAACTGGTTACAGAATCATTAATTTCTCGAAACTCATCTAAATTTATCTGACCAGACGTAAATGTAGTTATTGGTAAAAATTGTGATTTTTGAAATTGTTGTTCTCGAGAAAGTTCTCTAAAATAATTTTTTTAATTTAAATTAGAAATTTGGAGATATATTATTTTATTCAAACATACTCAGATAATTTTATTTTCGTGTTAACTTGTTTTTCCGATAAAGATTTTATTAAACGTTCTCCTTCAGATTCAACATGCTCACTTGGAATGTCAAAACCTTTTCCTATTTTATCATGCAATTTACTTCGTGTATCCTTAATATTAGCCATTTTCTTCAATTAAAATATATAAACATTAAGGTAATAGCTGCCTGCAACTGATACCTTTTAAATCTTTTCACATTTCACTTTGACAGGTGTTGTTTCCAATTGTCAAAATGTTAATTAAATGGTAGCGTTCGTAAGCTGCAATCTCGATCAATTATGATTTAATCTATCATTACATAGCTCCATTCATTTAGCCCCTCATTAACAATAAATCTAATTATTTTTTATCTCAATCGTTTGACGGTCGTTTGATGGTTAATGATGGTTTATTTAAATCGTTTGACGGTAATTAGTTTATTTATAAAAAATTGTTTTCTAATCGACCTAAATTTTTTTTTTTAGCCCCTCAATTACAAAATTCTTGAGATTTTTTTCTTTCAATCGACGAAAAGACGTTTGACGGTGATTGATGGTCTATTATTTTTACTAAAACAATAATATTTTATTAGTTATTCATAATTTACTATATTATCCATTACACACTCCCGTTAGTGCATCCATTTCTCGCTGAGAGAGTTACCTGTATTCGCCATAGAGATAATATATATAGAGTAGGCAAGCCGAGTCAAAAGTTGCCCCTCAGATAGAAAAAGGAAGAGAATCGCGTAGGTTGAGCTATCTCTTTTTAACGACTAATATATAGCATAGAGATAATATATACTCTATAGATATAATTATAATCATTATATATCATAGAGAATATATCGTAGAGAATATATTAGACCACGCATGGCGCTGAGAACGGTGGCGCTCGGAGCGAATAAGCGCGGTATTTTAGTGCAATGGCTCCAGCAGTTCGGGTCTTTGCGAAACCCGAAAAAACTCTTTGAAACCAACGCGAAACGTAAGCTAAAGCGAACCGTAAGTCAGGCAACGCGAAGCGTTGGCCAATGAGAAGCGTTCGTTATGCAAAGCGAAGCGTCAGTGAACCGTACAAGCGAACCGTAAGTCAGCCAACGCGAAGCATTAGTAAATCAACGCATAGCGTTGGTAAACGCAAAGCGTTAACCAACGCGAAACGCAAGCTAAAGCGAACCGTTAGTCACCCAACGCGAAGCGTTGATCAATGAGATGCGTTGGTCAATAGGAAGCGTTAGGTCAACGCGAAACGTTAGTTAATCAAAGCGAAGCATCAGTGATTCAACGCGAAGCGTGATTTCACGTGTAGCGCCAATCAACACGAAACACTAGTTAACGAGAAAGAAGAGAAAGTTAACGCGGAGCGTAAGCAACTCAACGCTAAGCGTTGTTAAACTCAAAGCGTAGCGTATTGATATATATATATATATATATATATATATATATATATATATATATATATATATATATATATATATATAAATAAATATATATATATATACCGATATATATATAAATATATATATATATATACCGATATATATATATATATATATATCGCTACTTACGTGACTTTCTAACGCAGCATCGGCTATTGCTTCGCGTTGATGGACTAACGCTTCACGTTGCCTTATTTTAACGCTTAGCGTCAAAAAACGATCGTTGAATAACTAACGCTGCCAAACCGCTTCAAGTTGAGTAACTACAACTTCGCGGTGACTAACGTCGCCTAACTTTTGTAAAAAAAAAGTATTTTACTGGAGAAATACTTTGGCTGCAAATAATTTTTATAATACTACATAAATGCGTCATGTTTTTTAACTCGTGCCTGATACACCCTCCAATGTCTCCGGTACAAAAGGAACACTACTGACATCTTATTTTTGTCAACTATTTGTTTACATGGAGTTTACGGACTCCTTGTCTAGTCTCCACTATACCGTTCGGACTTCTGACCTCTATATAACTGGACAGATTATGGATATAAACGTGAAATAACGGATCCTAAAATAATAATAACGTCGCTGCCTAACCGCATCAACTAGACAAGGACTAAAACTTTATGTGTGTAGTGGAAATACATGTGGTAGCCACATATACACTAACACACATTCTTATAAAACATACATGCCGTGGAGGCGCGCTGACGCAGAGCTTAGTTCTTGGCGAGTTGAGAAGCAATTCAATTGGGGTTAATGTCGTAACATAGGATAATCCGTAAGACAGCGAACCGTAAGACAGCCAACGCGAAGCGTTAGTAAAGCGTTATGTGCAAGTAAATTACTTTTCGCTGGATATTTTTTATCACAAATATCACACGAATATGGTTTTTCTCCAGTGTGAATTCGTTTATGTGCAACTAAAGCATCTTTCCGTTCAAATTTTTTATCACAAACATCACATGAATGCTTTTTCTCTCTATCATTAACTTTTTTTTGTTGAACTAAACTCTGCTCATCTTCAGCGGTAGATGTTGTAATATGAAATCGTTTATGTATAACTAAATTACCATGATGTGCAATATCGCTACTTACGTGACTTTCAAACGCAGCATCGGCTATTGCTTCGCGTTGATGGACTAACGCTTCACGTTGCCTTATTTTAACGCTTAGCGTCAAAAAACGATCGTTGAATAACTAACGCTGCCAAACCGCTTCAAGTTGAGTAACCACAACTTCGCGGTGACTAACGTCGCCTAACGCTTTCCATGCGCTAACGTTTCGCATTGACCAACGTTTCGCGTTTACCGACTTACGGTTCGCTTAAGCTTACGCTACGCTTTGAGTTTAACAACGCTTAGCGTTGAGTTGCTTACGCTCCGCGTTAACTTTCTCTTCTTTCTCGTTAACTAGTGCTTCGTGTTGAATCACTGACGCTTCGCTTTGATTAACTAACGCTTCGCGTTGACCTAACGCTTCCTATTGATTTACTAATGCTTACTAATGCTTACTAATTTACTAATGCGTTGATTTACTAATGCTTCGCGTTGGCTGACTTACGGTTCGCTTGTACGGTTCACTGACGCTTCGCTTTGCATAACGAACGCTTCTCATTGGCCAACGCTTCGCGTTGCCTGACTTACGGTTCGCTTTAGCTTACGTTTCGCGTTGGTTTCAAAGAGTTTTTTCGGGTTTCGCAAAGACCCGAACTGCTGGAGCCATTGCACTAAAATACCGCGCTTATTCGCTCCGAGCGCCACCGTTCTCAGCGCCATGCGTGGTCTAATATATTCTCTACGATATATTCTCTATGATATATAATGATTATAATTATATCTATAGAGTATATATTATCTCTATGCTATATATTAGTCGTTAAAAAGAGATAGCTCAACCTACGCGATTCTCTTCCTTTTTCTATCTGAGGGGCAACTTTTGACTCGGCTTGCCTACTCTATATATATTATCTCTATGGCGAATACAGGTAACTCTCTCAGCGAGAAATGGATGCACTAACGGGAGTGTGTAATGGATAATATAGTAAATTATGAATAACTAATAAAATATTATTGTTTTAGTAAAAATAATAGACCATCAATCACCGTCAAACGTCTTTTCGTCGATTGAAAGAAAAAAATCTCAAGAATTTTGTAATTGAGGGGCTAAAAAAAAAAATTTAGGTCGATTAGAAAACAATTTTTTATAAATAAACTAATTACCGTCAAACGATTTAAATAAACCATCATTAACCATCAAACGACCGTCAAACGATTGAGATAAAAAATAATTAGATTTATTGTTAATGAGGGGCTAAATGAATGGAGCTCATTACATGGAGTATATTAGCTCAGAGTTCAGACCATAGATAAACCTCCTAGCCACTCGACTTCATTTTCCATAACTTTTCTTTATACAAATCGTATGAGGGTTTGAAAGAAAACAAAAATTATTTGAAAGTTAATATTTTTCACGTAGAAACGATTTCAATTTTTATGTGAAGTGAGCCCCCAACTACAAATCTCAAAACTTTTGCTAGTGCAAATCGTTAGAGTATCGTTTGAGAGAGCACAAAAGTCTCTGGCACAACAATTATTTGAGAGTTAATATTTTTTACATAAAAACGATTTTAATTTTGTGTGCGTGAAGGTGACCCTTCACTTAATTTTTTGTGTGAAGGTCGCCCCCACTTTGCCCCATTGCATTTATCAAAACTTTCTTTTATGCAATTTGTTAGAGAATCGTTAGAGAGTGAACAATAATTATTTGAGATTTAATATTTTTTACGTATAAACGATTTCCAGTTTTTGTGTGAAGGTGGCCTCCACTTTTTCCCATTGCATTTCTCAAAAATTTGGTCACGTGGTATAATTTTGACCGAAACGCCATCTGGATAAAAAGCAGCGATAAAACTAAAAATATTTTAGTTTTAACGCTGGTGTCATTTATTTGACGCTGGAAATGTGAAATCGAACTCGATAACAATCGAGTTCGATTGGCACAATGAAGTCGGGTGACTAACTAATCGGAGATGATGACAGTGACCGAAATAGTTGAAATTAGATTATTTTTAAATTTATCCTTGAACTATCTTTTATCAAATAATATGCAAAGATATCTCAACTTCTAGTTAACTAGTGGTGACTGAGACTGATGTTTATGAAGTAAACGGCTTGAATTATAATAAACAAAATTTCAACAAACTTTTGAGAAAATTTATTTTCTATCCACACTTCAAAAGCTCAGTAGAACGTATCCCATCGAATTTGTTTTTGGTGAACTTAACCAATTTTAGACCACATGGCTATGTTTGAACAACAAACTTACAGTAGGCATTCATCACACATTTTTTAATCGTTTCAAATCGTATATATAAATATAATAAAAATTGCTCAACATACACATAATTAAAAACTATATAATATTTAACAAATTAAATTCCGAAATGGATGATTTATTTGAAGTGATATTTACAAGTGATTCATCTGGACAGTTATGGTCCACCTGTGTTTGGAATCCAACAACTGGCAATTCTTTACATTATTACAAGGGTGGTGGATCTGCGACACCTAAAACAGTTTGTCTAATACGGAGTGATTACATGGTCACAGCAGATTCACATAAACCATTACTTCATATATGGCCCCTAAACCGTCAAGAACAGGTACCACATATGCGTTTTGTCATGCCTAGTAAAGTGAATGTTTTGGCCGTATCACCCGATGGAAACTATTGTTTGGCAGCCATCAACGAACACATATACATCTGGCAAATATCAACTGGCAACTTATTAGCAATGATCAGTCGCCATTACCAAGATATTAACTGTTTAAAATTTATCGATACAGGCTCACATTTTATAAGTGGTGGTGAAGATGGAATGTTAATTGTATGGTCGCTAGAAAATGTTGTATCTGTTAAAAATGGTGTATCACAACGAGATGCGGGTAAATCGGATTCAATTTGTGTGTTCACCGATCATTCCTTACCCATAACAGATATTTGGGTTGGGCATGGTGGAATTCATTGTCGATTTGTGTCAGTTTCGTTGGATCGTACATGTAAAATATACGACTTCGCAACTCAAACTTTATTATTATCAGTTGTTTTCGATGTTAAACTAACAGCTGTTACAATGAATTCGTTAGAAACAACAGTTTTTACTGGTGATGAAGATGGAAACATTTATGAATTTTGTTTGCTAAATCCTCCTCGTTCTACAGAACATTATGTTAATAAAGAGAGTAAAAATGCTGTTTATAAGGAACATACAAAAAAAGTTAATTGTTTATCAGTATCATTAGATAATCTAACACTATTATCAGGATCAGATGACGAACGAGCTCTTCTTTGGCATATTCCTAGTAAAAGTCTTATAAGAACTATCTCACATAAAGGACCGATAACAAATGCATTCTTTTCAATTGCATATAAGAATTTATTCATTGAAGAATTTCATCCTAGTATAGTTTTACAAAATTTCAAAAGAAATTTTGTTGAGACTGAGGGAGGCAACGAAGGTAATGTGATTCAGATTTTAAATGTCGACAATGATTACACAACAGATTTAAATAGTGAATGTTTCAAGGCCATTTGTGATGAGACTAATGATGCATCTAGCAAAGAGGAATACTTACAACAGGAAGTGAATAAATTAAAGAAATTAAATAAAGAATTGTATACATTTGCGTTAAATAATATTGTACAAAAACATGTCCTTATGCAAACCGATGCCAGTGTTTTAACAACAAGGTCTGGTGCATTAACAAGAAAATTTAAGAAAAATAAATTTAATAAATAGTAATATTTTATGTTTGAATGATTTTAGTCTTTGTATTTTTCTCTTGGTTGCATATATTTTCCTAGGCGATTGTATGAATTCGAGTAGTAAAAACTGTACTAGCTCACCCATCTCTCAATTAATTAACTACGATTCTTTACCTTCACCAAACACTACAAATAGTCTAGTGAAATAGTACAAAAACATAAGCTTGTCTCTTAAAAAATCCAAGTGAAGATTTTCCAGTGTAACTATCTTCGTTCTGGTATTATGAAAACGTAGCAAAGTGTCCATAACGAAATTGCGCTTGAAAGAAAAGTTATTACAAGTCTGTCGCGAAAATCAAGTTTTCTCAAATATCTCGTAATCATTCTTTAGCTAATTCTACCCAAAAAAAGATTTTACAAAATTCGCGTAGAACCAATAGCTCTCGAGCGGCTGAGAAAAGTTGTGCATAACGATGCATTCAACTGTTACACCATTAAAAGAGACAAAATTTGTCGTCCATCGTAAATTTTGTAAAAGAGCTTTTTTGCGTAGAATTAGCTAAAAAATAAATTTAATAATCTCTGTTAACGCAAAATAGTTAGAGATTTTTGAGAAAAACTGATTTTGCTACGTTTCCATAATGAAACGAAATAGTAAAGCGAAATTTCCTTATTATGGACTTTTTGCTATGTTTCCATAGTGTCAAAACAAAGAAAATTCCGTTGGAAAATCTCAAGTTGGATTTTGAAGTAAAATAAAATTGAAGTGTGTGTCTATGACTTTTTTCAAACATAAAATTTTATATACACATTGTTATAGGGTTATCACAGATCTAGAAATCCTGTAATAGTCATGGAATTTATTTTGGATCAATCTGAAAATGTCATGAATTTTGTTCATGATAATGGAAAATCTAATTTAGTCAACTAAAAACTAGTTTTGGAAGAGAAAAAATTAGTTATGCAAACTAAATTAAACAAAATTGAGTTTTTGAATCTGATGACGTCATCGAAAATCCAAAAAATGTTTTTTTTAATCTATCTCGGGCATATTTTATCCCATTTTGATGAAATATTTTTTCAAATCCACTAAGGTTTAGTCTGGGAACTCAATTTTTATAAAAAGAAACGAGATATCTCGTTTAGTTATTGAGATGGCATAATCATGGCTGTTTTATTGCAAATTGGTTATCATTAGGCCAGCGGTGACAAACCAATTGCACGCGACAAATAATTCGGGTTCGAGATTAATCAAGGAATTTAGGTATCTGATCGAAATAATTAATTTTTTCGTCTATAGTAACAAAATTTGTTGTGAACCGGTGTGCCTGGGAGGCAACGGACTGTGCGACAGAGATAGGTAGATTTTCCGCGTGTTTCTGACCGAACGGGAAGGAGTGAGCTATGGCGTTACGAAACGCGTGCGACCTGATAGGCTGGTTTTTCTATCTTAACATCTTATTCATCTACTTATGCTTTTCAGAAATAAAACTGTTAACGTTATTATTGCTGAACAAAATGTATATTTCGAGTTACAAATAAAGAGTTTTAAGTTGATAGTATTTAGTTTATTTTTGTTCCCCAAATTAATCACTAAATCAAGATTCTTTGACGGCACGTCATGGCTTCATTAAATTTTTTTTAGAAAATAGGCACGTATATCAATAAAGGTTCGCCATCCCTGCACTAAACTATGCCATATTGTAGAAATGGAAAATTCACCCCTCAAATAGTAAAATTACGCCACTGAATTAATGATTAATTTATACATTTATTCCTATATTAGTAAATAGATTGTATTCTTAATATTGATTTTAACCGTACAACTTTAACCATTCTAATGACATGGAAAAAATCTATACTTCATATTACTGAAATGAGGTCGTACATTAAAACTTTTGTAAAATAAGAAATACATAGAAAACTTTCATTTAATATATGAAAACTATGTTTTATTTTCGATTTTAAATATAAAATTTTTAATTTTTTTTAAATATATTTAATTAAATTAAAGTACAAATTACCAATATAATTATTATTTATTGCTAAAATTACAATACTTCAATTAATATTTCATTCATAAATACGAAAATTATTTTTTACAATTTGTTATTATCCAAGTGCAAGGAATGGTTTTCGTTATTAAAATATTATAATCTATATGTTCGTAAAAATTTTTGATGAAATCGAATATTGTAGATCATAATATTAAAATGATTTAAAAATAAAGAAACTTTTTTAAATTTAACAAAAAATCACATTTATATACTCGAAAATTTGATTTATATTTCAAGATTTTTAGCACCCATTCTCAAAAGCGTGTGTTCAAAATTGTTTTATTTCATATGCATCAATGACTTTTTCCATAATTTTATATAAAAGATATTTAAATAAAAATATAAAACTAAGATTATAATTAACTAGTCCCGTAGTCAGGATTAGGGGGGGGGGTGTTAGGGTAGTTTGTCCAAAAACAAAAAAATATTTGAGTTTTAAATCGTTACAATATCATTACATTTTTTCATGCTAAACATTATAACATCTCTGTGTAAAATTCAATAACAGAGTATTCTTCATTTAAATTAATTTAAAATTGAGACGTATTAAATTTATTTAAAAATTGAAAATAGAAAGAAGTCATTATTGTCCAAAAAAGTTTAATTTCAAATTTAAACCATAGGATGTTTATTTAACGAATTTCAAAGTTATTATTGTCCAATAAATTTTAATTTCAAATTTAAATTAATTTAAACAATAGGATGTTTATTTAACGATTTTTTTTAAATGTTATGTTATGATATGTTTTTTTAAATCTGTTCTGCCTGCAATATTTGTACGATTTTATTTATCAATTATCACACCATACGATTGAAAACATGAGAAAAATCTTAATATATAAACCATTTACAACCGTAAACATATTTATTGATTTGTAATACACTTTTTAAAACTAAGAAATGTTCCACCAACTGTTTTATAAGCTAATAATCCAGTTAAAATTAGTATCACATAAGCAGACGTTAAACTAAGCAAATATAATTCTGATCGATTGACCAATGTTATACACGATACAAACATATGCGATCCAATTACCCATACAAGATGAAATCCATTACGATTATCTAATGCATTAAAGAATATGACACTCCAAAATGTATGCAGTAAAATGAAACTTAATGTTGTTGCAGCTGATGTAATAAAAAATAAATCTGAACCAGATTTCAGTCCCATTGTTCCAGGACCAACGGCATCAGCCAAAACATTTATTAATGCAAATGCACCACTTATTAAACCAAATCCCAAACCACTTACATATGCCAACACATGTTTGTTTTCAATAATTTGAGCACTATTATCTGTTACTTTTTTTAAACCACCTTCAGCTTTTCGTAACACTTTATATATTAAAAATCTGAATAGTTCTTGAAATAATACGGAAAATATCAGTCCAAAAATCAGTTGACTTCGTAATGGTACAACTATGAACCAAACAAGTGATGAAAGTAATAGAGATAGTAACCAAAAAAAACTTGCTGCAATTAAAATAATTATTCGAATCGGATCGTGTGCGATTGTAAATGAAAACATCGCTAATGGTGGCCCAAATGCCAAGAATGTACAACCAAAAAATTCTACAACAGTCATTTTTATATTTATTTTATTCAATTATTGAATATAATATCTTGGCATAATTTATAAAATATAGAGATTATTGTATAATTCGACTTTTAATTGTTTCTCCATTCACTTCTTACGGTGTGCAAATTATTTGACGTTTAATCAGTCATTAATCATTTTTTTGTTGTCTAAAATTTTTTTGAGACAGCTTATCACAAAGAAAAGTTAACCTAACTAATTAATACCATAGATAACTTATCTCATATATGTAGTATTAAATACATGAAGAATAGATATATTAGGAGATTGAACGACATAGGCAATTCGTCTGTTTTTGTGTCCTCAAAAACGTGTAGAGATCATAGTTATTATTTTCGCCACTAGCGGCAGTGCGAATCTGCCCGTACGGAATTATTATTATTATTACATATTAAAATCAACGGTTATCACATCTTACAAATAAAAATTGTAAGTATAAAAATTGTTTAATTTTATAAATGTGAAGAAATGGGACGATGTTGTACAGGGAAACCATAGATATACTGCTATATATCTATGAGTGAAAGGTTGTTTAAGGTTAGGAATGCGTGTCTGCATTTACGAAAGGAATATGGTCTGTAATTACCGGTTTTGTTATCTTCTTTCTTTATCTAATATATGTCAGTTATTGTGTGTGTTCGGCCGAACTCAGAAGTAAGAAATCTTAGTAAGATGTTCTGAGCATCTGAGTCAGCCAGTTTCGGCCAGGACACACTTTCTTTTTCTTCTTAATCAGTGTTGCCAGATATCTCGTTTAACAGTAGATATACTAAAAAAAAGGTAGATATACTAACAAAGCAGTAGATCTACTGTTAAACGAGATATCTGGCAACACTGATTAAGAAGAAAAAGAAAGTGTGTCCTGGCCGAAACTGGCTGACTCAGATGATCAGAACATCTTACTAAGATTACTTCGGCCGAACACGACCATTGTAAACATATATTGTATATTATTATTATTAATTGCAAAATTATCACTATGATTCTTCATCTTTTAATTTATTGCAATTATTAAGAATTCTCTATTATTAATATTTATTTAATTATTACTTGATAATCGAAAACAATTTTTTATTATCTATAAAACTAAGACTTCTTATTAACTGAATGAAAGTGATTTCTTGGCGCCTACATTTAAACATTTAAATTCCGTACGGCACTGAGACCAGTGACCCCTACTGATAAAAGATAGTTACACCAATTCTTGACCGTTTTTTTAACATTACGTTCGCTCTCCTAATATATCTATTCTTCATGATTAAATATATGCATGAAGAATCATAGAGATAATATATAAGAATAGATAAAATATTCTTCATGCTTATGATTCATGCAGCATAGAATAAAACTACGGTATTTTATTAACCCAACTTCAAAGGAGGATGGTTCTCAATTCGTCTGTATTTTTTTTTTATGTGTGACCTCAGAACTCCGTCATTTATGAACCGAATTTGAATTTTTTGTTTTAAAGAGTTTGGTTTCCCATTGGCACCAAATTCCAATGGCACCAATTTCCAATTGGCACCACGCATTCTGATGAGAGGACCCCGGGAAATCGAGGAAAATCCTCATTTTATATGTGATAACAGATTTCTGCGAATTTTTTTTTTTTTTGAAAGGGTATACTCATTCATAATGGGAAAATAAGAAAAATTTTTTAAAAATCGACTTCAAAAAAAATTTTTTACAAAAAAAACCGGCCCCAAAAAAAAAAAACAAAATGCATGTAAAAAAAACTGAAAATCTGTTATGAAAAAATGCACTAAAAATTTAAAAAAAAAAAACGGATGATAAAAAATGTGTTGTTATTTTTGGAGGCGGTGTCAGCATAGAGAAATTCACATAACTTTTGGACACCGCCTCCAAAAATAACAATAATTGTACATATATATTTAAAAATTTTTGCTTAGGTGAACTAAAATTGGCACAAGAATATGCAATTATTTTTTTACTTTTTAGTGCATTTTTTGTTATAGAATATTTGATTTTTGAAGTCGGGTTTCCATTTTGTCAAAATAGGTTTATATCGTTTGATTTTATGAAAATAAATGATACGCGAAACTTTTTAATATGGTAGCGCGGCGTGATCAATAACAAACTAAATCTAGAGCCAATGTTTTACACTAATGCTTTTGCAATCTACAGTAATTAAAAATTTTTGGAAATCTATTCAGTTTATGAAAAAGTTTTTAAAATAGGAACATTTTTTTTGTTTTAACTTTTCTTCTATCTCTTACGGTTTTAAAGGTAAAGATTCTCGCCTCCCAGAGGGAGAATGCATGGATCAATTTTGTCCATTCATGAGCTTGAAGTCACTTTTGAACCACACGCAATATTTTAGCTCGTTGTCTGCTTTCGTTTTTGAGTTATCGGACTAATGGATTTGCGGAAATGAGCTAATTAGGTCATTTTATGAACATCTATACAAAAAAGGTTTTTGTCTCAGATCAGTATTCTCAACCGTTACAAACATGGGACTAAACTTATAATACCCTTATATATATATATATATATATATATATATATATATATATATATATATATATATATATATGTATTAGATATAGGGATACAAACATCGTAACGAAAAACAATAATATACCACGATGTAAGAAATTAATAGTGAACTTTATAAGTATCAACAAACAAACAGCAGTTACAATATAGGAGCTTTGTATTTGAAAAGAAATACTTAGTAAAAAATGAACTAATACAGGTGGGTGAGTGATCTGGTCAACTCTTTGGTACGTTCTTTTCATTCGTTCTATTGACAGTTTCAGTCAGTGCCGCTAAGATTGTTAATGAATTTCCAAACTACCTAGCATACTCGGTATTGCAAATTGAGTATACCTCGATTTTTTTTTAAATCGAACCATCGATGTTTTTCCTTACGATGTTTGTATCCCTAATTACATGCATATTAGGGTATCAAATAAAACACATATATAACATAATTATATTTATTTCCATAAGTAAAAAAATTTGTACATAATCATAAATATTTTAGGCCTATTATTTCAAAAATAATCAATTTAGCCAGTTCAATTTGTATTTATAAATATACTTTATTTAAATATAATAATATTGTAATTTTTGGTTACATAAAATTCACATTGTATATGATATTATTTATTATTAAACGTTGGACCAAATTTTGGTTTACAATGTCATGGATCGGATGGCCAATTTATCAAAAGGAATGTATAAAATAAATTAGTGTAATCAAATTAGATCAAAAATTGTATAAATTAAAAATTTTATTTGTCATTATGGACGTTGTGTCAACTAAATTTATTTAACGATACTTTATTTGCAACATTTATAGTTGTTGAGTTCAAAAAAACCTTGAGGCTCTTTTAAAATAATTTTCTCTGAACGATATTTATTGCTGACTCACTCAAGCTAGTTATATTTGGACTAAAGAATCGACTACTGTACTTTATTGTTTATGTAGATAGCATTCCAAATATTCTTTTTTTACTATGTTTTAAAATTACTTTATTGATTTCATCACATGGGTTCTTTAGGATTCTGTAGTCAAATAAAAACACGGAATCCTTCGAATTTCGTTATAGCCGTCCGTATGTCACAGGCTTATAAGTCCGCCTTTATATCGCTTTCGATGGCACAGAGACCACGAATTTCCAAGTTCTATCATTCTTGCATTCTTCACTCTCATCACATAGTTAAAATTTATAATATACTAGACTTTGCCAGCGACTTCGCCCGCGTGACGTTCCCGGGATAAAAGTATGCTATGTGTTAATTCAGGCTATAAGCTAACTTCATACAAATTTCTTCAAAATCCGTTAGTAGTTTTTGCGTGAAAGAGTAACAAACATTTATCCATTCATTCTCACTAACTTTCGCGTTTATAATATTCGTAAGGTGGCAACTAGAGGGCGCTGATGAGGTGCTAGACTAGGGCGCTATGAACATTTAAGCCGCCTCTGGGTACCTATGCTATATTATTAACTTTTTTGGTTAGTTTTAGCTAAGTTTCGAAGAATCTGCCTGTACATGTGCCTACTATGGTAACTTGATTTGATACTCATTATGTATTCCTTTCCATTTACCTCCATCCCAATGGAGTTCAGTGAGACCCTTTCTTCCTCTGAGAAAATTTTCTAAGTCTACGTTATAGATCGACAAATCAACTGTAAAATTTTCAAAAAAGAACTGGTTGGAATGCTACGAATACAAAAACAAAACAATACTTTCTTTTAGAAATTGACGACTAGTTATTTATAATTGCCCGAGAGTGGTGAACATTTTAGTCAAATTGCAGAGGTATTTCTTTTATTTATATCACGAATAGCATATTCATCAACACTTATGATTATAAATTTCTTCCTCTCATTTATACATGTTTTTTAATCATTTACTCAAAATGCGTATTTCATAATATGAGAAAAAGTTAACACTCTTCTTAAAATTCTTAATTCGTATGCTCATCGTGTTAGATCTCAATCCGATAAGAAGTTTCTATGATTCGGTTTTTGGTTACAGCCAATTTGGGCTTACTAGACAAACACAGATCAAGGTCTATCATCATGAACAAACCCTTTAGTTAGTAAAGTAATGGTAGCAAAATGCGTCTAACTATACTACTTCATAGAAATCACTTTGAACATTATACATTACTATTGGCAGTAATGATTTCTATTTATTCGTTTTGATATTAATTGAAGTCTTTATTGAATAAGACACTGAAGGGAATAGCAAAACTCGTTACTCTTAAAATTAAACAGTGAAACAAACCAAATCCTTCTTGGGTATTAACAACAAAATTACCTTAAGATATTATTAGTAATAAACAATGTTCAATACAGCTAAAGACATCAATTAATAGATAATAATAAAATGTAATACCAAAATGAATTGTAATATGATATATGTTATTTGTATTATATATGTATTATATAGTAAAAAAAAGAATCCAATTTCCAATAATAAAAATACACAATGACTTTGTCATTGAAAAGTAGCAAACATGAGTGAACATTTATAGAAATATTATCAAATTTAAAGCGTATTATAAAAAAATGTATAAATTGTACTAATAATGGCTAGTATTATAATGAGACCAAGAAAACAATCAAACATCACAACTTGTTCTCATCATTATTTGCGTATTCATATAATCAGCATGTGCATGAGCATTCTCATAACATTTTGAGTGCATTCGAGTTTGACGTTTAGAGCGCTCAAACGTTTTATTTTAGACTTCCAACATTTCTGTTTTTTTAATGTGGACTAATATATTCAGAGTATACCCGACGTATTTGGTACATTTCTTCAGGACAATTCGATTATTTTGATTTTTGATCAGTTAAACTTAAAGTTATGCCTTTTAATTTATTAACATTTTCAAAACTTCGTAATACGTCAAACATCAGAATTAAATAATATACCAAAATAAAATAAAAGCTATTTATGATGCTCCTTTTTTATAGCTTATTGAACTAAAACACGAAATGTTCCTCTTATAGCCTTGCCATTATAAGCATTTTAAGGTTTCAAATTATGCGAACTGTGCAAAGGTCAAATTATTAATAGAATTATGTATCAAATATAAAAAAGCTCAAGAAAAATTAGATTTTTGTAATAAAAACCTTAATATCACAAAATGTGTCTAAAAACGAAACTTTTTAAACGCTCCCGAAAAGTGCGCCATGTTTCGTGACGTAATTAGCCAGTGTGCTGATTAGTCAAAGTTAAAATGTTAAAATAAACAAGTGTCAACGATAAACCAAAGCGATAAACATGGAAAACGCAGGAAATATAATAAGCTATAAATATTGTTTAAGCTATAAAAACTTGTATATAAACAATATTAACAATGTAAATTTATTATCTATAATATTGATAGCTGGCAGCATCAAGGCTAATAACGCCACATTCCAAAACGTCGCGTTTTAAATTAAAATTGAGCAATCAAAAAACAATTTGTTCAATGCTTTTATTATTTTTTAGTCCAATCTTTGTATATAAGTAAAAAAAAAAGGTATGTCCATAGTTTTCGGATTACTCCATAAAATACCTTAGTGTTTGATACTTGCTCCGAATAGCTTTTAAATGAATACGCATTATAGGATTATAAATATATACAGTTTATAATTGCACTCCAATTTTTATAAATATATTATTATATATAGAAATATAAAGGCAACCGCGATATTAGAACTAAATAACTATTTTCTTCCACTAAATAAAAAAAAAAACATAAGTTAAAAAAAATAAATTTTTGAAACGATTCCATAAGTTAATTTGTATGATTAAAATTAAAAGATTTCGAATCGTTTTACATGAAATTTAGTCGTAAAATTTGTTTCAAAATTAAAGCAATATATCCAATTTTTAGAAAATGTAATATTTAAACATTTATTTCTGTAAATTATATTTAACGGTTACCTTAAAATTTAGTATATCATCTTATTTCTGTAACTTTTCAATTAACCACTCTTCTGTTAATTCATCAAGTTCCCTGATTTCATAAACACGAGTCAGTTCTGCCTCACGTTGTAGTGCTATTTTTGTACCAGCATACATTATTTGTAATTCTATTTGACTATCTCGAGGTGTATAATAGATAAAACACATTGGATAAGAAACTCGTCCATCAGCATGCTCCATACGATAATTATAGATAATATATCGTGGTTGATGTTCCGGTAATTGTTCTTGTAAATCATCAATTTTTATATCCTAATAAATGAGAAAAATAATTATATTAGTTGTATGATTAAATTCTCGTACAGTAAAATCTCGCAAGTTTGAATAATTGATGCCAGAGTTGATATGGTTTATCGAAAGTCCAAGTTAACCGAGGTTTATTTGGAACAAATTATTTACGAAACATATTCACATCAGAGATGTTATGGATGTAGATTTTACTGACATCTGCAAATGAGGATGCAGATTTTTAAACGTTCACATCTGCATAAAATAAAAGGATAATAAATTATCGACCATTGGTGTTTGTTCTTTAGGATTATGACATCTGGTGGCAATAATTAGCAACAGAGTAGTCAGGCTAGACTATGATAGTTACATAAGCGTTACTAGGGTTACGTTTATAAAATAAACAAAAAATTATTATTTTTATAATGAAACTCATCTATTTTTATGAAAAATATAAGTAATTGTTTAAATGTAACCTGACTAAAGCCACCATGAGTAACTATACCAATAGTAAAGATTTAATTTTTAGAAAATTAAGTACTTTTTATGATAATTTACTAAAATACAAGTAAAACATCGAAATGCAACACGGCCACCCCTATCTTCGACGATCTTGTTTGACTTAAGATATCCGCATCTAAAAAGATTGATGATTGAGTAGCGGATGCAATGTCTAAAATGTATTGAAATTGAAGTTAATCAGAAAACTTCATCATTGTTTATAATTGTAGTTAATTCTTGAATTTTGAAATTTATCAAATACGTGTATAATAAAAATAATGACTGTTCTATCATAATTACATTAAATATGATTGGTTTTCGAAAAATGTTTCAGATAACACTTGTTTGTTATGAGTTTCAAACAAAATTCAGGAAAGTTTTAATCTAACCGTGGAGGCCTCTTAGTATCTAAACATTAGTAAGTGAATGTTTATTAAATTTATTGAGTTTAGATTTTTTTAAATTATTAATAAACTGAGATTTATCGGTTAAATGTTGTTAAAATCATCTAGGTCGATTCTCTACTGTATAAACGAGAATTACTGTAACAAACCCTACCCGTAAATCATTCAAAATAAGACTCAAACTTTCATAGAAAGAAATTGTTGGGTGATGAAAGAAAACCACTGGTCGATATGTGTTTTGGAAATTATAATAGCCTCGGTGATGCAAACAATTTTCAATATTGTTTTGGAACCTTAAATATTGCCATCTACAAAATAATTAAAATGTGCTCTTTATGAAGTTCTGGCCATATTTTATGATGAATTGCTATAATAATGTTATCATTATTATTCATGTTTAAAAAACCCTATGATAAATCTTACCTCAATTTCTTCGTCAACACAAATTCGTTGTTTTTCTCGATCCACTTTTACTAGAAATTTAATTTATAAATCATAGAAAGATGTGATTTTAATTTATATAATTTTTATCTTACGTATAAGTGCTGCATTTGTATTATTTTTTTTAAAACGAAATTGTTTTAATCTCTCTTTAACATCATCATCTATATCGCAAACTTTAACATTTCCTCCGGTTGACTAAAAATTTAAAAAATTATTCTTTAAAACCGTTCATTAGCAAAATTATTTAATTATTAAAACTAACCATTTTAAGGAGATAATTTTTAACTTTTAAAATTATACTAAACTAAATTTATGTGTATCACAATAAATTTTTTATAAATGAGTTAATTAACAATGTAATTAGTCATAAATTCTCTGCATTTGTATTTTGTAAACGTCTCCACCTTCTTTGTGTAATCGTACCGTGGCATTAAAAAAATACACACTTAACAGCACAAGTTACAGTGCACTCAAAAAATTCGTTGTTTATAAAATAAACACCTTGTTCAACAAAGCGTTACAGAGAGGCATGAATGGAGTTGTACATGACAAATATTTACAAAAAATTAAAATATTCATTGATCGTTTAACCGTCATTATAAAATTATTTTCTAATTCGTGGTTTTTCACGAACTTTTGAAGAAAATGTAGCCATTGGTTTTGTACGGACATAACTAGTATAGATCAGCATAGATGTACAAAATGACCATAATGTATTTTGTGTTTTCCTCTTTCTCTAAACACTCCTTGTCTTTGACCGATTCTACTCATTAACGAACTTAATTTCATTTTGATCGGACAAAAACTGACCGCTATAAAGTATACAAATAAATTGAAAAAGTATATATATATATATATATATATATATATATATATATATATATATATATATATATATATATATAAACTTTTCAGACCACTCTCGTATATATATATATATATATATATATATATATATATATATATACATATATATATATATATATATATATATATATATATATATACATATATATATACATATATATATATATATATATATATATATATATATATATATATATATATATATATATACGAGAGTGGTCTGAAAAGTTTCCGACCAGCACTCATAATTAAAGCTAGTGAATTTCGTTGTTCATCTGTTGACAGTTACTCACCAAAGTTTCAGCCATTTTGTACGCGCAGTTGTTATGTAACAGTCGTTTGAGTGAGTTGATGTGAGTGTTTTTATGAAAATGAACAAAATCGAGTATCGAGCTGTCATTAAATATTTGTTTCTGAATACGCCTACACAAATCAAAGTTGAGTTGGATTCTGCGTATGGGGACTCTGCACCATCATTTACCACAGTGAAATTTTGGGCAGCTGAATTTAAACGTGGCCGTAAGAGCTTGGGAGACGATAAACGTTCGGGACGTTCAAAAACTGCAACTACCGACGAAAACATCGCCAAAGTTCACCAAATGGTGCTAGACGACCGCCGAATTAAAGTGAGAGAGATAGCAGAGGTTATGGACATCAATGTCAAAAGAAGTTGTTTGTCACATATTAAATCAACATTTAGACATGAGAAAGCTGTCCGCGCGTTGGGTGCCACGTTTGCTCACGTTAGACCAAAAACGTGTTCGAATGAACATTTCCAACGCTCTGTTGGCGCAGTTTAGGCGCAATAAATCCGAGTTTTAGCGCCGATTAATTACTGTAGATGAAACTTGGATAAACCATTATACGCAAAAACTGTTTTTTCAGCTGGGAAAGTGGCGACTGTTTTTTGGGATAGTCCAAAAAGGAAAAACCATTACAGGAGCATACTACGCATCATTACTTGACAAGCTGAAGGCAGAACTTGCGGAAAAACGGCCACATTTTCAGAAAAAGAAAATCCTGTTTCACCAAGACAACGCACCGTCTCACACCTCAGCGGTTGCCATGGCGAAAATCCACTAGTACCCCGTCCAAATAGTAGTCGGCGTTTTTCTCTGCAAAATAATTGTTCACGAAGGTGATTGCCTCTTCATTTGACGAAAATCTATGTCCTCCGAGCTCAATTTTTAGATGAGGGAACAAAAAGAAATCGCTTGGGGCTAGATATGGTGAGTAAGGCGGATATAAATATTTGCGTGTGTGTCTACAACCAATCTAGGGATCAGTTTTAGTCCGAACATTGTATTCGAGTTTTTGAATACAATGAACTATAAAATTATATTATGAGGATACTGGAAATGTTGGCAGTTTTGAAAAATTTAGTTAAATAATCAGAGTACTAGACATTCAAGTGCTCACAAACGCTTACCTTTGATCAGCTAACCACTCTCAATAATTATACGAAAACTAGAGTTCGATTGGTAGATGTTGGTGTTTGTACCTTAGGACTGTGATATCTGTTCGCAAGAATTAGAAGCAGAGTTACTTATAGTTTTTCGTCATGCTTAACTCGACCGATATTAATCAATTAAATTATTATAAAACATTATTATAAACTAATCACTGACCCTTTCACTGTAGTCTGTGATAGGGCCATATGGACGGAAGGAGAACTACCCTATTTCAAGAATGGAATCTGGTATACAGACGGATCCAAAACTGGAGAAGGGGCCGGGGCGGGTCCGTGAGAACCTACTTAGAGGCTACATAAACCAGAACGTATGTATACACTAGGACAGCCAAGCTGCTTTAAAAGCCTTGCCGGAACTAAGGACACCTAAAGGGTAGTCAAGGATTGCGTGGAGCAAGTGCTGGAGCTGGCAAAATGGAACAATGTTAAATTGATCTGGGTTCTGGGTCACGGTGGTTTCAAAGGAAACGAAAAAGCAGATACATTAGCAAAGAAGGGAGTCGGATTACCCTTCAATGGCTCAGAGCCTATTTTAGGAATTCCAACGACTGCATGTAAACAGGTGATCAACGAGTGGTCAAATGCTAAACACCGTGATCACTGGGAAAAAGTATCGCGGCAGGACGTCGGGAAGGTACTGCTACAGAGTGCAACCAAGAGGCTATCTCTCGATGCACTGAGGCTGAACAGGATGCAACTGCTAAGGGTTACCGGATTCATTACCGGGCATTATCCTCTGTGGAAGCATCTGCACACAATGGGAGTCTATAACGGATCCATTATGTGCAGATTGTGTGGCGAGTAGGAAGAAACATCCAGCCACATTATCTTTGACTGTGAACCTCTAGGTTACAGCAGATACAGGATATTCGGTGCATCTCACCTCGAATATATGAACCTTCAGGAAGACCTGATAAGCAAGCTCCTGGCTATTGCCAACATATGGGAGAAACGAATCTCATCGGACTGAAGTAGAAGGGGGAGCACAATGGACCATAAGGTCGAAGTGCTATATTTTTTAGACCCTAAGATGTATCTATCTATCTAACCAACCACTGACCTCTAAATACCTGGACAGTTATCCTATGTTACGCCATTAATCCAGATTGAATGGTTCCTCATCTAGCCAAGGAACTAAATTATGCTTCAGCATGCCTGCGCGGCGTATATGTGTGGCTGTCACATGTATTTTTACATCATACATTAAGTTTTAGAACCTCGGCTAGTTGAGGCGACTATCATTAAGTTGAGTTGTATACCAGGGTATTATGAGTTTAATTCCGACTTTGTAATAATTGAAAATACTGATCGAAGAAACAAATTTTTGGTATAGGTGTTTATAAAATAACCTAATTAGTTCAATTTTGCATGTCCATCTGTCTGTCCGTGGACACGATAACTCAAAAACGAAAAGAGATATCGAGCTAAAATTTTGTATTCTAGAGCTAAAAAGTAAGTTCAAGTGGGCAAAATCGGACCGCGAATCCTCTCACGAAAGGGCAAAATATCTATTTTTTAAACGGTAAATGATTTAAAAACATAAAAGTTTCTTTTTTAAAATAAACAACTTTCGCCTGAAACTTTATCATAAACTCAGTATACTCAGTTATTATTTGCACTTGTTTTAATTTTATAATTTGATTATGAAAAATAAACTGTAGAAAAACGTGAGAGTAATTTAAAAAAACTGTTTTAAAAATTGGAAAAAATTTAACGAAGACATGGGCTTCTTGCATTTTATAAAAAGTAATTTCCTGACCTCTAAATAGTTATAGAGGTCAGGATTGGGCACAATAGTTAAATCTGTAAAAAAGTTATTTTAAATATGTAAAAATACCTGATTGTCTTAAATTCAATTACGTATTTTTTGTCATGGAAATAAACGATAGGCAGTGAATGAAAATCTCCCATATGGTTTTTGGCTTCATTCCCATATTTATTAAATAGGTTTAAGTACGTACCACTCTTTTCTAAAAATCTTTTTTAACGATTTCACCCAAAAAAATCCGTCATTTCTATTAAATAGCTAAATCGCAAGCACAAATGAAGCGTAATTGAATGGTATACTTCAAAGTACATAAAATAATTATTTTCAATGTTAATCTAAATTAAAAAATTCCAGCACCCGGAGTTATTTAAAAAAAAACAACAACAAAAAGATACACAAATATGTTTCAAGAAGTTTTTGGGAGCGCAAATTAAAAGGGAGCGCTCACGGAGCTTGGGATATCTACTTCTATAAAAAAAATTCAACTTCTTAGACTTAGTTTATAGGATATTGTTGCACAGAGTACATCGGATTCTCTTCAAAAACATTGTTTAAGCTTGCGTAAAAAATGGTTCAACATATATTTAAGACTTTATATTAGGTAAATTAATAATAAAAGAATAGATTTTTAAAAATGTTTTAATAGTAAACGTTGGACAATGATCTTTGCATTGTACGTATCATACAAGATTACAAGAGTTTAGTTATCAAAAATAATGATACGTTTTTAATCATAAAAATGACATGAACTACTTTAGACAAATATAATGTCTAAATTAAAATAAATAATACATCGATTTTACAATGCAGTCATTTGCATTTCAATAATATATTTTAATTAAAAATTATGTTTATTTACAATATGAAATAAAAAACAAACAACATATGACTATTATTTAAACTTATTTAAATGGAGTTGTTTTACGTTGAAATTAATGATGAAATCATTCTGAAAATAAAAACCAAAATATTAGTCCTCTATAACAATCAAAATCATTCAAGGTTTCATTAATTGATTTTTATAAAAATCGCGAGGCAGTGTCGGACTGGCCATAAAGTCAGAGTGGCGATTGCCATCCGGGCCCTAACCAGCGTGGGGCCCCAGGCTTACTACCGATATACAAAATCGTTTATGCACGGAGAAGAACAGAAATAGATCTGCGAAGATGATTTAGATCTAACAGCAAAAAACACTTTTATTTGTCTCGAAGATATCTTCGACAGAAAGTATGTCTGTCAAAGCTGCAACCATGTGCATGTTACCTTTTGTTCCAATATAACCGACTTATACGTTGCTTATTGTGTGATCATCAATCTTGTTTACGTAATTAACTTGCGAGATTTTTCGCGGTGAAGCGCATTAAGAGAGGCTTCGTTCTTTGCGACGGGATAAGAACTGCTGGACACGTTGATTATCCTAAACATAGGTAAGGAAGATAGCAGCTTTTTTTTACGTTTTTTGAGAACAAAAACTTCCAATAACTCTTGCTTATTTGATATTATTAACGTTGGGTTTATTGGTTGACCTAATTGTATCATCTACCTGGATTCTAAGTGAATGGCGGGCCCTTAGTCATAATGCCACCCGGCCCCATTAGGATCAGTCCGACGCTGTCGCGAGGTGTCTATTTGAAACGAACTTGCGAGAATTAAAATTAAGAACCAAATCACACAGCGATTTGTACTTTGATGGTTTGGCTAAAGTTTAAAAATAAATCCATTCTTGTATAATTTCCAAAAGATTTTACAAGGATGCTGGATTTTTGAGATACGAGTATGTTTTATTTTTTGAAAAGGTATGTGTGTGTGTGTGAATATTATTTATTCACTCACATGCTTTTGTTGAGGTCATTTTCAAACAATAATTAGTAGCCAACACAATTATATTTCAAAAGTAATTAAGAGATCCTCATCCATCGCGACTGAAAAGTTGTGTACACTATACAAATTTTTGTAGGCGATTTGTGCGAAATTACTCGGTTTAATTTTTATTTTTTTTGAGAACTAAGTTTTTAGCATTTTTGCAAAAAAAATTTTTGGTCGAAAACCTAATAGTTTTGGTACAAATCGGTTACAAACATTTGTATAATGAGCACCACTTGCATTCAGTGACTGTCAATATACAAAACGATTCATTCGGTGGTTTACTATACAATCTAATTTTATACGTTTACCACTTAAGATCTAGGAGTCAAATCACTAAAGTAACAATTGTAGTGAATTTAGAATTCATTCTCAATTATGTGCCGATTTAAGAACATTTTTGAGAGTTAAAATCCATTAATCGCAATTGGTTGTTTATAATTCAATTGATTATATTATATATTCAATTGATTGTTTATTAAAAATAGAATAGTTATACATAAGTCACAATCAGATAGTTACTCTCAGAAGTGGATTCCCTTGAAATACTCTCCGTAGCATCTCTCCAAAATACTAAGGTAGACACATAGCTGAATGATTTACAATATAAAACTTACCCATATAAATAATAGAAAAATGATAGAAGATAAAATGCTAATTTGACCCATCCTTCTCTTTGACAACGAGTGAGAATATCTGCATTCATAATACTAGTAGGATCATATAACCCTGGTCCAGTCATAACTGGTCTCGTTCGATAACGATTAATGTGATAAGCTAACAAGGGAATATTTAAGCACAATGATAGCCATTCGCCGGCAATTAAGAATAATATATTAAATATAAAATGTAACAGATATTCCGGTAAAACCAGCTGAAAATTAAAAAGAATAGTGGTTAATACATGTATTGTAATGTTATAAAATTAAATCTTACAGGATTCATACTGTTACATTGATCTATGGGATTTTTATAATCCGTTTTTAATTCATCAATGGCAATTACATGGAATATTGCAAAAAATATTAGAAATGCGTCTGCAATTAACGCAATTATGTATGAACATGCAGGAAAATTAAATACCATTGTGTTGTTTTAATATTTTCTAATATTTTGACATGAAAAAATTATTTTTAGGAATTGTCAAATTAATTAAGTGTACCTGCAGAATGATAGAGCAGATTCCTATATTTATGATAACAGTTATAGAGTTGTTATATAAATATATAGTTTATTCAAGCTACACAACGATTTTAAACGTCATTACCATTTCATATTATTCATATATAAAGTGAACCAAAAAGGAAGCTGTCTAAAAAAAGATCTAAAGTGTTTAAGCTAGAACTCCTTTGGGACGCATGCAGTGTTGCCAGAACCTTTTAATATGAAGTAGCCTAGCCGCAGAGCGCATTTAGCCTCAAAATAGACCCGTCACGGCGCGCAATTAGGTTAAAGGTGGAAATTTTAAATGAATTTAAAAGTTAATTGAATTTAATATATTTTTTTTAAAACTATAATTTATTATTCAATAAGGAAAATATATATATTTAAACATAGAAATCAAATTATAAAGTTTGTTTTAAATTCTAATTTCACTTTTTTGACGAAAAAAAACAGACTATTTGGCTACCTATAGCCTATGAATAAAATTTTATAGCCTCATCAAGCAACACTGACGACTTGTAGCGGAAAACGTGAACGTCAAACGACAACGACCAATTCCATAAACGGCTTAACTTGTATAATGCACTAATAGCGTCATACGGATTTCGTGAAAATGTTTCGATTATAATTAACAACTTCTATCCGAAGCAGTTTTTTGAAAACCGAATAAATAAGGCACAAATCAATTATAGAATTTTGAAAGCTCGACTTTGACACTATTTGTACACTACCGTGCCGCGTAACGGTACGTCAGGAAAACAAACTATTGATAGCTAATCTTAAATAATTTAATTTGTATCGTTACGAAATTGGTTTTTGATAATTAAATTTAAGTATTTTGATAATTAATTTTAAGTATTTTAGCAATCATAAAACTATAGCATTTATCTATAATCATAAAACTTATAATTTAAAAAATGAGAAGATTAAATGAGTTGATTCTTCAAAAATGACTTTATGTTCGATGGTTATCTACAGTTTTTGAAATGTTTGATGAAGTTCTCTGATAATCTACGTATTTACGTTGGCTCTCCGCTGTCGTTGGTTATTGTACACGCAGTATTTTAGTTTTAAGTTTTATCAAGTTAAACCATAACAGAGACTAGCAGAACCATAAATTAAAAGATTTGTTCCACAAAGGTGAATAGACTATAGTGTGCGTTTTAAACTAATAAACATATGATAAATAAACAGGTTATCCCTGTTGTAAATTATACGTTTATTTATACAATTAATTATTTACTTTACTCAGGATGAAAGATAAATAATATAAAAATTACGAAATATAATTTTTTACTTTATTATAATATATCTCTTTTTATCTTTATTTCGTAAGGACATGCGCGGCTCTACTTCATATCCTTCGCGCGTATTTGTCGTATATTCGTCTTCTCAAAACAGTTTACAGTTTTAATTTTAACAAAAGCACAAAATAAAATTCATTTTTTTAAATTTTATATAAATATATACTTATTTAAAGTTGTTTCGTTTATATTAATAATTAATAATATAACGAGATGGATCCCGATTTAAACGAAAGGCAACAAGAAGTCGATGAAGAAATGGAAGAAGTTGTAACCATGGTGGATGTTCTTCAAGAAGAACAAGAACGTGAAGAAGATACCAAAGCTGTATTGGGTGCTAGCGATGAGAAAAATTGCACTTACAATAAGGTAAATATTAATTATACCTCCGAAAATATTTTTTAACCTGCTAGGTTATACATATCTAATAAAAATTAATGAAAAATATTAATCAAATTTTTAAATAATTAAAAATAGCATTGACGGTTATATTATTTAAATAGTTAAAATATAGTTCTGTTGTGGGTACTATGCACAAACGTAGATACTAGCCCAGCTAATACGTAAATCAACAAAATATGATAATGATTATCCGGGGATTACGTGGTATTCTAAGAGCTAGTTGTAAACTATACCATTTGGTTATAACATGGTTTTTGCTTCAATTGGGTGGTTTTAACAGGTGCCAGTCTCGTCTGTTCTTGTCGTTTTTGTTCTACTTCAACTGAAGCGAGCTAAAACCAAAATTGCAATATGTTGTCTTTTTCTTTTCACATTTTTATACTCGGAAGAAAAAAAACTCATCCACTCGTTATGATGGCTTGTTACTTAAACGAAGTCTTTTTGTAAATACCCTATCCATTCCGCAATCTTGACTTAAATCCCAAAGAATACACATGATTAGTGCACCTTTGACAAATAATATCTCCTAAACAAATTGTCGATATATTTAATTTTTTTGCATGTAAATTTCAAATAATCGGTAATAGTTTTGTTAATTTTAACAACTGACTAAAAAATATTCAATATAAGAGGACCTCACACAAAAATTTTGGGAAACACACAAAACTTTTCGGTGGATTCAAATTTATTTACGTAAAAGTGTTTTCGGTAACCCGTTGTTAGCGTGACCCAGAACAATACCGTCACAAGAACATCATGTGACCATCACATTATTAAAGCTAATAAAGTTCATAACCGTCTGTTGACCGTAATGGAAACCCAACCCTGCATATTAACCTAATAACTCAATCTGAAACAGCGGCGAAGGTAGCAAAATATTTGTATAATATAGAGATATACACACACCTAAACGTAGAATTTTTCTACCTTTATCCTACCATAACGAATACATAATATTGAAGTTTGATGGTAATATTATTCTGATGAATATGATTTTTATTGAAAACAAAAGAATAAAATGTTACATGATTATGTAAAAGTAATATTAAACGATTATGCGAACTTCGTTGCTTGTACACACAGAAACAAGTACTTTGTCTCTTTGTTGGTTTACATGTTTCACACAACATTGGAAATACATTAAAATGGCGTGAAGCGCTTCGTAAATACGTTCAAGCACGCTTGTCGAATGCCAAATCCTGGATTACATTAAGAACGGGTCGCAGAACACTACTTTCATGTAAAACGAACACGAATAAGTAGACCAGATGAAAGACAAAAAATTAAATGTATATAAATATATACTTACATATATTCTTTCAAGTACTATATATTCTTTTTGGTTAGATTCGAATCCACTGTAAGTGTTTTCCCACAAGGTTTGTGCGAGGTCCTTTAAGAAACTTAAATATGGTTGCCACCAGTAAGTTTGTGCATTAATTTGCTTTTTAAATAAATTTTAACATATAAGTGCTAGTGATTAATTATTATTATATTTCATTTTCTTATCAGACTTACTGATTACCTGGTATAAACCGCTGGGAGGTTGCGAAAAATATATTGGTGGAATGTATCTTCATAAAGGAGGGAGCTTGTCAATTTAGCCTTTATATTTTTTAATGTGTGTACTATCGACTTCTAAAGTGGAGTTACTTTTTTCCAAATTTTTGTAGTTGATTTTTTACTAATCCATACTGCTTTCTTTTACACTGGCAACTTTTGTTCTAAACATTTTTTTCGAAAACCAGATGAATTCGGCACAAATTAACTTTAAACTTTTAAAAAAAGTACGGCGCATTTGCGGTCGACCACCATGCATCGTGGTATATTCTAACCGATTTTGATAATTTTCGTTTAAAGAAAGATAATATTCACTAATTCATACCACGTAAATTGAATGGGGATGTGATGTTGTTGATCCCGTATTCTGGAGATATTAGTCAAAACGTATTTTATTTCTTTCTTACAGTTAAATTATCATGTATTTGTAATTTAGTATATATATTTAATAATAATGTACACTAAAATTTTATAATACCCTGTTCATATCACCGAAAAATCGGATTAAACTGAATTTGTCCTAAAATGCAAGTAATAGATGGGAAAAACTATAAAAATAGATTTTTGTTACATCAAAAATACATTTCCTTAATGAACTTGTTTTCCTAATGAACCTGTTTTCCGGACGAGGAATTCGAATTAGCGGGACTATACTGTATTTCAAAGTAGATGACATGTTTAAAAAATTGATCAATTCTTTATTTTTTAATGTATAAGTAAAGTATATAAATATTTATTATTTTAAAGGGCTATGTAAAACGACAAGCTTTGTATGCATGTATGACTTGTATTCCACAAACGGAAGAGGAAGATTTGACACAATTAGCTGGCGTATGTTTAGCATGTAGTTACAAATGTCATGAAGGGCACAATTTAATTGAATTGTACACAAAAAGGAATTTTCGTTGTGATTGTGGAAATACAAAATTTGGATCGAAAAAATGTAGTTTCACTGATGAAAAAGATGAATGCAATGAAAATAATGTGTATAATCAAAATTTTATTGGTTTATATTGTATTTGTAAACGACCCTACCCTGATCCTGAATCAAATATTAGTGACGAAATGATTCAGTGTACAATTTGTGAGGATTGGTATCATTTTCGACATTTAATCACAAATGAGAAAACTGTACCAGAAAATTATGGTGAAATGGTATGCCAATGTTGTATGGACAAGTTTCAGTTTTTAAAACAATATTCATCAATTATCATCGGTTTCGATAGTAAAAAATCTGTACAGGAGGAAAACGTAGACGTAGAGAAAGTTGAAGCAAATGAAAAAGCCTTAGAATGTAAATTACCTAATGAAAAAATTGAAGAAAATTTTGCTGCATTTATGGTTTCAACTTGGCGACAACAACTTTGTCGATGCTCAAATTGTGTTGACATGTATACTGAGCATGGTGTTGAATTTGTGATTGATGAGGAAGACAGTGTTCAATTTTATGAAGAGAAAGGTAAAGCATCTCAAATGACTACACAGTATGAAGCTGGTATGGAAGCATTATCAAATTTAGAACGTGTACAACAAGTTGAAGCTATTGCTGAATATAATGATATGAAAGATCATTTAAAAGAATATTTACAAAAGTTTGTTGATAATAAGAAAATTGTCAGAGAAGAAGATATACGAGAATTTTTTTCATCTATGTCAGCTAGAAAAAGACAACGTGTTGATTTACCTTCATTTTGCCGCTAATGTAATTTATTATTTCATTTTTCATTACATGAGTTTTTCAGATATTATTGTTAAGTATTCATGGCAAGTTGTAGAGCGTATTCTAAAATGTGATGACTTATGTTCGGTTATTTAATGTAATTATCTAAATCTAAATAATTTCGATTACTATTTCGTTTACCGTTCATGAGAAAGTTACTTTATTTGTTAGTTTAAAACTTTTTTCATGTTCAACTGTGTGAGAAAATAATTTTAGCGCGTAATAAAGTTGTTTGTATTTTTATGACGAATGACTTTTATTCGAGACATGTTTTTGAAAACCAAATGAATTCGGCACAAATCAACTGCAAAAATTAAAAAAGACACCATTTTAGCAGTTTATAGTACATGTTGGAGTAAAGCTCAAATCGTTAATGAAAATGGAGCTTAACTGTTAAACTTGATCGAGGTTTAATAGTTAACTTCTTTCAGGTATTCCCTATAATAACTAATGAAAACAGCAATTTTCAGTATTGATTAGTAATTTTCTTATTATGATACTTTCCCCCACTTCACCAATTTTGATTAAGGGATTGTTACTTTACGAAAATCAATTATAATATTAAAATTAAACAAATGTTTAAAATTTTCGTAAATATAACATTTGTCTTAAGTCATTATATTTTAAGTCAAAATTTGAAATATCCAGGAATTGAAAATAATAATAATCTCTCAGGAAAGTACCTAATTTACGATATGTCAACATGGACTGAGCAAATTGCGGGTGTTGAAACAAGCTCCTAAGGTAGTTAGGCATACCTTGGGCTTTTGTATAATTGTAAAGTGCAGATAAATTATGACTTTCTCAGATACGCCATTGATAACGATTTTATTAAACGGAAAATGATATATTTTGATTCATGTTTTAGTAATAATAATTTCTGGAATACTAATTAAATTAAACAAGCTATATAATTCGAATTTATTCAATCTAAAATTGCATGAAATCTTTAAAATATTATAAGCATTGGCGAATATTTAGTCATCGTTGCCATAACCATAATAATTTTAACATACATGATTTAAAAGTTTCAATTCAACCAGCCACGAATATTATACTTTCTCCGATGGAATTTTTTTCGAGAAAATAACGGTAATTAGTATAATTTGATATTTTGATGTGTGTTAATGTAAAATTATTCGAATAAAGACGAACTCATTTAAAAAATTTCATAGAAATGAATTATCTTAAAAAAATTCAAATTATTTAATCATATTAGTATGATGACTCTTTAAATTATTCTTTAAATTATGATTTAAAAAAATTATGATTATTTTATAAGTTCCAGTGAAATAAAACAGTGAAAAAAATAAAATTTTATTTTTGTATGTTTTTTTTTTTTTTAATTTAACCCCAGTTGTGTAACATATGTGGTATATCTAAATTCCGCTTTCCATACCCAATATAAAGACTACCATGGTCGGGATTGTCAATTTTCTGATAGAATGTATAACCAGGCCAATAAAGTGAGCGTAATATTGCTATAGTGCCATGTTCAATGTGTAGTGTCCAACTTGTTTTAGGTATATCTTTATCGACAGTGTCCATAAAATCTAAAGCATAATTATAATCGTAACGTGTTAATAAGTTTGTATTCCATCGTTGATATGGCTTTCTCCAATGCAAATACGATTTAATTTCCTTTGCATCCTGTATGGATAAACCTTCATATACTTTATTCTCGATAACAATACCATCGGCTCGTTTGAATAATGCTCCACGTGGCTTAATTAATGCATCTTCATTACACATTTCGATGAGTGATGTTAAACGATCCTCTTCTTTGAGTTCTTTAAAGTAACGGCCATGGTCTTTAAATATTTCTGTACCGAATGGTTTCGTATTTGCATATTGTTCATAAACATCGACAACCAGAGTTGGATCACCATGTAAACGGCTTACGCATAGAGGTGTCAGTAAACGAGTTCGTATGTTTGGTTTTGGCAACAAACCCCAAACGAACCCATCCGTACTGTAAAAATATATTTGGCCATGTAGTACATCGTTTCTGTAGCCAAATGATATATAGTAATCTTTGGCAATTCCAAGTAATTTGCCCCAAAGGAATATGTTTACAAAATGATTTTCTTTTTGTAAAATCAATAACGAATTTCGAAGTATTACTATTTCCTCTAGACTTAAAGTTAAACCAGAAAATCCAATTGTATTGCTTATATCATTAAATGCATTGATATTCATGATTTTCTATTACGAGAGACACTTATGTCAAATATTAATATTCGAGAGACACTAATTTGAAATCGCGCAACTACTTTTTATTGTAAAAATCTTGTGAAATTTATGTGTATTGCTACGGTAATGTTTTGTTATTTTATCAGGGATGCACAGACATGTTGGGACTGTAGTTACGAGGCTTAACTTGGGGGCATTGCACTACACAGATGTCTAGATATTAAAGTCCAAGATCTAGAAGTTAGTACACTACAGGACTATGGGCCACCGACAGCATATATTTTTCCATGTAAGTATCGCATTGGGCAATTGTTACTTATTAGTAACAATTATACAAGGTTAATTTTACTTTATATCCTGTAATGTGATTTCGATAATGTTGAGGTAGTGATTGGAGCCACTTCCCAAATTAGTGTAGTTAGAGGGGAAAATTTCAACATTATTATATTTTTTCTTTCAAAATTATATAAGGCTATTACAAATTTGTCGCGGTATCATTTCAAAATTTTATAACTAGTTTTATTTATTCAGTTTTCGGGAAAATGTTTCGAATAAAACCGAATAAATAAGTCACAAATCAATTATGAAATTTTAAAATGATATCGCGACTTTTGCAGTCATAAGTATATATTAAGCAGGGATAATATACAAAATTTTTATGAACGGGTATGCTAAAAAAGTGGTACACAACAGAGAAGGTAAATAAAACGTAAATAAATAACATTTATCAAATTAATTAATATTTCAAATTTTATTGATGGATTTTATTTAATACTAGCTTGAATGAAGATATCTTGATAAAACAAAAAAATTTGATCAAAGTCGATCCTGTAGTTTTTGCGTGATGCGAGCACAACGGAAACCTCTATCATTTTATTTATATAAATAATATCTCCCATATATGATTGGCCAAATAATGTTTTTTGTTTTTTAGCTAGGATTTAACATTGCATAATAAATATCTTGGTTGAAGATTATCAAATTAAATTACTTACCATTAAACGACTCGCGTCCGCTAATAATTTCTTTTTATATCAATTATATTGTTCACTGTAGGAACACTCAAATACAATATATTTGAAACAAGTCACATTCTAATTACTGAATATACATATAATATTACATATATATAGTAACACTTAAAATTCAATTGGTTCAAATTTTTTGCAGAGGAGTGTACATCCTAAAAACACTTTAGTTTCTGTTAAGCTTACAGCAATTACATTTAAAATTATTTTTGGTTTCAAAATACTGCTAAGAATATATTTCCTTTTTATACCTCTCTATCAGCAAAATTTCGATAATCGTTTAAGTTTTATTATTCATTAATCGATTTTTAATTTGTGGGGTTTTTTTTAGCAATGGGTACAGTTGTATCCGTTGAATATATCACCAATCACCCCTGTGTATAAATTAATAATATACAAAACGAACTGAACAGAAAAATTTTCAAACTACATCCCAAAAAGTGCTAAAATGATACAGTATTCATTTGTTTTCAACAAAAGTCATTAGTCAAGGTTTTTGTCAAAATGATTGAGTCATTTTGGATTCGAATTATAATTCGAATAAATACATTTAAAAAGAAAAGACTTTTTTTGATTGTGTGGTTTAGAAAAAATCAAGCATTCATATATGGCGCGTATTGATAAAACTCCACCTTTTCCTTTCCACGTGACAGCGTTGGCAGCTAGAGCACGGAAATCATTTCAGCGACTATTTGCACAGGTCGTCTGTTGTTAATGCAACGTAGTGAATGTTGTGAAAGTCCTTATTTATGTGATTGGTGTATATTTATTATTTTTAGATTAATCGACATTTGTTTCAACAATATTTTGTGTATAGTTTTTTAAATAATGGCTATGTGATTTATAAGGTGCGTTTACATACAAATTCCAATCAATTATTATTTGTTTTTGGATTATTTTGTCTTGAAGAAAATCGTCTTTGTTATGTAGTAATAATAATAATATAAATTCAAGAAAGTGCTTATTGCGTACAATTGCATTTTGATATTTGTTCAACTGAAATTATTTTTTTTATTTGATTTTGTGAATTGTATCTAATTGAAAATTCATGAAAGTGAATAATAATTAAAAAGATTTAAGTAATAATAATTTAAAATTTATAGTTGAATGTCAAATTTTAATTGGAAGCATTATAATGGTGATCAGTATTAATTATCAAGTTCATTAAATAATTATCAATTTTTTATAGTTTTTGGTACTTCGAATTTATTTCGAGGTGAACATATTCACACAAGGTATGTCAATTTTTTTACGTCGTAATTAATTTATAATTCATAAGCATGTTATATTATTAAGGAATTGATTGTCAATAAGCGTGGAATTTTTGTGAAAATTGAAAGCAATTGTTATTAATTGTAGTTTTTGTGTATTGGTTATGGGGGCATAAATTTATTAAACATTTCGAGGTCAAGGATCATTATGTTTTGTTGTGAAAAGAATTGATTTTGTCTGTGGTGGTATATAGCTTTCATAAATTGTCTCATTTTTTTTTGTTATTTCCATAAATAGATATAAATTTTCAATTTGTATGTTTTATTAGGTAGACAATATTGATTTTATTTCGAGTTTACATATAAATGTTATTTCATGATTCAATTTGTAATCTTTTAATTGACATTTTGATATTTTATTCGGAGTCATTTTGTACAGGGTGTTACATTATTTATTACAATATTACAATATTTTTAAAATATTAATTACAAAATATTAATTTTTAAAATATATATTAATTACAATATTTTTAAAATATTTATTAGTCATGGTATATTCAAGACAAATAATATATTTTATGAAAACTCATGTCAACATTTCATGAGTCATGATATTTAATCTGAAGTTTTTCAAAAATTCTACACTTTAATCTGGAATTGGTTGTACGATTCTAAAATTAACTTTCCTACCAAGTTTAGTAAATAACTTTTATTTTCATGGTAGAAAACGAGATCGTAACTTTTTATCAAGGCTATAAATCAACGGAAGAAGGATATAAATTTTTGTATTTTATAAAAATATATTTAAAAAAAATGAAAACGGTGACTGTTTCCCGTTTGCATGCAAGTTTTAAATGACTAATTTTAGAGAGTGAATAATTAATCAAATGCAAATAATTGTAAATTATTTTAATGGTATTAAAAAATTCAACAATTTCCTGCTCTAAAAAAAGCAATGTATACGTTAGGCATTGAAATATTAAAATTATGAATATTGAAGATAATCGCCGAATTAAAATACGAAAAACATATTAATTTGAATAAACGATTTCAGCTTTTGGTCTAGCTAATAAGACGTACATCAGCAGAGAGGGAATTTTCTAATTAATATTTACAAGACAATGGTATACAAAATTTATTTTGTATATATATGTTTATATACAGTGTGTTTAAGGTCGTTTATGCATGAGGCTTAATAAGTAGATAAAAAATTTTTTTTAGTGAATTGAATAGCTCAATTATGTAGTTATCTTCCCTCAAAAATTTAACACTTGTTGACGATCATTTCGAAGAATAATTCACGATTAAAAATCAAACTTTTAACACAACGTCTTTCGGAGAACATAATTAAGGATAATAAATAATGTTTATAAATATTCTTTGAAATATGCAGATTATATAATTGCATTAAAAAAATGGTGTTGACGGACATTTGAATTAATTATTTAATAAAATTAAAACTTTTCTGTTAGGTTTGTTTTTGCCACCATATTTTGAAAACTGACGACCACGCACACATATTAAAATAATATACACACAAAATATACAACATAGTTTCCTGTCAAATCTGTCACATGATGTCAAATCAATTTCTAATTTACATTTTCTGATATTTTACAATAAATACTTTTAAAATATTTAGGACAAATAAAAAAAGGTTATAAATCGTTGTAAGATTATTTATATACTTTACAAGTTTTTTTCAAATCCTAAATTAATTTTATTAAAGATAGTACTCATTTGACTTTAGCGTAGCAAATGAACGTCCTTAAGTTTTTTTTTTTGTAATACAGAGATGGATGTATTTTTTGCAATTAACATCTATCCAGATGCCCTAATCAGTTTTGCAAGTAACATGCTGCTGCCACTATTTATTACTGTTTTAAATATTTATAATGATTCTTTTAATATCATTTTAATTAATGTATATATGTATATACTCTTAAGAAATAGAAAATTAGCTTAGTTTATGCAGCTCCTACGAGACGAATTTTTTGCATAAATGATTCGTGATAAATAAATGGAATTTTTGTGATGAAGTTTGTGGAAATATTTTCAAAACTTTAACGGTAAATTTTTTATTTAAAAGTATTATAACATGATTTATATTTCTGAGAAATATGTTGTTACCGTTAATGATTTGAAAATATTATTTAGAACTTTCTTTTTGTTATCTAGAAAATAGAAAATTTGATATTTAGAAAGAAGTTAAATGTCAATGAGTTAATCATATACAATTGGAATGATTTTTTTTTTTGGTAATTAAATAATATATTAAAAAAATCAGAATACTGGTTTTTGTATAATACATCTAGCTAGGTTTTGAACATGATTAAAAAGAAGAAAGTGCGTATTACTTTCACTAGTCATGTTAATATAATAATAGATCGTTTCATATCAAGAATTTGCTTTTATTTATTTTATATTAATATGAAATGTTAGTTGCGTGATATTTGCTCAATAACATACTTGAATGTTTTTTAATATAAATATTTTTTTAACTTAATTTACTAACAAATGTATCTTAGATATGTTTTTAAACGCCTTAGAAAACATTTTTGTTTTTATACTCTGTATAAATAAAGCAGTAATAGCCAACAAGTCGATCGCGATCGACCGGTCGATCGCTGGCGATGTCTTGGCAAAAAGCAATTGAAGAATTTGAGTAAAAATTTCAAAATTTTGTAAAATAAAGAAATTGTGGAATTATATCTTTTTTAAAAAAAAGATTTAAGTCTGAAACGCATTAGCAAAAAAATTCCAAACATATATCATGTGGAGCAAAAGGCATTAAAAAATGAAATTATAAATAAAAAAATTTGAAAAAGATTTTTGGAAATACGTCAACCGAAAAAATGTCCCAATATCACCAAATGTAGTGAATATATTTATTTTGGTTTCGGATCTACATACCTATGTGGATCGGCATTTTCATACTTGAAGTTAACGAAGACTAAAAAATGTTGTCCTGACTAATACTCATACTGAAGACGTATTATTATTATCTTTGTCAAGATATACAACTAATTATGATTTCTTGGTTAGAGTCATACAATCTCAGCCTTCCCGGTAATGTTAAGGCAATAAAATAAATTCGAAATCTGTTGCATTTATCTGTAGCTAATTTGAATTAATTTTGACCCATTCAATAATTATTACAGCGTGTATATGATTATAAGACAGGCATACATTTATTTGTAAAGAAGAAAAGAGATTTCTCTTTACAAATAAATGTATATCTGTCTTAAACTCAATTTATACACAAATTTCGTATCTCAATGGCTAATCTTGGCGATGACTGCCTGTACACATAATACTAACCGTTACCTGCGGGTGTAACTTAAAACTTAGTAATAATTTATTGATTTAATAATTATTCGATTTTCATGGCTTCCATAAATGCAATTTTATATATTTTTTCTTCTGCACTGTCTATCTTTGAACATGGTCCAAAAACTAAGTCATTGTTTCCGTAATTTTTTCTGGAATAAGTAGTATCCTATTATGCAATTGCGGGATGTACGTATACCTACCCAATACGCCACATTATGATACCACAGAAACTGTAGGTAGGTACCTACATTTTTCCGGGATAATTATCTTGTGTTATTTCAAGACGTACACCTATCCAATATTCTAAAATTAAAAAAAATCAGTTCAGCAATTGTAGAGTTACGTTTTGTTACTATCCCCAAAACTAATTATATACAATATTTGTTGAAAATCAGTTTATCAGTTTCGGAACTGAGTGCAAACACACACAAACTTTCAAATTTATTATATTAGCAGGATTATAAAGTAATACCAAATTTGTTGAAAATCCGTCCATCAGTTTCGGAACTCAGTGCAAACACGCACACACAAACTTGCGCGTTTATAATATTAGTAGGATTATATCAAGCTTATGATGGTTGGAAATATTAACCAGAGAAAAACATCTTTGTACGGATGTTCATAACATGTTCTAATTACTCTAATTTCCGCATGAAAGAGTGACTTTCTGTATAAAAGATACCCGCCCGCTCGTCAAAACGATAACTCAAGAAAGAAAAGAAATAACAAATTGACATTTTGTGTGTACTCTAGAGCTAAAAAGTGACTTCAAGTTCTGTAATTGGCCAAATCGGTCAATGCATCCTCTTTTGCGGGAGTGGGGTATATCTATCTTTATAACCGTAAAAGATACACTGATAAAATTCATTAATCCAATAATTACTGGCTTTTGTTTTTACTCGCCACTCGCCTTCTCCTACCAAGCCAATCGCATGCGACTCGTACGCTCAGACACACTCCGGGTGCATTCTCTGCTGCTTCACGTGTTTATCTTGTTTCAAAAGACAAACCGACAGCGGATAGATGAACTTCCGAGCAAAATTTAAAGTTTGTGGACCTATACAAGGATCAAACTAACTTATGAAATTGTTTGGATCCTAATTATAAGAACTGTCTTCATTATATAGCTCTTTAAATATTGTATGTGTTGCCCCTCTCCTTTGCATCCAATTTCTGATCTAAATACTTCTTTTTTTCTTCCTTTTTTGTATAGCACTTTCAGCTCGAAGTATTTCAGCGCAAAGTATTTTTGTAACCGCTTTTATTGTGGTATGAGCTATGATCAGTCGTGAATTTTGCGACAACATTGCACGGGACATGATACATGCGAGTACAGAGGTGCAGTAGCTGTCTACTATCACGCCAGCAGCTCGCACCGTGTAACCAGACCTTAAGGCACAAGAATCAGTATCTTGCATTGTATCATTTAAAACATAGTTTAAGAATTTTAGTTTCTTCGTTCAACTGAACACATTTTTGAATTTTTTCATGGTTAAAGAAGAAAAGTAAATATAAAAAATATTTCTTTTTTTTTGTTTCACACTTTTTTTCAGATCTCAACTCAAGCATCTGTAGATTACAGAAGTATATGTTTACTCTACATATGTATACAATACCTTGGTATATGCAACAATTATCCTTGTATTCATCTGTGCTTGTGTATAAAGTAAAATAAGTTAATCTGTTAATGAACTCAGTATGTACAGGATATTTAATCAATTAACTCAATTATATCAGTACTTTTGGTCCATAGAACCTCGGATCAGGTTCTTACAGGATTGCCGAGGCAAGTGAATGAAGTCTATCTTTTCTGAAAATTCCATCCCCTTAATTATATGGTTACCGGTTTTTGTGGCCGTTGCTCCTACTAACACAAAAAGTTCAAAAAAATTGCCACAATTTCAAATTTGTATTATTACTCTTAATTACAAAAGAATATGTGTAAATAGCATCTTTATACACTAGTGTTCTATGTTTGAAGCCTATGTGTGTCTGTCTGTCGGTGTGCAGACAGTTTATTAGATAGCTGATTTTTTTAAAATTAGATAGCTGGCTTTCCTTGTCATGGCTCTTAGCTATGTTTGATAAAAATCTGTACAGTCGTTTGAAAATTATCAGATATTTTCCAAGATGATGTATAGGAAAAGTTGGTTATTTCTTTACATATAAATTTGGTGGAGAAAACGGGAAGTTCTTATTATGTTTCATGTTATTGGGTTGGGGTGTTTTTAATTTGACTTGTATACATCTGTGCGTGTGCAAAAAGTAAAATAATTACTTCACGCATTGATAATAAACTTAGTATATACCGGGTATTTAAACAATTCAGTTAGTTGTTATGTAACCGGTATATATATAAGTGGGTAGACTTTGTAATGGTTGAAAATATTTAACGCAGAAAAAAATTTCTGGTATAGGTGTTCATATGATGTGTGTGAAGTTAGCACCGCCATTTTGAAAAACAAAAATAATAATTATTGTGCTAGGAATGTGCTACGTTGTGCCGCTAGCGGATCTTAGAAATTTTGAAAAATGAAGCGTAAATTCGAAAAAAACGTTTTCCAGGCCCAACACCGCCATTTTGTCGAAATGAAAAAAAATGGTTGTGCTAGCTTGTGCCGCAAACCGGGATTCGATATCGCAATTAGGTTTTTAGAAAATAGCGTTAGATAAAAAACCGCAGCACCGAAAATCGTGTTGGGCCTGAAAAATGTATTTTTCGAATTTTCGCTTCATTTTTCAAAATTTCTAAAATTGGTTTGCGACACAACGTGGACAATGATTTTTGTTTGTTTTTCAAAATGGCGGTGCTAACTTCACACACATGTTCATATGACCTAATTAGTTCATTTCTGTTTGTCTGTGTGTGGACACGATAACACAAAAACCAAAAGAGTTAACGAGCTGAAAGTGTGAGTGTGTGTATTCTAGAGCTAAAAGTAAGGTTAAGTTCGTGAATGAGAGACAACTTTTTTTAAAATATATAACTTTTGTTTGAAACTTTCTTTCATAAACAGTATTTACCGACTATTTAAGCAATTAACTCAGTTAGTTGTTATTTTCATTTTAAATTTAATTTTTTGTGTTTTTTGATCTGTACTAAAAAGATCTACATAATGAAATGAACTGATTCCGTAAAAGATGTATTTTGATTTGATTATGTTTAATGACCATTAATCATCTAAAATCATTCGTTACTGCACAAATAACCACTACTCAAACGTATGATCATGCAACATCTCGTGTATGGGTCAATTAATTAAGTGATACTGATAATGAAATAAATAAATTCCTACTTAAAAATGTTATATTTCGATAAAAAAAATTGTATGTACACAAAAATTAATTACGGAAGTATTTGTAGATAATAATAATATATTACATGTGTTTGTGATGCAATTTGGCAGCAATTTTTCAATATAAAGTTATTTTGAAAACTTGATTAAATTTCAATAATTATTTCTAATTGTAATTTGGAAATTATCCAAATAAGTGATTATTCATACTTTAAAAAATGTGTTCAATATGACTACAATTTAGTATAGTAAGAACGAGGCGAGGGGTGGTTGGAGTAAGGCGTAGTAGAGCGTTATACTTTTTATTGATATTTATATTTTTTTAGATGATTGGTTATATACAGAATGATTTAGAAAAATTTGGCTCTGTTTTATGCGTGAAAATAATACATTTTTGGCTCTTTTTTTTTTTCCTCAAACATATGCGTGTCTAGACGGTTTATTAATGTCCGCAAAAGAAACTAAGCTCCAACCTATTATTAGTAGGTAACGCATTAAAAAGCAAAAAAATATTAAGTAGTTTACACTGATATTACCTAGGACGCCAACTACGAGTTATGTCCTAGTTTGTTTACTTGCCATATTGATGCAGCTACGAAGATATTCTATATACCGTACGTTTAGTTTACATCTTCGCATAGTAGATCTCCCACGAGTATGAGAGAGTACAGATGTGTACATTAAGCAATGTGTATGAGAAGGAGGTGTTATGTGCCTACGTGTTTTGTTGTGTTGTATGAGACAATCACCAACCACTCGAACAGTTATGAATATTATTCACTGTTTTGAAAAATATGTTTGTTTATCAAACCTATAAGACCTCCTTCTCATACACATTGCTTAATGTATACATATGTACTCTCTCATACTCGTAGGAGATCTACTATGCGAAGATGTAAACTAAACGGTAGGTATATTAGTGTTAATATGAACTATCTGAAATGGTAGTGAAATGCATATAATTTCTCACTATCTTTGATGTCAATGTATTATTAATTTGTTTATTTACTATTTATATATTTTTTAGTTTTTTTTTTAAAGTAGCGTCTATTTTTCCATTGTTAGCAAAAAATGTTATTAATGTTCAGACATATTACTTAAATGTCAAATTAAGTAAATGCTAGTCACTTCCGTAGGTATAATATAACCGAAAGGCAACCATAAAATATGTAAATAGTAAATAAACAAATTAATAATTTGACATCAAAGATAGTGAGAAATTATATGTATTAAACTACCATAACGTTTCAGGTAGCTCGGAGGCAGAGCGTTGGTCTAGAATGCCAGAGATCGTGAATACGATTTTCATTCTAGATGTGTATGATTTTTAATCGAGCATTTGATGCCAAAGAATGTAATCATACTAAGTTTATTCAAAATGAACAAACAAAATTAGGTTTTTATTGTTTGTGATAATTTTTAAAACAATCTTTCATCGAAATGCTGACTTTTTAAGGTGTATTTAGACTACGGTGTCGTTTAGACTACGACACTAGACACCGTACACTCAGTGTATACACCGAGTGTCTATGTGTGCACACGAGTGTCTCTAGTTGTGACATTTATTGCGACACTATAATTAGTAGTGTCGAAGCAGCGGCTGTGTAGACACCTTGCGTCGGAGTGTCCAAGTGTCTGTTCAGGTTTTCAAATAGATTCGATATTTTTCATACACTTCATATATTCCATATACATATTATACCGGTTGTTTAGTTTACATCTTCGCATAGTAGATCTCCCACGAGTATGAGAGAGTACATATGTATACATTAAGCAATGTGTATGAAAAGGAGGTCTTATAGGTTTGTTTTCTTACTTAAAGTTAAACTGTTGTGTGCTGAACAACAGAACAAATCATAACAACTGATCTGTTCACTTAAAAGAATCCCACTCTCCAAGCGTCATCTAACTGAATGCGTATCGTACGACACATACCACACACAACAGTTTAACTTTAAGTAAAAAACATACCTATAAGACCTCCTTCTCATACACAATGCTTAATGTATACATATGTACTCTCTCATACTCGTGGGAGATCTGCTGTACGAAGATGTAAACTAAACAACCGGTATAGTAATAAATATAGCGTTTACATCGCTGTTTAATTACAATATAAGCAGCTATAAGTTCTTTTGTGTGTGAACAGGTCGGACACTAGTTCCGTACATTTGTGTCTGGCTAGTGTCCAGACACCAAAAATCTGTTTAAGTGTGAACAGTAAAGAAATTTATGTCTGACATTTGTGTTGCAACTTATGTCAACACGTTGACTGTCACGACATTTATTGTGACAGTCAACGTGTTAACATGGCGTTAATTGTAAAATCCTGGGGCACTTTGTACTAAAAATTTCTTTGAGAAGAAAGAGTAAACTGATCTAATCTGATCTTTTGCTTTTTATTACCTACTAATACAAGTGTGTATTTTATTTGTCTTTAAAATAAAAATTTTTATGAAGATATAATGCAGGTTTCCAGCCATCCATGTGGACATTGATGAATCTTCTAAAATTCGACACAAGCGGAACTACGTTGACTAAGCTAATTTTCTCAGAGAAAAGAATCGTAACACATATGAAAATGAAAGTTATACGAGCATTAAAGCAAAGTATAGATAACGAGTTTTCAATATGTTATTATATATATATAATAACATTATATATATATATATATATATATATATATAAATGGATGTGTGTATGTATGTTCGCTATGACTTCCAAAACGGCTGGACCGATTTTGATGAAATTTTTAGGGAATCTTCAGAATAGCCCAGCGGGTGATCCTGTTTGATAGCGATCGAAAATTGTTTTTTTGGCAATTATGTGTCAGCTGGTTATAGATAATTAATGCTACCCGTGCGAAGCCGGGGTGGGTCGCTAGTAGTAAATCCACATAAATTAATTTTTTGAGGGAGAAGAAAAGTTTAGAGATACAAATGACCTTTATTTAAAAATTTTTGTTTGTTTATAAATTGCTGAATTGTTTTACCATAATTTCAGCTTCGACTTAATTATTTTTGGTACAAAATCATATATGTATAGCAGCCCTTGTTCATTAAAAAAAAACTCAGTATTTACCAGGTATTTAAACAATTAACTCAGTTGTTTTTTTTTTGCTTGTTTTTATTTAAAATTGGTATGAAGATTCACTTTTTAAAAACTTGAATATATTTAATTTAAATTAATTTTATTAAAATTATATTACAATTATTCCCATTAGATTAAAATTTAAATAATTGTTTTTAAAGTAAATATAAAATTTACACATAAATTATGATTTAAAATTGAAGGCTAAATTTTACAAGTAAAACATTTTTCTTCGTAATTTTTGAAAATTTCATCACTTTTAATTTGTTTTTGAGTCTGTGAATTTGAAATTCATTTAAAATAAAAGGATTGATTGTATGAAACCTATAAACCGTGTAGTAATTAAAATTTTTTCTGGTAATAAATTTTCTTTCCAAATTTATTATCTGATGAATTAATTAGTGATTGTATTTTATAAATTATTTAATAGCTATCTATCATCTATTATTTTAATGGCTACGGGATCAGAGAAGTAAACAACATTATTTGACACAATTTTCTAATAAAATTGTTATTTATAAAAAAAAAAACTACTAAAAATTAAAAAACAAGCTTGGACTACGGAAAATAACGCTATTTCTAATAAATATCGAATAATATTATTTTGTTATGCAAAATACGTTAAAAATAAAAAATATGTTAAAAAGTGCAAAATACAGTGTGATAAACTTACTTATTACAGCTATGCTAATTGAACATAATTATCTCATACTATAACATGTATAATGTTTTAAACCTTTATGATACCATGTTGAAATATGCAAGACTTGTGTTGTCAGTGATTATTTCTTATAAATAGATAAATATAAATCTTGGAGGATGAAAAGTATTGCACTTCGACATTATGTAAGAAAATTAACATTTCAGGTCTGTTCAATTTTATTGAACGGGAGTGTACATTTCATTTCTTTAAATATATATATATATATATAATGTGTCTAGCGTTCACAGTTAATGGGCAAAATCACACAAGGGAAAAGTGGGGTTAGAGGGAGTTAGAAACGTAAAATTTTGTATATATCTCTGTTAATATTGGAAAAGTCGAAAAACTCAGAGGAAATTATATTATGGAAAACTAATTTTACTACAATTTAGTTTCTCATCATTTTTTCTGTTACTCTAATATTTACGATTTAAAATTAAAATCCAAAATATCTCTGTACGGTAATGAATTGCACCAAACTTGATTTTCTACAACTTTACTCCTTATTCATTTGCGATTTTTCTAATAGTAAAATAGATATTTTATGTTCTTTCTCTATACCAAGTGTTTTGATGCGAGGCATCAAAAAAGTAATCCGAAAAATTCAAAACGTTAATAACTGTTTTTTCTTATTCATAAAAAACGATGAGCCGTTGATTCTCATTTACGGATGTTATAAATAATTCACTGTTAACCTCCCCTCCCCCCCCGTCGTTACATTTTTGTCAACCCCCAACCTTTTAATATGCCACAAAACCTAGTAGTGACATACAAAAATTATTAATTTAAAATTTTTGTTTTTCTTTAGCGATTAGTACTTTTAATAACGTCGTAGCTATTGTGACCGAATAAATATTTCGTTATTGATTGAATACTTTTCGTCTAAAACTTTCTCCTGAATTCCGCAAATAAAAAAAACTAAGGTTTTTTAAAAAGTAGGAATTAAATTCATATATTAATTGATATATTTCAAAAGTCACGTCGCGTTTGGTTGGATCTTCTCCTCCCATATCGTCACGTAAGGTAATTTTACCTTCACCCCCCTTATGCGTACTTATTTTATGGCTCGGGGGGGGAGGTCAGTATCTCTTCGCCCAAATTTGACATGCCATTGCTTTAACTATATATATAGATGAAAATTACACAAACAATTTTGGTCGAAGAGTTTTCAGTACTTATGCGCCGACTCATCCTAGACTACACTTTTAGATGTTTTTTAATGAGACTCCTAATTGCTTTTTTATCAATACACAATAATACAACCAGTTAATAATTAATGTATTGGAATATATGTTATTTAAATTGTGCCCAGCTGTGTAATTTGGTTTGAATATTTTATTGTCTATCGACAATAAAAAATTATTTAAAACGATTTAAATAAAATAACTGTTTCTTTTTCTTTCCTGTTAAACGTTTTTCATGCGTAAACAATCTCTTATAATAATAAGTGTGAACGAGTATTTCATAAACAAAGTATACAATTGAATAATTTTTTTTTGTTATGTTAATTTTAGATGGCAGACGTGGACCCGGAGACATTGCTTGAATGGCTTAACATGGGCCAAGGCGATGAACGGGATATGCAACTAATTGCACTTGAACAACTATGTATGCTACTCTTAATGTCGGATAATGTTGACCGATGTTTTGAAAGGTAAACTTATATATTTTAGTTTTAAGAGATGATCATGAGTTATGTAATAAGTACATCGTGCTATAATGTTTAATGAATACCAAATAGTGGAGTGGCCTTAATTAATAAAAGAGCATTATTGAAGAATCGATGATTCCCCAATTTAAATATGTATAAAATTTTTAATTTTTTAAAAAATATATAAAATCAAAATTAGTTCATAAGTTAGAAATTGTCGAACTTTTCAAAAATCGAAATGGGAGAGAAGTGAAGGAAATAAAATTGTTTTTTTCCAAATGCAGTGTAAGAATAAATATATGTAAGAATAAAATAAAATAATGTTGACTATAATTTTTTATGTATTAAGGGCAGCGTCGTACTAGATTTAAAGGGTCTGAGTGGCATTAAAACTTTGAGGGCCCGCCGACCACCTAGCACATTTTTTTTAAATTTGAACTAGTATTTCAATAAACTGTTCGTAAAAGCTGCTATTCTCGTTATCCTTGTTAAGATCTAATTCTGTGTTTTGAATAATCACTAGCAGTTCTTACCCCTATAGAGAACGAAGCCTCATTTTAATGCGCTTCTGCACGGAAAATCGTCATGTAACTTCAGTAGGCTTCCTAATTTCGAGAGACAAACAAACAGCGTTCTTTGTTGTTTGGTCTAAACCATTTTCGCGGATCTCGACCTGCACTTTTTCAACTTCCTTCTCCAAGTAAGCCTGGATGCCCATGTAGGTTAGGGTAGGGTAAACGCCACCTTGACTATGGCCAGTCCGACACTGATTAAGGACGTTCACACGCGCGACTTATTAGGTAAAACTCTTAATCTTTATTAAAAATTAATTAAAAAATTAATTTTTTTTAAATTATTAGATTAAAAATCAAATTTTTTACATAGAGTCATATGGGAAAATAGAATATTTTATATTTAAACTTGTAGCAACTATGTTAATAAGTTAAAAACTGTGATGTCTGAAAAATGGTGTTATCGAACGTTAGAATTAATTATTTTAAACGGCAAAATTGAAATTTTTTTGGTACATTTTAAGAGCAATAGCATCAGCCCACTAAAAAAATATACATAGTTCAACAGCAGTTATACAAATATACTGAAAAAGATGACAAGAAATAGTAAACTTTATTGGGGATATTGTAGAATTTTATGAACGTTCTATATTGGATTTTATAAAATTTTATGCAAATTTTACTGTCTAACACATGAACGTCATAAATCTGTGAGTCTTGTTTGCTTTTGAGAATCTTTTAATAATTTTCTAAAGTCATTCCATATTTTTAAGTGCTATTTTATCGTTTATTCAAATCCTCTAAAGTTTCAACAGAAGTCAGTGTTCACTGGAGAGTAATGTAACTGTCAGTATCTTCTTCACTCGTTCTCACTGTCACTTACCTCCTCTTCTGTTAGTGCGACATTATAAACGATCATTCATACATTGAAAACCCAAATCATTTGAATTACTCCTTGATTAATATATCCACGCTATCCGAATCCATACACTGGATATTAATTCGGTTGGCGAAATAAAACCGACAAAATTTGAACGCACCATCGCATTGTTTGTTTCATGTGTATGTCAAACAGATGCGTACTCTTCTTTAAAGGTATTTACTTTATTTAAAAAATTTATCACAGATAATCCGCACCCGGATAATCGAGAGTACACTGTACTTCAAAACTATTATTTATCCGCAAACATTGTCTTAAACAAAATTATGTTAAATTGTAATAAAAATGGTTTTAAATTATAGCGATTTTTTTAAAAGAAAATTCAGCTATTGGCGTTGTACCAATAAAACGATTTCTCATATGAGAAAATAGAATATTTTATATTTAAACTTGTAGCAACTATGTTAATAAATTAGAAACTGTGATGATTTTTTATAAAGAAAATTCAGCTATTGGCGTTGTACCAACGAAACGATTTCTCCAAAATTGTTTCAATTGCCCATCGATTCTGCCTAGTATTCTAGTAGATTTACGACCTTTGAATAAGAAGAATGAATGGTATCACAAAACACATTCACCATTCGTCGTATTATTTGGATTAAACCAGGCGTCTTATTAACTGGATTCATGCATATATTGTTTTATGTAATAACTATTTTGTTATTACATAAAGCAATCATTTCACTTATTCATTGGTATAGTTTTCCAAGAACTTCTTTAAAATAATTACTTTGTTTAAGGTAGTTGTTGTGTGAAAAGTATTTTAAGCCAAATAACTGATTTTTTCAAGTCACAAAACAGTGATAAGATGCTGTGATTAACTTTAATTTTAGTTGCATAATATTAAAATTTTATTTTATTTTCATCATAAAATGATTTATATTTATTAACACTGCAAAATATTTTGTTCCTCATTGCCTCTCTTCACTTATTTTGCATTGTATAAATATAAAAAAATCTCAATAATTTCGGTAATCTATTACATTTATTACAATAATTAAACGGTCAATATTTTATTTTTTCAAAATATAACATCATTTTATATTGCCCTACTTTTTTAGCCAAATCGCTCAACAGGTTTTTTTAAATAAAATTAAAAGTCTGGTGAAATTCTACTTTTCTGTATACCTGTAATGTTAATCGTACAACTTTTGTGAGCAATTTTTATCAAAACTAAACGATAAATAATTTTGAAATTAGTTAGATATTTATATTTTGAATTACGCGTTTCATACAACTACCTTAATTATTCAAATGCAAGTAATAATTTTATTGTCTTTTGTTGTCTTTTTATCGGTTGCTTGAAAGCCAGTTTCATTAATCACACAAAATTTAAGTTGTTTTGAAATGAATGTGCAAGTGTATTTTTAATTTAAATGTTACGAAATTCCATGCAATATTGCAATCTGTGCCCTCAAAGCATTTTGCCTTTTAGTTAATCATTCTCGTAAATCCCTCATTGTATTTTAGAATACTTAATTTTAAACTATCCTTAATTTAAAATATAAAATATTTTGTCAAGTATGAAAGTATGCTCACACCATAGGCTACTCAATTATTTAATTTTCAAAGTAGGAAAAATAATCTTACGTTTTAGCGAAATGTCATAACAGAACTTGTTAAATTCAAACGCCTGGTTACAAAATGCATTATAATGTTTTATTTTTCAGTTGCCCACCACGTAATTTTTTGCCAGCTCTGTGTCGTATATTTTTGGATGAGTGTGCACCAGACTCTGTGTTGGAAGTAACTGCTCGTGCGATCACCTACTATTTAGATGTATCCGCAGAATGTACTCGTCGTATTGTTGCTATGGAAGGGGCTGTACGTGCCATATGCTCTCGTCTTGCTGTAGCTGAAACTGCATCACGTACTAGCCGCGATTTAGCTGAACAATGTGTTAAAGTATTGGAATTAATTTGTACTAGAGAAGCTGGAGCTGTTTTTGATGCTGGAGGATTACATTGTATTCTTAGTTTTATTAAAGATAATGGTAAATTGATTTCTATTATATAAAACATGAAAAAGTTTGTATAAATTTGGGTTTAGAAATTTTATTTTTTGAGATACCGTAATCCGGTTGGAAAAAATTCCGGGAAGTCATTTCGATAATTAAACGTCTGGCATCGATGGTATTTATCGAAATATAAAATAGTTAATTTAAACTAGAATCTTGAAGCACTTTGTTAGAGATAATAAACGCTGAAATTTCATAACAAACTGAAATTTTGGGAGCAAGTTTGAGAACTAAAACGTAATTTTGATTACGTAAACGGTTCAAAATCCCAAAATATTATAGACTAACAATTTTAAGATAAATAAAACGATTGCAACGTTAGCGGTTGTCAAAATCGTAGTAGCTTATAGTTAATTGCACAATCGACAATAATTTAAACAAGTAAAAATAACAACTATAACTGAGTTAATTGCTTAAATACTCTGTATATACCCAGTTCATCATTGTGTGGACTGTTTATTTTACTTTTTACATACGCACTGATGTATAAAAATACAAAGTAGTGGATAAAGAAACTATATTTATATGTATTTACTCATATGCATGCTTTTGTAATCTTCAATAATTACAGATATTTGAGAAGTTTCAAACTTTTTTTGAGAAATTTCAACTTTTGTTTGAAACATTTTTTCATAAACTCTGTGTATTTCGTGTATTTAAACAATAAACTTAATTAGTTGTCATTTTTACTTGTATTTTAATTAAATTTTTCAAATGTTTTGTTATTAATATTTTAATTCTGTTTCTGAATGAATAATGATGATGGCATTTGACACTTGTAAAGTAAAATTATTAAAACAAATGAATTAATCATTGCATCGAATTTGCGGAAAGTTTTAAATGTACTATAAATTGTTTTGAAATATTACTTAATAAACTTGTGTAACTCTCTATTACATGATAACAACTAGTTTTATTAGGGACAGCTAGAAATAATTTGATAACATTTGATAAAATGTGTTAGTCAATGTCTTATTCTAAGAAAAGGAATAGATAGCTAATGGCTGTATTTTATGGTAATCTGAACGCATCATTTATGGTCTTATTTGTCATATAATGTTCTGTACAAGAATGAAAAATATTAAATCTATCGTTCTAGTATAAAATAAATTTTAATATATGAATATATACAAAAAGCTACATAAATGAAAAATCATATAACTAACACTAAATGTCTCAATTTACAGGGTCTCGAGTTCATAAAGACACTTTACATTCAGCCATGACTGTTGTAACACGTTTATGTGGTAAATTAGAACCAGCAGATGCATCTTTACTTTCATGTGTTCGAAGTTTAAGTACCTTGTTACGTCATGATGATAATTATGTTGCTGAAGGTGCATTACGTTGTTTTGCATCTGTTGCTGATAGATTCACACGACGTGGAGTTGATCCTGCACCATTAGCTCAACATGGTACTGCTATTATATTTATAATAATTTATGAACGATAAAATTTATTTATTTTTGTTTTAATTCATTTAGGTTTAGTGGATGAATTATTAATAAGATTATCGAATGCGGGTGGTGTAAATGTTGGAGCTGGTGGTACAAGTGGGGGAAATCAAGGAACACCAGGTAAAATAGCGCCCCCTGGTGCAACATCATCAACACCTTCAAATGAATCAAAAGTTACTGCAGCTTCTATTTCTACAACCATTAGCTTATTATCAACACTTTGTCGTGGTTCACCCAGTATTACACATGTAAGTTCACAATTATATTATTGCATTACTGACATCTATATATGAATGGGACAATTTGATGCATACACTAGCGGCGCCAACCTTATGGCTAAAACCTAAGTAAATATTATGAAACAGTGCTTTATAATATATGAAAACACTTTTATTTTGTGTTAATTTTAAAATACTTTGACAAATTGATTGTATTTTTTTATTAATCAGGAATAACTTCATTCTCTGTATAATTTTAAAAAGATATTTTTATCATAAATTTTAATATCACTGTTTGAAAATTTACTTGCATTAATAAATTATATGTCGATGAGAGCATTTTTGTTTCGTTTTTACTTAGTAATATATTGAATAGAGAAAATCGAAAGGTACAGACGTATGAGTGTATTTCATGCTATAAAATATATTATAAATTTATGCCATACTCTAAAATATACAGAATTAGATGTATATGAAGGCGTTCATCTCATAAATTTGACTTTAAAGCTATAAATTTCGATAATTGACCTATTTCGAATTCAGATTTAACCACCTGATATAAACTATTGGTCCAAGTAAGATGAGATCATGTGACAATCTTGATTGGTTAAAAGCGATCAACTAAATTGTGTGGTCATGAATAAATACAAAATTTAAATCATGTAAAAGACATCATATTAATAATAATGGCCTGGATAATCAGCAAATTTAAACTGATGATGTTGTTGATGGATATTTTATAGCCAAAATACAAACTATTACTAGAAATTACATATAGTTTTCATTGATCTTTTAGTCTTTATAGTAAGATATATATTAAATATTGAAAGCGGGAATATAATGTTTGTTTAGATTAGATACATTGAATTTCCGTTATTATTGGGAAGCATCTAATGCTTCTCTATAGTAAATTAATACAATAGATAATTATTTCTCTGATAGATGTAAATTACCCAAATTGTCTTGAAAATATTACTTTTTTTATTTCAAAAGTTAAGCCATAATTGGTTTAGTAAAACCATTTTTCTAATTTTTTTTATTAAATTGTCTAATTTCAGGATTTATTAAGGTCTGAATTACCTGATGCCATTGAAAAAGCATTAAAAGGCGATGAACGTTGTGCTTTGGATTGTATGCGTCTTGTTGATTTATTATTAGTGTTATTATTCGAAGGACGGCGTGCTCTTGGACGTCCACATATTGGTACATCTAATTCAATGCAATTACTTCCACGATTACGACGTTTAGATTCAGCTGCAGAAAAAACGCATAGACAATTAATTGATTGCATTCGCTCAAAAGATACTGATGCATTAATTGAAGCTATTGATACTGGTGGTATTGATGTGAATTTTATGGATGATGTGGGGCAAACATTACTTAATTGGGCGTCGGCATTTGGAACCCAAGAAATGGTTGAATTTCTATGTGATAGAGGTATGTGAATTTGAAATTTTCATTTAAGGTAGTTCCAGCACTGTCTTATATAATCAGGACAAAAAACCGGTTTGCTTTTATTATAGAACAAATACATATACACACATACGCATTATACATATTATTATACACACATACACAACAAAGATATATTCACTATTCATAAGTTACAAAGTATTGTAATTTTGAAATAAAAAATAATTTTAAACTTTAATATTTCGAAAACATAACGGTAAAACAAGATTATTTAAAAAAAATTTAATTAATAAATATTTATCTTTACTCCTAGTTTTTTTTAAATTCTGTCGAGTATTTTTTTTTAAACAACAGGTAATAGTTGGGCGGTCATGAAGTTTTACAATGCTTCTAATGAGAGAGAGTGAGAGAGAATGATTACTTTGCTATTAATTATCTCGCGTTCTAAACGGTCAAAAACTCTCTGAAACTTCGGGATTTATTAGAAAACGTTACTTTTAGCCTGTGAAAAAAATGATCAAAATCTGTCGAAAAGTGGTTTAATGCTGGAGCATCCTTAATAACAATTTAGAGTTTAAAAAATTGAAACATACTTTCCTAGTTTTAATTGCAATATGAACTAAAAAAATGCAATTTTTTTGTATTGTCATCGGTCCTTAATACGTCTGTAAAATTTCAGATTATTCAAACGTCCGAAAGTGGGTGAAAACTGAATTACAATATACCATTACATACACACATACATGCATACAAGTCAAGCTAATTAAAGTATTATAAAAAAAATAGGAAATGTTTTGAACAGATATATATTCGACAATTGAAGTATTAGCCGTCGATACGTGATTCCAGATAGATATTTTTAGTCTATTTGTTGTAAGATATTAGTTTTTGTATGAATTTTTTACAATTTTGTGTAAAATACTTCATTACTATGAATTTCAATATTTTAAAGTATGTTTGTCAGTTTAAGAATTATTTTTTGGTAATTTGAGGAGTTAAAATTTTGTAAACATACACGACCTCTTATGAGTCGGTTGGTGTCACACTTGACACCAAGAAAAAACTACGATGTTTGAAGCGTATACTGGCAAAATTTGGAAACGTTTTACCAAATGCTTTTGGGTTAATTAATTTTTTAATATTTTAATTTGGTTTGTGACTGTTGCTTATCAACAATTCAGTTTTTTTTAAATCAGTTGTAAAAATAAAACAATATTCATTTGACCTCGGATTGCGAGTACCAATTTACCTTAAACCGTAAAATAACCCATTAGGAAAATATATATTACGATCATTTTCGAAACTTATTTTGTACTTATTTTTAAAAAATAGGTGCTGATGTAAATAAAGGACAACGCAGTTCGTCCTTACATTATGCTGCTTGTTTTGGGCGACCAGGAATAGCTCGTGTGTTATTACGTCATGGTGCAAATCCAGATTTACGAGATGAGGATGGCAAAACACCACTAGATAAAGCTAGAGAAAGAGTCGATGAAGGTAATTTTTTAAAAACCAATATAATTTAAAAAAATAGTAATTTAGTAACATTTAATCGTATTGCGTAGGCCATCGAGAAGTAGCTACAATTTTACAATCTCCAGGTGAGTGGATGGTGGCTTCAGAACGTAGTCATAAACGATCTGGGTCCGAATCAGAAACAGGTGAAGAAAGTGGTGAAAATAATGAACCAAGAGGTGATCCTGAAATGGCACCAGTATATTTACGTGCATTATTACCTGTATTTTGTCATGCTTTTCAAGCGAGTATGTTAGGATCGGTTAGGCGTGGAAGTTTAGGATTAATTAGAAAAATGGTACATTATATTCAACCAAATCAATTGGTGGAGTTATGTAGTCCAGAATCACCTACACATACTGTCGCTACATCATTAGTAGAAGTAATCGCTGTTGTTTTAGATAATGAGGTTCGTGTTCAATCAATTTTAAGATGCATGTTTTTATTCAATGTTTCGTTTGAAAGTTCTTTTTCTAATAATTTTTAATAAATTTTGTTATGATATTATCTTTAAAAATATTCATTGTTTTGATAAGTGATATAAAAAAATTACAATGATAACGGCTTTGCAGAAGAAAAATTACATTACTGTATTTTTATTTTGTTCTTCATAACAATTTTTAGGGTAGTAACCGCACCAAAAAAAAAAAAATTGTAAAAATAAAATATTTATGGAACACTTTAATGTTTGTTCGTCTGTCACAAACAATTTCCTTCATAACTAACGTGGAAAGTTCAAATTAGAGAAACATACGAAGTGGTGGTCCAATTTTCAAACTATGAATTTCGATTGTTCGAATTTCATGTTAATTGTATTTTTTTAATCGGGTTAATAATAATAAACAGGATATTAAAGACATGCTGTATAATAATTTTTAGAGCTTCGTACAAAAATATATAAAACAGAACCTTTATGAAACACTTAACTGTTTGTTTGGCTGCCATAAGAAATTTTCTCTATAACAAGAAAATTAATATTTACAGACTATGAATTTCTATTGTGAGGAGTACTTTTTCTGATAGCGTTTTCTTTTGATTGCCTTCGTGCACATTTAGAGCACTCTAAGTTGTATGTTCGGTTGACTGTTATAGATTGCTCGCACTGAGTTTTTCGATTAACGATGGAGAGCACTCCTAGTGCGCTACGTCTTGCTCTAACTAGTAAGGTCCTACGAATGTTGACATTGTTGGAACTATTATCATCGTCAGAAAATTATGATGATGAAGACGCTTTAATTATATATTTATTATGTTTCTGTATACTTTGGCGTTACAATTATAATTACAATTACACATTGCATCATGTATACATTATTATCTGCTTCGTTAATAATAATACAAAGTGTCATCAGTGCCATCAGATCCAATTTTATTTCCATTTTTATTTAATAATATTTCTTTTACGCACACGGACGGACATATGTAGAAATCAAAGAATATATAATACAGTGCTGACAGTGCTACCTCAACAGTCTGATCAGTAATCCAAATCAACAGCTAAAATGTACTTAAAGTATTTGACACTGACAGTCAACCTAATAATAAATGATCATAAACACGTTCGAACGAAAAAAATTGCCGCACAATTCTCGAGCAAGAACTAAGGTCGAGCATGACGTTATCACAGAGTAGCGAGCATGTTCTCTCGTGCTTCAAAACGCTATGAGCTAAAGTTGAAAGCGGTAGTGACAAATTTTTGTTCAATGTAATCGTGTAGACTTTTAATTATCATATTGAATCGAGTAGGAGGAATATTTTCCAGAAAATATATTTTGATGAATTAAAATTGAATTTTTGAGATTATATCATAACAAGACGTAACTTTTAAATATTTATTTAATATTGAGCTATGCGCTTCTTCTATATAATACTTTGTTTCATTAACACTTTGCACTATTTTCATCATATAAGTGCTTTTAATTTGTATGTAATTCATCTATCATTGTCTATAATAACGTAATATACTTTACATCCCATATTATCAAAATTGATCTAAAATATATTTTTAATACGGTTAACAATTGGAAAACGTATAATAAAAGTGCTTACTGATTATAAATCACTATCCGTTTTATGTTGGACATTACTCTATTTTATTATAAAAGTATTTGTTTTATGTACACTCCCGTTCATAAAAACAGAACCAGAAAGTCACATTCTAAGCGTATATATTTCTAATTATGTATAATATCACGTACAGTAACACTTAGAATATTTCAACTGGTTCAAGTTTAATGAATGGTAGTATATGTCTAGGATATTGAGGTAGTAGTTGTCGTGTGAAACGCGTTATTGACGAAATTGGCTATTGTACGATTAACATTACAGGTATACACAAAAGTAGTAATTTCACCAGACTTATAATTTTATTTAAAAAACGTGTCGAGCAATTTGGCTAAAAAAGCAAGACAATGTAAAATAATGTTATATTTTATTTAAAAAAAATTATTGTCCGTAATAGATTAACGAAAAGATTTGAATTTTTATATAATCCAAGCGAACAAGTATACGATATACATTCAAGTAAAAAAAGTATCTTATATAATCTCAATCTATTCATATAATTGATGAGTGTCATGAGCTGAAACTTTTTTACACGATTACTGTAAGACAACTACCCAATAATATGACTCTTGACTGTATATGAGGTGCATTCAAGTAAAAAAAAGTATAGTTTCCAATCTCAGTCTGTTCATACAATTGATGTGAATTCAACATTCTAAGTATATGTATTACTGTATATGTATATAATATTACATATCGCATCACTTAAAATGTTAATAGTTCAAATTTTTTGCTTTTAAGTGTACATCTTGCGCACCTCGCCTCTTATTCTCGCGTATTACTCTCTATCACAAACATTCAAGATAACACCTGAAATGTTAGAGAGAAGAGTGCATAATTAAAATTAAATTGGAGTTTTGCCAAAATGTTTAGTAATAAACAACTTTTTACTGCTTTGTCTGAAAAATTTGAGCCATTATAAATTTAAGAAACATGCTAATCAGTGGTTTTAGTGGACGCAAATTTCTATAGGTTTTTATTTGTTACACTTTGTTTTTCACATTTGTAATTTGTTATGATACAAAAACCTACAGAAAACCACAGATCGCTTTATTTGAATGAGCTAATCAAATAACTATTCGCCTAAATTTAATATCCCTTGGACATAAAGGTGAAGGCATATTCGGATTTTAGTTTCGTATATTGTTATTCTTTTTACTAATATTCATGGCTGGATCATTATATCTTGTTTTTAGTAACACGATTTAACAACATTAATAAAATGTTATGTGCATGCTAATACTAAATCATGCTTTTAAGTAGAAAAGTGTCATACACATTTTTAGGATAACAAATGTTTTTAATGTCAATATAAAGACGAAATTTCATTTAGCGATTTTACCTCTACCAACTGTTTCCGGAAGCGATTCGTCCCTGTCGATAAAATAAAGTACAGAAACTAATTGCTCGTTTTCTTAACCGCAATAGCTTAATGCACTTCTGCTATATCCAGTAATTTATTAGGCAGTATAAATTATAGATAACAAGTACTATCGACTTTATAAGTGGAGTATATTTTTCAAAGTTCGTCAAAAATAATCTACTGCAAATTTGAAAAATATACAAAATGCTTCACAAACTGTGATTTTTTTTATAACTAATTGATATACAGTAATAATCATTTTGTTGGGAAGATATATATCTAAGGAACATAAAATTTTACCAACAAAAGTATTCAATTTCAGCTACAAAATTATATATTTGATTTGGGAAACATTGTAGAGGGGTTGTAAGATCGCCGCGATCTATCGTTACATGAAAATATTTTGTAAATGTGTTACAATTTTAAAAACATTATTTATCTTGATTATATGAAACAAAGTTTTCTTTAACGCTCTGCATTTCGTATCGATAAAAAAATAATTTCATTCTAATAGTAATTTTTAACAAAAATAAGAATTTTTCACTAAATAATACTTTAAAAATAAATACAGTCTTGAGTGATTTTAAATTGTTGAAGTAATAAAAATTCAATTTGGCAAAAAAAAATGTACAACATGTAATAGACTACACCACCTCTGATTAAACAGTTTAATATTGTTTATTTAATATTAACCAACTAGTTAAGTTGGGCATAATTAAAGCGATACGCGCGTCTGTTATAACCCTTGTTTTACAAAGTTGATATCGTTTTAAATTCGGAACACGCATTAATGAGAATTTATCATAAATTTAATTTTATAGTCATTATTAAAACACGACACTCACAATATTTAAGGATACGTCATTAATTAATTAAAATAAAGTAAATTCAAATATCCCTGATCATAATACGAGTTTAGTAATGTTACATTTTTGGTGGGTTCATCATTCAAACAGTATCTTTGTCCATATTTTATTTTTTTTACTTAAATAGATAGAAGTAGTAAATACAACTGTGAGTTACTCTAAAGAATTGACGTGGGCACATCATATGGCTAAATAATGACTGAAAACCCTTTTTAGCGCGGTGATTTAATTTTTAGTTTTTCATTGTTATGTGATATTTTATCCAGGGTAGTAAACATTAAGTCTGGTAACCCCAAATATCTTAACAGACACGCAAAAAAAAAACCGTGCCCAATATTTAAAAAAAAATCATAATAACTGGTATTTAAATAGTTCTTCTTCATTTTCCGTTTTCTATCAAAGATTTTAATTACAAAAAATTGGGAATTGACTTTTTGAATAGTCATATTTCGAAAAATAGATATCGGACTAAAAAATCAATCATATTGAATGATACTTTCACTGTCGGTTGAATTTAACTAAGATAAATATTGTGTTTTCTCATTTTTTTTTAATTCTCGATATTTATTTCGAAACATGGGTGTACAAAAAGTATAAATACGATCAAAAATTTCGTGAAATAGATATTACATAAGTTGGATATACATTACAGTGAAAAATTGTTATTTTAAGAACAAATGTATCTTATGTTTCATGAATTTTAACTTTCTAATCAACTATTTTTTATGTTTATAGCATGAATTGTATTATACACGTATGATATTTTAACATATGGTTGTAGATAATAGTATTTATTTTGGTATTCAATAGGGTTTTGGGCTTTAATAGGTACGCTATATTTGCAGATGTCGTATAGTTGGCCGTGTGCTGTCCCTCTCGCCCCCGCCCCATTGACCTGCCAGGCGGCCCCAGTGGTGGGCCCCGGGCTTGGGTTGTTAGTGCGTTCGCTTCGCGTCCGCACCTTGCATGACAAGCTCATAGTTCACGGTGCCCCCATGGTAAATCATGCCTCAATTTATTTGCATTTATTTATTTTTCCTAATTTATATGTTTTAACTTTTTTTTATGTATCGATTTATCAATTTTTGTGAATATTTTATTTTTTAATGTGTTGCTAAACTTAGTTTTTTTTTTCTTTTTTAATTATAAATTTTCTTAATTTGAAACAAATTCTATAGAAAATTTGTAATTGTACACTTCTGCTTATCTCAAAATGCATAGCTCAATAACAAATTGATTTATGAAACTTAAAATTACAATTTTTAATCATAAATTGTAGTTTTAAGTTAGTTTTGTATTGTTTACTAACTTTTAATTTGGTCTTCAATTATTCAAAAAAATACTAACAGTGTAATTAACATACTATAATTTTTAGTAAACTTTATTATTTTTAAGTGCATGATTTTAATTTTAACACAGTTTGCATATATTATATAGTTAAATGTATTTAATTGTAGAAATTCAATTGTTAATACTGTAAGTTTTATATCACACTCTAAGTAAAAGTTATTTAATCTGAAAAAGGGACTATGAATGAGTTTTAAGAGATAAAATTTATCCGTATATAGAAAACAGCTTACGTGTAAACTCTAATTTACATTGTTATTTTCTGAAGTTACGCTTTAAAAAAAAGTGTTCGCTACGAGCGCTACCGTACTCAGCGCCATGCGTGGTCAAAAAAACAACTTCATGACCAATGATATATTAAAAATCATAGTTTATCAAAAATATACAGTTTAGCTTTTACATGTTGTTTATTTAATTAAATTAATTATTTTTGTTAAACGCCTATGGTTTTTATATACTTTCATTGGCCATGAAGTTATTTTTTTGACCACGCATAGCGCTGAGTGCGGGTGCGCACGGAGCGAATAAACACAAATAAATAAGCAAAAGAGACTATTCTATGATACTTTTTAAAATATCAGGTTTTTCCTTCTTATATATAATACAATTTTTTGTTATCCAAACACAATAGAAACAGCAAAAAAAAAATTTCCCATATAAATTTCGATAATTTTTTATTTACCTTCTTGATGTCATTAATTTTTATTTAATAGCTTTGTAGTACTAAAAGAGGCAAAAGGTTTTATATGCCCAGGAAGTGTTTCTGAAAGTCCCGAAAAAAATAGTTTCGGTTTACATTTTAATGTGTAAATATCCAGTATAAATTAATTTCATTTTCTAGGTTAAGGTTAATAAAGGACATGGAAAAAGTCTTGGGAATCATCGCGTTTCTTAAACTTACCTTTGTTAACAATTTTTTTTCTTCTATGAATAAATACAATGCTGCCGTTTCTAAGTGAGCATGGAATTATAGTGCCGAATTTAAAGTTCATGATGGGGATTTTTCAGAACTCTAGCCCATTTCAAGAGCGTATAAATAAAGTCCTGTGTCTCTTATAAGTACCATAAAAAATTTTAAATACCAATTAATTTAAAATTCGTGCTATTAAAGTCCAATACGGCCGAATCTTGCATCATACCACCACATCTATGATAAAAATATTTCAATTTGTCTTAGACAGCAAAAAATTGTTTGTTGTTTGTTCATAATAAATGTACAAAATTTTATTTATCGCAAATAATAAAAAAACACTACAAGAATACAGCTTTTAAGTTCTATTAAATTTTACCAAATATTATGGTAGATATTGGTCGTATTTAGAACAACTAAGTGCTTAATAAACTAAGTTAGTTAGTCAATCTAAAAAAAATTTACTTCTGAGCATCTAAATTCAGCGTGCACACTTACTAACAGGATACACTTACTAACTTGTCAGCAGTGTTACCAAATTCGGGGAATTTCCACATGCACCTATCGAAAATAAACATTTTGTATTCTGATTCGTTATATTCAACTTGAATTAAAAAATACGACAATCCCAAGAATAAATCACATATAATTTCTACTAGGCTGTATTAAATCCATTAAATTTACGGGAAAATCCTCCAGTTTGGTAGCACTTACTAAGCAAAATGTGGTCACAAACTAAGTTGCTTAGTATCTGCCAAGTATCCTGGCAAAAAATTAAGTTAGATATACTTAGTTTATGAAGAAATTAGTTGTTCTGAACTCGAACATTAATATGCATAAGACTTTTTTTTTAAATATATACCATAATACAACACTACCTGCATGCCGTTTTAATATGAATTCGTTTCGAAGCCTTCATTTTTAGTCTCATAATAACTTACAAGTGTGTATTTTTTTAAATATTCACATTATATTGATTGTCATAATATACAATAAAAGAAAGAAAAACTTTGGTTGGCAATCGAAAACAAATCGATGAAATACTTTTCCTAATCTGGGAATATTTAAATTTACAGGAAGATGAGGATGGACACTTGGTAGTTTTATCAATAATATCCGATTTAATGGCAAAAGCACAAGATATATTCCTAGATCACTTTGCTCGTCTTGGTGTATTTTCAAAAGTTCAAGCATTAGCCGGCCCATTAGACTCAGCGGAAATTAAAGATTCGCCTGAAATTACCATTGAAGGTAAGTTAAAAATAAAAATTTTTTAAGTAACTGAGATTAGTAATGTTGCTTCATAATTTTTGAGTCGTTTATTTTTTTACGAATGGACAAAACATTCGCAAAATTCGAGGTTGTTCATATCCGTAGACATAGGAATATAGTAGGGGCGGTAGGTTAGCGAGTTAGCGTTTCAAGCGGAGGAGAAGAGGAGAAAAAAAGCTATAGTTTTTGATTGGCTGTTGATCCATTCGTACATATACGAGGTTTGTATAGAAAACTATCCGACCAACCTTCATATCTCCGCGCTGGCGTTATTTTTCGTCATCGGGCGAATGGCATCCTTTAAAGTAGTCCCCATTGGATTGAATAACACGCTCCCAGCGGTGTTTCCATTTTCCGAAGCAGTCCTGGAAGTCAGTTTTTGGAATAGCCTTGAGTGCCCTCGCCGCATTATCTTCAACCGTCTTTTTGTCGCCGAACCGGTGTCCTATGAGCGGTTTTTTCAAATTCGGGAACAACCAAAAGTCACAGGGAGCTATGTCGGGACTGTACGGAGGTTGGCGAAGCAGTGCGATATTGTGTTTAGTTAAAAACTACTACACAAGATTCGATGAGAATTCCCACCGCTTCCACTTTCTAAATTTGAAGTTTAAACAGGGTGTCTAGTTGTCTGGAAAACTTGGAAATTTTGAGTTTCTGGGAAAGTCATGGAATTGTCAGGGAATTTCGTAAAATTTCATGGAATTCAGAGAATTTCGCATAATCGTATTTAAAGTAATTTATTTCTAAAAAATTATTACTAATAATTATCTATTTTGAGGTTTTAGAAAAATTTTTATGTCTGTTACTCATGAAAAAGAATAGTATAGGTTTTATCATATTATCCATAAAAAATGAATATAAATGAACAAATGTATAATTTTCTTAATTTTCCTATCAATAACAAAATATTATATGAAAAAATGGTCTGGAAAAAATTCGAATTAAAGTCTGGAAACCCTGGAAAAGTCAGGGAATTTTTCACCAAAAAATTACTAGACACCCTGTTAAATTTCCCAAATTTTAGTTTTTGGTATTTCAAGAACATCTTCTAATTCGCGCGCAGTCAAACGTCGATCTTCTTTAATCGCAAGTCGCACGCGCTCGATATTATCCGGAAGGTCGGCCAGAACGAGGATCACTATCAACAGATGTGCGGCCACTTTTGAAACGATTATACCACTCTTTTATTTGTGTTTTGCCCATACACTCATCCCCAAAGGCCTTCTGCATCATTTGAATAGTTTCCGAACTAGTTTTTCCGAGTTTGAAGCAAAATTTGAAACAAATTCGTTGATCTGATCTTTCAGTCATTTTTAACAATAACAAAATCCGGCGAACGCAAAAAGGCTTCGTAAACGAATACACGCTGCGCATAAATACGTCCTGTAGGTGTCGGCGAGGAACCGATAAGTTCTTGAGGCTTTGCTGTTGACGTTTATGCCTCGCAGAGGTCGCTCGAACACTCTGGCGCGAAGATATAAAAGCAGGTCGGATACTATTCGGGCAGACCTCGTACAATGTAATGTACATTGTTTATATGTACAATTAGTATTAATATATGGTATGATGGCGGCTATAATTTTTATTTTCATGATCATAAAAGCCGTTGGTATAAATTCAAACTTAAAATAGTAATCGAATGAGTATTTTATGGCCAGAGAGTCGTAAACCAGTAAGGTGTGGCACATTTGAATGGTATTTAAATTTCGATTATTGAAAATGAAACCACACCTTACTACCTAAAATGCTCATTCGATTACTATTTTAATATTTAACTAACGCTTAATTTATACTAACGCTTTTTATGATGATGAAAGTAAAATTTATGGCCGCCATCTTACCTATCATATATTAGTACTGATTGTACATACATGCATATAGAGACCTTATAGGTCGCAATGCACCAAATTCTCCCCATTATGTTTCATTCATACATACATATAGACAATTAGATACACATATAATTGACGTAAACAGCCAAGCGATTTTTTCCGTCCTGAGAATTTACGTCACGGAATATATTTCTCTCTCGCCTAAAACGGCAATTTACCTTTTGTTTTACATTGCTATATCCATGTACATTTTCTATTTTCTTTTACTGAAGCTTTTGATCTTGTAACATCATGCTTTAGTATTTATTGATCTAAGCGTTTTAATTTCTATTTGATATTTTTTTACTTCTGAAAAGATTATTATTCGGGATTATTAATGATTTTTGAATTAAAACAACCCAATAAACAAATTTTTACGTTTATGTGTAGATCAAAATGAAGCGTCATCAACAAGTGCATTAGGTACGACTATAGCCAGTCAAGAGGATGCAAAAGAAATTTTACCTGGTAAAGCCTATCATTGGCGTGATTGGAGTATTTGTCGTGGTCGTGATTGTTTATATGTATGGTCGGATGCAGCTGCTTTAGAATTATCAAATGGATCAAATGGTTGGTTTAGATTTATATTGGATGGTAAATTAGCCACAATGTATTCTAGTGGATCACCAGAAGGAGGAACAGATAGTTCAGGTATGTACAATCTTTTTATTTTTAAATATAAGATTGTACGAGGTCGCAAAATTAGTTTTACAATATCCCCACTATACCCGATAATAAAAAAAGAAAAAACTTCTACCCGATTTTATGAGAAGGTAGAGATGTATAAATATATTGCACCAAATGTACCGAAACATAGTAATTCTTTATTCTCATCTTACTACAGGACACGTGATATATAAAAATACAATAAGTTATCTTTATTTTTATGGCCGTTCAATCTCATTTTCCGATATAACAATTATTAATATAATTCGTAAACATTTTCATGATAATTTTTTTTACTACATGTATTTCATAAACATACGTATTTGAACTATTTGAATATTTTGCATAAGTATTCATATTTGTAACTAACAAGTTGCAAAATTAGTAAATAATATTTATTAGATGGATGCACTAATTTTCCTTTTGAAAAAAAACAACTTGTGATAATAATATTACCCCTTTATGTCAATAGGCAAAGGAAGAAATACCGATTCTCTTACCACTGAAGGTAAGAATTACTAAACTGTTCACCTATAATTTGCCCATTACTTGTTCATTGAATCATGCATAATTAAAATATACAGGTGGCTAAAATGTGAAGGTTACTTTCTAAAAAAAAATAATTTTGTGTGTATCATTTTGTTTGTTTAACTTAGATAACATATTATGCATTAAAAATATAAAGTGATTCGAAAGTCGTTATGCATTTCATGGTTGAACTGATTTTTTATTCAGAAGTATGCTATTTTATTAAAAAATATGCATGTTTAGGAGATTAATTTATTTCATGTTTATATGAACTTTGAAAATATGTGTGTCATTTATTTCAAATCATATTTATTCAGTTAATAAATATGACGAAAACACTATTTGTTAGAGTCCCTGACCGTTCTTCAATTGGTTTCGTTTTTTGATATGTTAATTGAGAACATGTCGCGTAACATTTGGACGATGTTAACGTTTTTCCGTCAACTTGTTGTGGCTTGATGATAAGTGTTTACAACAGTTGGTTGAGCTGTTTAATGAAAGCCTATTACAGATCGTGTAACGAAATTTTGTTAACAAGTCACAAAATATTCGAAATATTTTGTCGTATTGTCGTCAACTTTTTGCCTACCACTTGTTAGTATACAAGTTGTCTATACTGGTTGGAATGTGTAAAGCATTAAATTCGTAGGGTATACTTTTCAATATAATAACATAATAATGCCCAATAAAAACTATTTAAGCATTGCATGCATAAGTAATTTTGTAATCACTTTGTATTAAAGCTTTGTAGTTTGATAACTAATGCAATAGTCGCAATCTTTAATTAAAACAATCGCAATCGCTGTATTTTCTTTTTAAAAAATTACTATTTACATACATTTTAATAATAATATGTTCATATTGAATATCTTGGAAAGCTCTAATAATAAAAAACTATTGGTCATAGAAATTCAAATAGAAATATTTCGGCGTATGGCAACTCAAAAATATTGTAATCAATTAGAATTTCTAAGAGGTTTTTTTTTTCATTTTGTATACCTTCAAATTTCATTCCAATCGAATCTTTTGATTGTTTAGAATTAGCAAACAAAAAATAATTTTTATCTATATTCTTTTCTATTTATTATTTATATCAATTTTTACGTACGATATCTTAAATGTGCCATTTGTACAACTTTCAACTGTAGTAACAGAGTATGTGCGTACAAGATTTGAAATCAATCAAACCTAATCGGTGTTTACACTTCATCAAAAATCGGAATGCAATTTTTCTCTCATTAATTCTGCTTGGCAACCTTATGGGTGTTCCAGCATAAAACACCCATATAGCTTAAGAATTTCATCTGTAACATCATCTCTCTGAATGTAAATTAGAAACTCGAATAAATTATAAAGGTTTTGTACGAAATATTTCTGGGCGCTTTATGGAATGCAATTTCTATGTTAAAACAAAGTTGATACTTTAGTCGAAGCACTTATTGGCTTTCAAGAACAATATATACTTATAGTTAAACTGTACAGGACAGGTCACAAGTTGGAAAACGTGTTAACAGAGTTAATGCTAATTAAAATATGGTCGTGGGCTCATTCGATTAGGAATGATGTTTAGAAAAATGTGAAAAGAGGTGTCTAGTTTTTTGCAAATATCTCAAAAACTAAAAGTATTAGAGAAAATTTAAAAAAATATTCTTAAAGAGGAAGAAATTAAATAAAAAAAGTTTCAACTCCCGAAAGGGATGCTGAAAAAAGGTTCCTCTCAATTATTAACCTAATGCTTAGAAAAAGTCATGACAAGTAAACAATTTTTTAAATATTATTAAATATTAATTTAAAAATTAAAAAAAAAATTGCTTCTAGACACTTGAAAGAAAAAAATTTCGGCGGAAATAACATTTTTCCTAAAATTAACCCATTGTTAATTAACTAATTTTTCGTTTACATTCCAAGTCGGGTAAATGTTAAACAAAAGCTACTAAAACTATTTCGCTTCGTGGAGATATTATGACAACTATACTTACTAGGATTATAACATTGCGATATTTTTATACCCGATATATATAATATACACAAGGATATATTAAGTTGAGTCACGACCTTGTAACGGTTGAAAATATTAACCGCAGAAAAAAATGTTGGTATAATTATTCATAAAATGATCTAATTAGTCCATTTTCGCATGTTCATCATTCCGTGGACACGATAACTCAAAAAAGAAAAGAGATGACGAGCTAAAATTTGGTCTATGCATTCTAGAGCTAAAAAGTGATTTTGCCTCTTCAATTTCGTGAATGGACAAAATCGGGAATTAGGCCCTTCTTTAAAACCATGAGAGATAGAAGAATATTTACTTTTAAAAACGTAAGAAATAGAAGAAAAATTTATAGACAAAAAAATGTTCCTTTTATAAAAATATACAATTTTTGTTTGAAACTTTTCAGCTCAAACATTTATTATTAATCTTACCGGGTATTAAAGCAATTAGCTCTGTTATTTTCACTTGTTAATTGTTATAATCTATTAGGTACATACATTTAAAGTCTGAAGTTTCATATGGTAAATTTGAACGCTTGACCCAAAGATGCCCAAAAGATATTTTGAAGGTAATAACTAGCTGTTCTATATGGTTTCACCTTCGTTAAATTTGAATATATAGCTTACAACCTTCCCCAATAAACAGGCTATTTAACGCAAAAAGAATTTTTCAAATCGGACTGGTTGTTCCTGAGATTAGCGTGTTCAAACATATAATATTGTTCATACATAAAGTTTTATAGAGATGTAATCGGGTGAATACTATAATATTCCTATAAAGTGCATAATATTTCATCACTATCGCACAGCTATCATAACCCAGATTCGCAGAAAACGCATCACAATTATATCAATAATTTCTTCTGGTTCAATAAATATATACGTTCGACCTTGCAAAAGGTAAAGTAGTTCTGATTTTTTAATATGTTATTTGGGCCTCAGCCAGTAGTAAAATACAAAATTTGCTACTTCGAAAGACCTATACCTATTTTCAGTTTTTGTTCAATATTTCCTAAAGTTTGCATTTTATAGAAAAAGTTATACTTATTTATTTTAAACAAGATTAAATTTCTATAATTTGAATCCTAAACTATTCAGTTTAGTTTGAAGTAGTAAAGTTGGTGTTTTACTACTGGCTGAGGTCCAAACAATATATTAAAAATCATAACTACATATTACATAACAAAAATACTTTACAAACTAAATGGTTTATTGATAAAATTGGGTAAAAGAATTCTAAAATGTTGAAGGTATTGTAGATATTGTAGAAGATATTGATTGCATTTAGTAATAATAAACTAATGAAATATTCAATTTTTGTTATAAAACAAAGATATAAACTTAAAATTGACAAATCACAAATATTTCTGTGTATTTCAGTGTTTGGGAGAGTAACGCGTTACTTTTAACGACGTTATCATTATGGTTACTCATTCGAGGTAATGGTAATACGTTACAATTTTGAAGAATTAACAGAAACAGTAACGAATTGAATGGTTTCATTTTCACTTCCGAACACGCGTTAATTGTAATCTATCTATCATTGGTCAACAGATCTTTGATGAAAATATGTGTTTGGTAGTAATGCGTTACAATATTTAAAAAGTAATGGTAACGATAACGCGTTTCAAAATAAAACAGTAACGATAACGCATTAGTTTATCGCAGTAACGAGGCCAACACCGGAGTATTTACATAATTAAATTTTAAAAATATATGATTTTGCAATTTATTTAAAAAATAAAATTCCCAAACAATTAAATATTTCTAGAAAACTTGAATTGAAAATTTATTACTCCGCTATAAATACAATACAAATTTGAGACGCACTTTATTAATAACAAAATGCGGAAGTACTACTAAAATGGTCAAGAAAGTTTTTTTTTAATTTAAAATGTAAAATTACGAGATTTGAATTATCAGTTTTTTTAAAACTAATAAGTCATTATTCATTAAACTAACACAATTGTTTCTTTTCTAATTTTCTACCAAACTATGTTTTGCTTTCCATAAGCTTTTTTATTTTTTAATATTTAGGTGCATTAGAATTTTCAAATTCCTGCGATCCCCGCGATAATCTATATACAAATCAATTTGAATTTATATGGAATTTTTAATAATAATGATATTAATAATTTAACAATGGTTGGTTGAGAATAGTTCTTTTTTTCCTAGAAAATCGAGGAGAATTCTTAGAGAAATTACAACGTGCTCGAGCAGCAGTAAAACCATCTGGTGGCAGTCAACCAATTTTATCTCGTATCGGAACTACACGCCTTGTTGTTGGAAATTGGGCATTAACAAGCAGAAAAGAAGCCGAATTACATATTCATAATTGTGATGGACAACAACAAGCTACCATTTTACGTGAAGATTTACCAGGTTTTATTTTTGAATCAAATCGTGGCACTAAACATTCATTTACAGCTGAAACTAGTTTAGGTAAGTACCTAATATTCATTTTTTATACCAGGAAATAAAACGTAATTTGTGAAGAGAAAACGAAATATCTGATTTGAGAATAGGAAGTGTAATATTTACAAGAAATTCCACATTTATTTTGGAAGATATTGTGTGAATATATATAATATAATGTACTCACTGACATCCTATATATGGACTAAGGTTCCTTATGGCTTAAAAGAAAAAAATGTCCATACATTAGCGACTAGAGCCACCAACCAACCAAGTGGAGAGAAAATAAACATAAAGCCGACTATACACTCTTGAATGGCAATTTCTGTCATTGATATTTAAGACTGATTACAATGATGATTATTATACACATATCAATCAATGGTCAGTCAAAATGATAATAATTCTGCTGCAGTTAATGTTTGATTTATTACATTTTACTCAGATCTTAATGAATTAATTTTCCTTTTTGGGATATTGTCTGCATTTAAATAGATTTTTTTTAGTTTTTCTGTTAATTTTTCATTAGGCTTCTACTTTGAGAGTCTATTGTTACTTACGCCACTTTTAACTTCCCACACAGCTAGTAAATTTCTAAACTCATACTAAAACTCTTGATCATTTCAGCTTTTTTATACACGGTATATATGAAATATACAAGGGTGTATTAAGCTAATTCGGACTTTGTAACGGCTTAAGAGATAGCGAGCTGAAATTTTTTGTATGTGTTCTAGAGCTAAAAATTAAGGTCAAGTTCGTAAATGGGCAAAACTGTCCGTCTTTGAAACCGTATGAAATAGGACACAAATTTAAAGACAAAAAATATTTCTTTTTTAAATATAAACAACTTTTTGGTTAGCTCTATTGACATATTTCTTAATTTATTCCAGCGTAAAACACTGAATAACTAAACACGTGAATATGGACCGGGTACCATATTTGTAGACCCACGAAGGAAAAAAATGTGGCTTTCAAGTTTCAAACTTTTGTAGGAAGTTTTATATCTTGAAATTTAAATCCAGAAAAAAATTGTAGCTGTCTTATTTTTTTTTGGGAATTTTTTACTTTCAAAAATGTCGTTTATACTATTTTTACTGTCATTAATTAAATGGTTTTAATTTAAAATCCATATCTTCCCAAATAAAGGAGATCGAGCGTTTACCGCAAATCCTTGTAAAGTTCAAAAATACCACGAAAACTCATACAATATAGTCGCTCAATTCGCTTTAATTTAATATATTTTATCAGCGAAATTTGTGGATTTGAAATGAGTTGACCCTTTTCGGTCCCATGCAACTCAATTAATCCGGACTCTAATTGTGTTTTTATATACTCTTTCGAATTTTCTTTTTAACATATAACATTAAAATACCTTATTTGATTCTTATAATTATAATATTTTAATTAATGTTAATTTTAGGACCTGAATTTGCTGGCGGCTGGGCAAACAAAAAAGGAAAACGTTTACGTTCAAAGGCTGAAGCATTAAAACAAAAAGTACATCAAGAAGCATTAAATATATATAACACATACTTCAAAGTAGCTCAATCACAACCACGTGGTGTTGTAGCCAAATTAGGTAATATTGTTGCACAAATGGAACGTGCTTGTCAAAAACAAAGTCAAGGAGGTAAAATATGGAAAGAATTATTACAAGAAGCACTACATGAATTGCGTCAATTATTACATGAAGAAGGTGTTGTTAGTGCATATGAAATGCATAGCTCTGGTTTAGTACAAGCATTACTTGCTTTATTATCAACAAATTACTGGGACCATGGATTACGTTCACATAAATCAAATAAATATCAAAAGCAACGTGTACAAGTGTTTAAAGAATGTTTTAGCAATGAAACCGATTCAATATCAATATTAGTACATAAATTAATTGCAGTTTTAGAGAGTATCGAAAAATTACCTATTTATTTGTATGATACACCTGGTTCTGGGGGCTACGGCTTACAAATATTAACACGTAGATTACGTTTTAAATTAGAAAAAGCATCTGGTGAGAGTACCTTAATCGATCGATCTGGTCGTAGTTTAAAAATGGAACCATTAAGCACTGTTGCACAATTAGAACGATATTTATTAAAAATGGTTGCAAAACAATGGTATGATTTTGAACGTAGTACATTTCAATTTTTGAAAAAATTAAAAGAATGCAAATATCAACAGTTCCATCATCAACATGATTTTGATGAGAATGGTATAGTTTATTATATTGGAACAAATGGAAAAACTAGTCCAGAATGGGTAAATCCCGGTCAATATGGTTTAGTTATGATAACAAGTTCTGAAGGAAGAAATTTACCTTATGGTCGTTTAGAGGATATATTATCTAGGGATGTGTCAGCGTTAAATTGTCATACAAATGATGATAAACGAGCGTGGTTTGCTATTGATTTAGGAATGTACGTAATACCTACGAACTATACATTACGTCATGCTCGAGGATATGGACGTTCAGCTTTACGAAATTGGTTATTTCAAATGTCACGTGATAGTATTAACTGGACCACACTTTATACACATACAGAGGATAATAAGTTACAGGAACCCGGATCAACAGCTACATGGCCCATAGATATACCTGCTGACGAAAAACAAGGATGGCGGCACGTACGCATTCAACAATATGGTAAAAATGCATCAGGGCAAACACATTATTTAAGTTTATCAGGATTTGAAATATATGGACAAGTAGTGAGTGTGTGTGAAGATTTAGGTAAGGTTGCCAAAGAAGTTGAAGCAAATTTACGAAAACAACGACGTTTACTTCGTACACAAATGTTAAAACATATACAACCTGGTGCAAAAGTTATTCGTGGAATTGATTGGAAATGGCGTGATCAAGATGGTTCACCACCTGGTGAAGGTACTATCACCAGTGAATTACATAATGGTTGGGTTGATATTACATGGGATCATGGTGGTTCAAATTCATATCGAATGGGAGCTGAGGGTAAATATGATGTTAAATTAGCACCAAGTTATGATATAGATGATGGCGTTTCAACAAAATCATCGATAATTACAGGTAGTAAGAGCAAGGAAAATAAAGAAAAACAAAGTGTATTAACAAGCCGTAAATCTAGTTCAACTCCAAGCTTACCAGATGCAACCGAGAATCAAATTAAATCATCTGTTGCATCAACAGATCAAGCCGCATCTGCTGATAACTTAGCAGCAAAACAAGCAGCTGAGGCAATTGCTGAAAGTGTATTATCTGTAGCACGTGCTGAAGCTGTTGTTGCTGTTGGATCTGAAGGATCACAAGCTAGTAATAATCAAGCAGAGCTATCAGTTGTTGTACATGCACTTCGTGATCCACATAATGATTTATCATCAATTAATAATTCATCGATATCGGGTGATTTGGCTACAATTGTTGAAAGTTTATCATTATCTGATACAAAATGTACACAACAAACGAATAATCATAATATTTTACGAAAACAATCTAGTATGGGCGGTGGAACAACTATGGATGACAATAAACCTCATAGTTCATCAAATGATAGTGGAAAGTATAGTTTTGCATCGATCACATCATCAAACTTTAACAAACGTGGTAATAAAATATCAAATAGTGGTTCAAGTTCAACAACTCAACAATCGATTACTAGTCACAATTTTGTTGAAGCTGTCGAAGCATTAGATAAGATTCGTGAAACTGGTACAACTGATCTATTACGCAATAATACAAATAATTTCTTATCCGGTGAAATGTTGCCTTCAACAGTATTAAAAGCCACTACACAACCAGCAAATTCAATTGGTTTAATGACAACTTTAACACCATCTGTACGAATTTCTATGGCGGGTACTGGTGGGAGTGGTGGTACAACAACTGAAATCACAGATAACAACGATGAAAAGTCTACCCGTAAACCTACACGAAAGTTCTTTACGGATAGTGATGAGAATCCTGATTCAAAATCTGCTCGAAAATTTTTCACAAGTCCAGATATTCATTCAAAAGATGCATGTGATAAAGAGGATGTTGAAATTACAAACAGTAATAATGCAAGAAATAGTTCAAATTGTCCAATAGTTGTTACGAATCCAATGAGTGTTAGTGTACCTAATTTAACATCAACAGAAAGTACAAGCCAGATAGAACCATCCGCTACAGCTGGCTTGTTAGAAACATTTGCAGCAATGGCACGTAGACGAACATTAGGTGCTGTGAATTCAGGCACCGTTTCTAATGTCAATGCAAATAATGTGAATAATGGTATGATAACGAACGTGTCAAATAATCAGAACGCATGTGGTAACACTTTATTCCCACGAGGACCAAGTTCTGTATCAAGCTTAGTTCGTTTGGCATTATCAAGTAATTTTCCTAGTGGTTTATTAAGTGCAGCTCAAAGTTATCCAAGTTTGTCGAGTAGTAATGCAGCTACAGGTGTTGCAACTGTTGCAAGTACTGGTGGTGGAGGAGTGGGCGCTCAAGGATCTCAAGCTGTTGGTAGTTTAGGCCAGGCACTCACAATGAGTTTAACATCGACAAGTAGTGATAGTGAACAGGTGTCTCTAGAAGATTTTCTCGAATCATGTCGTGCACCAACTTTGTTAGCTGAGTTAGATGATGACGATGAAATGGGTGATGATGATGAAAATGATGACGATGAAAATGAAGACGATGCTGATTACGAGGAAGTGATGGTATCACGTAATTTATTATCATTTATGGAAGAAGAAGGCGGAAGTTGTTATGAAACACGATCAGGAAAACGACGATCATGGGATGATGAATTTGTTTTACGTCGATCATTTTCGGCATTAATTCCTGCATTTGATCCACGACCTGGACGAACTAATGTTAATCAAACGACTGACTTGGAAATTCCATCACCTGGCTCAGAACAATTGAGTGATAATGTTGAAAGTGAATTAATTCCACAACCTAGATTACAATTAATATTACGTGGACCAAATTTACCTGGTATACCTGATGTTGAAATTGAATTATCAGATTCAACATGGACAATATTTAAATCTGTACAAGAATTAATTCAATTAGCTGAATTGGGATCTAAACAAGAGAAATTGAGAAGAATTTGGGAGCCTAGTTATGTGTAAGTGATGTTTTTAAATAATTTTAATAAAATTTATTACTTTATACATCTCAATCTCGCATTTATCGTCAAAGGTTTTAAATTGTTACCATAAACATACGTTTGATAAATTACGAATATAATTAAGATGCATCTATTAAGGTGGTATATTCGTAAAAAAAGAAGCAAGGGTATGCGAATATTCGTAGTCAATCATCAGCCTATGTGAACATATCAAATGCGAAGACGAACGTATTTGATTCATTTAAAAAACCTGTTAGCAATTAAATTAAAAACACTAGCAGAGACCGATGAGTACGGCCCAGCGTGCATTTTTGTTTGCTCTTTTGGTGAATATCACCCACCTTTGTATACAATTAATAACTTATAATCAATCATACACAAATATAAAATGTCATTGTTGTAACATTCATTTAATGTTATAATACTGTTTGCTATTAATAATAATAGTCGTATATAGACGTTTATACGTATTAAAATTTAAAAAAATCGGTTGTCAAAATTTGGCTAACTCAAAATTGTTTCGAGGTTTTAATGCCAAATCCAGACATAATGATACTTATTTTTACATAACAAAATTATTAACAAAAAATATGTTACGTGTATTATTAATAAATAATTGGTAATTATTAATAACAGAAAATTGGTAAACCAAAACTCAACCAGATATATTGCTTTGGAAACGTATTGTTAGCGAGACCAAAGTTCAACATGGACTTAGTGCCTGAGAGAGTTTATTATTGATTAATAATAACTTGAAGCTTAATACTTTTAAGCCTTAATTAATTCGCCGTGACTATTCGCCTGATCCACGGGTCCACGAGAAGCTTTATATAACAATTAAAGATTATCCAAATTATAATTATTTCCATAATTAAATATTATAAGAAATAGAGTGCTACTAATTATAATTTGCGAAACAATAATTTTATAATAAGATAATTATATTCAGGTAGTACGCTCGGTTATATAATTACTGTTCAGAATTTAATGAAACTTGATAATGAACCAGTTAAATTTTTAAAGAGCTGCAGAGAACCAGTAAAAAGATATTAATAAAAAATTTTTGCCTTTACCACGCGATCAAAATTCAAATATACCTTGATTGCGGCATGTGGGAATATCAATGTTATACACATATTTTTTTTTACAAAACATAAAGTAATTTTTAACCCGACAAAAAGAAGGATGGTTCTCAGTTCGTCTGTATTTTTTTTATATTAATGCAGTTACATTTATCACATAAAGTAACATATAACATAATAAATTTTATTATAAAAATAAACACACATGTATATTGTGTACTCATAAGTACACACCATGAAGAATAGATATATTAGGAGATTGAACGACATAGGCAATTCGTCTGTTTTTGTGTCCTCAAAAACGTGTAGAGATCATAGTTATTATTTTCGCCACTAGCGGCAGTGCGAATCTGCCCGTACGGAATTATTATTATTATTACATATTAAAATCAACGGTTATCACATCTTACAAATAAAAATTGTTTAATTTTATAAATGTGAAAAAATGGGACGATGTTGTACAGGGGAAGCATAGACATACTGTTATATATCTATGAGTGGAAGGTTGTTTAAGGTTAGGAATGCGTGTCTGCATTTACGAAAGGAATATGGTCTGTAATTACCGGTTGCCATCTTCTTTCTTTATCTAATATATGTTAGTATTGTAAACATATATTTGTATATTATTATTAATTGTAATTATCACTATGATTCTTCATCTTTTAATTGATTGCAGATTATTAAGAATTCTCTATTATTAATATTTATTTAATTATTACTTGATAATCGAAAACAATTTTTTATTATCTATAAAACTAAGACTTCTTATTAACTGAATGAAAGTGATTTCTTGGCGCCAACATTTAAACATTTAAATTCCGTACGGCACTGAGACCAGTGACCTCTACTGATAAAAGATAGTTACACCAATTCTTGACCGTTTTTTTAACATTACGTTCGCTCTCCTAATATATCTATTCTTCATGGTACACACATATATTATATAAATAAAAACACATGGAAATCATTGATGCTTGCGCAGAAGTTTTAGTTCTATCTCTCTTACTTTTACGCGGCGTTGTCAAATATAAATACTACTGAATCTGAAGTTCAAATCACACAGAGCACACATTTGACCCGTGTGTTATCTGTGATACTACCTTAAATAATAATAAAAAGTATATTAGTTCAATATTTATTGAAAATTTTATAATTATGAAAAATATTAATGGTCCTTGTTATAATTATATTTTTTTATTTTAATACTTAATTGATTGTATTCTAAAGATGAATAAAAATAGTATTGTACTTCACATCCGTGTTAATACACCGCACGCAATGTAATTCGACCAATCCTGTGGACCCATGGATCGGGAGAATAGTCACGGCGTAATGAATTATATATAATTAAGAATCTCATAGCCAAAGACAGAAGATTTTGGAACTCTCTTAAAGAATCTCATATCAACTTGACAAACAAAAATCAATTTCAAATTACAAAGTTCTCAAATAAACACTAACTTTTAATCGAAACATTTTTTCGTAAAACCGTCACAAATCTACTGAAAAACATAAAGTGACATAATAAAGATTATTAAAATAATCAAAGAGAACTCTAGGTTTTTTGAAATTACATTTCAAATTTTGCCCCTATTCCTAGAACATTTGTTTGTATTTTATAAATACGTATTTCGACTACAATGTAGTCATCATCAGTATGAATTAGTTAATCGTAACTCTCTCTGGGATATGGGTTCAGAGATATGTTGCTTGTTGCTAATTTGGTGCGTGTCTCACAATGACATTAAAAAAGTTCTGTCCTTTTATACGATTTGACTGAGGGTATAATCTGACTTGAGGATTATTTGATTTGCCTGACTACTGGATTAGGTGTGTGGAAAGCCCCACCTATTTATTGGCGGTATTCTTTTGTGACTATGTGGCGTTTGTTTTGTCACTAAAGTGAGTGTATCTACGTTAACCTTGAATTGGGCCATTGTCTAAATTCATTATCTGTTTTCTCAATTTGTATATGTAGATACTTTGGTTTGCATCTAATTCTGTGGGGTTTTGTACCGATTTAAGTAGTTTTAGATTCGATTTATCAATTTTGTGATTGTTCTCAATAACGTGGGTAGCTATACACGAAGTGACATATATAGATATATTGAAACAACTCGGTGTTCGAAGAAATATTTCGTACAAAAAAACCTTGTTAGTATTTTTATGAGGAATAACTTTAAAGTTTAGCTCTGCCTCTTATCGTCTTCGAAACAAAATTTAGCGGTGGAGATATAATATATCTCTGTTTTAGAAATAAATCAATTTAAAATTTGTAAAAGCCCTTTATATGTCCATTTGACTTCATCAAAAAATGAAGACCCTCATTCGAAACATGATGAATTAACTATTATTCGGTGAGTCATCGGATTGTCTTTTCTTTCTAAAACCAAAACAAAATTTCGAAAAAGCGTATTTTATCCGTATACTAAATTAATATACAATGAACTGAAAGTTCATTTCGAATGCAATTCAATGGTCAATAGTTGTTTTTATATAAAATAAAACTTGTTTTATTTTGTTTCAGGATAATATATCGAGAAATTAAGGACGATAATAATGAGAATGAAGAAGGTCGTACTACACCAGTTGTTACATTATTTTCACGAAGTGGCAGTGGAAGTGTAGCAGGAACAACCTTATCACCTGGTACACCAGTACCCGGCACACCATCCGTATCTAGTTGTACTGTAGAAGATGTTTTACAATTATTACGACATTTATATGTGATTACCACCTCTTCAGAGGTTTATTCAGAAATTTTACGTTCCGAATTATTATTAAATACTACAGTATCATCATCTAGAGAGTTATCACCCGAAGAATTTATGAGTAAAAAATTAACAAATAAATTGTTACAACAAATACAAGATCCTTTAGTATTATCTAGTTCGAGTTTACCAACGTGGTGTGAAGAATTAAATCAATCATGCCCATTCCTATTTCCATTTGAGACACGACAATTATACTTCAATTGTACAGCATTTGGAGCATCAAGAAGCATTGTATGGTTACAAACACAACGTGATGTGACATTAGAACGACAACGAGCACCTGGTTTATCACCACGACGTGATGATCCACATGAATTCCGTGTCGGTCGGTTAAAACATGAACGTGTTAAGGTACCCAGAGGTGATGATTTATACGAGTGGGCTTTCCAAGTAATGAAAGTGCATTCTGATCGTAAATCAATATTGGAAGTAGAGTTTATTGGTGAAGAAGGTACAGGACTTGGACCAACTTTGGAATTCTATGCATTAGTGGCTGCTGAATTTCAGCGCCGTGATTTGGGTATGTGGATATGCGACGATGAAACTGATTACATGCAACAATCAATTGATTTGGGCGAAGGTACAAAACCACCAGGGTATTATGTTCGCCGTTCAACTGGTCTATTTCCTGCACCACTACCACAAAATTCAGACATTTGTGATAATGTAATAAAATATTTTTGGTTTATGGGTGTATTTTTAGCAAAAGTTTTACAAGATAATAGACTTGTTGATTTACCGTTATCGCATGCGTTTTTAAAATTAATGTGTCATGGTGAAATACGGAATAATGTGAATGAACGTATCGGATTGGTTAGTTTACGACGTGATATTGAAGATGATGTAATGACATCAAGTTTAATATCAGAAGAAAGTGAAAAAGAATTAGAATTAGATCCACCAAAAGTAAATCCAGAAAATGATCGAACATCCTCATCATGGTATCAAGGTATATTAGGACAAGAGGATCTATTTGAAATCGATCCAATACGTGCAACATTTTTAAAACAAATTCATGATATTGTACAACGTAAATTAAAAATAATGCAAGATAATAGTTTATCAACAGAAACAAAATTACATCAAATACAAAATTTAAGTTTAAATACACCATCAGGACCTATATTACTTGAAGATTTAGCTTTAACATTTACATATTCACCTAGTTCGCGAATATTTGGTTTTACATCAGTCGAGTTAGTTGACAATGGTGCTGATATTGAAGTCAATATTGATAATGTTGAAGAGTATTCTGATCTCACAACAGCATTCTGTTTAGATAAAGGCATTGCTAGACAATTAGATGCTTTTCATAGAGGTTTTTCAACTGTATTTCCTATTGAAAAATTATCTGCATTTAGTCCAGAAGAAATTCGTATTATGTTATGTGGTGATCAAAATCCAAAATGGACAAGAGATGATTTATTAAATTATACCGAGCCAAAATTAGGATATACAAGAGATAGGTATGCATATTTCTATATTTATAAAATGTTCATTTCTATATTTATAAAATGTTCGTATTTGATGATGCGCTTTTCACTGTGATGTTAGAGAAAAAAAAAGTTATATAATACTCAAAGGGAAGTTAGTGTTTTAAAAATCTATTCCCTTTTAAAAAATTTATTTTCTAAAACATCGCTTCAAATCGAAGATAAAAGTGTGTACATGATAAAAAGTAGTTTACTTTCTATTGTACAATGGGCCACCAAATAGTGCTCATTTTTCAAAAAATTTTATTTGATTTGTACTTTATTCATTCGGTTTTTAGAAAAATGTTTCGAATGCAAGTTGTTAGTATATTTATAATAAACAACTTTTATCCGAAACAGTTTTTAGAAAACCGAATGTGTGTCTTATACATAAATTGTACCTTTTACAAGATATTGAAAGAAATCTTTCATTAAAAAATAACAATCCAAAAATGGTAAAATTTGGAAAATTTTAAATTTTAAATGTTAAAAAAATAATTTTCTTTTTCATTTTATAGATATTTTTAAGACCTTTCATTTAAAAAAAATTTATTCATCTAAAATAGAATGCACCTTTTTTATTTATAAAAATCGGTGACTCGGTATTTAAATAATTGTCGGGGGTCTAATTTTTTTAAGGGCTAAAATTAAGCACATTATTTATAACATATAAAAGGCATACTTTGATTGATTTTTAGATTTTTTATTTTAATTTAAAATTTTTGCGTTTTTCGAACTTTGAGAATTTTTTCCTCGAATTCTAATAAACCGATTTTAATGTTTATGGGCTCATTTGTTTTCTTTTTTTTATATAGAATTGAATAGTATTCTGTAATTTTTAAAATTTTTAGTTTTAAAAAAGATATTAAGAAAAAACGCTTTTTTTGTTATAAACAAAATAAATTTTGACCCTGTTCCGTTACAGAGTCGTAATAATTTAGTCATATTCAGGACGTCAAGATGAATCGATTAAAAAAAAATTGCGGTTCCAAACAACCTGCCTGAAACAGGCTTTTTGAACCTAATTTGACTCTGTTATATACTTTACAAGTTTTTTCAAATCTTAAATAAATTTTATTAAAGATCAAATGAGTACTATTTGACTTCAGCGTAGCAAATGAACGTCCTTAAATCGATTAAATATTAACAAAACTAATTCAAAAAACACTCCTTAAATTTTCTACACATCTTGAAATTACACTGCATATTTTCTATTTGAAATTTATAATTAAAAATTTTTTTTACAGTCCCGGTTTCCAACGTTTCATCAACGTTCTTGTGGATATGACGCCTGAAGAACGTAAAGCATTTTTACAATTTACAACCGGTTGTAGTTCATTACCACCAGGTGGCTTAGCAAATTTATATCCACGTTTAACTGTGGTGCGCAAAGTGGATGCGGGCGAAGGTTCATATCCATCTGTGAATACATGTGTGCATTACTTAAAGTTACCGGACTATCCAACAGAAGAATTATTAAAAGAACGATTAATTGCAGCCACTAGAGAAAAAGGGTTTCATCTCAATTAAAGAAAACAAATTTATAAAAAAAACGTTATTTGCTATATTAATAAATATTGTACATTAAAAATACCAAATAAAATTATTTAGTATGTGTTCCAAAATTCAAAATCCTTTAAGAAAAAATTATATAAAAGGCTTCAGTGGTATTTAAGAATAAATTTACTATAAAAAACATAGTAAATTTGTGGGGAATCTTAGTGTGAAAAAAAGATTTTTAGATTGCAATATTTTCAAAATATTACGATAAAAATATGTATTTAGAGATCAAAGTTTGTAAAACAATTGTGATTTTTTGCTTCTTCTTCTTTGTATAACAAACTCTCAGACACTGTACATAGTAAAGAATGATTTATGAATTATAAATGAACAAATATTTTCTTTATTATGTACAGATCTAAATGTGTGTTATATATTGAAAGATAAAAATTTAAAATAGATAAATATGATAATTTATTGCAGAAATAATATTCTTTTGTTTAATATTTTATTATATTATATAATTAAGTGTATTAAAACAAAAAAAAGTTAGTTTATAGAGAGAACGTTTAAAAATCATTTCATTTGTTGTAAATGTTTATTTACTTACTTGATGAAAATACACCAATATTAAAAAAATCAATCCATATTTATTTTTTATCCTAACCATACTGTCGACCTAATCCATACTGTCACTTGCGTTTTTTCTAAAAATCAGTTCAAACTTCATAACTGGGAAACTTGGGACACAAAAGATGATTCGCTCGTCGTTAAGCATGTTAGGGAATTGAGTCTTGATGCTTTTGAACAGGGTAAGTAGAGATAGAGTAAGGTCACTTAGTTACTAGTCACTTAGTTACTTAGATCTACTTGAAATCGAAAATATGGATATTTCAGCAGATTTTATTTGTGTCAGTGAACATTGGTTAAACCAACAAGAAATAGAAAGCACTCATATTAGCGGGTTTAAACTAGCAAATTATTTCTGCAGATCGACTTATAGCAGAGGTGGAGTGTGTATTTTAGCAAAAAACAAGTGGCAATGTGAAAATATAAATCTAGAAAAATTTTGTGTTGAGAAGGATATTGAAATTTGTGGACTCAGGTGGAATTTAGAAGAATCTATTTCTTTGTTCGTTCTCGTCATTTATAGATCGCCAACCGGTGATTTTAATTCTTTTATTTTAAACTTGAATCTTGTTATGGATGAAATCTACGATATGCACGTACCTATAATTCTGTCGGGGGATTTTAATATAGATTTCTCAAAAGAGTCAAAGGAAAAAAATACTTTATGGCATTTACTGGGAACCTACAATTTAATAAAGCTAGTAAAGGAGCCCACTAGAGTGACATCAACCTCAGCCACTGTTATTGACAATATATTTACCAATATAAACTTTGATTATAAGATTTCTGTAAAGGATGTACACTTTTCTGATCATAGATCTCAAATACTTAATATAGAATTGACAAAAACCAATAACAGTAAAACATACACGTATTGTAGACACTTTTCAGAACTCAATACTCAACTTTTTGCACATCTTTTAACTAATGAGCACTGGGAAAATTTAGATAATAATACAACCGCGAATTTAGAAAGCAATTTTAGAAATTTTATAACAACTCTAAACCATTACTTTAATATCAGTTTTCCTATAGTGAAATCTGAACGTAAAACTTCACAAGAAGTAAAACAATGGTTGAATGAAGAAATCATTGAATCCAGTAAAGCATTAAAAGGTCTATTCAGACTAACTAAAGTACAAAACTCAGAGAATATTTGCAATTTTTATAAAATAGCGAAAAAAAAACATATGAAATTGGTTAAAGTTACTAAACAAAATTATTACCATTCTATTGTAACTTCCTCAAACAATTACAGTAAAAGCTTGTGGAACTTAGTTAATAAATTTACAAATAAGAATACAAACAGTCTCCGAAATCAAAATCAAAGTACCAAATATGAACTCAATACAGAAAATGGAGTCATCCATGAAAAACAGAAAATTGTAAATGTATTCAATGATTTCTTCAAAAACCAGCCGCTCAATATTCTTAAAAATATTCCAACCACACAATCAATAAAAATACCTGTGTTAAACCACAATAGTATATTTTTCTCTCCCATAAGCCAAAAAGAAACAATGGATCTTATAACAGATCTCAATAATTCTAACTCGACTGGAGTGGATGAAATATCAAACAACACGCTAAAAAAGTTTAAAGCATACATTGCTGATCCTTTAACATCCCTTATAAATGATTGTTTCAAATTGGGATTTTTTCCTAATGCTCTAAAACACGCCCTTATAACGCCGATTTATAAAGCAGGAGATCGTACACTGCTTGCTAATTATCGTCCAATATCATTAGTTTCAAGTATCTCGAAAGTAGTCGAAAAAGCTATATTATCTCGGCTAATGAGTTTTTTAGAGAAGCACAATCTAATATGCGATGCACAACATGGTTTTACACAGGGCAAGTCAACCGAAACTGCAATCATGACATTTCTAAATAAAATTATAAAATCAATTGATAATCACGAAATGTGTGTCGGAATATTTTGTGACTTAAGTAAAGCTTTTGACTGTGTAAACCATAATAAACTACTCAACAAACTAGAGTGCATGGGAATACGTGGAACTGCATTAAATCTATTTCGTTCCTACTTGATCGACAGAACATCTAGTGTAATTTTACGAGAAAATCACCTGACATTTATATCCAATACGACTTCACCATCTTTAGGCGTACCACAAGGAAGCATCCTAGGCCCAATTCTATTCCTTGTGTATATAAATGATCTAATTAACTACGTAAATAAAGATTACAATATTGTTGCTGTCATGTACGCCGACGATATTTCATTCATGATACAATCACAAAACATACAAGATCTACAAGCGAAAACTAAAATGGTAATCGAGAAAATGACAAATTGGTTTAATGCAAATGGATTATTCTTAAACGTCGATAAAACAAAATATATCCATTTCAGGACCCCAAATAATAGGAATGAACTAGATTTAATTTTACAAGTCAATGGTGCAAATATACTGAAACAAACCTATATTAAGTTCTTAGGTATAGTTCTAGAAGAGAAACTAACTTGGGCTAAGCACTGTAATGATCTATGCAGTAAGCTAAGATCATCCTGTTACGCTATTAGAAATCTAAGGAACTCATTACGCCCAGACTCTTTAATAGTTATTTATTACGCCTACGTCTACTCGAGAATCAAGTATGGTATTATATTTTGGGGAAGTTCCCATTGTGCACAAGACGTGTTTATTATGCAGAAAAGGATTGTGCGACTAATTGCGAACATGACACAAGGTACATCTTGCAAGAATCTGTATAAAAATTTCAAAATACTACCGCTGCCCTGTATATACATACTGGAGTGCTTACTTGTAACTCGGAAAAATTACAACTATCTCGAATTGAACAGTGCTAATCACGATTACAATACTCGCCACTGTAATGACATCAGAACGCCAATTCACAACTTAGCTCTTTATGAACAAAATCCACTTTACTGGGGACATAAATTCTATAATAGATTGCCTGAAAGAATTAGGGGTATAAAAGATCATAAAAGGTTCAAGTCTGCATGTAAGGAAATTCTTCTGGAAAATTGTTATTATAATTTTAAGGATTTTTTGTTGACATGACTTTATGTTATTGTTATCATTGTTGTTATTATTGTTATATTACATTTATTGTTATTATCATACTTGTTATCATTTTTATGAATATTATTGTTGTTGTTATTGTTGATTTTAAAAATTTTAACCTGTATTTACTTATGAAAGTTTTAATTGTATTGCTTTTGTTTTGATGAAACCTGACACTATTTATACTGCAGCAGCAGTCATACAAATAAAGAATTATTATTATTATTATTATTATTATTATGATTATCGAATTCTTTATCAATGCGTAAAGTACTTATTTTACTTTTTACGCGTACACATGTATAAAATACAAAGTGGGCATAAAGGTGCTTTTTTAATCAAGAGTAATTCAAAATTTTTGAGTTGAAATTGTTGCAAAACCATTTAAAAAATGAACATTTTTTTGTCTTTAAACTTTTCTACTATCTCATACGGTTTTAACAGTTAAGTAAAAAAACCGTAAAATCACATTCAGTTCATTATCAGTTTTTAAAATTTTATAACGCGGCAAGTTTTAATTTAAAATATTTGAATCAAAAGAAAAATTACTTGCCGCGATATACAATTTTAAAAACATACTAAGAGAAAATTTACGAAATAAATTTTTTCACCAAATTTTTTTTTTCATTTTACTTTGCACTTACATTCTTACATTTAAGTTTTCGCTGTTTACTTTATAAATAGCTCGGCTCTTTTATTGAGATATCATCACTTTTTAAGGAGCAACTATTATAAGAAGAAGTATCTCCCCGAAAACTCGGCCCTTTTTTAGATTTATGTTTTTGATCGGATATATTATTTCAAAGTAATAAACTTTGTACACTCGCCAAAACAATTGTAGACTTTTACAAAATGTTACCAAATTAAAAATTCAGATCGGTTCAATTTTATTGAACGGGAGATTCTATATACTTATACACACGCACAACGGTTAAAAATAACCAAAAGAGGCAGAAATAGACAATTGCTAGCTCACTTCATCGGCCACACTTCCACTTATGGGAACTAGCAATATAGTAGTAATAAATATATGGTTCAAACATATATTTATGTAGTATTAAATATATGGGTTCAAATGATTTTATAAATTCAATGTATATAATTAATAAGATGACGTATTATAGGTAAAACATGGACTAAGAACTATAGTTTCAAGATGTATTGTACTTCAATTTCTCTAAAATATTGATGATAAAATATACTTATTCTTACTTACTTTGTATATTCTACTTCTCATATACCTAAAGCTAATGAACAATATATCTTAAACAGAAATATCAGAAAAAGGGGAAAATTGGGTAAAGATATGAAGACATAAATATAATATTTAACAAGAACTAATTTATTATTTACACATAAAAAAAGTATAACAAATTAGACATTATTAAAGCTATTGATGTTTAAATAATACCAGTTTTGTGTAGTTTTGTAAGATATGTATATTATAATATTATACAATAAAACCAATTACACCCAATTAAACTTACTTGTGTAATGAAATTCGATCACCTTTTGATGCTTTCCGTTGGTATATGTAGCACGTCGGGACCATTTTTTTATTTTATGTACAAAACTACACTCGAAGGCACTTATTATTCAAATTTTATTTTTATATCAAATATTTGTATTATTTTGTATAAACCACATCCGACCAAAAACATAAATGTAAGAAAGTGCCGAGTTCTCGGGGAAATCCTTAATGTAATAGTTCCTTCTTAAAAAGTGATGATGTGAGAGTAAGGACCGAGCTATTTACAAAGTAAATAGCTCTGGACTTCATATAATAGTTGCTTCTTAAAAAGTGATGCTATGGAAGAATGGACCGAGCTATTTACAAAGTAAATAGCTCTAGACTTCATATAATAGTTGCTCTTTAAAAAGTGATGATACCTCATTAAAGAGCCGAGCTATTTATAAAGTAAATAGCTCGGTAAACTATTTACTAAAAAAAATTAATGCGGGGTAAATTGATTAAATGTAAGAAAAAATTTGGTTGAAATTTATTTCGTTAGTTTTCCCTTAGTATGTTTTTAAAATTTTATATAACGCGGCAAGTTATTTTTTCTGATGATTTCAAATATTTTAAAACTTGCCGCGTTTATTATATATATATATATGGCTCATCAAGCCCTTTCATTTGATTCCCATATCATAGGGGTTAATGTGGAAATTGTAAATCTCCATTTGCGACGGCCGTCATATTGGATTTAGAATGACTTAACTTTACTTATTGTGTTTCACTCATCAAGCCCTTTCATTTGATACCCATATCATAGGGGTAATGTGGAAATTGTATATAAAACATACAACAATTAATATAATTATTTTTTCGGTCCTATTCATAGGACCAAAATTTTTATTTAAATAAGAGTATATATATTTTTATATTTTAATAAATCTAAAAATGATAATAATGAATTTTCAGATGTTGGTTCATACATTTGTATGGTAAGCATGACAGGAGAAAGAGTATTTGGTATATCTCTCTTAGTATTGAAAAAAAAAATCGATAAACACATACGAAGTAAAGAATAATACTAATAGGATATACCATATATTTAATACTACCTAAATATATGGGATATACATATATATATAAAGGGCATAACAGTACAGACAGTACTATAAATTTTCAAAGCAAATAATTGTACAGAAAAAGACACTCATATATACAAGATCGAACGAATTAAACCGTCGTAATCGACCAATAAAAAAGAGAAATTAGAAAATACAAATTGCGGAAAGTCGAAATTCGTCTAAATAGCGAAAAATCGACCAAGCTGGCAACCCTGGTTTCAACTCTGTACGTCATTAAAAGGCAAGAAGCACCAGTGCTATCTAGTGACCGCCCAAAAAACAAACAATTGAATCGATTTTCCATTTTTTCACGAAAAATAGGGAGTAATACAATTCAATCTATTATCTGTGATACGGAGTCATTTTTACAATTTTATCAACCTACACTTCACATTGTCTGAAGAAATAGTGACCTAATAAAATCAATAAAAACTTTAAACAAAATGGCAAATAATCATACTAATGAAGAAAATATTAAACATGAAAAAAATTTGAATACAGAATTAATCAATAAGAATGAAACATTCGATGAAAATGTTGCGGAACATCAACAAATTCAATTAATAATCAAAGATGAAATATTAGATGAAAGTTTTGCAATGGACTATGAAGTAATTACAGACGAAATATTTAATGAAAATATTAAAATGGAACATGAGCAAATTACAGAAGAAGTATTTAATGAAAATGTTAAAGTGAAATACGAATATATTCCTGAAAATGAAAACTTCAAACTTGAAAAAGAATTAAATACAGAATTAATCATTAAGGATGAAACATTCAATGAAAATGTTGCGGAACATCAACAAATTCAATTAATAATCAAAGATGAAAGTTTTACAAAGGAACATGTAGTAATTACAGACGAAATATTTAATGAAAATGTTAAGATGGAACATGAACAAATTATAGAAGAAATATTAAATGAAAATGTTAAAGTGAAATACGAATATATCCCTGAAAATGAAAATTTTAAAGTTGAAAAGGAATTAAATATAGAATTAATCATAAAGGATGAAACATTCGATGAAAATGTTGCGGAACATGAAGTAATTACAGGCGAAATATTTAATGAAAATGTTAAAGTGAAAAGCGAATATCTTCCTGAAAATGAAAATTTTAAAGTTGAAAAAGAATTAAATATAGAACTAATCATAAAGGATGAAACATTCGATGAAAATGTTGCGGAACATGAAGTAATTACAGACGAAATACTTAATGAAAATGTTAAGATGGAACATGAACCAATTACAGAAGAAAAATTTAATGAAAATGTTAAAGTGAAATACGAATATCTTCCTGAAAATGATAATTTTAAACTCGAAAAAGAATTAAATACAGAATTAATCATTAAGGATGAAACATTCGATGAAAATGTTGTGGAACATCAACAAATTTATACTGACAAAAAACAATCTAAATGTGATGTTTTTAATAAAACATTAAATCAGCAAAGTAATTTAACTCGACATAAACGCATGCACACTAGAGAAAAACGATTTTCATGTGAAGCTTGTGATAAAAAATTTAATAAGCAAAGTGACTTAACTCGACATAAACGAATCCATACTAGAGAAAACCCATTTAAATGTGAAGCTTGTGATAAAGCATTTAATACGCAAAACAAGTTAACTAAACATAAACGAATCCATACTGGAGAAAAACCATTTTCATGTGAAGCTTGTGGTAAAGCATTTACTTTGCAAAGCAATTTAACTAAACATAAACGAATCCATACTGGAGAAAAACCATTTTCATGTGATGATTGTGATAAAAAATTTAATAAGAAAAGTGACTTAACTCGACATAAACGAATCCACACTAGAGGAAACCCATTTAAATGTGAAGCTTGTGATAAAGCATTTAATACGCAAAACAATTTAATTAAACATAAACGTATCCATACTGGAGAAAAACCATTTTCATGTGAAGCTTGTGATAAAACATTTAACGATCGAAGCAGTTTCGTTCTACATAAACGATTTCACACTGGAGAAAAACTATTTTCTTGTAATGATTGTGATAAGACATATAGCCAGCAAAGCAATTTAACTCAACATAAACGGATCCATACTGGAGAAAAGCCATTTTCATGTGAAGATTGTGATAAAATATTTTACGATCGAAGCAGTTTCGTTATACATAAAAGAATTCATACTGGAGAGAAACCATTTTCTTGTAATGATTGTGATAAAACATTTAGTCAACAAAGCAATTTAACTCAACATAAACTAATCCACACTGGAGGAAAACTATTTTCATGTGATGTTTGTAATAAAACATTTAATCGAGCAAGAAATTTAACTCAGCATAAACGAATCCACAATGGAGAAAAATTATTTTCATGTGATAATTGTGATAAAACATTTTACGATCGAAGCAGTTTAGTTAAACATAAAAGAATTCATACTGGAGAGAAACCATTTTCTTGTAATGATTGTGATAAAACATTTAGTCAGCAAAGCAATTTAGCTCAACATAAACGAATTCATAGAGGAAAATCATTTTTATGTGATGTTTGTAATAAAACATTTAATTGGCGAAGCAATTTATCTCAACATATGAGGCAAATGCATTGAAAAAATATTGAATAGAAAATTAAAGATATTGGTCTGATATTTATTGATATCAAATAATTACAAGAAAAGCTCAGCTCATTAGAAAATAAATTCTGTAAACAATTGCAAAAGTAAATTAAAATACAAATTAAATAATTAAAATTAATAGTTGATAATTGAAGTCCTGATATTTTTATGAATTATCAATTTATTATGATTAAAATAAATCTAAAACTTGCTCGCAATTATTTTTTTAAAAACAGCCTGGGGCTGACAAAGATATCTCGAGAACAAGTCAATCGATCTTACACATGTCTAAAGCTTGTTCGTGAACGGAGGAATTTTAATGAGTAATTTTTATTTATTTTTTTTAGTAAAATTATAAAATTTTACCAATTTCTTTTTCGTTTGGTTTTATTTCAAATCACTGCCATACGATGAAAAATCAATTTTTTTCGTAAAAATCCTTTCAAGTATCCATGGTCAACGCACTCTGGTATTTTATCAGTCAACGCACCTCTACAAAAAATGGATCTCTGTTTACAGTCTTTTGTTTCTTATAATAGCATTTGTTTAATAAATTAATTGTATTGTCTGATCCTCACAGTACGTTGCAACACATCATACAAAATAATCTTTTTCTCTAAAATATTTAATTTCAGTTATAGTTTTCAGGTATTTTTTTGTTTTATAAGTCGTTAAACACCATTTCGAATACCATTTAAACGATTTCCGATCGATTGAATATCCACAAGCCAATGTTATAAGTGAATTTTAAAATTTTTTGGCTATACCGGATGCTTTATATTAATAAAAATTAAATTTACTTTTAGTAACTATTGAGCACTGACCTCCACTATTTCATATACGGATGGAGGTCAGTGCTATTGACGTACAAACAAAATCTAAAGTGTCACAAACGATTTAAAAAAAAAAATTAAAAAAATTCGTTACGCAGGAGCTGCTTCAACTTAGCGAATTTCCTTAGAATTCATAAATCACTTTCTAGCGGTCACAATTTTAGTCTGATCAAAATGAAATGCCATATATGATTTTAGTATTTGCAAGGCCAATTTTATTAATAAATGACACGTCGAGGGTAAAGGGAGCATAAAAAAGAAAACACAAAATATAAAATATCTCTCTTAATATTAGAACAATCGAAAAATGCGTAAGAAATAAAGTTGTAGAAAATCATGTTGCTACAATTCATCACCTTATCATTTTTGCTCAAACTCTAATGTGTACAGAGATTTAATTTTCAATCTTAAACCGTCAATATTTCTGTAAATATTAGGGTAACAAAAAAAAATGATAAGCAAAATTATAGTAAAACTTAGTACCTACAAATTTACTTATAAATTTTTCGATTTTTCGAATATTAAGGGAGATATGTCAAATTTTGTGTTTCCCCCTCCCTATCCTTGTCCGTTTTTACCCATTAACGAACTTGACCTTTTGAATACCAAAAGCGCCTCAAATACCAAATGTCATTCCAATCAGATTAAAATTGTGGCCGCTAGCGCGATTACAGACATATATATATATATATATATATATATATATATATATATATATATATATATATATATATATATATATATATATATATATATATATATATATATATATATATTTATATATATACATTTATGTCCATAGATATATATATATAAATTTTACAGATGGTGATTTTCGACATCTACTAGGTAGGATCGATGGACATTTGTAGAAGTTTTTGCAAAATTTTGAAGTCGGTACGAGACCAATAGCTTTCAGGAAATTTGCTAAAAGATAATGTAGGTATATTAGGTAAATTCATGTTGGCTATTCGAACGAGGGTACAAAGACAACTAAATGAAATAATGAATTAGTTTATTTGATAAAATAATTAGTTTAAAAAACCCTGGTTTTTTTTAATTCTAATTCTTAATTTGAAAGTTTTTCAAGAATAATAATAAAAATTATTTTCCCAAGATTAGTACTCTTTTCTAGTGCTTTAGTAATTGAAATAATACGAATTTCATAATCAAAAATTTTTTAATGGATAATTTATTACAATTTTTCATAACTTTTCACCCCCTCCCGGACCATATCTTTATACGGATGGGTCAACGGCCGGAGATATTCTGGTGCGGGGGTTTATAGACCTAGAACAAAGGAATCGATTCCTCTTGGTCAATATGCGACGGTTTTTCAATCAGAAATCTTCGCTATGCTGAGAAGTGCCCAGATTTGTAACACGAAAAGTTACAGTGGGGCACATATCAGCATCTTCTCAGATAGCCAGGTAGCACTTCGGGCCCTTGAGGCGTCAAGATTCCAATCGAGGATAGTCTATGAATGCTTCGAGAAGCTGAACTGTGCCTGAAGCTGAATGCTTCGAGGCACTGAGTAACATAGTCAGACTGATCTGGGTACCGAGTCACTCTGGCGTTAAGGGGATCGAAGTAGAGGACTCGTTGGCACAAGAGGGGTCATCTCAAACGCCCCTTTCACCTGAGACTATCATTCCCATAGCAAGATGCTCCGTAATTTACCGAATCAAGGGGTGACTGCGACAAGCTCATCTCGATTACTGGGACTTTGACCAGGGCATGTGACGGGCCAAGTTGTGCATAAGCACAGCTAGGTGGTGGGGCTCTTGACAGGACACTGTCGATTGAACTACCACCTTTATAACTTGGAGATCTCTGATCCCACTTGTAGGGCCTGTATGGAGGACGATGAAACCTCCATATATGTTATATGCACCTACAGAAGCCAGCAGGGTGTCAGGTATAGAATGTTTGGGTTCGAAACCTTGGATCCATCAATCCTGGGAGCAATCCCGGCAGAGAAGGTATGGGCCTTTTGTGTGGCATCTGGCCTCGACAGAATCCTATAGCTTCATCTGCTTAAAGTAGAACCTCTTACCAGGAGACGTCTCGCCTTCTTGTTCTCAAGGAGGGCACACAGGACCCCTTGGTCTAGGTGCTAGGGACCCATTTGCGGTACCCCTCTTTCTAATAATATTACAATTTTTAAGAAAATACGTGTTTTTACTTATTCTAATTAATGTTTTTTTTTTAGCCACCAAAAAATGTTACATATTGTATTTCAAATGAAATTATATTTCATTTAAAATAAAATTCATTTTAAAATTTTACAGTATATATTTTATTTCAAAAAATAATCTTGTAAGCGCCCTGTTACGGGGGCGCCCTGATGCTGTGAATCGCTTGTATCGTGCTAATTGAACGGCCCTGCTGTAGCTATTTATATTTACTATATATATTAAGTATATTGTTTAAATTTTGATTTAAAGGTTCGGACAAACAAACATATATTAACATGTGAAGTTAAATAAAAAAGTGTAAACAAAAATTAATCCTTCCTTACATACGCTCCCGAATTTGCATTTATTTATAGGCAACAATTCAAGATTTTAATATAAATAATATTTTCTTAATGACGTCATATTAATCGTAAATTCACGATGTAGTGCAGTACATAAGCTAAAATTAAAGAGTTGATCAAAATATTTACTTCAAATGACTTTGAATTAAATATAAACCAGTATTGAAATTTTATATATTATATAATTTTATTTAGGTGCATGTTTATGTATATCAAGAGTATTAGTATTAAGTTTATTCCCGACTTTGTAACGGTTAAAAACGCAATTGAACTAATAATTCAATAAATTTATGGTGTTAGATATTCATAAAATGGGTAATGGGAATATAGGTATTCATTAAAAACGAAAACAGTTCCCGGCTAGATTCTAGAGGACGTTGGAGATCACTTCCTTCAATTTGTTTTTATCATGAATAATTCGGATGAGGTGGCTGAATTTCAGCTTGGTCCATTTCATGAAGTTATCTAGCCATGAGATGTGTTTTCTTCCTCTAGTTCTTTTTTTTTGGAGTTTTCTCATCAGTTGTTTTACACTATATTAAGACGAACGCATTATGTGACCGAAGTAGGAGCATTGTCCTTCCTATTAAATTTACTAGAATTTGCTTTTCATTCATTAAAGCAGTTAACGAGCTAAAATTTTGTGTGTATGTTTTAGAGCTAAAAAGTAAGTTCAAGTTTGTGAATGGAGAAAATCGGCCTGTGTATCCTCCTCTAAGGTGGAGTAAATATCTATATCTTTGACTCCATAAGCGATAGAAGAATAATTATTTGAAACAAAAATATTTCTATTTTAAAAATAAACAACTTTTGTTTGAAACTATTTTTCATAAACTGAATTTTTTGCTACAATCTCAGCTCAAACATCTGTATTAACTCGCTTACAAAAACATTTACGTATGTTTTTGCATTTTTATAGCATATAGCATTTATACACTACTTTGTATTTTTATACATTTGTGTGAGGGTGTAAAAGTAAAATAAACGGTTTACGCATGGATAATGAACTCAGTATACACAGGGTATTTAAGCAGTTAAAACAGTCAGTTGTTATTTTCACTTGTTTTACGTATTCCTAGGCTAGATAATGATAAGTATTGTTTTAACGACCGTGTGATAAAAGAAACATGTTTAAAAACTGTAATAGCGAATATCATTTTTATTTATTTATTTAGAGTTTGATAATAAAATAAGACTTTAATTATATTTATTGCTTTTTTAATCAATTAAATACCAAATAAATTGCATATTCATGTATGTAATATTTCTTATATTTTGAGTATGTTATTCATTATGTTATTAAGAAAAACTGCTTTATTCTTTCTTATTTCTCTGATATGAACAAATTATTTTTTCTCGAATACTTTAGTTATAATATCGCTAATTGAAGAAAAATACAGATGTAGAAAATTAAAAATCGATCTAAATAAATTAATTAGTGTATTCAAGCTCTTTGAAAACTTCTATACAAAGCAATATAAAATAATTGTTGTAGAATTAACTTTGATAAATTGTCATGATGATGTGTATCTTTAAATTAAACAATTATACAATTATTTAAGATGGTAATCCTTGGAAAACCTATTTAAGTTACGAAGCATCGTCTATAATTCTAGTCCACCATACAAGCATCCAAGGACGTCTTGTAGTACAGAGAAAAGTTGAGGGTGCTAAAGGTTGGGTACATCACATATTCACATAAGTAATGAACCGATCAAATTAAAGGTGTATTAAAATAGTTTATATAGTTGCACCAAGGAGTCAGGGCTCAGAGCTAAGAGAAGAAAGTCGGTAAATTGTTTAGTGAGTCATATAGTCGGGAAGTAACGACTAAGATCACTCTTACAAAAAGGTAACGAAAAGATAAAAACGTGAAGTTGTAAAGCTGAGATCCATTTTTGTGAAGCAATGAAAAGGGTTTTCATGAAAAGGATTTTTAATTTGATGCTCCGAAATATTTAAAAAAGCCAATTAAAAAGATCGGTAAATAATTTCATAAATAAGGTTAGTTAATATATAACATACCCAAGCCATAAGCCAAATACTATAAGCCAAAAAAGTAGCGCCAATTTTTCAAAATTTTTTAGTTGATTTGTACCTTATTCATTCGGTTTTTGGGAAAATGTTTCAAATAAAAGTTGTTTATAATGAACAACTTTTATCCCAAGCAGTTTTTTTCGAAATCCGAATGAATAATGCCCAAATCAATTATAAAATTTTGAAATTAATGTGCCCTAATTTTTTGGGCGCGTGTATATTTTGTACAGTATAAAAAGTATTGCTGTCTCTCTCAAACATTAACCATTTTTTCCGTGGATAAACTGTGCTATAAAAATTTATAATATGGAATAGAGAGCGAGGAAACATAGCGCAAAAAAGTGATATGTCTAATTCGCGGTAAGGAACTTCGTTCCAAAACGTTGAATTTGATTATTTATAGCCGTTTTTTGTAAAGAAACAGCTATTGAAATTTTCCAGCCTAACGCACACTGTGAAGATGATACATGTAAAAATTATTCAATTATAGAATTATAGACATTGATGCTAAAGTCTGTCTATGTCTACTAATGTCCAGCTGGATTTATTCAGTATTTTGAACTTTTTTGTCTAATTTAATTGGCATATTTAGGTAACTAATTAAAATATATCTAGATACGTGCCTAAAGTCGAGACACAAACATAGTATCTCGGTACATCACATCTGAGCGAGGCTACAGTTAAATGTCGTGATATCTTACTATAATATTATTCGAAGAAATATATAAATTAAAATATAAAACTCTTATCTATGCAGTGAACCATATTTGACTTCAACAATCATATATTATTCCAGTTAATGAAGCAAACTAAACACTTTCAATAACTATCATTGTTTCATTATATTTATGATCACAGTCTATTATGACGTAATTTTGATGTTAATCGTATAAAGTATAAAAATGTAAAACACTTTGACTTTGTACATCTTGTCATACTTTAAATAGAGGTCATATGAAACATTTTTAATCATACGTTTGATAATTTTAAGCTAGAAAAGACGTATCCTATTTGTTTTTTTCTAGTATTTCCGACAAAATAATAATTTAAAATGGTTAGTTAAGTTTTTTATTATTCTTTTATAATTAAAAACACTTATATTTCTAATAATAAATAGAATATTAAAAATAACATTTAAAAAAAATAGCGCACTAATTAGTGTTCAATTTAAAATTTTTGTCCATTTTTGTATCTAGTAGTAATTATAAATTAGTGAAAATATGGTTCGTATGCTTACTAAATAGTTTGTTTTATTAATGAAGTTTTCAAAATTGTAAAATGGGTTTGAATTTAAAGTATTTAATCCGGCTTTCAAAACCGGTGTATTCGTGTCGTTGTCAAATGTGTAAAGCCATGTTATTTGTAATAAAATAATTACTTACATTTTTATTTCTTGTTATTATAATTTCGAATAAATTTCAGTTCAATAATGACATGTAACTATTCATTTTTATTCCAGGAACCTGCATTACTAGAACCAATTCGTGTAGTAGTCACTGGTGCGGCTGGGCAAATAGCATACTCTTTACTCTATCAAATTGCGAAAGGTGATGTTTTTGGAGCAAATCAGCCAATCATTATCCACTTGCTAGATATACCACTAATGATGGATGTATTGCAAGGAGTAGTCATGGAACTTGTAGATTGTGCGCTTCCATTACTGGCTGATATTGTACCAACTGATGATCCTAATGTAGCATTTAAAGGTGTATCTGCAGCATTCCTTGTTGGATCAATGCCACGAAAACAAGGCATGGAACGAAAGGATTTACTTTCAGCCAATGTTAAAATTTTCAAAGTACAAGGAGAGGCCTTAAATAACCATGCTTTAAAGAGTGTTAAAGTATTGGTTGTAGGTAATCCTGCTAACACGAATGCGTTAGTTTGTTCTAAATATGCACCATCCATACCACGTGAAAACTTTACTGCAATGACACGATTAGATCAAAATCGCGCACAAGGCGAAATTGCTTCACAACTAAAAGTTGGTGTAGCCAAAGTAAAGAATGTTGTCATTTGGGGAAATCATTCTTCCACCCAATATCCAGATGCTCGTTATGCTACAGTAGAATTAAATGGACAAACAGTGTCCGTACCCGAAGCTATTAAAAATGATAAATATTTAAAAGAGACATTCGTAGATACAATTCAAAAGCGAGGTGCTGCAGTTATTGCCGCACGAAAAATGTCATCAGCTATGTCCGCAGCAAAAGCTGCTGCTGATCATATGCGCGATATCTGGCAAGGTACTGGCGATAGATGGGTTTCAATGGGTGTTATTAGCGATGGTAGCTATGGTGCACCAAAAGATATTGTCTTTTCATTCCCCGTAACAATCAGTAATCGCCAATGGAAAATTGTGCCAAATTTACAAATTGATGATTTCTCTAAATCAAAATTGGAAATTACTGGTAAAGAATTGCTTGAAGAACGAGATGACGCCTTCTCAGTTTGTGAACTATGACTAGACAACAGTAGTAAATTATAAAATTTCAACTCATTTACATACTCAAAAAAAAAAAATAACACAAATTTTTTAATAGCTTTTAATATATGCATTTATTATGTAACCTTTATAATTATGTAATTAAAAATATATATTTTTGTTGAATATAAGTTTTGACTTGGTGTAGGCTTTTTATTGTTTATTTTAATTTTATTAACCCTTTCTCAATATTATCCATCAATCTTGATGCTATAGACCTTTTCATTTCAAATCTCGATTTGTCTTTGTTTCGGACAGATGTCAAAAAAATCAATGTGAAGAAATGAAAAAACAATACTTCTCGTCTTTTTTCATCTTATTGTAGACAGTACGAAAATCGCATGCGCACAACACCCTATGAAAAGGTCTATTCACATCATACGTCTTTTGCCTTATCATCATTCAATACAAGGTATTCACATTCTGGAAATCAGTGAAGCACACTGCACAGAGTGGTGGTTGGGGAAAGTAACACATTTTGTTGAGCAACATGGAAAGTCAGAGAAATTTCAAAGTTTTACTTTTTTAGGGTTGTTGATATTGAAAAATATGTATACACTGTCTGTAATTGTTGAAATAAAGTTTATAAATTAATTTTTGGTCCTTCGAGAATGTTGTTCAGAAGAATAGATAACAGTGTTGCCAATAAAGTTGACTTCCACATATGATGACTCTCGACAAAGAATACAATATATACTTTCGATTAGAACATAAGATGTTGCTAAGTAATGAAATAAATAAAATTACGTTTGATTACCATAATAAAAAAAATACGTTAAAATCTACGAACTTTGTACTACAGCCTTCTTTATTTATTAACGCAAATTGGAAAATGTTTATGTAATGAATCTACCAGCAAAATATTCGTTTAATATATATGACATTCCATCACCAAAAGCAGGAGTAATCAATTTAAAAAAAAAACATCTAAAGAATCTAATAACCAAATAATTAATAAATAGCGTGGGTTTCCTATTTACTAGTATTTAGCGTTCCGATCTCAAACACCTAACCCTGTGGACGCACTATATGTTCTCCTTGAACGTAATTTGTCCACTGGAAAAAAGACCCCCTCCAGCAACAAAATACCATATATAAATAACAGTCGAAAATGGACTAGTCAATTTGTGCAAATTTTTACAGTCGGTTTGTGTCAAATCCATTTGATTTTCGAAAAAATAAAAATTGTTCATTATAAAAAGACTAGCAACTTTTAATTCGAAACATTTTTTTTGAAAATCGAATGGATTCGGCACATATCAACCATAAAATTTTTTTGCTGTCGATTAGACATCGTCAATTAATATTCGATGTCAAGATTTTAGCTAAAATATTTTCACGTATTCCACAAATCTATGCAACTAAAGAGAAGAGATGTCTGCAAACGAGATAGAGAAATTAATTTCTTCAAATTTCGGTTGTGAATTATACTATAGCTGTTGTTAAACATACAATAGATTTGACTACCACATATTATTATTTGCTTCCAATTTTCTAATTCACTCACAAATGGGAGTGAAATGGTTATTTAAATAAGTGAAAATAACAACTAATTAAGTTAATGAGTTAAATACCCGGTGTGTGCTGAGTTTATGGAAAATTTTTTGTTCTATCTCTTACGGTTTCAAAGATGGTCAGTTTTACCCGTTCACGAACTTGACCTTACTTTTTAGCTCTTGAACACACGCATACAAAATTTCAGATCGTTATCTCTTCTCGTTTTTGAGTTATTGTGTTGACAGGCGGATATGCGGAAATCGAACTAATTATGTCATTTTATGAACACCTATACCAACAAGTTTTTTAATTCGATCAATAATACCCCAAACATAATGTATACTCTTGTATATACGTCATATATAACGGATCACGTAGCTACGGTGGGGCAGACTGGGATATTGGGAATATTATTCAAGTTTCAACCAAATATGATCAAACTATCGTATTAAGAACGTTCCTTCTTTTTTCTAAGAATTTGTCTTTGTTGGCTAATATTATTACATAGGTACTATAGACTTTATAAGTGACATCCTTTTTTCAAAGTCCTGTTTTTAAGAATTTGTTTTTGTTCGGCTAATATATTATTATACACTAGCGACTTTGTAAAGTAGCACCCTTTTATTCAAAATTTTACAGTTGATTTATGCTGATTTAATTCGGTTTTCGAAACAATGTCTAGAAAAAATTTGTAGGTATTTGTATAACGAACAAATTTATTCGAAACATTTAATCAGCTGCAAAAATGTACAAAGAAACTCTTGAAGCTGATACACTCTAATTATGTAATATATTTGAACCAACAAGTTATACATTTAAGTATATATGTTTTAACGTTTATTTATTCACTTAACAATAAAAAAATCGTTTAATGATGATAACGTTCACTTATGTTTTATAAAATTTTGAAAAAATTGACTTGAATGACACCGACTCTACGGATGAAGTAGATTTCTCAAACAATTCAGTAGACAGGCATTTTGCGTCGTATTATTTTTGAAAATTTCCCTAATTGAAAAAAGTTTACATTTCTTAATAGCACAGTATTAAATTGTCTCAGGCTTTGATATTGTATACTTGAGCCAATGTATAATTGCCAATGTTCGGTCGCCAATAAGACCCATGGTTTGACAACCTTACGTTTACAATAAGGACAGTTGGAAGTAATTATATTATCAACTAATGCTAGTCTGGCGAACCAACCATTGGTAATTAAACGTTGGCTCAAGTATACAATATCAAAGCCTGAAACAATTTAATCATGAAGCCGATTTTTTTTCAACTTTGAGTTGCCCACCCCTAAAGAAAATCCTTGCTACGCTAAATTGTATACGCTAATTTTATACCCTTGTACCGGGTATAAAATTGCCACTTCTATTGGTATGATCGGGAAATTCCCGAAATCGTATAGAACTCAAGTTTAATAAATTGAATCGGTGCATATTTATATTTACTTCAAATGTGAATGACAAAGTAAACACGTATTATCAAATTTTCAATAAAGTTTAAAAAAGATAATATTCTTTAATGTGAGTGATTAATGCCTCGAGACGCCCGTTAAACGAAACTCAAAGTACTATTTTTTGCTGAATAATTGTAGTGTTGTTTACATTTTTCTCATAAAATAAGGTAATTTATCGTTGATAATATGTGAAAGAAGTAGAAATTTAATGCTCCCGACTTTTTGGAACTTTGAGGTGGCCCTAAAGATCATTAATTTTAAATACCAACAATATTATAGAAGGAAGGCACAGGAATATTTCCATTACCACAAAAATACATATGTCAACTAATCAATTTTAGGAATTAATAAATTTTATTGAAAACAAATTATATAAACAATTTTAAGACCAACAATTAGAAAAAAGAAACAACATGCATAAACACACAACACATATGAAACCAGTATATAAAATTTTTATGTATCACGTTTCAATATACATATTTTATATTTTAACGTAATTTTTTAGCAACAAGAGCAATTTGTTCATCAATTCGTTCATTAATTCCTTTAAATGATCTTGGATCAGGTCCAATCATTTGAATTAGTTGTGGTACTTCTTGTCCGCTTATTTGTGTGAAACGAGCCAATGCTTTCATACAATAAAATAATTGATCTTCAGCCGGTTTCGATTGAAAGAATTGTAATACTGCCATTGTCAATTCTACAGCAACATCGTCGAATACCTGCAAATAAAAAGAGAAGTTTTATTTAGAGAAGTATTATTATACAAATAATGAAGTCCAAATGTTTAGTAATTACTAAGTTTACATAGTTATAAACAAAAAACCTTGCAATAATCATAGAACAAGTTTATAGATACGGATTTTTCCATATCTATAAACGAAGTTCAATAGACGAAATTTATGATCGAATAATATACAATGGAAGTAAGTTAAATAGTTATGAACATTTTTTCGAAAATAGAATTAGATAGAAATGCTCGGATGCAATTAGGTTTTTATCTCAGAGCCTAGATGCATCTAAAAGGAATAGGATGATTTTTTTTTGTTATATTTAACATCAAATATAAAATTAATTAATCATAAAAATTGTCATAAGCAAAATTTTAGAAATCAAATTTTGAACAAAAATGGTACGTATGTATATATACTTTTATTAAAATCAATGGTTGAGAAAAAGGGACTTTTATTGAAATCAAGGGTTGAGTGATGGGATTTACCGGACAGGCAAGGTAGTGCAGCTGCCTAGGGCGGTAAAGGGTGATCAAAAATCTAATTTTTCATAACACCCTATAGCCTAATTACATTCTTGAATTACTGAAAATGAATTTTAATAAAGGAGGGGGTGGAAATTATACAGCTGGCGAGAGTGGCGAATTGTCATAATCCGCCCTTGGTACAGTGTAATTGGTTTCCGATATTTTATAATTTTTAGGTGTAAAAATGACACCCGATCATAAACTCGTATTTCGAATTTAACTTAATTATAATAAGTAAAAATTAATTGAAATTTAATCGATGGACGAACATAACAATAAAAAACTTATAATTAGTATACGTGTGTGTTGAAGCAATTTTTATTCATTAGTGAGCCAAAAACTACAATTTTATGAGCAGCTACTATTGCTGCCAACTAATTTTGATTTACTAGACAATTTTGTGAATCATTTGATGTAGTGATAGTTATTGTGGCAAAATTCTGAATTTTGTTTAAAGAGCTTAGTTCAAAGAGCACTGGCGTTGAAAACCAGAGGTCGCGGTCTTTCATGTCAAGCATTGACATCAAAGTAATGTAACCAATATGCAGACACATATTACTTAAATGCCAAATTAAGTAAACGCTAGTTACCTTTGTTAGTATAACATAACCGTACAGGCGACCATACTAACAATGGATGGATAGACCCAATTAAAGGAGTGCAAATTCCTTTTTTTTTAATTTAAAATATAAATTTAGATATTAGAAAATTTAACTTTGTTTGATTCAATTCCTTCAAGGCATCTATCTTCCAAATAATTGTCGATATTAGAATATAGAAGTGTTAAAACATCTATTAATTCTCATTTTCCAGGGGAAAAAAAAATTTGAAGAGTAGATTCTAACTAATTATTTTTCCTACTAAATAAATTAATCATTTTATTCACCGGTTTAATTTTACTACTTATTTGATATTCCGCTGGTTACAAAGCAGTGTGAATTTAAAAAAAATTCAATTTGGATCAAATTTTAGTCATATGAAATTTTATGAAAGAATAGTCATAATTATCAATTATGTTATTGAAGAAATTATTTTAAAAAAACTATTGCCAAAAACATTTATATCCAGAATTATCCATTTAAGCAATAATACCTTAGAAATACTGCCTTTGGGTAGTATGCGTCGCAGCTTTTTACACCTGTGCATTTTCTGTAAATATATTACGTCCTACAGAGTATCATTATTCAAACTCAAAATTTATTAATTGTTATTATCGAAAAGAGTTTTCGTTAGATCAAAATTAGTTTCAAATAAAATAATATTATTATTTTGAACGTTATTTATCCCATAAACAAATTATGGTATATTATTTAACTAACTTAATAGATACAGACCACTGTTTTTACCTCCTTGCATGCGAGATTGTGAATGATGGCAACTCCTTTTTCTTGTAATGTCTGTCGATCTGATAATAATGAATGTACAGCAACTTTTGTTGTTATTCGAATATTGCTTATTTGATTATTACAAAATGTCCATTCGGATATATATAAAAGCCATTCAGATGAACTTAAATTTTCAAACAAATTGCATATCTGTAAATAAATTAAATCTGCTATAAGAATGAACAAATGAAATTTCTCTACAATTGTGTTCTTAAGAGGATAATAGCTTTAACATGAGGCTGCGGTTGGCACAGGATATAGAAACACGATAGTAAAAATATACTCGTGAAATGGCGACTCATCTTCCACTTTCATTAATCGTGAGCACAGTCGTATCTACAGATCTTGAAACACCATACAGACTTTAGTTGAAAATGTGGGTCGCTTGTTCAATTTTAGTACGTCAATTGTGGCACAGCTATAAGGAGTGTATATAATCGTAATGGTCGTGTTCAGAACAATTAAGTCCTTAGTAAACTAAGTCAGCCAGTCAGGCAGTCTAAAAAAATTTCGTGTTTTTCTCAGAACACATTTACTAACTTGTCAGCAGTGTTGCCAAATTGGAGGATTTTCCCCTAATTTAGTGGATTTAATCATATAAAATAATGCCAAAGCCATGTATCGAGTATATAAAAAATGTGACAAACCCAAGAATAAATCACCTAGGTTCTACTAAGCTTTATTCAATCCACTAATTTTAGGGGAAAATTCCCCAACGTGACAGCATTTACTAAGCAAAACGGAGTACAATCTAACATTAGTATCTATCAAGTGTTCTGTCACAAAAATATGTTATATATACTTAATTTACCAAGGACTTAGTTGTTCTGAACACGACCAATATTACCATATACTTTATCCGTTTATCCACTGTGACATATTGAAAAGCAATACCAATAAGACAATTTTGAACTTAAAAATTATTAGAACACTTCGCTACTTTTGATAATAGGTTGAAAAAAACCTTTTATTCCTGACTTGAACAAAAATATTCTCGAAACCCTGTACCTGTTTCCTCAATAGAATCGCCACCTGCTATACTAAAATTGAATGAGCGATCCATCTTTTCTCTAGAATTTCCAGGTCAGTATATATGATCGTGATCGTGAATAAGGTTAACATATATGGGGAATGCTTTATTAGTCGTGAAAATGCTGTTTTTTAGTTGTAGCAGTGATTTCGACCTCTCTTAATTATTCCCGGCAACTCATAAAAAACTAAATTTTCGAATGTGAATAATAAACATGTTTGATTCTGCACGACCGAATCATGACCGGACTAAATATTTTTAGGTCTAAGTATAATTTACTAACAAAGGCCGAATAATAAAATATATATTATTTAATTTTATTACCACTTAATCTTCTAAATTTTAAAGCTGTACTAATGCAATGATTTTAATGGCATAAATATTAGTTGTAATCGCAGTTTAGCGGGAAAAAAATATTTTTTAATAGAATCGACGCTCGAAATTTGAAGGGCCTAAGGTTATATCCTTTTAAGCCTTATGGGTAATTCGATCCTGGACTGAATTATTCACAAGACGTGACGTGAATGAAAGATTCATATATCACGAACCACTTATTTATCAACGTGAGACGAGGAAACTCGTGACTCATATTCGTGAGTACACTCCGTATCAATGTATACTTAAGAATATTTAATTTCCTTCTATGTGATAATGGAGAAAACATTAATGTCACTTAGTTGTTAATAGAGATGGTTAATTTTAAGATTTTATATTGATTTTCGTATAGTATCTATCGCACAACGCATATATCTAACGTCATCAAATAGCGGGTTTTTAGAACTACGTAAATGAAAAATTAAAGAAAAAAAATTATCTTACAAATAAAGCTAAAGCTTCTTGTTCCTCTATTGGAGTACGATCTATATCGTATGCATAATTCATGATTATGTGCTCACGGCGATCTTGATGTAACAGTAAAATTACATCATCTTTTAGCGCTGCAAGTGCCAAAACATTTAAAGTACGAATACGAACTTCAACTGATAATGATTTATCGTGTAATAATCGACCTAAAAAAGATGTGTTTATATTAAAAACGATGTAAATTGCAATTTATTAATTTCAATTAATTATATTAATCACCAATAAAATTCAAAAAGTTTTCACCAAGAGCCCAACTTCCTTCATCCTCTAACATATATTGATGAAGTTCTTCTAGTGAATGTTGTTCATCTTCGTTTAGTTTTCCATCAACTAATCCAACTAACGCATCGAATTCAACTTGAATCTAAAAACGATAACTTATGAAAACGAGATTTAAAATTTTTTAATTGCAATTACTGTAGAATTCCAATTAACCGAACTCCAATTATCCGGATCGTTTTATGCAAAAAAAATCTTTTAGGAAACCCTTTTCCAGGGCCGATTTATTTTTCATTCTTCATCAGTATACGCAAATTTAGCTCTTTTTTTTAAATGAATTTTTATAAATTTTTTAAATTCTTTATGATTTAACCAATTATCCGGATCGGATCCGGTCCCAATTAATCTGGATAATTGGAGTTCTACTGTAATTATATTTTGATATTTTATTTGACATTTATAGGCAGCTTAATAAAAGGTTTTTGTTTCTCTCCCGTGAATGATTGCTAATGTGTTGCCGTAATGATATTTTTTTAATCGTGATTGTCTTCTAAATTGAATTTCTATACTAATCAACAATAATTGTAATATTTTGAGAAAGGTTGTACTTACATCTACAGCATCTTTGAAAATTATAGGTGGTTCTCGATTCTTCTTCCTTTCTTCTCGTTCCCTATTTTCTTCTGCCTCAAGCTCACGAACAATTTGTGATGAAATTTCTGAGTTTTCTTTTGGTTCACTGCTTCTAGTTTCTTCAGGTACAACTGATACATCTACCAAAATTATACGAAATTATAATTGTTTTAACTTATTCAAAAATCTACTATTACCAGATTCTGCCATTTTTTTATAAGCTGACCAATTATCTTCAAATTCTTCAGCTGAATATCCTCTTTCCTTTAATTGTTTACGCCTCTTTTTATCTTTTTTACGTTCCCGTTTTGCTAATTTTTCATGTAGATTACTCCGTTTTTCTTTTAGTTGTAACGATTTGAGTCTATTTTTTATATATAATAAATATTAAATATCTTTTATAGAATGATTTATGTTATACTAAAAGGATAACATAAATCACTTTGGTATTAGAAAAAGGATTTTATTAACACAAAATCGAAAAAAAATGTTAAAATTTGTTTATTCAGTTAAAAAATTTACATTAATTCTTTGAAATTTTTTAAATATTCGTATTGATAATTATTTACGAATAAAAAATTGAATGTTGTGGAGTTTTAAAAAATGGCTTTCGCAGTATGATCAGTTTAAAATACAGTATGAACCCCCGGACTGACGGACATGGGTGAAGTCCAAATTACCTAGTGTTAAAATTTATAAACAAAATTTTTTTTCCGCAAAAAATTTTGTTAATTTATATATCAAAAGTTACAAGGGGGTCATTTTTGATGTAATATTTCGTGTATATATAGTCTGCCGCAAGTGTTCATAGCATCGCCCCATAAACTTGGCTGTCCATTAACGTGAACTCTAATATAGAAATGAATGTTTGTATGTCTGTGGTGTATGGGTGCCTAAATCATTCATCCGATTACGATGAAATTTTAGGAAGTTGTTGTGCGGATGCAGTTAGTTCCTATCAAAGTAGGCTGTAGCCGTTATTTTTTTATGAGAATAAAATTATAAGGTACTAGTATATTCTCAAAAATGAAAGTTTTAGGGGACGATTCAGTAACGTGGAAGCATTAGTAAATTAAATTTTTATTCTCAAAAAATATACTTAAAAAAAACTAAAATTTAAGATGAAAAGATTAAAATATAAAAAGCAAACGAAATAATTAAATAGTGAATTGTAACAGTTGGGAGCGCTGTGTGTTGAAATCATATGATCATAGTCTAATCAAAGAAATTTTCAATACAAATCGCCCCAAGCTTTTACAATCAACAATTTAATTATTTTTTTCTTTTTAGTGTATTACCTACAAATAAAAGCTAGTATTTTAGTTTTTATTAAATATATTGTTGTTTTACTTGTATATTGATTCAATTTTGTAACCACCCTAATTGTCTGATTTTTATCATCATTTCTTCTCTTTACAAACAAACGTTTTAAACATTCATTAAATAACAATAATAATATGAATTTGAAATTTTTTATATTCTCAATTAAAAATCGCTCAAGATGTTAGCAAACGTTTTAGAAGCAGAGCGTAAAGACCTTAAAACACCGTGGTTATATTTTAACCCGTTAACTGCGTTACAAATCTCTGGAAACAAATAATGAATATTGCGTACAGTATGAGATGATTTTTCATAAAATATTTTATCAAAAATGTTCGTGCATTTCGTCGGCGACTAGTAGTACCGCACCCAGCTAATATCAAGATTATACATTTTGAGATACTGGTTGCCGGCGATTTCATAAAAGCCTTATATCTGTGTGTTACATATCGCTAGAACTCTGCCTTATTGTTGCAGCATAACGGCCCCTCCCTACACGAGTGTCAGTAAACTATCATGTACAACTGTAAGTTTTGTTAAAACCTCTTGTACATAGATAAGCGTCCAGAGATATGCATCGCACATAGCTAGTCAACTTACAGAACCTCGGTGATATGTTCCACAGTTAACGTGTCAAGGTAGTTGTCTTGCAGTAATCGTGTTAAAAAGTTTCAGCTCATAGCACACATCAATTATATGAATAGCCTGAGATTTTATACTATACTTTTTAGACTTTAATGTACCTCGTATACATGTTCGCTGGGATTATATAAAAATAACAATATTTTCGCTAATTCATTATATTAATTAAACGGTCAATAATTTTATTTTTTTCAAAATATAAATTTAACATTATTTTACATGGACTTACTTTTTTAGCCAAATCGCGTTTTTTAAATAAAATTAAAAGTATGGTGAAATTAGTACTTTTGTATATACCTGTATGTTAATCGTACAATTACCTTAGCAAAGAAGGGAGTCGGAATACCCTTCATAGACCCAGAGCCTATTTTAGGAATTCCAAATACAGAATGTAAACAGACGATCAACGAGTGGATGAATGTTTAACACCGTGATCACTGGAAAAATATACCGCAGCAACAGCACGGGAAAATACTGTTTCGGAATGCATCCAAGACTGCTATCCCGAAGCACTGAACCTGAGCAGGATACATTACCGGGCATTATTCCATGCGGAAGCATCTGCACACATTGGGACTCCATAACGGGTCCATTATGTGCAGATTGTGTGGCGAGGAGGAAGAAACATCCAACCACATTATCTTTGACTGCGAACCTCTGGGTTACAGCTGATTCAAGATAATCGGTGCATTTCACCACGAATGTATGAACCTTCAGGAAAACCTGATCAGCAAGCTACTGTCCGTTGCCAAAATATGGGAGAAGCGAACCTCGTCAGACTGAAGTAGAAAGAGGAGCACAATGGGCCATAAGATCGAAGTGCAGTACTTTTTATACCCCAAGATACATCTATCTATCTAATCGTACAATTAGCAATTTTTTATCAAAACTAAACGATAAATAATTTTGAAATAAGTTAGATATTTATATTTTGAATAATTTATCCAAAATTCATCCAATTTCGTCGACAACGCGTTCCACACGACAACTACCTTAAGTAAATAAATATAATCGCAAAAAAAAATTCCAAATTTATAATTTATTTATAGAATATAAATAATACAAATTGATATTCAATTACACTTATTAACAAATTAAAAATGATACGAGTGTTTATTTAAATTTACGACGTGATCTAATAAGTAATTTTAGACTGCCTTAACTTTGATAAAATGCGACTGGTTTGTTTTTAATAAATCGTAATGAAATAATTGACTGGTATTAATTTTAAGTGCTCAAATGAAGTATTTTTAAATTCTATGAAAGTTTTTTTTGTTTAATTTTCCTCTAGGTTTTGACAGTTTTTTGTTAAAATTTCTTTTATAAAGCGCATGTGACGATTGAAAGTTTGTATTAATCATAATAAAAACTATTTTATTATGATCTTTAATGTTTTTTTGAAAAGAATCAGAACTTATAAAGAATTATTAAATGTGAAAGAACAAAATGGAGTATATATATATATGTATATATATATACATATATAAATGAACACTCATATGTTGGAACGTTTTAATAAAAATTATTTAATTCTCATTAAAATACTGGAAGGTTTGGGATAAAATTGTACTAATAAAGCATTCGATTAGTTTATAATACAAAACAAAAACACGACACACTAATGTTAGTTTTGCTTTCGTTGCGAATTACGTTCTGACCTCGTCTCTTCAATTTGTTGATTAAGTCGTTGAAGACCAGGTGATGGTGATCGTCCTCGAACTGGTTGTGCTGCTGAATTTGGCCCCTTTACTGTAACTTCTAGAAGTGGGCGTAATTGTTGTCCTAATGGTGTATTCAACACTTCGTCAGGTAGTTGAAGTATATGTCGTGGAATTCCAATACCACATAAAAATTGAGCAATTTCCTCAGAAAAATTATTACAATTGTGTGTAAAAAGATCGTATGTACTTCCGCTAAAATTAAAATATGAATCTATTAATTAACGATGCAATGTGAAAATTTATAAAATGTAAGTTTGTGTTATGCAGAATGGATGCTAGTACTCCACTAAACGGGCCCAGAACCGTTTCTTGGAGTACCGAAGAGCACAATAAAATATAAAATAAAAGAATGGGCGGTACACGAGTTCAACCGTTCTTGGGTAAATACTCATGGCTAGGATCATGCAAAGGCTTTCATACAAACCTTCTCATGTTAAAACGCCTCAGAGCGTTTACAACTAGGAAGAAACCAATTGAGGATACTTACTGGCCTTCTAACTGGCCACTCAATAAAAATATGCACAAAATTAATATTGCAGGGAACGATCTCTGCAGATTTTGTCATGAAGAGGAGGAAACCGGAATTCACATTCTGTGTGAATGCGAAAGCCTCTTTCTCAAAAGACACTATCATTTGAGATGGACAGATCTCCAACCAGATGAAATCATTGAAGTGTCGCCAAGAGATATCCTAACGTTTATCAAGACTATAGCATTCCTGGAATACTTTTGAAGTAAAGGAGATACAATAGATCAAATTGGTCGCAGTACAAAAGTTCTTTAAAAGAAGACTTGCTCCTAATTCGAATCTAACGAAAATAGTTTTTTTTTTTGCAATATGGTTTCAACATTAAATATGAATATGAATAATTTTTCAGTCATATTTTCAGAAGTTTTGGACCACTAAGGTACCATACAAGAGTGATAAGTTTTTCGATTTAAAAAAATAGAACTTAGTAATATGAACAAACTGTTACTCAATTAACGTCACATAATAGACAAAGAGCTGGCTATATAAAAGTGAACTGATCGAATATAGTCGTGATTTTTTCTCATAAGTTTCCAATGATATCGTCAAAGCAAGAGCTGCATTTTGAAGTCTCATTGGAGGCAGAGAGTGTGGGTGGGGGTCAAAGGTGTAGAGTTTTAAACAAAACAAAAAAACGATCGAATATAGTTCTGAACCTATCGATTGACGTGTCTTGAATTGAAATTGAATCGGTAGTTTTTGAGAAAAAACCGTCAAAAATAGCGATTTCTGGTTTTTGCTTAAAAAATTCGAGTTTTTCATAAAAATGTCAATAATCGACAGAAATAAAACACAAAGTAAGCCAAAAAAAAAGATGCTTTTTGAACAACTTAAAAAAATTAATTTTTTGCCGAGTTATGACGTTGCTTAATGTTGCTGTCAATGAGAAAATCAAAACATGTGCACCCCCCCTCCCACTAGTGCAGCTTCTGGTGAATTTTTTTTAAATCTTCAGATGAAAAAGGCTAATTATGTAAAAACAAACTTAAAAACCCCACAAATAGTAATAGTTTTTTTACAATTCTTAATAAAATCATTTTCTATTTAGGCGGCGGAAGCGGAAATACAGATTCTGTGTTCTAAATATGGATAATGTTGAAAACATTTTTATTTCTATAAATACGACTACAAATTAAATTTGAAGTGGCTACGAGAGAATTTTATACTTTATAATAGTATGCGAAAAAATTTTCTCTTCTTGAGAACCATGTTGTAAAATATCTCATGTAAGAATGAATTTATCAAAAAAGTATACTCACTGATATGTCGATTCTCCAAGTCCTGTCAAATAATCAATAAATATCGAATACGGTATTTGTGTTTGACCTAATACTTCTTTTTTGACCGGCTCATTAATCACTTCACCCTAATAATTAAAAAAATACACAAAATTAAAAAATTTAATAAAAAATATTGTACACGACAACACACATACATATACGCCAAAGTAATAATCTCTCTAATTACAAGAATTTATTACATGCATTCCATGAAAATGAAATAAAACTAAAAATAAACATTTCACCGAGGAGTGATGGTGTTATTTTTAGAATAATATATTAATAAAACATGTGCTGTTTTATTTCAAGTCAGTTGATTTTTTAAAGTTTTTAATAAAATCAAATTAAAACAAATATAATCATAATTAATCATACTTAATTAGTCACCCCCGATTGATTGATAATAATTGTGTAATGTTATAGTTGTGTGATGTGTTTCTCCGTTGATATATTGTCGGTAATTTTTAAACTAAATGATTATTGAGATAGTATTTCCAAATTTAGCATCATGCATATCGGTCAGCTGATCTATTTTGTAGCACAAAAGATGTGTACACACTAATAACGTTCAACAGTCACTAACTATAGGTGCAAGAAATTTGAGATGTGAATCATTTTAATTGTAAATTTTTTAAGTCATAAAAAAATTAAAAAAAAATTTGTTTTGGCAAAATATTTATAAAATTTTGAATGATAATATAGTATTTGACGTTCTTAAGGTAGTTGCCTTGCAGTAATCGTGTTAAAAAGTTTCAGCTCATACACATCAATTGTATGAATAGATTGAGATAATATACAATACTTTTTAGACTTGAATGTACCTCGTATACTCGTTCGCTTGGATTATATGAAACGTCAATTTTTTCGTTAATCAATTGCAATAATTAAACGGTCAATAATTTTTTTTTTCAAAATATAAAATCATTTTACATTGTCCTATTTTTTTAAAAGCGTTTTAAAAAAAAAAAAATTCGTTACGCAGGAGCTGCTTCAACTTAGCGAATTTCCTTGGAATAAATAAATTACTCTCTAGCGGTCACAATGTTAGTCTGATCAAAATGAAATGTCGTATCTGATTTTAGTATTTGCATGGCCAATTTTATTAATAAATAACATACGTCAAGGGGAAAGGGGGGCATAAAGATAGAAGAAAACACAAAATATAAAATATCTCTCTTAATATTAGAACAATCGAAAAATGCGTAAGAAACAAAGTTGTAGAAAATCATGTTTGCTACAATTCATCACCTTATCTTTTTTGCTCAAACTCTAATGCGTACAGAGATATTGAGGAATTTAATTTTCAATCTTAAACCGTCAATATTTTTGTAAATATTAGGGTTACAGAAAAAATGATAAGAAACACAATTACAGTAAAACTTAATACCTACAACTTTACTTCTTATAAAATTTTCGATTTTTCGAATATTAAGGGAGATATGTCAAATTTTCTGTTTCCTCCTCCCTTTAAACCCCCCTTTCCCCTGGTCCGATTTTACCCATTAACGAACTTGATCTTTTGAATACCAAAAGCGCTTCAAATACCAAATCTCATTCCGATAGAATAAAAACTGTGACCGCTAGAGTGATTACAGACACATATATATATATATATATATGTATATATATATATATATATATATATATATATATGTCCATAGATATATATATATAAATTTTACAGATGGTGATTTTTGACATCTACAAGGTAGGATCGATGGACATTTGAAGAAATTTTTGCGAAATTTTGACTTCGGTACGGGACCAATAGCTCTATTTCCTTTCAGGAAATTCGCTAAAATTAAAAGTGTGGTGAAATTACTACTTTTGTATACACCTGAACAATACATAATTTAAAACTTTTGAAATTTTAATCGAAGTTAGATACTTATATTTTGAATAATTTGATTATATTTTGAATAATTTATGAAAAATTCAGCCAATTTCGTCGACAACGCGTTTCACACGACAACTATCCTTATCTATCTTATTTGTGAGTGAAATAAATGAATAACAATTTTTTTAATTGAAGAATTTTCGGATTGATAAACATTATTTTATATTAAATAGAAAATTTACAAATGTTTTGGATAAATATGATCATAATGGTACGGTCTCATGAAGTCGCTCGTCGCTTCTTTTCAGCGACAAATCAAGTCACATGATACAATATTAAATTTCGGGTGATATGAAAAGAATGTAGCGACAAAACTAAACAGAGTTTAGATTTGTCGCTACAATTTTGTTTTGTTGCTCGATAACAAAGTATCGATAGACAATTTACACTTCTGATAATACTTTTTTTTCGCCTAATTTTTCTAATTGGCGTCCGATGAATATTTTGTGGACACCGACTAGACATCGTCTTATTAATTTAAGAATCAAAAATTACACTATATGAAAGTTATTTTATTACAATTATTTATCTGATACAAATTTGAGAAGTTTATAAATTTTTATTTCGAATTTTTCAAAATTTTAATCTTCCTATTAGTAGTAGCGGAAGGGAGGTCGTAGACTGGCAAGTAGGTTTTTCTAGGCCTTTTCGAAAGTGGATGCATCGCAAGTCGACCATTTTATATCACTTGTGTGCCACTCATTTGTTCTTGTTCGGTGTTTTTAATAAGGACTAAATTTTAAATACATGAGAAATAAAGTTTATAAAAACTCGTTTATGTTTTAATGTCTAAATCATAGAGATATTTATAACTTTTGCCATCCACAAATGATAATTACAAGTACTTTCCCTTGCTTTTAAGAGCCCATATGGCTGATTTGAGATAAGCTGAGATATCGGCTCATAAAGTGAAGTTCTATGTTTAAACTTTTGCAGAAAATGTTTGGACTAAAAGTTGTTCGTTATAATTATACTAACAACATTTATTCTAAACATTTTTTAAAAACTCAATGGGCTCGATACAACTATAAAATTTGGTACATTATATATTGGTTAGGTGCCTAGCGACAAAACGGCTAAAATGTGCAATAAATCGGGAAAACGTTTGGATATCAAATTGCTAAATTTGAATGGTTTATGTATCAACTGTAATTTGTCGTATGGTTAAAGGGTGAATTTTGTACAAAAACTAAATTTTTATAGAATCGCAGAACAAAATGAAGCTGAGACATAAACCATTATAACTTCTCCGCCGGAGACATAAATTTTTTCCGAATTATTGCGTATTTTCGCCGTAGCACATAGCTAATAAACATAATACAATCAAGTGTACACTCAAAAATCAAGTGTAAAGAACAATAAAATTTAAACACACGATACATCCATAATCGATTTACAATAGACAAAACTATTTAAAAATAAATCAATATATTTACTTAGCAATATCGGTCTGTTACTAGTACACAAATATTATCCAATGTATTGTCGAGGATCTTGAAATGAAAATTTTACTTAAGGTATTTCTAACGACATGCGAGTAAAAGTAGTTTTGCACAAAATTTTGCAAAGAGGTAGTTTTCAACGATATAAAGTTGTAAAAAAAATTGTAGAAGAATTAACCGTCTGTCAGCTGCAATAAATGTTCAAAGTTGTCAATATTTAACACATAAAGGATAGGAACCCATTGATTGATTGATTAATATCGGGGTAAAAACTATTGCACTTCGACCCTATGGTCCATTGTGCTCCCCCTTCTACCTCAGTCAGACGAGACTCGCTTCTCCCATATGTTGGCAATAGCCTGGAGCTTGCTTATCAGGACCTTCCGAAGATTCATATCTTCGGGGTGAGATGCACCGAATATCCTGTATCTGCTGTAACCCAGAGGTTCGCAGTCAAAGATAATGTGGCTGGATGTTTCTTCCTCCACGCCACACAATCTGCACATAATGGACCCGTTATGGAGTCCCATTATATGCAGATGCTTCCGCATGCGATAATGCCCGGTAACCCTTCGCAGTTGCATCCTGTTCAGCCTCAATGCATCGAGAGATAACCTCTTTGTTTCACTCTTGCCGCGGTACTTTTTCCCAGTGATCACGGTGTTTAGTATTTGACCACTCGTTGATCACCTGTTTACATGCAGTCCTTGGAATTCCTAAAATAGGCTCTGAGCCTATGAAGGGCATTCCGACTCCCTTCTCTGCTAACCCAGATCAATTTAACATTGTTCCGTTTTGCCAGTTTCAGAAGTTCCTCCAGACAATCCTATACTACCCTTGAGGTGACCTCAATTCCAGACAAGGCTTTTAAAGCAGCTTGATTGTCCGACAGAATACATACGTTCTGGTTTATGCAGTGTGGCGTAGACTTCTGCTTGGAAGACCGTGGCATATTTTCCCAAGTTGAGACTTATGTTTGCATTAGGTCTCTCACCGTAGATTCCCGCCCGGTCCCTTCTTCAGTTTTAGATTCGTCTGTATACCAGACGATTCCTTTCCTGAGGTAGGGATGTTCTCCTTCCGACCACATAACCCTATCACATACTACAGTGAAAGGTTTTGAGAAGGAGTCAGCTGCAATAAATGTTCAAAGTTGTCAATATTTAACACATAAAGGATAGGAACCCATACTTTTTATGAAACATTTTTATTTAGCGTTTTTGCTATAGAAAATAACTTTGCAAACAAAACTGGATATATGTACATAAATAAATTAGGGATGCTTTGAGCCTAAATAAGATGTAATTTACTGTGTCGTTTACAAAAAAACAATAAACAAAGATTACTTTTTGACAAATATTTAGGCTATTCCAGAAGTAAATTGTACAAGCGGCAACGTTGCTGGTGTTGACTGTTGTTTTGTACCATGTGCTGACTGCTATAACGTGCACACAGATGCGCAATATATGAGAGTGTGTGTTACAGCGTTGTTAGATTTACTGCACTAATACAACTACTATTTAAAAAGTTGTCTTTTCTCTCTTTCTAAGATATCGCGTTCTCTCTCATGCTGATAGAATTACCTTAACTATATAATGGTTCTTATAATAACATAGGCTGATCTACCAAAAATGATATGATTATTTTTTCATAGTAAACAAACAAAATATTTTTCTCTTTTAACATTTGTACAGTGACGCAAAATTTTTTCTCTTTTCAACAATGTAACTAAAATTCCAATCCGATTTTCGATTTCAAAATATTGATAACTGATCACTTTGATCACGACGTCTGGTGGCCAAAAAGAAACCAGTTTTAGTGTGCAGTCTAATATAGTTTCTATAAAAATACCTGCATTAACAAAACTTTGGAAATAAATTATCTATCAATAAATTTAAAATATAAAAAATTGACATTTCAAACTCAAAATTTAGAAAAAAATTATTATTTAACATTAAAAAAAAGATTATTCTTTTGTTGCACACAAGTCAGTCATGTTTGTTAAGCCCCGCCCTCAGTTCAGTTCTCAATAGGGCCAAACTTTGGCTTTTTCATTGGAAATCTATTTTTCCATAGAAATAAATGTATGGTTTAAAATATTAATCGTTTGTTTGAACCATTTTTTAATGTGATTGATAGAATTTAAGTAATTGGAATTATTTTATGTTTGGAATTAACGTAAAAGGCTGAACATAATCATTGTTTTTGACTAAACTAGACTATGGTGTTTGTATTTGACTAACATCATTGTACATTTATAAATAAACAAGTAGTGTCGCTCAGCTATTTTTTGAAGTCGTTTCAAATAACCTTGATATTATATAGATGATGTTTTGAGTACATTGACCTATAGATGGCAGGCGGATTTAATTTGATTAATAATTTAAATAAGTAGTGGATGCATAAATATACATAACATAAATAAGTAAAATTGGTATAAATACCATTTTCTACCATCTATTGGTCAATGTATTGCAACACATTCAACATTTTCTCAAGGTTGTGTGAAACGACTTCAAAAATATCAAAGTAACGACACGAAGTGTCAATGTGTATTTTTCGAGGTTATATTTCTCCTGCGATACTAAAAATATTATATACTAATATTATATCTCCTGCGATACTATATATATATAATTTTCATAAAATATGTTATGAGATATTTGTTACTATTATGCCGGCAGTACACACTCGGTGAGACAAGGCGAGACATAACGAGCACAAGAGTGCACTCACAACACTCGGTCTACCTTGTGTCGACTCGCCTCGCCTATTAAAAGTAGGTTTTTTGACACGAGTCAAAAGAAAAACTGGTGAAAACGAGCACCTCCAGAATACCCTCGCCTACATTCGATTCAACTTTCAACCGCCATTTTTAAATATTTTACTATCAACCGCTTTAATTGTACCCATTAATCTTAATAGTATAATACGACAATAAATAAAAACTGTATAAATTTATGAATACTTTTTTTATTCTTATAGTGTCATTACGCATTTGAATAATAATAATTATTTTTAATTGTTTAATCAAAAAATTACTACTCCGTAATTTTTAATTTAAAAATGTAACTTTTCAAGTATACTAACGTTATTTCTGGTCAAGAACTGACTAGAACTGTATTACCTGCTGAATACTCGGCAAGAGTGTACACAGCTCCACTCGTGGCTACTCGTCTTGCAAATATCTTGGGGAGGCATTCGCCGAGTGTGTACTGCCGGCATTACAATCACTGGTTCACTTATTATATAAAAATGAGTATAAACATGCAATCGTGGATATAACAAATTGGAATACTATGATCGTAAAAAATAAACTATTGATTCATATATAAATACTAGCTATCTCCCGTGGTTTCACACGCGTTAAATTTGTATATAGCCTATAACCTTCATCAATAAACGGGCTATCTAACGCAAAAAGAATTTTTCAAATTGGACTGGCTGTTCCAGAGATTAGCGCGTTCAAACAAACAAACAAAAAGTACAATTTTGTATTTTGGTTATACACACAACAGAAAAGTTAACTTACAGGAAAACATGACGCTATACCCTGACTCCCAAAGAAATATTCTTTACCAAATACTACTATAGATGTATGCCAAATTCCATCGATTTTTTTCCCTTAAAAAAAAAATTTATCATTAATATTGAATTTCACAAAATTAAGTAATTGACTTTTATGTTTATAATTTTTCTATAAAAATTCGTCCGATTTTTAGCCCGCAGTATGCATACTCCCAAAAAATTACATGCCTTCTATGGTACCAAACTGATTATACTATCGTTAGACAAAAAGTTTACACAACGGCTCTTAGTAAAATTAAAAATTAATTTTCTTAACTAAACAAATCGATAGGTATATTGAAACGGTTTTGGCGATCTTTGGACGTGTCATCCTAAAAGATGTTCTGACTAAATAATTTTTAAATTATGGAAATAAGGAATGCAATTTTTTTAAAGGATAAATAAACATAGATTTTTTAATAACATAAATTTTCTAATTATTTTGTGGTTTTAACAATAAGGGGATAGGTCAAAATCTTAATATTTAGGCTTTACCGGTATCAGGCTTTAAACAGTAGCATACGTCTTAGAAAATACTTTTGTTATCTTGATACTACCAATCAAAAATTAAGTACTTTTGAAAGTTTATATTCCGCCCACTATGTTAAAAATATGCGCAGTTAAAGTATTTATCTGATAACTGCCAAATCAAATCCAATAATATAACAGTTTCAACAAAGAAAGAAAACTTTTTTTTATTCAAAGCGCATGGTTTTCTATTAGTTATAAATTATAATATTATCAATAAAACTAAAATTTATATTGATTAAATTAAAAATATACATACCAATTAATAATTGTGACATAACAACAGCAACTCCTCGAGATAAATCGTAAATCCATAATTCAACGGTATTTGAATTTTCTTCACTCATGTTTTGTTAATTACGTTCGCAAGTTGACTTCTTTTATAATTAATATTTCATCAATTTCTATGAATTAAAATATAAAAATTTATTCAAACGACAAAAAAACAATATAATTGTGTTAGTACGATTTCTATTGTTGATATTGGATAATCGTAGAGATGAATGGATTGTATTATTAACAACATTCTACTCAAAATATACATTCTCCAAGTTATTTTAAATACATAATATATATTCACCTGATTCTTTAAATAGATACACAAGGCAATGCAATATTATTACGTTAATATATAATTATTAAAAATTTACTAAACCCTTAAACACGAAATTATTATCGTAGTATATATCCTTTACACTTTTTGCATTAAGCGACCTTTACCTGTCTTGTATTAATTGCTTCTAATTTGAGTATATGATACACATTTGTTAATCGATGTGTTTTATAAATTTGGAAAGTAATAAATTTAAAAAAATTTAGGTAGGTTGCATTTTATTTATAAGTATATTGATGCTTTTTAATTTTAAATGAATAAACATCAGTTCATTTAAATGCTTTATCAAATTAATTTTGAGAAATATAAATAAAAAACTATTTATATAGGTATCATTAAACCCATCGTAATTCTTGTATTAATTTGTAAAAAATTGTTAGAATATAATTTTGATTACCTGAAAAATCCAATCCATTCATAAAAATAATATAAATAAAACGCTTTTTAAAAACATTGATAAAAATACGAGGGAATTTGAATATTTTAAAATTGTACCTTAATTTTTCATTTTCAAAGATTTGCTTAATTAATAGATAAAATAACTTGAATAAATGAACTTTAAAGCAATTAATTAAACAAAATACAATAAAATATGAATAACTGATTAGTAAATTTTTAATCTCTTACCTTTTATATCAAATTTCAAATCATTTATTCTTAAAATTTTTCGTCATTCGTCAAGTTTTTATGTAAAATATCCTTAATAAAAAATTGCATGACAATGACATAGCGAGTCTAGAAAAATCTTATAACCTAACCAATAACCAAAATTTCACACCGTGAACTTGTAATTTTAAATTGTATTAAATTTGTTATATCATTCATATTTTATTAACCCACAAATCATCGACATTTAACGTCATCAAGTCTAACAGGGTTGTATTCAGAAAAAAATTTGAAGCCTTTACACGACAGTCCTATCATGACAGGATAGTGTCTAGAAAATAAAGATTATCGTAACAGTAGTGACGAAACCTAGTTAGTGGTCGAAACTGAGCTAATTGTAGTAATAGCTGCTGCTGTTGAAGAAATTACGGAAATTCAACGTCAAAAAGGAGAAACATTTCCGTCTTTTCCATTAAGGCCTACAAACCTTTATATGAATACTTTTGATGGTCTTCTGAAAAGTTTGTTATATCAAAGCGTTCAATAAACAAGAACTCAATGCGTGCCGAAAATCAGAAGAGCGAATTACCCACTATCATTTGCAGAAAGGTGAGTAGGCGTGATTTATTGATGCAATAGTATCATGCCATAGTGAATATCACAATGAAAACAAGTATAAAAGTAGCGCCAGAGTCCTTGTCTATGTATGAAACGAAAACATTAGATCCCTGCTTTCAATAACCAATTTTAAACTAGAAAAGGCCTTTAAAAAACCATCGAAATTTAAATCTTAACAATATCGTTACTGAATCAAGTATACCTTCGGAATCTTTAGCCAAAGAATTGTTTAGAAATTTTAACTTACAATTAGTAAATAATTTTGCGTTTTACTTTGATCCCAACATTAGCTATAACTAAAAATACGATAAGAGTTTGAACTTTCGGGTTAATGTATCAGACATAAAAATTGTGGAATGTTTATTTCTCAGTTATAGTAAATGGTTAAAAGATGGATTCTATAAAAAATTAGTTTTTGTAAAAAATTTTTAAAAACCATTAATATGAAAAATTACAATTGAAATATAAACCTTTGTTTTGAAGTACATAAACCTGGTTATCAGAAAGTTCAAAATTTTGCCGTTTTTGTAATGATGGCTAATGGTGTATTTTCATTATAGAATTTGAACGAAACGAAAAAGCGAAATCCAATACAATTTTTAAATTGTGTTTTTAAAACTCGTTTGTTCAGTAAAAATTGAAGCATGGACTATATGGCAAAATGGCTTCTGACTAACTAAAAGTCGTTAATTTATTCCACTCCGTTAAAATTTTGTTCATGAAGATGCGCGGAGCGGATAGTATTTACTTGAAAAGGGAGATGCCAGCCCTGTAAAGACACTCGTATATTTCAACTATAGACTTTCAAAACAAAGAAAATAATATATGATGATCAGCTTCTATCCCTTTCTAGACCTATGGTTAATTTGCACTGACCATATAGGAAATATACCAAGATATCCTGGTAAATTCAAACCAAAAATTTATGCTTATCTAGAGCACAGTAGTGCGACGGGCCGAGTTTAAGGGGTAAAAATTAATTAAAAAGTTTAGTCTATGCAATAATTAATTATTGCACTAAGGAGACTAGATAGTGAAGTCCAAGATCTAGTACGAGTGCATTACAATCTTTATATATAAGGACCGTGATTCCGGATATGGTGTAAAAGTAAATAGTGTCCCAAATTAAATCACACACTAGAGCCACCAACCAAGTGACATTCAAATATAGACATATAAAACTGGAAGGAAAAGAATCTATGGTGATCAGATTCTATCCCTTTCCAGACCTTTGAACAATTTTGAACGAATTAGATGAGAAATTCGTCCTTTGCGCCAAGAGGTAAGCACTTTAAGGACTGCAGCGATAAAATTAAAATTATCTCAATGTTATAGCGCATAAAGTGCGGGACTCCGGCTTTTCACAATATGGCAGGGGGGCTAGTAAGGCAGACGACGAAAATTAATAATTTTAGAAAAAAATTATGCTGCTGTTAATTCAATTCGTTTTGGAAATAAACAATAGGTATTAACAAGTAGAAATAATAGTTTATTTGAAGACTCTTCTGATGTTCATGCATAACAATAAATTGCCATTGCTAAACTCTGTTTTAGCTGTACTATTGCGAATAAAAGTAGTGCCTAATGGCATGACATTGATCAAATTTTTACGACCTTTTTGTGTCGAATCTATTCAGTTTTCGAAAAAAATGTGTCGAACAAACCAAACTTGTTACCTATAACACTAACTTTGGTTCGAAACTGCTTTACAAAAACGGAATGAATTCGTCACAAATCGACTGTTAAAATTTGGATCATGTATACTATTTTTGTCCCCGATAGTACTGTTTATAGCATTCGTAGTTCATTTGTCTTTCAGGTTAAGGCTACAACATATTGACACACTCTTTATTTTCTCCGAAAACTGGTAACTTTAAACCTAGCTTACAATTCACATCACAGATTTTTATTTTATTTTAAAGAATTAATTTTATTATACAACAGAGTATAAATAATAACAAATTGTATTTATTTAATTGATTTATATATTAACATAGTAGACATATATTTCCACCATCAGATCCAAGCAACAATAATTTATTTAATGGTAGAATAGACATTGATGTCAATACACCTCTAAATGTTTCCGAACGTAATCGATTACTCGAAAATAAAACTTTTTCATCAATTGCACTATATACTCCAATACGATTTGCTGTCGTTCCCGAGATCAATTCGTTGTTGTAACAACATAGACAATGAACTGGTTCTGTGGCTCCCCTATAAAATAAAATTTATTTTTTGTAATTATATACTATCGACTTCAAAAGTGACAATTTTTTTTACAAAATTTTACAGCATGCATGCGACTTTTGGATCTAATAGTACACCACGATTTTGTTAGTAAAAAGTCTATTAAAGGCAGGTTGCTAAAATGAATTTTTGATCAAAATATACTCTATTAAGGTTATACGCGCATTAAAGCAAAGTAAAGATAACGAGCTGAATTTTAATATGTTATTAATCGATAGTAAATACACTTAAATTAATTTTTTGGGAGAGATCAGACCACCAGTTTTTTAGGAATTACTTTTCAAAAATTGGAATTTAACACGTAGTAGATAGGGAATATCTTGTTAATCGCACATTTATCATGAAATTGAACTATAACTGCTTCTGACGTGAAGTTTTGAGCATATTTTGATATAAAAAACGAAAAAAGTCTCGATCTATCTCTTTATATGTAATAGATAGTTATCTTTGTCTGTCTTTTTTTAATTCGCTCTATCTTTCTCGAATCTACTCGGGCAACCTTAAAATATATATTTTTTCACAACATAATCCAGTAACTGGAGCATATTATTATAGGCCTTTCTTGCAAAAGGTAAAGGAAAGTATGTATTTGGTAAATTTGAAAAGTATTATGTATTAATTAATATTCTAATTTTTCGACCTTATTGACCGAAGTGTTGCCGCTCGCACCGCCATGTTGGGAAAATATGGGAAAAATTCACTGTTTCGAAATTATTTCGTTTTCGGTTATTCTATGCACTCTAAATTTTTAAATGAGTTTCATATGAGTTTAAATTAGGCCAAAGAAACAACTGTTAATTTCCATTTTAATTTACATCGTAAAATTATTTAAATTATGCAAAAATCAAACGTACTAAGAATCTAAAATGTTCATAAGTTGCTTACTTTAAATGGAACTTAAATTTTCCATCGTTGATATTCCACACAGAAACTGTTTGATCAAGACTAGAACTAATAAGTGATTGTGAATCAGGTACAGCAAGTTGTAATAATTCGCCTTCGTGTGCTTTCCAAGAAGCTAATAGTTTACCCCCAGATCGTAAGTCCAATAAACTCAAATTTCCAGTAGAATGTCCTATTCCAAGTGTATTACCATTTGATGAAGTCGCTAAACTACGAATAATACTTCCAGGTCCCGTAGAAACCTAAATAATATATTTTTTGATAAATTTTCATATTGAAATGAATTTCAATAGGAAGCATAATACAAATACTAACTTTATATTCTTGTGCATAGGAACATAACCTTGCATCAATTATTTTTATAGTTCCGTCGGTGGTTGCTGCAAGTAATGTTGAATTGGGTGCAGGCATTGATTTTAAAAGATTTACTGGGGAGGTTCTAGTATCTAAAATACTGATAGTTGCGCCCATAAATGGATCCCATATATGTACAGTACTATCACAAGTTACAGCCAAACGTAGTGATTCTAAAAATGTTATTGCTAGCACTGACTTTTTATGTCCCATATATGTCCATTGTGGTTGGGAAATAGATGTTCCATCACCCTAAAATAGATTTAAGTATAAACTAAATATTAAAATTCCAAGCAGAGTTTCATGCAGGTATGTGAAAAACCACAAACGCAACGTCATGAATATAAAGACACTTTTCCTCAGATCTTAACTCTTCCATCGGATACCCGAATTTCAGTACAGGACTCCATAGTCAAGACTGAGGATTTTGGTCTAGCCAATGACCACTTAGTTATCATTTCAAGTTACTGGGCAAAATTGAAAACGAAAGTGTTTCAACGGATAACAAAAGCTGTAACTCCAGGAAATATATTTTATATAACAGTGAAGTTCTTATTTATCTATTTTACTTTATCATAACTAATTTAAGAATAATTTAATTTTAGTAATGTTGTTTTATGTTTTATAATGTTTATAGAATCATGGGAAGATAATTGTAAACATAATTTTTGTACTTACTTGACTACGCAAAGACCATAATTTAATTGTCTTATCACGACTTCCACTCATGAAACTATTTTCATTATCTAAAACATACATTGAGCGAACACTCCCAATATGTCCTTGAAAAGTTTGTAATTTAATTTGTTTAAAATTGAATTTAGTATCTTTATCAGCTCGACCAATTTCATGTTCCCAATATGCTAACCAGTTACCACGTAAATGTCTACTAATATTTTCCATTTTATGACTTAGAAAATAGGAATTCTTATATTGATCATTATCAACAATTTCTAAACGATTTCCAACTAATGAAATATTACTTTCAAAACTTCCAGCAATTTGATCACAGTTTATAGATTTATGGATTGTATCCAATTTATCATTTAATGAATAACTTAAATTTGTTTCTTGTTCATATTCAAAACACAATTCTTTAATTAAAATACTATTTCTTAAACATACATCTAAAGTTGATTTGCCTAAATATTGTGCTAATGGAATATAGGTTTTGTAGGCCAATTCACAAGTGAAAATTTGCTTTATTTCTAATAAAGCTTTATATTGTACAGTTTGTTCAGTTTGAATAGTATCTGTACCCGTTATTGGGGCTGGAGGTGACCAACTTTCAGATGATGCAACATCTGGACCTACTCTTTTAGCTCGTCCGTCTTTGACAGCCCATTCTGCTGTGCTACCATCTCGACGAAGTTCCAAATAATTTGATTCCTCTACAGATTTAATTGAATTTGTGGACTCCGAAATTATAGATGATTCAGATTTTGCATAATTTTCAAAATGAAATTGAGTAAATGTCTTGTCGAAAATGAGAAAAAATCTTTGCAATGCTGGCATAAACACATCTTGAGATATTCCACTACCTTCAGATCGACGCATAATGAAATATAACGTATCGATTAGCTTACATGCTAATGCAGATCTAGCTATAGAACCGTTTGGAAATGTGGCGCGTGTAGTTCCAACCAAACGAATTGATGGAATAATTATATGTTTCAAAATATTATCTTGTAAATTACTGTTTAAACTTTCGTCGGATAAATATGGGATTAGGTATTTCAATAAGACAATACAACTAATTAACCCACCTTCCAAGTTAGGTGTTAAACGACGCTTACACAAGAGAATCAATTCAGTAATATGTGGTAAATATTGAAGTATGATTAATTGTTCACCATATAATGCTGCAATCGACATTAAACAATCCAAAACACGACTTGCATTATTGTCACCAGTTACGCGTTCATTTAAAATCGATACACAATTGAAATCATCATTATTCGCAAAAGGTTGTCGCAACTGATTTTCTTTACCTAAATAGCATAGAGTTAACATTCGAAGTAAATTTCTAGAAAGATATTTTGCAGTTAAAACTGGACCTAATCTATGTGATAACCAAATTAAACTATCCGAACTAACATCAGAAATTTTTGCATCAACGTGATCTTGTTTACGCTTCTGAAATGTATTAATATCATCTTCAACTAGCGTTGGACTCTCATTAGAAGTTTGAGATGATACAGGAATGTCATTACTTTTCTTGCTACCAATTTCACAGTTAATTGTCAATAATTCTGTTCGACTATTACTCGATGGTATTGGTATTGTTGGAGACATTGCACAAGTGCGTGATATTTTTTCATCAGGTAATTCATCCTCAGATGCAGGTATACCAGTTTCTATGTCAGATTCCAAAAAGTGTTCGATAATATTATAAACATTCTCGTTTGGTGAGATTTTATCATCTTTATCAAATGAAAACATTTCAGGTTCTGTATCAACTTCTAATTTTTGATTATTAAATACCATATTTTTGGATGATACAGTTTTTTCTGAATCCGCTATAGAATCGTCATCGATTGGTGATAGTATGTCGTTTGGTTCATTTTCTTCTACATAACGTAAATTTGATGTTTTACGCATCAACACTGGTCTATCAATAATATGACTATGTAAAGGTACATCAACATTCTCAAAATCCCTATAACCACCAACAGCTTCCACTAAAGGTGTTATAAAAAAATCTAAGAAATTTTTCATTCCAAATCGTACAATTAATCGTAACAAAAAACTATGATGATATAATTTTACCATTTTTTGATTATGCATTATAAATAAATCAACATCACCTTCATACAATTTTAATATTGGCTGTAATAATTTTTGATTTGTTTTACATATTCCCAACACTTTAGCAATTGGATCAAATAAATACCATGCAGCTAATACTCCCGTTGATGGATCATCAATAATTTCAATTATTTTTGGTAAAATTAAATCAATATTTTCAATAGAAATATTTGGTAAAAATGTCTCTAATTCGTTTGCACAGATTTTCACTTTACATTCGTTAACATGACGTAACACATTGATTTTGTTCCGTTCCAAATTTTCATATTTCAAGCAATTATCACCCGAACAATTGAAAAATGTTAAAATATCATGTTCATTTATTAGATAAGTAAAATATTGTAATGTTTGTAAAAATTTATAAATTGGCCAAAAGTGTAATGAAAATTGGAATATACTTGTATTTAACAGCGGTTGTAATAATTGATGAGCTGACGGAGGTGGCAAACCTTTTTCAGTGACTGTTGGATATCGAAAATTATTAAAGTATTCTTTTTCTGGTATATTTGTTTGTAGTAATAACTCTACAGCATATTTAATACATAGTGGTAACGTTTCTTTACAAGCTTTAAATGCAATTAAAGCATTTTTTAAGCGTGTGGTAAAATCATGTTCAATTGTTAATCCCAAAGCACGCAATTGTTTTGACATGAATATTTCAACAATTAAACATCCTAAAATTTGTAATTCACGCATTCGCTTTGTGGCAACTGCTTGTTTATGATTCTGTTTATAATGTAAATTTGTATCATAGAAATTATCTAATTTTTTACTTTCTATTTTGGGTTCATAATTTTCCATGAAAATACGATTTGTAAATGCATTATTTAATTCTTCATATTGATTGTCCAGATTATTTAACAAAGAATAATTATCCAATTCGTATTTTATTTGAGGTTCTTTCTCCCACGTTTTATTTGATTTCAAATAAAATGTTTTTATCACAAAATTATGAAATGTTTCAATTGCAAATAAATTCGATATCAAATTACAATCTTTGGGTAAATAAATCGTACCACCTGAAATTGATTTTGGTGTTGGTAAAATCAGATTTGATTTTTGTGAATTAAGTGAAATATATGATTGGAATGTTGTTTTTTTATCTACGTCATGAAGTTGTTGATTACTGTTTGGATGTACATGTGATAAAAAGGACGGAGATTTTTGTGATTTTGGACTTAATTTTTGTTGTGTTAGGGGATTTGTTTTAGTTGATGCTTGTGGATTTGTTTCAGGTTTTATTTCCTCATTTAAAGAAGTTCTTGATCTTGATAGAAACCGTGATAATACTAGTGGTTTGTTACTTTGTTGTGGTGAACTGGCATCATCTTCTGTTGTAGATAAATCTTCATCATCCATTAATTTATTCATATCACGTTTTTCTATTAGATGAAAAAATAAATTTTATAGTAATATACACGGTGCCCATTTTAATCTATTACCCCTGTTATCTTGCTTTTGGAGGTCATTTCAAGGTCAACTTTGATTTTTCAAATGGAAACACCTATTTTTGATATCGCCAATCGAAAGAACGGACAATTTTAACAGTTCTTGAATGAATTTAATAGAATGGGGATCGACTCACGATCTCTGTTACTCTAGACCAATGCTCTACCCACTGAACTACCTGTGATGTTATGGTAGTGCAATGTATATGATCGTTCACTATCGTTTGATGTCGTTATATTATTAATTTTTGTTTATTTACTATTAGCGTTTAAGTAAGTAAACGCTAGTCGCTTCCGTTGGTATAATATAACTGAAAGCCAACCATAATAACAATGGATATAAATAGACGCTAAATATGATATAGGGTAATCGAAAATACTTTCTTATTTCAATGTTTTATAACAATTTTTGAAGTCGTTGAAAAAATTATCGGTAGCTGGCTTTAACACACTCGCTTACTTTTTTTTACTTTACACGAACTTACATTACTATATTTTTCAATTTTATTCCTATTTTTTTGTTTTAGAATTTCTTATGTAAATATGACAGATTATTCACAAAAACAAGTTCGTGCTCCTTGCAAGGTCACCATCAGAAAGCCCCTTCAAAACCAACCAACTTTTGTTCGACATGTTTTTTTGATTTGACCGATCCCAAAAAAATTAAGTTTAGTAAAGATAACAGGGGTGATAGATTAAACTGGGACACCTGGTATGTCGAACTTTATATAATTTCAAAAAAAGGCAACAGTCCCGCACAGTCAGTGATAGTACCTACTCATCAAAATGACAAAAAAATGTCCTATAGATAAAAGTCGAAAAATGCTTTCTTCAGTGTTCATTTCCAATTTTGCATTTTATATATTCGATTTACTTGTTTATCTTTTCCTACATAAAGAAGATAATGAGAAATCACAAATCAGTTTCAGTAATTCAGATTCTCAGAATCATAACAGAAGAAATACGGCAAATATGAACAACGTAAAAGTAAAATTGTATCAAAAATTTGCCACCCCTCAAAACTTTTCCGCCTTAGGCTATTGGTTGGTTGACATAGGTGTCGGTCATAGCTATTTATTTATTTTTGTTATTTTTTTATTAGAAAATAGAACTCTGTGATATTGTTCAGTTTTAGTAAAGAGTAATGCTATCAAAATGAAAAATATACTACAGCAATTTATTAATTGGCAGAAATGATTCAAAAACAGTTTTTCTACACTTTTTGAAATCTTACTTTGCTTATTTGGTATAAAATGTATCTTTGGTGGTACACGGCCTAACCATGGTGATGAATAAGTTTGTCGAGGGGGATGTGGTACAAAAAATAATTGTACTACTCCAGAATTTGATAAAGATTGATGATTATCAACAAGTTGAAGTATTAAATTTTTTGACTTTATAGCTGATGTACCAGATAGTCTGCAAAATAAAAACATAATTATTTAACATAAAAGATATGAAACTAATTTAATAATCCCAAAGGTGAATCCAGGAAATTTAAAATTTCCTTATAAAATAATCTACGCTTTTTAAATAAAAATATAAAAAAATACCGTATACCGTATAATATGCCCTTGTCATTGTTTTATGGTAGTTCACTCGCAAACTTTTCTAAAGAATTTTATGAAATTAAAATATAATAATCTAAATGTTTTGCATTAAAAAAAATAAAGATATCAACAATTAAGATTGAAATTTTGAACATGCATGTTATACCTAAACGGTTCGAGTTTTTTTAATCCATTTTTTTTATAAAACGAAAAATTTTCTATACATTTCTTTTAAAAACAAATATTTATAAAGTTAAACTTAACTAATTTAAAAAAAATACATATATAGCGAATTTTTTAAAAATCTATTGATTTTTAATGATAATAAATTGGAACTGTGACCCAAAAAATATTTAATAATCACTGTCAAAACAATTCTTGCATAGTAAGTACAACATATAGTAAATTGTATAATAAATGTTAAAACACTATATTTATTATACTAGATATGTTCAATTGGCATAGTTGTAATAAGTAAATTAATCATATTGTATTTTATACTTTTTGCTTACCAGTCCAAGTAGCAGTGCGGTCAAAGGCAAGTTTATCTATTAAAAAAAAAAATAAGGCGGTTAATTGACTAAGCTGTCGGCATATGGACAAAAACGAAAGTAACCGGATATGCTTGTGAAGGTTTTCTGCAGTTTCCTTTCACAAAATCTAGGTGAATATCGTCAAAGTCGGCTGCAAAAAGTAATAATTAGGCTGAAAAAAGCCTAGAAATGTCTACTTGCCCGGCTTCGTCTCCTCACCGCTACTACTACTACATACTTTTAGCTTTGACTGTAACGAGTGAACTACCTTAAAAGTTAGTCTATTTGTATTACATTATTAATAATTGCATTACAAAAAACAAAAAATATATAAAACTGCCTTGAATTATAAGTTGATGATCTATTAACTACTCCAAACTCTTCTCATAATTTACTTCTTTAATTTTATTAACAACGATAATTTATTGTATAATGCCGCTATCATTAAAATGGGCGATTGTTTTCCGTTCATATGGAAATTTATGAGTATTTAAATATTATATGTGTATTTAATTAAATGCCCGATTTCATTTATCGCACATCAAAAATCGTAAGACGGACACTGTAAATTTCGCGATAAAAAAAGTAAATTTGGAGATGACAGCATCATATCAGTAACAAATCGTCCTAAATAAAATTTTGAATTTCATCCAATCAGTAAATTTGAACTCACTTATATCCAAAAGTTAGATCAATCCAATGATGTAATCGTTCCGACACATATGTACCTTCTAAAGCTTCACGATGTTTTTCAATAAAATCTTCAGGACTAGAACTCCATGGCGGTATTTCTAAATCTGGCAAATCCTCATGAATTGATTTAAATACAGATGGTTTAGTAAAAAATTCCGGTATACATTCATCTGGACTCCATTCCTGTAATCGTTGTATAGAACTTGGATATTCAGCTGGTACCCAAACAGTACGAACATTTTTACATAAAATAGATTTTGGTGTGCGTCGTGCCATATACACATAATACGTAATCGATGACAGTACATCGGATATATGATGTGGTACTTGATTACCAGCTAAATTTCCTTCATACGTTAAATCCAATTGACGATCCCCTTTATTTAATCGATATTTTGATTTAGTTAAATCACGCCAATTATTACCACAACGTGATGTTAGGTCAGTGATCCATGGGAATATATGATGACAGTTGGGTTCACCATATCGTCGTCCAGCTAAATTATTTAACGCTGTTAAATATGTTAAATTACTGATTTTTCCCTGTACCCATAACGTACATAATTGTTCTAAATTGATGTTATTTGTTATTTGAATTTTATCGTAGTTACGCGCACTACAGTGTATACATCGTGAATTCTCATAATTATGTATATTTTTATTACATTCAGGTATCACACGTAATCGATTCAATCGTGGTGTTGTATTAGTTTCAATTTGATCACGTACTATTAAGTTTGAATCAAGTTGTGGTAATATTTGTATCCATAGATTTTGATCGATATGTATATCATTTAACGATATATCACCAATTGTTAAACCACGATCATGCATTGTACGCAATGCTTGTAATAACTGAAATATAATAAATAGCGGTTTCGTGTACGATGATTCAAGTATTGCTGGACTATATGTTAAACAATCGAGCAACGTATGTTCCACACATGGTAGGTGTATGGTATAAAAACATGTGTTACTTTCAATACAACATAAAACTTGTAACCAATTTGGATGTGATTCGTAATGTTTGGATTGTGGAATATTTTGTGTGGAATCAATGATATTTATTATTGGACAGCCATATGCCCGAATTATAATTTCACGGAATACAGTATTATAATCCGTTAAATTAATATGACTATCACGTATATTTGTCTCGTTGTTATACTTTTTATATGCATCTTTCCATAAATTTCTATGATTTGTTTGCATTACATAATGTAGTAATTGAAAAAATGTGAGATCTGTTTCGTTTAAATTCGATGTGGAATGTGGTCGAGGAAGTGATATCACTTTTGCATTTTTCTTTCTGTAAACCTGTAAATTAATCGAATGAAATAATCAGTTGGGGATATTATAGATTATTTGGTAACAGAATTTGATGAAGTATTCTGTTAGAACTCTACGAGATGAACAAAAAATAAAGGATACTAATTTTCGATATTTCGTTTCTTTTTTTTTTGGATATTGCAAGTTTGACCTGAATAAAAGCAGTTTTATTCAGGCCTGATAGAATTCATCATCAAAACTTGGCGCTTAAGGAATTATAAAATTGAAATTATATCAATTTCTTAGATTGATTCCACGGTAGTCGCATTGCTAAACCGATTGTTTTTTGTAGGAGAGAATGATATAGAAGAGGGCTTATCATACCAAATTTTTTAAGACGATACAATAATTTTATTTTTCTGTTTAATTACCAAAAATAAGTGTTCTCGAAATTAATGAAATTTATGATACGTAAATAAGATTATTATATTCTCTTTCAAAAAATGATATAAGCTTTTATTCGTCATAAGTAGTCATACTTCTCAAAGGAGGTCTTAATTAATAATTTTTGGACAAGCTTTATCTCTTTATTGAGAGCCAATTCAAGAAAAACGGTTATTAAATAATCGTAATCAGGATCGAAAAGGGCTACGTTACCAATTTTGACGCGATCGTCGAAAACGCTAGAAGCAGGAATGAAATCAACTTTTTCTCTTGACGACAATCGTTATTAATTAGAATTGATTTATTGTAAATTCGCTATTTTCGTTTTATATTGTTATTTACGTAGAAACTAAAACTCGAGCACATGCAGTCTAATTAATTTTAAAAAATGAAATAATTTCACTGTCAAATGAGCTCGACGCTGTATAAGAAAAAAAGTTCACTTTCAGTGATTCAAGAATGTACTGTATGCTTTCGAATGAAAAATTATATTTTTGATAACTCAAGTAACGTTATATCTGGTGTAAAAAAATCAAATATGTCGCTTCTGAACAATTACTGGCTTAGGTAGTTACCTACCTTTCTTACACGGTAAATCCGCCAATGACCATTATTAGTTTCGAGGCCGATTGTTTTAATAATTATAAAAATGCAAAGCTCTAAACGATTACGTACAAAACGGTTGAAAATATTGATACTGTTGAATTGGGTGACCAAATGTCAATGAGAAATCAATCTAAATCTTATTATCAAAAAGCAGATGTGGGATAAAATTTACGCAAGGCCCGTAAATAAATACGTTTTTTCAAATTATCTCTATGAGTTTTATATCACAAACGTTGTCAGCAACAATAATAAGCTCTATCTTTTTGCAATGTATATTAACCTACTATCCCCACTAATTTTACCCATCACGGAAATGATATCTGTAGCGTTATGGCAGATGTTGATATGTCCTAAAAATTTCATTATCTGTTTTAAATTGACTGTTAAAATTGTTTAAGTTCACTCTTAAAATTGGTTCTTTAATTTGGAAAAGCCTGATATGTCAAATTATGAATATATATATATATATATATATATATATATATATATATATATATATATATATATATATATATATGTGCCAATTTTAACAGGGAACATATATAAGCAATGCACAACCAAGAAACGTCGTGAAACTGTCACCAAATTAGCAGCGAATAACATATCCTGAGACAATATAAGAGTAATTTTAATAAGAGTGATGTTAACAAGTGTAAATTGAATGAAAGTAATTTTAACAAGAGTAATTTCAATAAAATTTATTATATTTTAATTTATTTTGTTTAATTTTTATTTATTTTTATCTATTGAATTCGATTTTCTATCTATTTCTAATTGTCAAAGAATAAATTACGACTAGCAAATTTATACTGATGATGACTACTTTGTAATCGAAATAGTATTTATAATACAAAAACTGATCTAGGCATTGATCTAGACAATTTTTGTATCGCCTAAAATTTTTAGTACGTATGCTGACCACTAGATGACAATAGCTGTTCGATTTCGGTATTTAGTGCCATTGCCAGCACAACCAACGGTACTTTGTTTGCAGAACTTAGTAGTACCAGTTGCCCGGACCACATCGAAGCGAGGATGTACTTCAAATTTATATTAAAAGGAAATCCACCAATATTGATGAAATTTTTATGAATTTTTAGAATTAGTCAAAATTTTTTTATTTTTTTTTACAAGCTGTATAAAATATTAATATTTGTTATATTTAAAAAACTTATATAAACAAATATTAATATTTTATACAGCTTGTAAAAAAAAATTAAAAAATTTTGACTAATTTTAAAAATTCATAAAAATTTCATTAATATTGGTGGATTCCCTTTTAATATAAATTTGAAGTACATCCCCGCTATTGTCATCTAGTGGTCAGCATACGTACTATAAATTTTAGGTGACACAAAAATCGTACTTATACGCTTCTATGTATATTGTATTCTTTGATATTAATCATTAAAAAGAGATTACTCAACCTACGTGATTCTCTTTTTTCACTTACACGCGTGCCTATGACTTTCCTACTCTATATATATATATATATATATATATATATATATATATATATATATATATATATATATATATATATATATATATATATATATATATATATATATATAATCTCTATGGCTCTGCCTCTATTTGAAATTTGAATAAATGAATTTTATTTCTTACGCATATGTATATTTTTTTCCATTCTTTTGTGAGATCATCATTTTTTTGATACCATTCTTCAAAATGTTCACATTCTTTAAAATCGGATAATATTCCATATTTATATAAGGATCTAAAATTACATTCAAACAATTATAAGAACATAAAAGTTAAATTAATATCAGCATTACTTACTTTATCCATGATTTATGAACAATTGATGTAAATTTATCGGAACGAGTAGTTGATTTCAAATATCGTTTTGGTATTTGTAGCTCTATGGATATAATATCCATTTTGAATATGTGTTTCAATATTCAACATTTATGCTATAATTGTAAAAATTTATATAATTCTCTTATTTAAAAAGTAAACACTGTTGATCATTAAAAGGAAATGAACACGTTATTAAAATGATCATGCTGTAGAGGAAGAAATTTATTCACTACGAATTAAGCATAGAAAAATTAAAAATGTGATAAATATGAGATTGAATGATATTTGGGGTTTGTATACTATTAAAACTCATCGATTTTACCGTGGGCACATTCTATACTTAAAATGATTCTTTAGAAAATATCAATTACATAAACAAAACTTCAAACGGTAAGAGTACCTATCTGTACACATATATTTAAAATGGCCCGGCAGCTTAGTAAGTGATATCGGGCTGGGATATATTCCGTATAAAAATCTCGGCTGATTTTTAATCTATAGGTATGCACATTCCCATAAAATTTTATGCCTATTACCAGACCCCAAAAAGTTTCATCATATGCGAATTCTCTGAATTTAGCTGATTAAACCCTTTGTATTTTTTTCTATAACCAAAGTTACCTGACATTCTTCGACCTTCATAGCATCTGGTAGCTTAAAGGTAGAGCGTTAGTCCGGTAAGCCAGAGATCATGGGTTCGATTCTGATCCAAAATGTGTAGGTTTTTCATATCATGCATTTAATGTCAAACAATGTTGTAAACGCTAGTCACCTTGCTTAGTATGACATAACCGTATAGGAAACAATACTGACAATGGATGGTAAATTTACAAAAATAATTAAAAAAGTTAGTTGAGTTACGAATTTTTTAAATATATTATTATTTAGTGTGATAGAGAAAGAATGCAATAAAAACTAGTAAAGTGTGTAGTGTATTTGAGACATAAAATTAGCTTGCTTTGAATGCCTTGAAAACGAGGAAAACTCCAATAATATTTGAGTTTTTTGCGCTTGATTTAATACGGCTACATAGCGTTTTGCTGTACTAAAATAATGTGTATAACATCTAGAGTATTTTTTATTCTTGAAAACGAACCAACATCAGATGAAAAAAGTATTTTTGGAAGCTTAGATAGCTTCCTACTGACTATTTTTGTTTCATTTATGGTGTTTCACATATAGAATCTGACATATTATTATTTAAACTTATTTCGAGTCTAAATGGTAAATTATATTTCATTTCTAAATATTGAAATGAAGATAGAACATTAGAAATTTTGATTAATGCAATATAATTTTTTTTAAATATTCAAATTACACGTTAATTAATAACACTTAATATTTTAATTATTATTTTTAGATAAATTATAATAAAATAATTACCAATTTCGTTCCAAAAACATTTTCAAAATTTTTAAATAAACTTAGTTTTTTAAAACAATAATGAACAAAAATGTTTGTTAACTTTTCATTTCAATTGAATTTGTAAATATAAAAGAACTGTCACTTTGGCAGAAGTCACTTTTGTACAGTACTTATAAAATTATAAAATATCAAAACTCCCTAGAATTGATGCATTTGGCGGGAAAAGTTAAAATGGAATTTTATGAATAAATAGTGGTTTGATCAGTAGTACTGTAACCAAGAGGGTTAACATTTAAATATTCAATCCACTTCTTACACTGGGCTATTCGTGTTTCATGGTTATACATACGGCTTGAAGTGCTGGGAATTTGATATTGATTTACTCTAGCTGCAGTTTTTAATCTGAAAAATTTATGAGGATTTCATAATTCGAATATATATAATTAAGCAATTGAATTGAAATGAACCTTGAAATGGATTTTTCTGGTAGTATCATTTTGGGCCAAACTTTAATACTCCCATCATCATTTCGGGCAAAACGAAGGGTTAGCATTTCATCAAAATCTGAACGAGGATATCCTAATATACCAACTGGCACATTTAAATCGAGAAGATTTTCTTCAGGAGCAGAATACGCTATTTGTAAATACTTGATTCTTTCATCAACACTATTCGGATTAAATTATATTTATACAAGGCATCTCATAAGAACGATTCCTCACTTTCAGTAGGGATAACTCATATTAAAATAAACAACTTTTAGTTTTGAAATAGTGCCAAGGTATTTTATAACGATTTCTGATTGGAAACAGTGTGAGGACCAAGTTATTGTAAAGTTTTTACCTTAAGGTAGTTTGGTCACGCAAGCAAAATGTTAAGAAATTTTCCAAACTTAAAATATAACTCATTAAATGCACACGCTGTTGAAATTTGAAATGACCTCTTCTAACCTGAGATAATTGCAATTAAAAATGACATTTTTTGTACACGTAGCATGTGAAAATGGCAGATTTTTTAATTTTTTTCCTTGAAAGAATGTTACCATATTGACGAAAAACTAGTATATGAAGAATAATATATTCTGAACAATTACAAAAAAAAAAAAATTTTTCATCTCTTAGTAAAATATTAAAATAAATAACATATTTAGAGGACTATTTTAAATGGAGAGGGAGATTTAATACAGCATATATTAAGACAATATATGTGTGAGAGGTATAGTATGTACGTTAAACAAATTTGGACTAGCAACTTAGTTCTGCAGATACGTATAACATGTACACTCCGTTCAAAAAAAACTGAATCAGTTGAAACATTCTCAGTGTGACTGTATGTAATATTGTACATATATTTAGTAATATTGTACATATATATTGAATGGGAGTTTACGTATAACATGTAGTAAGCTAAAACTTTTTGACTAGACTGTCGGGAAAGAACTACTTTAATAGGTATTAAAAATTTTATTTGGCAGCATTTTTATAAGTATAAAATATTAAATACCTAATAAGAAATAACTTACACAAAAACTTGGACCCCACATATACCTGTTCACTTTTTTGGCGGAGCGTTTTAGAGTTTTATTCTTTTTTTACTTAAAATGTTGGTGTAGATGAGAAGATGCCAAGCAATTCTCAAATCTATCTAATAAAAGATTATGAAAGACAATTTTGGGATTGAAACCAAACTTTATTTTTCCTAATAAATAATCTCACAATAGTTTATTGATAGGTACTGAAGTAACAACATATAGTTACCGAAATAATAAAGGGCATATGTAGTGTGTTCGCAAAGGTATATAAATGTGAAAGTAAATTGAGATTTAGTATTAGTATTACGGTTTCAAAGAGATAGGCAGTTTTGTCCATTTTGACCTTACTTTTTAACTCCAAAAACACACACAAATTTCAGCTCGTTATCATTTTTGTTTTTAGGTTATCGTGTTCACAGACGGACGGACATGCGGAAATGTATTAAATAGGTCATTTTATGAACACCTATAACAAAAATGTTTTTCTACGATCAATATTTTCAACCGTTACAAAGTCGGAACTAAATTGAATATACCCTGGCAGCGTAAATGCTAAGAACCAAAAGAACTCCTTTGTACATACAGTACCATTTTTCCCTATGGAATTTATGACAGATCCGTGTTTTTTTTAGCCTAACAATTCTATCTGTAGAAACTTGATTTATTATCGCATTTAAAATCTACTCTAATCTTGAAAATTTCGGAAAAGTTACATGATTCAATTGTTACTCAATAATATATGCTGTAATAATATTTGACGATTGTTAAAGTTAAATTTAAAAAAAAATTACTTCTCTAAAGTATGATTGCCAATAGCCAACATTCTGTAATCATGATCTCCATAAAATATTTCTTTGCCAATATTTGATCTTTGAAGTAGTTTTTTTTCATTCTCATTACATTTACCATATAAAATGCGATTGAATTCTTTTAAAAGTGGTGTAATAGTACTTGCATATGAATTACGGGCTACATGATTATATGTATCAGAACGTAACATTCGATTCACTTCCATTTCAATTAAATTACGATTGCGTCTTAACAATGCAATCCAAACAACACGTATACAGACTTGAAATAAAAATTCAATGAAACGGACATCTTTTTCACCTTGAGATACACCGGATTTGTTTGATTTTATATGGTGGTAACATTTTGTATCAGCTGCACCAATTAGAAAATTAAAATATGATCTGGATACCATTGCTCGTAAATCAGCTAATTCATCATGAATTTTGTCTTCTTTTTCAATTATTTTCGGTTGAAATAGTTTAGTTTCTGCCTCTTTTTTATTAGCCATTAAATCATCCCATACCTAAGTATATATAAAAGAAGTGAATAATAAATTTTCGTGCGTAGCCAGACAATAAATAAATAGTCATTGGGCAGTATATAATTAAATGTGAAAGAAGACAGTGTAGTGTTCTGTGTAATAGATCTTAAATTTCAATATGCAGTCGCGTTGGTACAATTCATACGTCACCAGGATACTTTTCGTACCCACCAACAAACTTTGTACACACTTCATTAATACATCAGGGAAAACATAATAAACATTGATTTAAAGGTTCTAAATTATTATTTTTATTTAATATTTCATATCAGGTTTTAGCATATTTAATTACGATAGTTGTATCAATAGTCCTGTCATGAAATACGGTAAATATAATATTGTGACACTGGGCTAATTGCAGCAGTAGCTGGTGTCATTTGGTAAAATTATTGACAACGTAGAAAAAGTAAAAGAAATATTGAGATCGTATAATAGCAAACGCACTAGGGCGCTTGAAAGATTGATAAGAAAAATTCCAGTTAAAAAAAAATCGCTAAAGAATGGCTAGTCGCTGTAATTAATGAATTTTTGGTGATGAATCCGGTAACCTTCCGAAGTGGTACCCTGTTCAGGTTCAGTACATCGAGGGATAGCCTCTTGGATGCATTCCGAAACAGTATTTTCCTGAGCTTTTGCTGAGGCTGTAGCTCAAAAACCAAGGATATATAGGAGTTGTGCCCATGAAAACTTCTGATCGGGAGGTCAATAGGTCATGCACTAAAATATACTTGTATTTCAGCCAATTTAACCCAGGGCTAATTCTCATAGGGATCAATTCACTACTTGTTTCTTGTTCTTCTTTCTTTGTTAATTTTTTTTAAAATACAAATTTCATTGAACGCTGATAGTGCATCTACTACTGCATATACTCTGGATTATCTTTCTACTGCATAGTATATACTTTAAATGGAATTTTTGTGGAAATAAAAGCGAATCGATCTTAATTCTTTATTTTATTCTGTTATGCTTCTATTTTAGCAAAGAATACAATATACCAAAGAATACAATATACATAGAAAGCGTATAAGTACGATTTTTGTGTCACCTAAAATTTTTAGTACGTATGCTGACCACTAGACTATTTAGTGCCATTTAGTGCCAGCACAACCAACTGTATTCTTTGACAGAACTTAGTACCAGTTGGCCGGATCACATCGAAGCGAGGATGTACTTCAAATTTATATTAAAAGGGAATCCACCAATAGTAATGCAATTTTTATGAATTTTTAGAATTAATTAGTCAAAATTTTTTTATTTTTTTTTTTACAAGCTGTATAAATATTATATTTGTTTTTGTAGTTTCAGTTGCTATTTTAAAAGAATACGCTTTAAATACAAGTTTTTTAAATATAACAAATATTAATATTTCATACAGCTTGTAAAAAAAAATTAAAAAATTTTGACTAATTAATTCTAAAAATTCATAAAAATTTCATCAATATTGGTGGATTCCCTTTTAATATAAATTTGAAGTACATCCCCGCTTCGTTGTGATCCTGGAAGTTCTGCCAAAGTACAGTTGGTTGTGCTGATAATGGCACTAAATACCGAAATCGAACAGCTATTGTGATCTAGTGGTCAACATACGTACTAAAATTTTTAGGTGACACAAAAATCGTACTTATACGCTTCTATGTATATTGTATTCTTTGATTTTATAGCTTAAATGATTTTCATGACAACGTTATATTAAAAAGATGAAATTTGGCAAAGTTTAACTCTTTTAGTCGTAACCTTGAGAAATCAGTAATTAAAATCACCTGCATAAAATATTGAAAGTAAATAATTAGAGCTCTCAAAAGAGAATCCATTGAACGACAATGAAAATATTCAATATTTTCTACCGTTAGCTGATTTTGAGGAATTGTGAATATCACAACATCTCTAATATCTTGAATTGTTACAACATCCGGTTCACTTGGATTTGTTTTTCGCCTGTAATGACGTTTAAAACGTACCTAAAAGGAAATAAAAATGATAAGATATTATGCTATTGATTCATACTACAAGAGTATAAAAACCTGATCCAAAGAATCCACTGTTTCCTTAAAATTTATAACTAAATGTTCATGTGTACATCCCAATGTTTGCCGTGGCACTGTAGACGATTTCATCATAGGCATAGAATGTTTGGAAAGGAGAGTGTCCAAAGTCGGTCTTGTTACAGGCTCAATGGAACTAGTACTACAAATTCACGATAATTAGTGTAACGGAATTCGAAAAACCTAAATAAAATTATGATTGTTGTACTTTTTCTCGAATACAAGTCTCTTGGTACCATTATCCCATATCCATTGCCCATTTTTATATTTCCAACGTATAAAATCCATGAGGTAGAAAACACAAAACTACATCGATCTAACAGCATTTGATAATAAATTTATTTATTATTGAATATGGATGATATTACTATAGAAATGTGAAATTTATGACCGTACTTTGATTATTGTAAAAGTTAATCACTGATCTCCATCCGTCTTATATGAAATAGTTGACGTCAGTGAAGTTAATGCAAAAAAGTTCCTATTAACTTTCCACGTTTCAGGCTGTTGTTTTCCAGGTTCCCTTTTCGAGTACAAGCATTTCAAAAAACTATAAAAAATTCGTTACGCAGGAGCTGCGTCAACTTAGCGAATTTCTTTAGAATACATAAATCACTCTCTAGCGGTCATAATTATAGTGTGATCAAAATGAAATATCATATCTTAGATCTATGATTTTGGTATTTGCAAGACCTATATATGCCATTACTAAATGGCATTGGTCAAGAGGAAAGGAGGCAGAGAGAAAGAAGAAAACATAAAATATAAAATATCTCTCTTAATATTAGAAAAATCGAAAAATGTATAAGGAGTAAAGTTGTAGAAAATTATGTTTGCTACAGTTCACTTCCCGATCATTTTTCTCAAGGTCTAATTTGAACAGAGATATTCTAATTTGAAGAGCTCCGTTATGGAGCCCCATTGTGTGTATCACGGTATTTAGCATTTATCCACTCGTTGATCACCTGTTTACATGCAGTCTTTGGAATTCCTAAAATAGGCACTGGGCCTATGAAGGACGGTATTCCGACTCTTTCGTTTTCTTTGAGCCACTGTGACCCGGAATCCAGATCAATTTAACATTGGTCCATTTTGCCAGCTCCAGCAGTTCCTCCAGACAATCCTTGACTACCCTTGAGGTGACCTCAGTTCCATACAAGGCTTTTAAAGCAGCTTGACTGTCCGAGTACATACGTTCTGGTTTATGTAGTCTCTACGTAGGTTCTCACGGACGCAAGCCAGTATGGCATAAACTTCTGCTTGAAAGACTGTGCCATATTTCCCCAAATTGAAGCTTATGTTTGCTTTGGGTCTTTTACCGTATATTCCCGCCCGGTCCCGTCTTCAGTTTTGGATCCGTCTGTATACCAGATGATTCCTTTCTGGAGATAGGGTGGTTCTCCTTCCATCCACATGTCCCTATCACAAACTATAGTGAAAGGTTTTGAGAAGGAGTATATTTTGAGAAGTATATCTGTGCCCATTTCAAAAACGGGGTCTGAGATGATTGATGTTCCCACGATCCTTGCTTGCACAACCTGATTTTTTTTAAATCCAGTTATTATTGCAAAATAGTCTATAGGTGCTGGATCTCGCTTTAGCTATTATTACAATGTTTAGCGGACAGCTCTAGTATGATATCCATGGTAGCTGTGGATGTACTGCTCATAGATCCATGGATCCAGTAATGCACAAACAGACCAGTCTTTGGATCCTGGATAGCTTTGTGCATGCTGTTATTTGATTACCTTTGGCAACCACACTAAGAAACATATGTTATAATTACTAACTACTGTTGTGCACAACCAGTGGATCATTTTGGGTTTTAGACCTCAAATTTTTCTACATCCTCTTTTGCAAAGCATGAGAGAAAATTTGCTCTTATTTGTTATGTATTCCAGATGAGGGTTCCATGTTAGTTTAGAGTCTAACATCACTCCTAAGAATTGAGTTTCGCTTGTGATCTGCGGTCTTTCACCGAAGAGGATGGGTGGTTTTATTTTATCCACCTTCCTTTTCCGTATGAGTATGGTCTTACCAGGGTTTATTTTTAATCCCTGGTTGATACACCATTCCTGTGTGAATCTTAGAGCGTTTTGCATAAGCTCCGAGATTGTGCTTTCACAGGGTCCTTGGATTACAATTATAATGTCGTCTGTATATTCCTGTGTGTAATATCCTTCTTGGTTGAGGTTCTTCAGTAAGCTGTTCACTGTCAGGCTCCACAGGAGTGGGGATAAGACACCACCCTGTGGACATCCTTTGGTGGCTCTCACAGTGCCAGACTCTCCAAGAAGGGGAGTTTGTATTCTTCTATCTATTAGTATAGAGTTTATCCACCTGTTTTCTACTCCGTGTTGACTTGCAGAATTAACCATGGAATTGTAAGAGGCATTGTTAAATACCCCCTCAATGTCAAGAAACACGCACAAGGTGGTTTGTTTCCTTGCGAATTCCTCCTCAATCCTGTATATTAGGTTGTGGAGGGCTGATTCACAGGATATATTTCCACCTGATACGCGTGCTGGTTGGTATGAAGCGGATTTTTCGAAAGGGCCCCTTGATTTAAGTGAAATCCTATTAGTCTTTCCATTGTCTGACGCCTCCCCAGTTTTGGTAAGAAGTAGCTAGACTTGCTCTGATTATGTGAGTTAAAAGATGCTCTGCTCCTTTTTGTAAAAGCACTGAGTATATCCCGCCTGGCCTCGGTGCATTCTAGGGGTCGAATGAGTTTATTGCCCTCTCGATCTTTGAGCGGTTAATGGTAATCGCCGCTCTTCTCCAGAAGACAAAAAAATCCTGAAAGGTTAAATATAAGGTAATAGAAAAGAAGCAAGGTCAAAGATAAGCTGAATAGGCAACGTGATAGAAGATCTGAGGACTATGATCATTAGAGGATAGGGTGTCCGAATTAAAACCAGGCCGTAGCAGAGGCTGATTGTTGAGGATCAAAGGCTCACAATGGGCTGTAGATCCAAAAGATGATGGATACTATGCTGCAGGTCTAATCGTTATCTAGTTGTTCGTTCGAATTACGATTTTTTCGTCTGACTTCAAAGTTTTTCTCATTATACCAACAAATATCTACAAAACTCAACAAAACTGTTCAGTTTGGGACGAAAGTGTATTAGAGATTGTTCAGCTTAAATTGTTTAAGAAATACGCTCTTAAACTATGCGCATCGAGTTATGGCATACTCTGTATATATGAATTCCAGAAATTACTCAAAATTAGATGACAAAAAGAAGAAGACAAGAAAAGAAGATGCTTTAAAAGCCTTGTCTGGAACTGGGTAGTCAAGGGTAGTCAAGGATTGTCTGGAGGAACTGCTGGAGCTGGCAAAACGGAACAATGTTAAATTGATCTGGGTTCCGGGTCACAGTGGTTTCAAAGAAAACGAAAAAGTAGATACCTTAGCAAAGGGAGTCGGAATGCCGCCCTTCATAGGCCCAGAGTCTACCTTAGGAATTCCAAAGACTGCATGTAAACAGGTGATCAACGAGTGGATAAATGCTAAATACCGTGATACACACAATGGGGCTCCATAACGGGTCCATTGTGTGCAGATTGTGTGGCGAGGAGGAAGAAACATCCAGCCACATTATCTTAGACTGCGAACCTCTGGGTTGCAGCAGATACAAGATATTATATGCATCTCACCTCGAATGTATAAACTTTCAAGAAGACCTGATAAGCAAGCTCCTGGCCAATGCCAACATATGGGAGAAGCGAATCTCGTCAGGCTAAAGTAGAAGGGGGAGCACAATAGACCATAAGGTCCAAGTGCAATACTTTTTAGACTCCAAGATAGAACATCTGTCTAACCTTTCAGGACTTTTCTTGTTTTCTTCTTTTTGTCATCTAATTTCAGATGACACAATTAGCTTTGAATTTCATATTTTTCCAGAAATTAGCCTTGATTTGTAGTCAATTTTTAACGTTCTGAAAACTACTACTTATATTGAGAAAAATTTTCCAGGCTTTTTATCAGAAATTACTTCAAAATTAGCTCTACGTGTCCCGGATTTGTATACTAAATTATTTCTCGTTTTATAATCAAAAAGTTTGCGGTCAATGAATATCTGTTTTATGCTAAATATTTCAGCAAAGCTCGGATTATTATCATTTTGTTAAAAATGGTCTCTATTTAACACTATCATTAGGCAGTATGTTCATAAATCCCTGGATGCTTAAGGTAGGCAAAACCGAAAATTAAAATTAGTCTTGTGACTACGTGCCGCATTTTGCATCTATCGAGCCTAGTACATTGTCTTAACGTATCCACGTAAACTTTACAAAAAATTTATAAGTAAGCACGAAATATTCATTAAATGTTTCACATATCAGATGCCGATCTTTAAATGTATGGGAAAAAACTGGTGTGAATAGTGGCGAATACAGGGGCGTAGCTACCGCCGCATCTGCCGTATCAATTATACGGGGCCCCTGGGCCACGGGGGCCCCCGACGTGCGTAAGCAAGAATTGAGAGTGTATATTTAATTTGAATTGTTTGTAAAAATTTTGGAAAAAGTGACAGATAGATAAATATGATGAATAAATATTTCTATCCTTTTTTGACATCAAATGCATGATATGAAAAATCATACACATCTAGGGATGGGGATCGAACCCACGACCTCTGGCATTCTAGACCAAAGCTCTACCAACTATCATTTCTGATGCCATTGTATTATTAATTTTGTTTATTTACTATTAACATATTTTTCAAATTGTTTTTTGTAAACTAGCGTCTATTTATTTCCATTGTTAGTATGGTTGCCTTTCGGTTATATTATACCAACGGAAGCGACTAGCGTTTTCTTACTTTGACATTTATGTAATATGTCTGAACATTGATAACATTTTTTTGACATCAAATGCTTGATATGAAAAATCATACACATCAAGCATTCATATCAAGCATTTGATGTCAAAAAAATATTATCAATGTTCAGACATATTACTTAAATGTCAAAGTAAGTAAACGCTAGTCGCTTCCATTGGTATAATATAACCGAAAGGCAACCATACTAACAATGGAAATAAATAGACGCTAGTTTACAAAAAACAATTTGAAAAATAAATATTTCTTTTAATTTTATGCAAACATTTTTTTTTCTTTGTGAGAAATCTTTACCCTTCATAAGGGCCCCCAAACAAATTTTTATACGGGGCCCCATCAAGGCACGCTACGCCACTGGGTGAATAAATAGCCCAATAACCTCTTTATCCTACACAAAATTGTGTGAAATTCACACAAGATTGTTTTGAAGTCGGTTAATAAATAAATAATCGCTAAACAACTTCTATTAGATACTAATATAAATTTTTTATTAATACAATTACAAAGAATACAAGAAAAACTCATATATAATATAACACATATACAGATAGATAATAGTTTTGTACGCGATGTCCCTGATGTGTTTTTAAAAACAAATTATTAGTACGTATTTGAATACTCGCTGAATAATGTATTTTTAATCAGGTAATTCAAATGCTTTTCTGTTTATTTAGTTCATGTTTTAATATCACCTATTCCAGATCGATCAATTAAAATATTTAATCCAAAAAAGTATATCGAAACACTCATAGCAGTTATAATAGCCAAGAATATCAAATAATAAATTATTACGATACCTAAAAAGTAATAATATTCAAATAATTCTTAATATTTGGGGCATATAAATTAATACTTATACTAGACTCAAGCTACAGAGTCCGTAATTTCGATTATTTGTTTTTAATATTTTTTGTTAGTTTATAAAAAAACCATATTTTGACAAAATGGAAACCCGACTTCAAAAATCAAATATTCTATAACAAAAAATGCACTAAAAAGTAAAAAAATAATTGCATATTCTTGTGCCAATTTTAGTGCACCTAAGCAAAAATTTTTAAATATATATGTACAATTATTGTTATTTTTGGAGGCGGTGTCAGCATAGAGAAATTCACATAACTTTTGGACACCGCCTCCAAAAATAACAATAATTGTACATATATTTTTAAAAATATTTGCTTAGGTGAACTAAAATTGGCACAAGAATACGCAATTATTTTTTTACTTTTTAGTGCATTTTTTGTTATAGAATATTTGATTTTTGAAGTCGGGTTTCCATTTTGTCAAAATATGGTTTATTTCTCGCTTTTTAGTGACTTTGAAGTTCTATAACTGATTTTATTTGTCTAAATATGGGTAGACCTACTAATTTTTAGTGCATTTTTTTACAACACATTTTTTTTACCCGTTTTTTTTTTTTTTTTTTAAATTTTTATTGCATTATTTTATAACGGATTTTCAGTTTTTTTTTACATGCATTTTGTTTATTTTTTGTAAAAATTTTTTTTTTGGGGTCGGTTTTTTTTTGTAAAAAATTTTTTTTAAGTCGGTTTTTAAAAAAATTTTGTCATTTTCCCATTATGAATGAGTATACCCTTTCAAAAAAAAAAAATTTCGCAGAAATCGGTTATCACATATAAAATGAGGATTTTCCTCGATTTCCCGGGGATTCCCTCATCAGAATGCGATTTGGTGACAATGGGACCAATGGGAAACCAAACCCTTTAAAACAAAAAAAAAATTCAAAATCGGTTCATAAATGACGGAGTTCTGAGGTAACACAGAAAAAAAAATACAGACGAATTGAGAACCATCCTCCTTTTTGAAGTCGGGTAAAAAAAGGAAACAATAGCAGCTTTTTTTTTTAAATTTTACATTTGATTTGTGTTTAATCCTCTAGTTTTTGAAAAAATGCCTCGAATAAAAGTTATTTGTCATAAAAATATTAACAACTTTTATACGAAGCATTTTTTTTCGAAAATCAAATGAATAAGACACAAATAAACTATAAAATTTTTTAAAAGAACGCTACTTGTGTGACCACGTGCAGTACTTAATAATATGGATGAACAGATATTTGTTGTTGATATTTATTTATCTGGTTCAGATGTCGATGATTTCAAGCTATAGAGCGACCCCTACGAACTTGAGTATGCAAAATATGAGGACCGGCAACTATCCTCAAATTCGTATACCAGAGATAAACAGACAGACGCGAGGGCGACTTCCTTTAATACTATGTATACATAAGGCAAAGAGGGAGTTAAACTCTCATTTAACACAATTTTTGCACATTTATTTTGTCTTATATTTTACACCCGTACACTGAGATATTACGCAATATATACACGCTTGGTCGTAGACGCAATGGCGGGGCCAGACCAAAATTTGATGTGGGCAAGGTACATTTTGCGAGGCCCTCTGGTGGCACAAGAAGCAATGTTATAAATTAAAAAACAGTTGAAACAGCTTGTTACTTTATTAGAGTATAGATAATGGAAGCTAAACTATATTCTTTACTAACATTAAAGAAACAGAAATTTCCTGCTTTTAGTCTTACTAAACTCCTCAATGATTGTGTCGTAATTCAGCTTAGATGCTATATCTGCTTCAAAACATAAAACTGCCAAAGCTGAAAGTCTTTCCTGACCCATCGTACTTCTCAGATAATATTTTATTAGTTAGACTAAATAAAAACAAAATTTGTCAGAGAGACTTCCCTGTTCGTTTCCCCGCAATAGCAACGCAACGCCAACAAATGATGCTAGACTAAATAAAACAAATTTGGTATGTCAATATATTTATCGTTTTATGACGAATACATTTTCACGTTACGTCCGAGTTATGCATAAACCATTGAGGTGCGTGGTCCCTCGGACCGCGAGGCCGTAGGCGGTGGCCCACGTCGCCCACGCCTAACGCCGCTTTTGCGTAGACGTATCATATTCTGTTGATGAGAAGAAAATCTATTACACCAAAAATGAATCAATTTCAAAGACATTATCTTGATATAGTGCTCAACTTAAGTAAGTAATCTTTAAATAATTTGATTTTAGATTTGAATTTCAAATTTCACAAATAAAAATCAAACTTCAGGTAAGTATACTAATTGATTAAAAAAATAAAAGTACAAACCCCAACTTTTACACGTTAAACCACATAGTGTTTTCTTATTCTTGTTCCATAGAAAAAGTTTAAAATGCTTCCATGAAACTCGTAAACGATTTTTAACTTTTTGACATCTGGATTCTGTATTGTGTATATAACTTTTTCTGATTATATCTGATCGTAAATCACTACGAATACTATAATGATGCGAAATCATTTTAAAAAATTTTTAAAATGACAATTTGCTTAAGTTTAAATAATAATTTAAATTTGATATTTGTTTTTTGTTAAACAAATTTTTTTTTATTAGTTTTTATTTCTTTTGAATATTCTGGCCATCTTGTATGATAAACATACAAGAAGATTTATCGATGGAATGTCACAAAAAAACGTTTTTTTCGTAATAAGGTCTTTTTACTCTATAATATACAATCAATATTGAAATACCATGGTACCATATTATTGATAGCTCTTGGTCGTTATTTATTTGCAAAATCAATATGTCAAATACCAGACATTTATTGGATGTATTTGAGTTAAGGAGCTTCGATACCTTTATCAAAATGGGACACATGAACAAATAATATCTCCTAAACGAACTTTTCGAACTGATTGATTATTGAGGAGATGAGCCGTAATGTGTTAAAAATTTGACTGGGTGAATTTCAAATCTCATAAAAGTATCGCTCATTTTTCAAAATTTATTCATTCGGTACCTTATTTATTCGATTTTTTAGTAAAATGTTTTGAATAAAAGTTGTTCATTATAAATATACATATTTTGAAATAACTTTTATTTCGAATGAATCAGTGTACTAATAACTTTTAAACATATCAATAATGAAATTTTGAAAATGAGCGCTACTTTTGTGGCCATAAAAAACAATTGGAGAATTTTTAAATTGTTAGTTTCTGGTTTAAAATAAAGGATGTTTGCCTACGGAGCCCTTGAAAGTACTTAATCAATTGAAGTTATAAATCTTATTAAAAAATTATTATACCCCAATCAAATAAGCATTCAACCTCGGAATGAAAGTAAGCTAGCTAGATTTTTATATCCGGAATATAATATATACCAGGGTATATTAAGTTTAGTACCGACTTTGCAACTGCCTATCTTTGAAACCGAAAAATATAGACAAAAAATGTTCCATTTTTTGGAATATTTGCCAGTCTATAGAATTACCTTTTCAGGCTGATTTACTTTCATTTTGAGGCTGATCCTTTATTTCACCTGATTTGATTGGGTTAATAAGATTATTATCTATGTGTTTGCGAGTGTTGTTGAACCTTTCAATGAATTTCAAATCAAAGTAAGGCAAATAATATTACGTACAGTAAGATAAAATATTTGATTTTACTTTTTGTATGTTTACTTTCATTCCTCTAGGTTGATGCTTTATTTTACTTAATTTGATTGGGTTAAATAACTCTTATCTTCTAAATTCCAATTATTTATTATTAACTATGTACATTTGATTTACATTTCATGTATTTAATTAAATAGACGTACTTTCAAAATTTCACAAATTCTATCAATAAGAATTTTTAATCAATTATAATAATTAAAAAAAATTTGCCTATCATTTTAATAACATTTCTTGATTTTATTTTAAATGAAAGTTTTCACTTTTAATAGTTGAAACTTGAATATAGCCGGAGAAATTTAAAGGTCAAGTCAAAGAATACATGGTCAAGTCTATAAGTAGTATATTTTGGTGAAAATGTGATGTCAACATACGATTACGGATATAAAAACCTAATAACTTTTTCCGAAGGAATTCTCTGTCACAAACATTACCTCAAATAATGTTTTGTTACAGTTAAAGAAATGCAACAAATGATACTGCATATATTTATTACTAGCTGACCAGTGCGACTTCACTCGCGTAAAAGCAAAGTTATTTCGTATAAATTCGGTAAAAGTAAAGATATTTCAAAAATTTACCTTAACCACCAGCACCCTCTGGTGTGGGCCTTGTTTATTTCTCAAAAAGGAACATTTTTTGTCTTTGAATTTTTTTTATCTCTTAAGATTTTAAAGTTAGATATTTTCACACTCTCTGGAGGGCGTGGGTGTGTAAGGGACACTTATCGACTTTGAAAAGTTGTTTATTTTAAAGAAGATATGTTTTATATTTATTTTAAACATAAAAAATCATACAAAATTACCATAAAAATAAGCACTTTCAGTTTTTTTGATTTGTCCAATTTTCCGGGCAACTTTTCCAATTTTTCTTACAGTTAAAACCTTATTCGGACTATAACAAAAAATTTTTTTAAAAATTAGCCAAATCGAACCAGCCGTTCTCAAGGGATGCGGTTACCAACGGACAGCATTTAATTTTTATTTATATAGATTATGATACCTTGGGTTTCATTATGGCAATTTTCGAAGGGATCTCTAATTTTTTTGAAAATAAAATACAGCTCATGTTACTCGCTGATAATGTAGTTTTTTTGGGTGAAAGAATTTTTAAAATCGGTTAAGTATTTTTTGAGTTTATCCATTACAAACAATCATACATAAAATCAAATCTTTTGTCTTTTTAATATTAGCGTAGAATTTTGTTCTTACCAATAATTTAATGGTTATTTTACAAGAGCCTGGAAGTATGACATCGTCACTGTCGGATTGGCCATGGAGTCAGGGTGGCGTTTGCTGCCCGGACCCCAGCCATCGTGTACCCCCAGGCTTACTATCTACGCGCAAAAAGTTCATACACGGAGAAGGAAGAGCAGGAATAGATCTACGAAGATGGTTTAGATTAAACAACAAAGACCTCTTTTCGGATACCTGCCGACGATACCAAGTGCATGTGAACTTTTATCCCAATATAGCAAGCACATTAGTTAGTATGTACTCGAACTTATACGTCGCTTATTGTGTAATCTTCACAATCTTGTTTACGCAAGTAACTTGCGAAAGACGATTTTCCGCGATTTTCCGCGCTATTATGCATTAAGATGAGGCTTGCTTAACTTTACTGAGGCAAGAAGTGCTGAACTCGTTTATTATCCTAAACATAGAATCGGTTTTTATCAAGCATAAAGACGATAGCAGCTTTTACGAAGGATTTATTGACAATCTACCTAAAATTTTTCCTCTTTAAAAAAAATGTTGTTCGGCTAGCTCATAGGTGGGCAAACTTTGACTGCACTTAGCTCTGAGTGAGAGGTAGGAAGAAAGATAGAGTAAATACAGGGTACCTACCAATTATTATTATTTTCTTTTTTTAATTAAAACATTTTCTGAAAAAAATATTATAATACCAACTATTTTTTATGGTCACTATTATTCAAAGTATACAATACATTGAATTACTATACTCTAGAATTTTGACATACTCTAGAATTTTGGGCTGGTAATTTGGGGCATAAAATGCACCTTTTTAATATATTTGGGTATGAATAAAATATAAATGTTATATAAATTATAAAATATAAATCTTTTGATCTTTTACATTTACCTCTTGACAATTGTAAACCGTTTGTAAATTTTTTGATGATTTAGCTTTAGTTTAGATTTTAGAATTAGATTTTTGGAAATTCCGAATAATTTGCCTAAACTATTCATATCGGAGAACTAATAAACAATTATTTACTAGATTTAATTATTTTTTCTTAGTAGGGGGTATAGTGTCATAGGAATTTGATGACACTGTGTACAATAAAGATGCCAATGATAAAGCTGGGGGGGGCGGGGGTAGTAATTTACATCTTAATAATTTCTAAATGGTTAAATTTTACATAAAGTGGGAATACATATAGTTGTTGTTGATGTTGTTGTAATTATTGTTATTGCTATCATCATTATTGTTGTTATTATTATTGTTGTTATTATTATTATTATTATTATGTTTTTTGGTGTATCTCTCCATATTGTAAAAGATATTTCTTAAACAATAAATATTTTATAAAACTATTTCTAAATTGATTGAATAAATTATTGGGCAATAATCGGTAGGACAACCAGTATTGAAACTTTGTTCCGTCATACTTCAAAACATACCTTTTTTACTTACTCTCACACATCTTATGGAGAGCCGTTCGGCTCTGGAGCCCTCAGGAGCCCTCAGGAGCCCTCTGTGCCCACCTCAGGTGTAGCTTCAGGTGTAACTAATTGGTAATTTTTACATAAAATTGTACGTCATTGAAAATAAAAACTTCAAAAAACTCTTGCCTATTTGATTATATTTGCCACTTTTTGTTGGTTGACTTTATTATATCATCTACCCTGATCCTAAGGGGGTAGCGGGCACTTAGTCATAATGCCACCCGAGCCCCGTAGGCTCAAACCGACACTCGATGAAGTTTTGGAAACGTTATTAGCAAATTTTCTTTCTTAAGAAAATTCAACTATATTATCTGTGTCGATGAAACGTTTTTACAAAAATTTCTGTAAATGCCATTCGACCCTTTTTAGTAAATCTGAAAAAGTTACGATTTTCTGTAGATCAAATAGAAGTATGTCGGGAAAAATAGATAGGGTTTAAAAATTATATAATACTTAAACTCGGCCTTGCGCACTACCGTGCTCTAGATTAAATGCCAATCGACCCTATCTAGTAAATGTGAAAAATGTACAATTTTTTGTAGATCAAATAGAAGTATGTCGGGAAAAATAGATAGGGTTTAAAATTTATATAATACTTAATACATTATACAATTTTCTCCTCTATGGTGAACAATGAACATGTCTTTTTTCTAAATGCAAATATGGGTTGAAGAGTCATTATATATATGTGCTTAACATTTGTAATTAGATTCATTTATAAGTGATTTTACCTCTATATACAGACTACAACGTAGAAGGAGGTTATGTGTCTGGAACGTAAATCAGTATTGAGTTTTCATGGAAACTTTACGTTTTAGGGTACTCGACTGACTCTAAAAAAGATATTTTGCGGGTGTGTGTGTCTGTTTGACTGTCAATAATTATATATTGTGTATCAATACAGCTTCCAAAAATTGCCCTTTGAACGAAATAGTTCCCTCTGAAGTCTAGGACTTTACTTCAGGAACTTTTCTGTTTATATGTATTTTATTGAAAACGGCTCTATCGATTATTTCAAATGAAAATGATTCTGTCGTTTTGTTAAAATGAAAATGACTTTAAAGAAAAATATATGTACGAATTCTTTCACGAATAAAGTGATTGTACCCTAATCGTTATCAGGCGTGGATCTAGAATTAAATTTTTCAGAAGGTCATACCATAGACTTAAATTTTTCAAATAACTGTAATTTGGTCTTAGCGACGGAGTGGCCGAGGCTAGACTAGTATAGTATGACCATTTTGAACAAAATCGGGCTATTCAACTTTCATTTTTAAGATTGTTTAAAAATTCATAAGATCTAAGTGTCTATGTTCCAGTAGATTCTAGATTGTATTAATTGGTTCATTACATTATGAAAATCCATTATAAGAATTGAAATGAAATAATTGTTTGGAATTTTCGTAAAAAAAATTTATTATTTGTATGGCACTAGCGGAAATATAATACTTAGGTAAAATGGCAATCGTTATGGTTTCATTCAAAAACTTATGTCTGATTCGGGTTTCACTCAAAAGCTTGATGTTGCATCCTTTATATAATATAATGTAAGAGTTATAATGCATCAAATTTCAATGTTACAAATCTTTCTAGGGTTGCCACTTCAAAATTATGAAAAGTCGGGAGATCAACATATATTATGTCGACCTTGTCTAGTGGAGGATTTACCGGTAGGCAAGGTAGGTAGCTTCCAATGGGGGCAAATTTTGAAATATGTTGGAATAATAAGTTAGTAATTGACAAGCTAATCAAGCGTGGTGTAACGGTTAGCGCACTTGGAGCGATATACTGAGGTCCAGGGCTCGTTTCCTGACGGATTAAAGAGTTATTTTATTAACCCGACTACAAAAAGGAGGATGGTTCTCAATTCGTCTGTATTTTTTTTTTTTTTTAATGTTTGTCACCTCAGAACTCCGTCATTTATGAACCGATTTTGAATTTTATTTTTTTGTCTTAAAGGGTTTGATTCAAGGTAGGTCCCATTGTCATCAAATCACATTCTGATGAGAGGATCCCCGGGAAATCGAGGAAAATCCTCATTTTATATGTGATAACCGATTTCTGCGAAATTTTTTTTTTTTTTAAAAGTGTATACTCATTCATAATGGGAAAATAAAAAAAAATTTTTAAAAACCGACTTCAAAAAAATTTTTACAAAAAAAAAACCGACCCCAAAAAAAAAAATTTTTACAAAAAAAAACCCAATTCCTTGTAAAGAAAACTGAAAATCTGTTATGAAAAAATGCACTAAAAATTAAAAATAAAAAAAAAAACGGGTAAAAAAAAATGTGTTATAAAAAAATGCACTAAAAATTAGTAGGTCTACTCATATTTAGACAAATAAAATCAGTTTTAGAACTTCAAAGTCACTAAAAAGCCAGAAATAAACCATATTTTGACAAAATGGAAACCCGACTACAAAAATTAAATATTCTATAACAAAAAATGCACTAAAAAGTAAAAAAATAATTGCATATTCTTGTGCCAATTTTAGTTCTACTAAGCAAAAATTTTTTAATATATTTGTACAATTATTGTTATTTTTGGAGGCGGTGTCCAAAAGTTATGTGAATTTCTCTATGCTGACACCGCCTCCAAAAATAACAATAATTGTACAAATATATTTAAAAATTTTTGCTTAGTAGAACTAAAATTGGCACAAGAATATGCAATTATTTTTTTACTTTTTAGTGCATTTTTTGTTATAGAATATTTAATTTTTGTAGTCGGGTTTCCATTTTGTCAAAATATGGTTTATCATATTAAGATAGATAGATACATCTTGGGGTCTAAAAAGTATAGCACTTCGATCTTATGGTCCATTGTGCTCCCCCTTCTACATCAGTCCGAAGAGATTCGCTTCCCCCATGTGTTGGCAATTGCCAGGAGATTGGAGATGCTTCCGCAGGGGTTAATGTCCGGTAATGAATCAGTTAAGCCTCTGCAGTTTCATCCTGTTCAGCTACAGTGCACCAAGAGAGAGCTTCTTAGTTGCACTCTGAAACAGTACCTTCCCGAGCTTTTGCCACGGTACATTTTTCTAGTGATCACGTTGTTTAGCATTTGACCACTCGTTGATATTACCTGTTTACATGCAGTCCTTGGAATTTCCTAAAATAGGCTCTGAGCCAATGAAGGATATTCCGACACCCGTTTTTGCTAATGAATCTGGTTTTTCGTATCCTTCGAAACCACTGTGACCCGGCACCCAGATCAATTAAACATTGTTCCATTTTGCCCGCTCCAGCAGTTCTTCCAGACAATCCTTGATTACCATTGAGGTGACCTCAGTTCCAGACAAGGCTTTTAAACCAGCTTAACTGTCCGAGAAAATAAATAATATTAATATTAATAATAACAATATTATTATTATTTTTGAATTTAGATTCTTATTTAGAATTGTTTTTGAAAAATATATTAATTTTGGTTAGCAAAATTTATTTCCACTGAATTCGGGAAGTCGGGAGATTTACCTTGGAAATCGGGAGAAACTGTACGATTTCGGGAGTCTCCCGACGAAGTCTGGAGAGGTGGCAACCCTAAATCTTTCCGTTCGTGAGAAATTAGGTTCATGAAATCGTAGTCCTTATCCGACAGGAGAGTCTAGGATGCACTAATATTGTTTTTGTTTCTTTTAATATAGAAACAATTCAGGTTTTAAAAATTTGTTGTTATTAAAATGGTATGTGGGAGATAAAATCTTATGTGAAATGCCATATAAGCTCTATTACACAGACTGTAGTGTGTGCATAGATATGTTGTGGAGGTTGTGGCGTTCACACCAGATTTTTGCATAATATAATAATTGTGTATCAACAAAAATGAATAACCGCAAATAATAAATTTCATCAACATATAATAAATAAATGTTATAATCAAAAATTATAAACTTATATCATTTTTCCTTATAAATAAATATAGTGACAAACATTGTCAAATTTAAAAAGGAATAAGTTACAAGCTTTCTCTTTTTATTTGAAAAATTAAGAAATCAAATTGTTTATAATAATAAATGTATATTAATTCCAAATTACTATTTTCATTGTGGTTATACGTATAAGAAAAGAGGGATTTGGAGGGACATGGAAACACAAAATTTGGAAAATCTCTCTTAATATTGACAAAATCGAAAAATATATACGAAGTACAGTTATAGAAATTATTAATGTTGGTGAACGTTATGGCATTCGAAATTATTAATCTTGGTGAATCGGACGGCATTCGAAATTTAAACTCTAATAAGTGCAAGGAATTGTGTGTAACAACGCCATCCGGTTTTGATAAAATTCACCCTCAATAGGGAATATGCATGAAAATTTTTTTCACTTGAATTGAAGCATGTTTACTTGACAAATATCAAGGTAAAATTACTTTTTAAATAACTTTAAAAATAAGCGAGATATAAATGATTGAAATTCCCGATTAGACAAAGAGGGTGATAGCTCTCTTGATATGTTATGTGACGTCATATAACACTTTCACCATTTAAAATACACGTAAAACTCCGTTTTTAGTATTTTTGCAAGAAAGAGACAGATAATAATCTTTAAAAGCTTATAGCTTCCTTGATATTTGTCGGATTTTAATTTCGTTTTTAAATATTATTACAGTATTAACAGTATTTTCATATTCTGAAAATAAATGTGAAAAAAAATTTCATGCATATTCCCTATTTCGGTTAATCATCGGTAAGGAGTTTCAAGTATTATATGCAACGTATGACATTATTTCAATTTTAAGGATGTTTAGGGGTGGAGAAAATGAGGGTGAATTTTATCAAAACCGGATGGTATTGATACACACAATTCCTTGCAATTATAAGAGCTTCAATTTCGAAAGCCATCGGATTTAAACAATTTTAACTATTTTTTCCGATTTTTTGTTTTTTGGCGACTTTGAAGGGCTGATTCTCAGAAACTGCTCATCAGGATCGGATCCTCCCCTCCCTATCTCCACCGCCGTTCATTTGGGGTCCATTCGGACGGTACGGAAAGGTTCAGTATCACTTCAAAACCCAGATTAACACTCGTCATCCGGTTGCCTCCCCGGCCAAATTTGACGTGCCATTGCCTTAACTATAAAATTGTGATTAAATTAGAGAATTGAATAAACAAGTATGTATTTGTTCTTGAAAAAGAATTGATTAGCTGAGTTAAAATTCATATTAATTAACCACTTTTGATTTTACATTCATTTCTATACTATCCCAATCCTCCAAAATGTATATTTAGACGGAGCATTCTTTAATTTACTTTCATTATAAGGATGGCAAAATTTTTAAATATATATGTACAATTATTGTTATTTTTGGAGTCGGTGCCCAAATTTCTCGCTTTTTAGTGACTTTGAAGTTCTATAACTAATTTTATTTGTCTAAATATATATATATATATCCATATTTAGACAAATAAAATTAGTTATAGAACTTCAAAGTCACTAAAAAGCGAGAAATTTGGGCACCGACTCCAAAAATAACAATAATTGTACATATATATTTAAAATTTTTTGCTTAGATGAACTAAAATTGGCACAAGAATATGCAATTATTTTTTTACTTTTTAGTGCATTTTTTGTTTTAGAATATTTGATTTTTGAAGTCGGGTTTCCATTTTGTCAAAATTTTTTTAATAAAATTATTGATGTTATATCCATTCAGAGAGCCCTGTAATGAATAACTTATACTGCGTTAGTGTGACTCATACTTGATCGATTTGTTTTGTTTTAGTGTATTACGTCACTTTTACATTTTATTTTGTTTCGCTTCAGTGTTCACAACCACCCCACAAATTGTTTTTTAAATTCTTTTTCAACCGCTTGTTTTGTCTCGACATTCAATTTAGGTAGGTATGTCGATTTTTACTACCTACTATAATTTAAAAAAAAAAAATGTTTTAACTTAGTGGAATTTTATAGATTACCCAGAACAGCGCTGGATTTACATAAGGGCATCGGGTGGCCAGTGCACAGGCCCACCACAATATATTGGATAGAGTTGGCACCTCTAAAAAATCTCAAAACCGGAGTTTAGGAAAATCTCCGGTTTTCGAAAATTTTTCGTCCGGAGACTATAAAATTTTTATTATATTAAGATAAAAGTAAAATATGAATAACAATTCAACCTTTTTTCACATTAAATTTTTATTTATTTACCAATCTTTGTTTTGTTGAGTTAAATTTCCGTTTTAATTTAATATAAAATCAGATTCAATACTATATTAAACACAAATAAAGTTGTACATAAAGTTTTTTTTGGTTAATACGATAATAATGAAATAAAAATGTTTACACAAAAATAATTATAACTTTTTTTAAATAACTACTTTACGAATAAAATTCATATGCTATAATAACGTATACTTGACCAACATAAACATCATCCAATGTAACAAACTACGCGCGCGCTCAATCGTGAGTACATACACATATTCTTTCACAAAACACTTACTCAAGAGTTATAAAAAAAACTCTCAAGTAAGTGAAATATAAACCAATATTTTATACACAGAATTTTACTAAAAAAAAAACCAAATCATTTGCAAGTTTTGGTTTTTGTCCGGAGAATACATTAATCGTTCGGAGACCAGAGAAGGTGGCAACCCTAATACTGGCCCGCACAAAATATTCTCAAACATGGTTTAAAATGAAATATATCTCAAAATAATAACATTACGATACAAAAACTCTATTAATAGTATAATTAAATGAGGCAAAAAATAGACTCGAAATGAGATGTAACGAGCTGAAAATTTGCATAGACCTTTCTTTTCGCATTCCAAAATCTTAAACACTGTATTCTATCAATAGTACAAATTACCTTATCCATTCGGTTTTCTAAAAAATGCTTAAAATCAAAGTTGTGAATTATAACAAAACTAACAGCTTTTATTCGAAACATTTTTGCCATGTGGAGAACAAAACCCACTAGGTACCTGTGGCATTCCGGACCAGTTCTTTATCTCCAAGCCATCTGATGGAATATAGAAATAGGATTATATGAAATGCATATAATCCTTTACTATCTTGATGTCGATTATTTACATATTTTAATTGTTTTTGTAAACAAGCGTCCGTCCGTCCATCATTTGTTAGTATGGTTGCCTGCACGATTATACTAACGGAGATAACTAGCCCCTAACTTATGTACAACCAGGTTCAAATAATTTGTATATATTTGTAACTTGGACTTTAAAACATTGCTCTCGTTCTTACATACAGAACAGAAATTGGTTATTCCCACCATCCACCAGGTATCCTGAGCGTATTATTGAAGTAGTATTACTCAAATGTCTTTTTCAGTTTCTAGTCAATTTACCTTTTAAGGATGTACGAGCACTCACGCATAGTCCATTTATAAAATTCTTCAAAATTTTATATAGTACAATGATAAAAGTCCACAATGATGATTATTATTTTTTGTCGTAAGTTAAAATTAAAATTTAATTTAGACCCATGATATCGGGCTTACCGAAAGAGATATTTAAGAAAAAAACCTGAGATTTCGGGTAAGTAAGCTACCGCCGACAGAAATAAAATTTACCCGAAATCTCAGTTTTTTGTCATTAAACTTCTCTTCTATCTCTTACCATTTTCGAGAAGGAAATTTTCGCGGGTGGGAAAGTATGGTTTTTTTTGGCATCCAAACCTTTTTCGCAAACCTTTTCGGGCATCCGCACAATAACTCCCAAAAGTTTCATCGTAATCGGATGAATGCTATAAGAATAAACGCATAAGCCACAGACAGACAGACAGACATTCATTTTGATATGTACAGATTATTCTCCTACATATTGAAATTTGTAATTTCTATTTATTATAAACTTTTAGTAAGATAACCTAATTTTTTATGGTGTATGTATATGTAAATAACCGCAAGCAGTCGAGCGTTACATAAACATAAAAACACTGTCGTTTTGTACACTTTGAAAAATTATTATGTCGGTTAACAATATTTGGTAGATGCGTATATTATACTCGTTGTCCATATAATATTATATTAAAATTTAAGGGTCTACTAAACATGCAGAAGCAATCTTTCAGTGCAAATATGCAAAACTATGCTTAAATAAGCCTTATTAGGGGCAGATTTTACTTTACAAATGTCGTAATCAGACAACGATCTTGTTTTAACTGCGTTGGTCAAGTTATACTGACACAAATTAAAAATAAAGAAGTGAAAAATTTACCTGATGTTTTTGCTGAAACACGAGCAATACTAATTTCCCCTTGATAGATTTTTGAAAATATGTTTCAGCTTAAAAAAATATTCAGCTTAAAAAAATGTCTAGATCAGGTGCCCCCAATCTTTTTGTACCTAAGAGCACAGTCTAAAATCCCTGTTGGGCGAGGGGCAGCATTTATATTTTCAATAAAACCTATTTTGACAAAATGGAAACCCGACTTCTAAAATCAAATATTCTATAACAAAAGATGCACTAAAAAGTAAAAAAATAATTGCATATTCTTGTGCCAATTTTAGTTCACCAAAGCAAAAATTTTTAAATATATATGTACAATTATTGTTATTTTTGGAGGCGGTGTCAACATAGAGAAATTCACATAACTTTTGGACACCGCCTCCAAAAATAACAATAATTGTACATATATATTTAAAAATTTTTGCTTTGGTGAACTAAAATTGGCACAAGAATATGCAATTATTTTTTTACTTTTTAGTGCATCTTTTGTTATAGAATATTTGATTTTAGAAGTCGGGTTTCCATTTTTCAAAATAGGTTTTATTTCTCGCTTTTTAGTGACTTTGAATTTCTATAACTGATTTTATTTGTCTAAATATGGGTAGACCTACTAAACGATCAACTAATTTTTAGTGAATTTTTTTATAACACTTTTTTTTTACCCGTGTTTTTTTTTTTTATAATTTTTAGTGCATTTTTTTATAACAGATTTTCAGTTTTTTTTACAAGGAATTTGGTTTTTTTTTGTAAATTTTTTTTGTAAACAGAAGACCCACAACTTCTACGCCGGGATTCCTCCTAGGATTGATGGATCCAAGGTTTCGGACCCAAACATTCTTGATCAAACAATAAAGTGACTTTCAAAAAATTTATTGCATTTTCAGAATAACTTAAACATGGCACTATTTTTCGAAAAAAAGGTCACTGGAACCTACTTTGCGTAATCATAATTGTAAACAATCAGATATCGAAATAGGGAATATGCATGAAAATTTTTTTTCACTTGAATTGAAGCATGTTTACTTGACAAATATCAAGGTAAAATTACTTTTTAAATAACTTTCAAAATAAGCGAGATATGAATGATTGAAATTCCCGATTAGACAAAGAGGGTGATAGCCCTCTTGATATGTTATGTGATGTCATATTACACTTTCACCATTTAAAATACACGTAAAACTCCGTTTTTAGTATTTTTGCAAGAAAGAGACAGATAATAATCTTTAAAAGCTGATAGCTTCCTTGATATTTGTCGGATTTTAATTTCGTTTTTAAATATTATTACAGTATTAACAGTATTTTCATATTCTGAAAATAAATGTGAAAAAAAATTTTCATGCATATTCCCTATTGTTATAAGGACAGAAAATGTATATAATTTAATTCGAAAATTGGGCAACCACGTGAATGCTAAATTTCATTGAGGACGTCGTAAAATAGTTCAAAATTGACTTACAAGTTTTGACCTAGACAAACTAACGAACTCATTAACATGCAAACATACCAATAGTAGAACCTCGATAAGTCGAAATCCTCTATACCTTGAAACAAATTATCGTCCCCTTCCCCTATAGCCTCAAAGCCTCCATTACTCGAAACATAATCTCTCTATGAGTCGAAGGTAATTCAGTACATTTTTTCCGTCTATAAGTCGAATAAATTTTATTTGACCTCTGTATATCGAAGAAATCCATGTTTCACCAGAAAATCTTTTACCATGGTATAGAAACTGAACCTCTACAAGTCGAACATGTACCTATAATATTTCATAGGTCGAAATCTCTATAGCTCCAATGTTTTTGCGTCTTCCTTGAAGTCCGACTTAACGAGGTTCTACTGTATTTAGCGCTGTACAGATAATATTGTCAACAATATTATCTAAAGTCTAGCAGACCTAACGAATGTCTGCGTAAATAAATTACATTTAAAATAAATCAAAAATTTGATAAGTATAAACGTTTTAAAACAGAAACTATAAGTGGCGGTGACATTTGAAAGTTAATTATTATTAATACCAGATATTATGATTGTATTGGTGTACTAGGTATTATATACAGGTCATGTATCAAGTTTGTGTACATACTTAAAAAAAGTACTTAAAAAAATATTTCAGATGTTATTTGACACACTTATTTAGGGTCGTTCGAAAGAGAAAAAAAATGCAAAGAAGTTCCTGTAAATTAAATATGTTATAAAAAAAGTCTATAAGAATTCATTGGTATGTTTCAAAATGATAGTTCAAATGCATTTTTTCGATATTGAAAATCATAATTTTAACATTGGGTCTTATGGAGAAACTACAAATTTAATCTTTATAAGCGAATAAAACATAGTTTAAAATGCAGAGAAGTTTTTATAAAACTATGCAAATTTTTGTTAAATAAACAAGCATTTTTTTGAGCCAAAGATGAAGGTATGTTCAAATGCATTGTGGAAAGTAATAATGAATTATATAAGAAACTTTATCATTTTAGAGAAGCAAAACACACGAGTTTACTTTTTTATTTAAAATAAAAGAAACATTACGAGTCACGACTCACGAGTATTATTATTTACCCAATAACCATAGAATATTAAAATCTAGTTTCAACGTGTACATTAAATCTGTAACGCTGCGGACATGCGCAGCCGCTTGATACCCCCTTACGTCTTTCTCCGCAAAATGACTCTTTCAAATGTCCTTAAGATAGTTCACTTGTAAACTCATACTCGGTATAAAATGGAATGGACAAAGTCGTTCAATGCGTTCTCCCTCTAGGAAGAGGGGAACGAGGCTAATCTGTATCTTTAAAATCGTAAAAGATAGAGAAAAAGTTGAAGGATTAAAAAGTTTGTATAATATACGTATTCATATTAAATTTAAAGATAGTAGAGAAATCTCGAAATTTTTTAATCAACTCGTAAAAAGACGCTTTTAGGTCGCTTAGGGCTTACGCTGGTTATACATTACTGAAAACTTTAATAATTACGGAAAATTCTTAAGCCTTCGGCTCAACCGAAATGGGAGAATCTGAGGTAAAACAACTAAAGTGGAGCTCTGTTCTGTCATTCGCAAAGAATACGGGTAGGTTCGATAACGAACGTAGGGCCAGAGGAAACAAACAAAGCGTGGTAGAGAATACAGCTTTGGCCTCCTCTCTGCTATTACTACTACTACTACTGCTACTACCTGTATGTTTTGCTAGATCTTTATACTTCAAGGAAGGTTTTAGTGTAACATACTCTAATTTTCTCCAAATGTGATTTTTTTTCCATACATTTACTTTTTTTATACCATCGATTCTCAAAGGGAGCCAGTTTGACAATTTTACATCCGCTATAAAATTTTATTAAGATATTTCAATGTTATAGCAGTTTTGCTTTTTTACGATAGCCACAATCACTTGGCGAACCGATTATATAATTATTTTAAGAGGACGAGAGGAAAGGACGAAACTTTGCCATTCCTTTAAAAATATCTGAAAATTTACAAACTAAAACCATTTTGTTGGAAATTTTAGAAAAAAAAACGTGACTTTTTCTAATACTATGCATCCAGTCCGTGATGTAGATGCATCTATAGATGCAACTCAAAGTAGAAAGTCCATCCATATAAACAGGCGAAACACGTGATCAGAGCACATGTTGCGATATGATTGATTCGTTTGTGATCCATCATTTCGATTGTTTATTTTTAGTTTTTATTGTTATATTTGCTCTTGTTAATTTTTGTTTCTAAGGAAGAAAATTCGCCAAAACAAACAAACTTACCTACATATAGTCATACATATTGAGACACTTTTATAAAACATTTACTTAGTTAGATTAACTCCCAAATATTTTAGTAGTAACTATATGAGCACTGCCCAAGTTGCCGAGCGGTCTTAGTCGTTATGTCTGAGGCGTTATGTCTACTTGGAACTGGGGGGATATGGGTTTGAATCCTGACATCGGAAGTTTGTCAATTATTAAGAAAAAAAGGGGCGGTTAATTGACTAAACTGTCGGCGTATGGACAAGAACGAAGTAACCGGCTATGGTTGTGAAGGTTTTCTGCAGTTTCCTTCACGAACTCCAGATGAATATCGGCATAGTTCTTATCAGAGTCGGCTGCAGCCGCACATCATATCAATTCCTAGTCTACACACAAAAATTTCTTCCACTTCACTCACATTCTCACATCCTTATGCATCACGATGGACCTTATGGTCAAAGTGTAGCCCGTCCAGGGCAGCCGCTACAATCTATCTGGTAACTATGAGCCACAAAAGTAGCGTTTTTTTAAATTTTTTAATTGATTTGTATCTTATTCAATTCGGTTTTAGAGAAAATGTTTCAAATAAAAGTTGTTACTCTATTTATAATGACAAAGTTTTATTCGAACATTTTTTCATAAACCGGATGAATAGAGTATAAATTATTGATAATATATATAATTATTAAAATTATTGAGCATCAAATTTTGAATAATGAGCGCTAACCCATAACTGCAGGTTCTAGAGGTTGTCAGAACACCGAGAAAAAATTTAAGACTTTCATAAAATATTTCTTTAAAATTATTTCCGGATATCTCGGAGTTATACACCCAGTTATTTTTCGTTTTTCTATTACAAATTTCCCGTCCAAATTTTCCTGTATTAGACTGAAAACTAATCTATAACGGAAAACTCTAATAGTGGCAAAATTAAAATTTTATATGGGCCGTAAGCTGGTGTATCCCGTATTGCATCGATTGGACCAAGTGCAATGTGGTTGCATGCACGTATGTTTCACGATATACCCATTAGTATACGCAAAACGTTCATGTAACTTTACAAGTGTTAACTGTCGATTTATATATTTTAATCGCAGCCTGCTTATTAACTGATTCCCCTATATTTGCATTATTACCTAACATCATGCATTTCCGTTCAGGAAGGAAATAGAAAATTAGTTGTATGAATCATGAACGAAACTACATGAAACTACGTCCACATTTTATTTCACAAAAAATTAAAACAACAACTAACTGAGTTAATTGCTTAAATACCCGGTATATACTGAGTTTATGAAAAAATGTTTCAAACAAAAGGTGTTTAAAAAACGAACATTTTTTACCTTAAACATTTTTTCTTTTTCTTTCGGTTTCAAGGATGTATACCCCCCCCCCCCCCCAACGCTGGTAGATGAAGCCCAGTTAGATTTTTCCCAAACACGAACTTCACCGTACTTTTTAGCTTAAGAACACACACACAAAATTTCAGCAGGTAATGTTTTCTTTTTTGATCGTGGTTACGGACAGACGGACATTAGGAAATAAATAAGACTTAAATATAACCAATTAGGTCATAACTAATTTTCGTATATCCGTGCGTCCGTAACACGATATCAGCAAAATTTTTTAGGTGTAAACAAATTTTATAAACGTCTCTATATCAAATATAATATAAAATATTATTGTATGTCCGTTATATTCTTGTAAAAGAGGGAGACCTTGCTGGTTAAGATGGCATGGAGAGACTTTCTACAACGTTGAAATGACTTCATTATTGAAGTTAGTGAACGTATCGTATATATTATAGTAACAACATTTTATTTCTGTGTTTTAAATCATTAAAAATAATAAAATGGCAACTCAACAAATAAAAATACATTTTTGAATGAAACTATTTAAAAAAAATAATTCAATAATATGTGATCTTATATTATTTGGTCTATATAACAGTGTCAGTGTTCTAAATATGTTTTTATAAATAGTAAATACAAAGAAATATGGGTTGCAATTATTGAACTATAATAATAGATAACATAATAATTTTCAAATGGATATTGTTTTTCTAGCAAATTTTGCTGTTTTTTTTTTGTTTGTATATATAACTGTGCTGTGAAAATATAATTATTTATATGCAATGCTGGAATCAGTTAAAAGAATTTTCAATGTGTTGTGTTTTTGTGATTTTTTGTGGATTACAATATTTTTAGGATTACTATTTAATGGTTGTATTGTTAAAGGTAATTATTTTCGAAACATATGTCTGTATAAAATTTCGTATGTACTTATTATCTCTATATATACGTATTTTGCATACATTTAACATTGGAGATTTGAATGAGTGATGGGATGCTTGATATATTTTTACTTTCAAACTATATCATATGAAACGAACATTTACGAAAACTACACGTAATAGTTTAAAGAAATTTTTATAAACTGTTTTTTTTTTATATAAATATATTGTTACTAAACTTTGTACTTTTAATTAACTTAGAAAGGATTTATTATTTGCTTGACAACAATAAGGACATTGTTTGTACATTTCTTAATCTCCAGATGTCTCTGCCTATTATTATTATCCTGTGTACGATGTTAAAAGCCTTAAAGTTAAACAAATTTAAAAAATGAAGGTAATAATTATTCTCTCATACTGGATTTATTTGACATATAATTTGTGTAAAACTTTTTTTCGCAATGAATTTCTTGTTTTTAATAAAAAGGAAGGAACATAGAACAGAAATTATTGTGAGAGGTACTATATGGGCGGAGGCATTATGTCTACTTGAAACTGGGAGGTTATGGGTTCGAATCCCAACTTCGGCAGTTTGTCAATTATAAAGAAGAAAAAAAGGGGGCGGTTAATTGACTAAACTGTCGGCGTATGGACAAAAACGAAGTAACCGACTATACTTGTGAAGGTTTTCTACAGTTTCCTTCATGAACTTCAGATGAATATCGGCAGAGTTTCTATCAGAGTCGGTTGCAGCCGCACATCCTACCAATTCCTAGTCTACACATAAAATTCCTTCCATTCCACTCACATTCTCACACCCTTAGGCATCACAATGGACCTTATTGTCGAAATGTAGCCCGTCTAGGGCAGTCGCTACAATCTATCTATCTTTATATGGGCCACAAAAGTTATGCTTTTTTTCAAAATTTTACAGTAATTGTTAGTATATTTATAATGAACAACTATGATTAGGAACATTTTCCTAAAAGCCGAATGAGTAAGGCTCAAATGACTATACAAATCTGAAAAAACGACACAACTTCTGGGGCCCATAACGTCTATATGCAAAAATTAAAACGAAAATTAATTGATTAATTTCGAATAATTAATTATTCGAAATTTCGAAAACTAAGAAAAGGTGTCTCTAGAGAATTTCTGGATTGCGGTAATGTGGTGAGGGTAAGGGGCGCAAGGATATACATACACTCTATAGCAGTTTTTATTATGGTTTACGTCAAGGATGGCCAACCCGCGGCCCGCCTTTAAAATTTTTTCGGCACGCGAGATTTATCACACTTTTACAAATTATATTTATTTTATAATGGCCAAAGTAGTGAAAAACAATGTATTGAAAAAATACATTACTTGTGCATCCATATATTCAAAAATTTTTTTAATATGCGGCCCGCGGAATTATGATGCATTTCCAAAGTGAAACTGTAGAAAACTGTAGAAAACCTTCACAAACATAGCCGGTTACTTCGTTATTGTCTATACGCCAACAGTTTAGTCAATTAACCGCCATATTAATTTTAACTGACAAACAGTTACCGTTGGGAATCGAATCCGCAACTTTCAAATATCTCCTTCAAGCATTGAAACATTCTTAAATCATTCCTTTGTTTTCGTAAGAGCATTGTTTTGTAAGAGCAAAGTGAAAAGTACTATTCGTGCTAATGAAAATTATTTTTCGCATAATTTCTTTAAAAAAATAAAATAAAAGTAGTAATTTTAGTGAAACGTTAATTTTACAATTTAATAATCGATTTAAAGATTTCGAAAATATAAATGTAATGAGTGATTTTTTAGTGGCCCCTTTTAATAGAAAATTTAAAATTCCCGCTTCAATAGGAATTTTTTCCGGAATCCAATTATTGCGCGTTATTAAACGAAATGATTACCCTTCCAACAAATTATAATTTATTAGGAGCCATGAACACGAGTACAAGTATTTGGGAAATCGTCGCAGAAAACCCACCTTCGTTTGAATATCCGGAATTATTAAAAATAAATAAATAAAAAACTTAGTTGTTATTCCACATATGAAACATATAAAATCAAACAAATTATTGGGCAATAATCGGTAGGACAACCTGTATTGAAACGTCGTTTACCGTTGGGAATCGAATCCGCAACTTTCAAGTTCCAAGCATTAAATCATTCCTTTGTTTTCGTAAGAGCATTGTTTCTGAATGCTGAGTATCGCAAAAATCTCACGTTTCACAAAAACTCGGGGTATTTCGGGAGTCGATTGAAGGAGATATTTGAATAGGTCTAAAAAAGCCTTTAATAAATCGGTATATTCACTGTAAAATCTTTTTCCCGATTTAAAACGATATTTACATCTTTTATACTCGTGACAATATCAGTTTATGATGTCAATACAAGTTTTTCTGTTGAGTACCTACCTGTCATTTTGAATAAATAATTACTATTGTGTTTTAATAATTGCCTGTGGGCTTTTTTTTTTTGAATGGAAAAAACATTTATCATAAGTAACAAAATGTTTTATGCATAAGATTATAATTTAAACAATATCAATAAGTATATTATGATTGTAGATCAGGCCATTAGACCTTGATATACCTACAATTTAGGAAACACAAAAAAAAAGAAAGAAACTAAAGGTATAAAACTTCATGGCTATTTTTATATTGATTAATTTTATCATAACAAATACTTTTATATATTTAGAATTTTATTTCCTTATATAACACTTGTAGCCAAATAATAATTATAGGCGTGTTAATCAAACAATTAAGGAAAACTGCAAAAGCGTTCAATATAATATGTTAGAATTTGAAATAACAAGTGCAAATTTTATCTGAAATTCTCAAATACAATACATTGTATTATTTCGGTAGTGCATTTTATCTTAGGCTTAAGGATACACGAGCATTGAAGCTTCAAAAAGATTAAGGCTTGATTTTTTGTTTACATGTAGTTTTTTTGTTTAAATGCATATAAATCAATTATAAAAGATTCAGGGAGGGTGTGTGGGGTGTGCGGGGGTCTTGAAGTTCGAGTAGTAACGCATTGTTCTTATCGAGAAACCCATATTTTTACACATATTTTGACATATTTTGATAATTTTCACTTGGAATAAAAAAAGAACTACGCCATAGAAAATAGAAATATTAATAAAGAGATTGATCCAATAAAATTTCGGTATGACGGGCCTAAAAAAAAGATATTTAAGAAAACAACTGAGATTTTGGGTAAATTTTATTTCTGTCGGCGGTAGCTTAATTACCCGAAATCTCAGGTTTTTTTCTTAAATACCTTTTTTGTTAGGCCATTTTAATTTTAACTTACGACAAAAAATAATAAACATTATTGTGAACTTTTATGAATGTACTTTATAAGATTTTGAAGAATTTTACTGCATCAGCGCTTGTACATTCCTAAATTTGATTGAAGTCTGTTTATTTGATACGTTAAAAAATTAGAAATTATAGTCTAAAATTGATCTAGCCCAAGACCAATCTAGTGACGGATAACTATTTGAAATATTGTATAAATTACCTTTTTGTACTTGAGAAAAAAGTGCAGTAAATTTTGCTGAAAATAATACAAAAATTCATCATACAAAAGCGTCGGTGGCTTTAAAGTTTCAGAACCCAAAAATGGAACAAAGTATACCTACCTATACCCATTATATATTGTTTCTAAGATGAAATAGTTTTGTAGTTTACTTTTAAAAGTATGAGCTTTGCGCGTAACTGAATGTTGCTGAATTGGAGAAGAAACATCCCTTAATTTCTTTAATAATTTCCCTCCTCGTTTCTCGAATAATTTCCCAAAAAGAGAAATTTTTTGATAACTTTTAGTGAAAAAAGTAGTTTGTTTACATCTTAAATGATAGAAATCCGGAGGATTCTATGTATTTTCCATAGTATTATGACCTTCAAAATTACGGAGAAGGAGAATAATCAAGAACTAATAAGTCTTATCAATATTAACTATGTATTGCATCATTTTAGCAACCATTTAATATTTTTTCAGGCACTTTCTTTTGAAGTACGAGAGAGCAAACTCGCTACTCTGTGATGACGTCATTGCTTAACCTCAGTTCTTGCTCGAGAATTGTGCGGCTATTTTTAGCGAATTTCCTCCAAAGGAATACATTTGCACCTATTGTTTTTGCACCAATGTTGGAATTTCGTAAAAATTTCTTCAAATGTCCATCGATCCTACCTATTAGATGTTAAAAATCACTATCGCTAAAATTTATATATATATATATATATATATATATATATATATATATATATATATATATATATATATATATATATATATATATATATATATATATATATATATATATATAGAGAGAGAGAGAGAGAGTCTGTATATATATAGCTAGAGAGTCCACAGTTTTATTCCGATTGCAATGAAATTGGGTATTTGAGGCGCTTTTGGTATTCTAAAGGTCAAGTTCGTTAATGGGTAAAATCGGACGAGGAGAAAGGGGGTTTAGAGGGAGGGGGAAACTCAAAATTTGACAATCTTCATTAATATTTGAAAAATCGAAAAATTTATCAGGAGTTAAGTTGTAGGTACTAAGTTTTACTGAAATTTTGTTTCTTATCATTTTTCTGTTACACTAATATTTACAGAAATATTTACAATTAAAGATTGAAAGTTAAAATTCTAAATATCTCTGTTCACATTAGTGTTTGAGAAAAATTATCAAGTAATGAATTGTAGCAAACTTGTTTTTCCACAACTTTACTCCTTATACATTTTTCGATTTTTCTAATATTAAGAGATATATTTAATATTTTGTGTTTGTTTGATACGAATACATGAAATATATTTAATTGTAAAAAAATTTGATTATTTTTTCCATAGTAACTATAAACTATAATCGTTATTTTGGCTATTAATAAATTTAATTTTTGCCAAAACTAAAGTCGTATCAGATATTATATTTCATTTTGATCACACTAAAATTATGACCGCTAGAGAGTGATTTATGTATTCTAAGGAAATTCGCTAAGTTGACGCAGTTCCTGCGTAACGAATTTTTTTTCAATCGAACGTGTTTATGATAGTTTATTATTAGGTTGACAAATACTTAACTGCATTTAACTGTTGTTATGGATTACTGATCACACTGTAGTGGTATATCACTGTCAGCACTGTATAATGTACATATAATATATTCTTTGATTTCTAAATATGTCCGTCCGTGTGCGTAAAATCAATATTATTAAGTAAAAATGGAAATAAAATTGAGTCTGATGGCACTGATGACACTTTGTATTCTTATTAATGAAGCAGGTAATAATATACACAGGATACAATTTATAATTGTAATTACAATTACAATTAAAGCGTCTTGATCATCAGAACTTTCTGACTATGATAATAGTTCCAACAATGTCAAAATTCGTGGTTTTTTCGACGCCATATTTCACTACACTATTGCTCTGTCGTTACTAGTCAGAGCAAGACGGAGCGCACTAGGTCTGCTCTCTATCTCTCTCAGTGTGCACGAGGGCAATCAAAAGAAACGGCCACATTATTAGAATAGACCACAAGTGTACAAAGATATAAGCGTTGACTATTCAGGGGAAACAACTACCCTAAAATGGACAAGCATTCTTTATTCTTAGTAGTTCTTTACTTCATTATAATTCGATTATGAAGGGGAAGCACTTAGTAAGATCACGGAAGACTTGGAAAATGCTTCAAAAATCGAGAGCAGAGAGTTTTTATTTGTGATGAACATCGCAGTTTCTAAGCAATCTGGACAATTGGTTAGAAACTTACATTTTCAAAGTCTTTCGTGATCTTACCAAGTGTTTCCTCTTCATAATCCAACGACGTAAATAATGATAAATTATATGTCCTGATTTAAGATATTATAGATATTTTGTTTTGAATTTTTTTTTAAGCCTGGCTACATCCCAATGATTATAAAGTAAAAGAAATCGCGTTTAGTGTTCTCAGCATTAATTAGTTAGCTCAGTTTTTATAAAATGAAGATAACTATACACTTTGTAAATACTAATAATGTAGTGGAAAATAATGTTATTTTTAATTAGGTATTTCTTGCAATTAGCAAAGTGATGAACTGTATTATCGAACCCCGTGGACAATATCGTGCTTTGTCGATCTGTTTATAATTTTTATTCATTATAACTAATTATTATATTAAATTTTTACATAAAAATGTACGTCTTTGAAAATGAAAACTAGCCAATTTGATTATTATTATCATTTAGTTTGGGGACAGCGGGTTTTTAAAGCCATAACGCCACCCAGCACCTTAATTCCAGCCAGACACTGCAATGTGGTAGCACTTAAATTTCGATTTCTGCCCCAATTTTCTAGATCAAAAATTTTTTGTGTTTTATAAATACGTATTTCGACTACAAAGTAGTCATCATCAGTATGAATTAGCTAATTGTAATTATTCTCCGAGGAGATGTTACTTGTTGCTAATTTGGTGACGGTCTGCACTTAACAAGCAATAAAATGCAATACCTAAGACAATATAACGCACTGATAAATCAACCCTACAAATCAGATTGATCAGATTACCTCACTTTACCATAAAGATGCATCATTAGGTTGTTTTCTGATCAATTCCGATTTTTTGAAATTCAGTGATGTTTGATGGCGAAGTCGTGTAATGCAGTCAATGTATTCTTTACCTATGTTTCAAGGTATGTTAAGGACGTTCATTTGCTCCGCTAGAGTCAAATAAGTACTATCTTTAATAATATTTATTTAGGATTTGGAAAAAGTTGTAAAGTATATCAATAATCTTACAACAATTTATAACCTTTTTTTATTTGTCCTAAATATTTTAAAAGTATTTATTGTAAAATATCAGGAAATGTAAATTATAAATTGATTTGACTTGATTTGACAGATTTGACTGTAAACTATGTTGTACATTTGTGTGTATGTGTATATTTTTTTACTGTGCGCTGTCGCCAGTTTTATGGTGGCAAAAACAAACCTGACAAAACAGTTTTAATTTTATTAAATAATTAATTCAAACGTTCGTCAACACCATGTTTTAATGCAAATATATAAACTGCATATTTCAAAGAATATTTATAAACATTATTTATTATGGTGTTTACTTTAATAATATAGTTAATATAAGTTTAAGTACAAAAAAATTATGTTCTCCATAAGACGCTGTGCTAAAAGTTTGATTTTTAATCGATAATTACTCTTCGAAATGATCTTCATCAGTTGTTAAATTTTTGAGGGAGGATAACTACTGAATTGAGCTATTCAATTCACTAAAAAAATGTTTGTATCTACTTTCAAGTCTCATGCATGAACGTCCTTAAATACAAAACCTTTCAACAGTTGATATTTGTTAAAAGTGGAATATTTTGAAAACATAAAATTTCATTAGGATAATGCCTCTAGTCTCTACGTTTTAAACTAGATTATTAGTTGTAGGACTTGAACAAGTAAATGGCGAGGACTTAACTAGAATGTGATAATAACTGTATAAGACATTCCCACACTAACAACATGTTATAATAATACTTATAATAAATCGTGACCATTTTTGTATACCAAATAGTTCAACCCATTCTTTATTGGATTGATGTGGGAGTTTTCAAACTGGTGTAAAATAATTGTGATTTTTTTACAAAAAAATTAAATATCTATTATTTTTATTAATGAATTGATAAAACGATTCTTTATTATTATTGTTATTACAATTATTATTTTTCATTGGTTTCTCTTACGAATATGTTTAACTTTCTAAGTTTTTATCCATTTAATGAAGTATATAATATATTATTGTTTTTAATTAGAAATTATAAACTCTGACTTTCAAATACATTTTTTTATTTATTAAAAAAAAAAAAAACATTGGGAAAGTGCGAGAGTGACTTCTGTGTCTATAGGGTTCTGTATAATAACCAATCAGATGGAAGGAACTGGTTTCCATCGTTCGATATGTAAAACATGAAGCGTATTGAGAGATTTTTGCAATTTTTGTATATTGAAGTGCATAAGGAGGAGCATCTGGGAGAAGCATCAATATAATATATTGAACTAAGCTCACGAAAATTCTATATTCGCAATATTTTCTATAAAGCAAATACTATTTCTTTGATGGAACACCTTAAAAATACTGAAATTCTAATGGAACTTTTTTATTTTGAAGGGACAACAAGTGAAAATAACAACTAACTGAGTTAATTGCTTAAATACCCTGTATATACTGAATTTCGATAAAAAAATTTATAACAAAAGTTGTTTATTTAAAAAAAAAGGCACATTTATTGTCTTTACATATTTGTTTTATCTGTTAAGGTTTCAAAGTTGGCCAGTTTTGCACGATTTGTCCAAACATGGTCCGATTTTTTCCATTCACGAACTTGACTTTATTTTTTAGCTCTAGAACACACATACAAAATTTCAACTCGCTATATATTTCCATTTTTGATTATCGTGTTTACGGATGGACGGACAGACAACTTACGGAAATGACTAATTAGATCATTTTGTGAACACCGATATCAAAATTTTTTTTCTGCGATGAATATTTTCTACCGTTACAAAATCGGGACTAAAGTTAATATACCCTGATATATATTATATACCGGGTATAAAAATAATATTTACTAAAGTATATACACTTATGTGTGATTACACGAATTTGATTAAATTTTAATCAACAACACAACACAGACTAACTTGTGAATTAAGTATTATTCCCGCACACTTGTTTTCTCCATAATAGACGTCCGTATTTAACAGTTAACACGTATTTCAAACAGGGAGGTGATGGAGCTCCGTAACCGTAACCGAAACTATATAGGATATCTGAAATAAAAATCTATCGGAAACCGTAAATCTGATACAAAAAAATGTTTCGAATAATTTCGGATAGTAAAATTTAACTATATTGTGGTTTCTTTGATCTCCCCTAAAATTGAATAACCAAACTAAATAACTAAATTAGAATACTTGCACAATAGGTAAATTTTCTTTAAAAAAAATTCACCTAAAAAAATACTCTAGAACCCATTTTAACCATTCCCCATATTGCGTATAACAGGATAATATAAAATTATTTGACACATTTTGCTTTACAGATTTGAGTCTGGTTTGAACCAAGAAAATAAATATTATACGCCAATTTTAAATTCCTATCGTATTTGACCTATAATCTAAAATATGGACGAAGATACCGTAGCATAATGCTCTATATAATGGCTAATTTATAGCACGCGTGTCCAACTTGGTGCACGGAACAAATTTGCTTGACTCACAGTAGTGAGACTTGACTCAGTAATGATAATAGTGGGTTTTTACTTTTTGTCTATAAAAGAAGCCACCCACATTATTTTTTTAATCACTATTAATTTCTTAAACATACATTAAAGATGCGGGTGTAGGACAAGGATTTGTATGCAACTAAGGAATTAGCAGGTTGTGCGGCTGCAACCGACTTTGGTAGGAACTATACCGATATTCTATAGGATACTAACCGATATTCTTCTTGAGTTCGTGAAGGGAAATTGCAGAAAACCTATACGAGCATAGCCGATTACATCGTTCTTGTCCATACGCCGACAGTTTAGTCAATTAACCGCCCCATTAATTTTAATTGACAAACTGCCACTGTTGGGAAACGAACCAAGTTCCAAGCAAAGCGTGTTAGACCACCGCATGGCCACTTGGACTGATGATTTTATTATTATTGACCATGGTTCTTTTGGTGGCCTTTGACATGCAAAATGTTTTGAAATTCTGAACAACATATTTATTGGCACGCAATTCGGCAAAAGTTCGCCACCCCTGCTCTATATGAACTCTTTGGGTACGGAATCCTAAAAATATGTACAAGGGAATGAGTAATTTTTTCCGTTCATTCAATTGAATTAATTATATATATGTTTTTTAAATTAATTAACACAATAATTATTTTTTTTAGCATTCAAAAAAATTTGAAATAAAATTAGAGTTAATAATTCTCTATTTATATCCAAAAAAAAATGTACGAGTATTTGCCTACAGTTATTAGAATAAAGAGTATTCGTGAGATAATAAAAACATTTTGATTGTTTGTATTATCATAACTTGTTAATGTCGGGAAAGTTTTTGATTTGTTTGGTATAACCTCAAGGTATAAAAGTTATTGGAGCTCAACTAGCATGTCCGCAAATATCATAATATTTTTAATATATGAAGAAAAACTAATAAATTATACACTTCATTAACGATTAGATTACTAATGATGTGGTTTGCGCTTTGTTGTCAATAGGGAATATGCATGAAAATTTTTTTCACTTGAATTGAAGCATGTTTACTTGACAAATATCAAGGTAAAATTACTTTTTAAATAACTTTAAAAATAAGCGAGATATGAATGATTGAAATTCCCGATTAGACAAAGAGGGTGATAGCCCTCTTGATATGTTATGTGACGTCATATTACACTTTCACCATTTAAAATACACGTAAAACTCCGTTTTTAGTATTTTTGAAAGAAAGAGACAGATAATAATCTTTAAAAGCTTATAGCTTCCTTGATATTTGTCGGATTTTAATTTCGTTTTTAAATATTATTACAGTATTAACAGTATTTTCATATTCTGAAAATAAATTTGAAAAAAAATTTTCATGCATATTCCCTATTATAGTATTCCGGCCAAATAATAGTTTACGGAAAAATGAACTAAGATTTTATGGCAATCAAGAATTAGGTAGAATATTTTTATTGACAATAGGTGGAAAAAAAATGCTTGACTTACGGAGATAAAATTTAAATAATGTTTTTAAACTTAACATTTAATTATGGATGTCACGAGATAAGACGAGACGACAATAGCATGTCTCTTGTATTGTATTGACTTGGAAAAGATTTTTATCGTCTCGTTTCGTTTTTACAGTTAAAGATTTTCTCGAAAAAATACAATTAAAAAAATCGTTAATTGGATTTAGGAACACAGTCACTAGGTTCAGCGGCAGCCTCGACTACGGTCGGGAAACGCGGCAATTTTGAATTATTTCATTGTATAAAATATGGAAATATAAAATTGTTCACATGGAAACGTAAAATGCTCAACAACTCTCACTGATCAAATCGAAATATATATTACTATCAAAGTTTCAATTTATGACTTTTAAAATAAAATTAATAAATTTCGATTTTTGCCCCAATTTCCTACATCAACATTTTTTTTTTGTATTTTATAAATACGTATTTCGACTACAAAGTAGTCATCATCAGTATGAATTAGCTAATTGTAATTATTCTCCGAGGAGATATTACTTGTTGCTAATTTGGTAACACCGGTTTGCAATGGTCTGCACACCGTTTTGATCTAGGAAAAATCGAAATAATGGGGAAACATTTTCACCAATAATTAAACATAGAAGCAAGTTTTTATGTGATTGATTCTTATTAATTGATTATATTAAGCATTACCTACAATCATTTTTGTTAGATATCTTGAAAAACTTTGGGTATTAAGTATTTGCCTTGACCTTTATTTTTATGGAATTGTTAAATACAATTATATTCTTCAATAACCTCTTCAATGACACTCTAAGGTTATGCGTATATCTTTTATTTAATATCACACCAAATGTGCTGCATTTTTAACGAATATGAATCAAAATTTTGTATAACATTTTAATCACATTTAATAAAAAAACAATAAATTACATGGTTCTGCTAATGTGTGATATGAATACCAAATATGGTTAATTTAAATAAACTGAAGGTATAGCAAGACATATTTACCCTTTTTATAAGGGTCAAATGATACTAGCTGATCCACATAAAACGTTACTCTTTTTTTAAGGACGTTTCCAGCACTGTGTTATAATCAGGAGAAAAAACCGGTTTGAATTTATTATAGCACAAATACATAAACACACATATAAAACACATAGACAAATACACTGTTCACATATACAAAATAATGTTATTTTGAAGAAAACTGATAATTTTAAACTTTTATATTTCGAAAACAAAAAATTTATATAATAAATATTTAGCTTTACTCTCCTAGTTTTTTTTAAATTATGTCGAGTATTTTTTCTAATACAGCATATAGTTGGGCGGGCTTGAAGTTTTACATGCTTCTAATGAGAGAAAAAAAATTAGTCAAATCTGTCGAAAAGTGGTAGTATGTTGGAACATCCTTGAGAAGAACTGATAATTCTACAAAACAACTCCAACCTACGAGTCAGATGCATAACTTTGAAGGGGGTCTCTAACCTTTACTCGTCATTGTAACCGCTTTAAACGTTTTTCTAACCGGTATATGTATAATAAATACAAAGTAAAATAGTTTAGTCCTGACCATGTATTAGTTTAAAATGTTAATCACAGAAAAAAAATAGGCGTTTATAGTATACGTGTTTACAAAATGACTAAATTAGTCCATATTCGTATGTCCGAGTGTCTACCGGCCTACACAATAATGAAAAACGAAGAGAAAAAAAAAACTTTTGGTTTTTAAATTTTTTTTCCATCTTACGGTTTCAAAGATGGATATTTTCTGTCATGTCGTGAGAAAAGCACAGCCGATTTGGTCCATTCATGAACTTGATCTTACGCATTACCTCTAGAACACACCTCTGCTTGTTCTTGAGTTATCAAGGCTACGGACAGGTGGAATTGAATTAAATAGACCATTTTATGAACACCTATACCAAAAATTAATTTCTGCGATTAAAATTTTCAACCGTTACAATGTCGGAACTAAACTTAATATATACTATACATACCGGGTATAAAAAATAGAATTCAAGTGTAGAGTCCTACGCAGTAAGTCTATCTACACTACTGGGTCCACCAAATCTCTAGTCATGTATTTGATTGTAATTTTTATAGACCCCTTTTTTAAGAACTGAAAGATTCTCTGATAAAAGTATATAATGCTTTATAAGTATGGATCATTCTGTAGAATATAATTATATTTATATAAACATTAAAAGTTGAATTAAATTCATTAAAACATTAAAAATTACCTGGAATAATTACAATTTACAAATTGTAAATGTTTTACCTCGGTTTTTGACACTAACATTTTATATACTTCAATGAATTTATAATTTTTGAAAAATTATTGTACTGGTGTATTTAGAAGTATACTTACGGTCAGTTAGGGGCTAGTTTAGTTGCCACCCTAAGCCCATTTTGATATGTCGCCCCTAGTCCCCGATTTTTTATAATGATAGATAAATAGATAGATTTGTGTACATAAAAGTATTTTACGTCGACCCTATGTCCCATTGTACTCCCCATTCTTCTTCAGAGATTCGTTTCTCCCAAATCTTAGCAATAGCCAGGAGCCTGCTTATCAGGTTTTTCTGATGGTTCGTATATTCGGGGTAAGATACACCGAATATCTTATGTCTGCTGATATGTATATAACTATATAATGATAACTAATATATTAGCCCGTTTTTACACATGAAAGTTTTGATTAAAGTTTTCAATCGCAATAAAAGTAGTTGATATAACTGAAGTTACTTTTGCTATGCACACGCAGAAATTCACTTAAAATATATCAATCGCATGTTTTGTTAGCAGCTATAACTCTCGTCTTGTTTAATATTTCTTTCTTTGTCATTCGCATCAGTCACATGATCAGAGTATACCAATCACAAGGAGCTAGACTATCAACACATCGTATACACTACTATTACATATTAAGTTACACATAGGGTGCCTTTTTCCAATTACAGCACTAAAGCGCATTATGCGGCATAATGCTCAACGTTGAATGTTTCAACTACAGCAACGCTTCGCACAATCAAGCACTTTGAAAAGTACTGTTTTCGCGTGATGCGCGCAATGGATACCAACTCAGTAGCAGAAAATATTTAATATTTTCAATAAATATATCACTTGATGATGAACTAATTGATTGATTTAAACTTGGAGTAGTCGATAAATCTTCATCATCACTATCATCTGGATAAGATGATTCAATTAAAAAGTATATAATTTTTTTAGAACTCATCTAAAAAAATTATTATCAGTCAACACAAAAAAATGGTACTGAAATAATAAAAATCGAAATTACTTAAAATAACCGTAAAAAGTTTTCGACCAATTGTTATTGTACACCACTTTGTTTATACATTAATGAGGTTAAGTTCATGAATGTTTTTTTTCTTTCAACTCTGAACCTAGTGCACTCTGCTGGTGTGACTTGAAAACTAATGCACGTTCCAATTAAACATTAGCACACTTCGGCATTGTGCGCCACTGAGTCGCATTATGCTCGGTAGTTGGCAAACTACCAGGATACCATCAAAATAGAACTCTTCTCTATTTCATCAAACTGAAAACATGCATCAAAAAGTACTACTGCGCCTGCTCACCAAATCAATCGCATGAATTCATGAAACATGTGAAGTTATATGTGTAAAAACGGGCTTAGAATTTAAAATAATTTTATATTTTCATAGATTTTATTTTAAAATTAGACCCGTCTGTATTTGAAGGATTTGAAATGACAAAATTAGATATTTTCGGATATTTCTTTAATAAAGTATCCATTTTTGCTGATTATTTTGCTTTTTTTACGAAACTCAGCACACCAAAGCTAATAATTAGCCTAAATCTTGATGTTATTTATGGACTTTTTGGAGCTGAATCAAAGTTTTCTATATGAAATAAACATATTAATTTTTTCAATTGTACAATTGGCCAAAAAAGTAGATGTCATTTTTTTAAATTTTATAGTTGATTTGTGCAGTTTTTATTTTTAAAATTTTAAAATTATTTTTTAACTTCAATAATTTTCTAAGTGCTAGGGACCCAATTGCGGTAACCCTCTTATTATTATTTTTAACTCCAATAACTATTGAAAACAATTTTTCAGTAAAAACAACTCAATAAAAATTAAATAATTTGGCTGACTAAGTTTCTGTGTAAACCAAAAATTGATAAACATCTATTTAATGAAATTTCATCGTAAGAAATCTAATAAAAATTAAATCATTCAGTTAATTAGATTTTTTGGAAAAAAAAAGCTAAATTTGTTTTCCAAAATTTATCAAAACTCTACTATAAAAACTGTACCGGATTTTAAACGCATAAGATTGACTCGCTATACGTTAATGGTGGGGAGAGCTCGCTCCCCTCACGTATCTCTGTTTCCGCTGCGTTCATTCCCCATCATTTCTTATTCCGTTAACGCGCTTCTCTAATTGGTTACTTTATTTAATTAATATCTAATTAACGGTGGGTCAGGTGCAAAAATTTCCAAGAACTTTTCATCTTAGAATTTCATCCCCTATCCACCCTTTCAATAAACTCCATGACTTTTGACTCACCTGTATATATATATATATTTTAAAACTATTTTTCGTACATCCCATATTACAGGTGAAAACCTCGCATTCGTAAAATAGATTTTTTGCATATTTACATTTGGGCGATGCTCCTAAATACGAATTAAGATTTTGTCATACAAAAATCTGGTCCCTATTTTTTAAAATTATTTTTTGTTTGCCGACCTGAATGATCACATATTTTCCAGCTGAAGTTTATTTAGATAGATTCGTTATATAAAAAAATATAATAATTAACTATTTCTTTTGAAAATCTAATGGATTGAGGCATTGAGCACAAATTTAGGTCGAACATAAATTATATAAAACCTATTTTGACAAAATAAACAAAAGATGCATTAAAAAGTAAAAAATAATTGCATATTCTTGTGCCAATTTTAGTTCACCTAAGCAAAAATTAATAAATATATATGTACAATTATTGTTATTTTTGGAGGCGGTGTCAGCATAGAGAAATTCACATAACTTTTGGACACCGCCTCCAAAAATAACAATAATTGTACATATATATTTAAAAATTTTTGCTTAGGTGAACTAAAATTGGTACAAGAATATGCAATTATTTTTTACTTTTTAGTGCATCTTTTGTTTATTTAATTTTAGAAGTCGGGTTTCCATTTTGTCAAAATAGGTTTTATTTCTCGCTTTTTAGTGACTTTGAAGTTCTATAACTGATTTTATTTGTCTAAATATGGGTTATTTGTCTAAATATTCTTTTTATAACACTTTTTTTTTATCCGTTTTTTTTTTTTTTTAATTTTTAGTGAATCATCCTCCTTTTTTGAAGTCGGGTTAAAAACTACATAGGTTTTATCAAATAATTGGTAAAAACTTAATTGCTAGCCTCACTTTGTTTGGATGTTCTTACTTATATGAAACATATTATTAAAATTTACTTAAAAAATATATGTTTATTTAAAAAATAAATTTGTTTTCAAATTTAATTTAAAATTAATAATTATTTGACCTTTAAATAACCTTTTTTCATTTCAATTTTTTACAAGATTTTCTTAATTCTCTTAAAATTCGAAAAAATTTTTATATGCAATTAATTTTATTCCGAAGGAACATTGCACATAATTAACTTTAACCTGTTTTTATGAAAAATATTTTGATTGATTACGTAAGGGACTATTCTTACATCAGAAATTAAAAAAAGAAAAAAACATTTTATAAATTTATTTTTAAAGGTCACAATGACAGGCTGACAGCTAATATGTTTATAATTATGCACTCATTTATAGTCATTTAATGTCACTGAATTAAAATTCAATAAAAATAATTACAAATAATAATTAAAATTAAATTAAAATAATTAAAATAATAATTAATAACAAAAGAAATTCAATTTTATTATTAGGTATTTATTATTATAATGGCTCCTGCTTTTTATACCCGGTATATTATAATATATACAAGGATATATTAAGTTAAGTCCCGACTTTGTCGATATTCACTAAATGACCTGATGACTGAAAAACGAAAAAAGTCGGCAAGCTGAATAGCTAAGCTTCTTGAGCTAAAATGTTAGGTCAAGTTCGTGGATGAGCAAAATCGGATCGAGGTCGAACCGAGGAAAAACCGTGATCGTCATTATAGTGTGGATCTACCCTTAATCTTAATAGGTAGTAAATTGAATTGAATGTTAAATTGATCTGGGTGCCGAGTCACAGTGGTTTCGAAGGAAATGAAAAAGCAGAAACCTTAGCAAAGAAGGGAGTCGGAACACCCTTCATTGGCTCAGAGTCTATTTTAGGAATTCCAAGGACTACATGTAAACAGATGATCAACGAGTGGTCAAATACCGCTTCAGAGTGCAACCAAGAGGCTATATTTCAATGCACTGAGGTTGAACAGGATGCAACTGCGGAGAGTTACCGGGCATTATCCTCTGCGGAAGCATCTACACACAATGGGACTCCATAACGGCTCCATTATTTGCAGATTGTGTGGCAAGGAGGAAGAAACATCCAGCCACATTATCTTTGACTGCGAACCTCTAGGTTACAGCAGATAAATGAGAAGAAAATACAGAAAGTGTGCTATCTTTGAGGAAATGCTACCAAAATTTCTTACCTTCTGTCCCTATATTCCTATGTCTATAAGGTAGAGGGATTAATTAAAGAGTAAACGCTACGTAATACTATAGATAACAAGAAAACATTTATTTTTACGATGAGAACTAGCGTTTTAATTAAACATAACGAATTCGCACGATGTTTCAACTTGATTTGTTGCCCAAATAAAAATTTTAATTTTTTTCGAAGAAGGCATGTTGGAAAAATCATGACGTACTTGTAGCTAGAAGGTTTACAAACATGTAACAAACCATGGCAAGAAGGAGTGACGGATATATGAAATTACTCTTATATTGTTGCAGGATATGTTACTTGTTACTAACTGTCACCAAATTAGTAACAAGTAACATATCCTGCGACAATATAAGAGTAATTTTAATAAGAGTAAAATTAACAGGAACAAATGTGAATGAAGGAAATTTTAACAAGAGCAATTTCAATATAATTTAAAATTTATTATATTTTAAATCTAGTATATTTTAATCTAGTTAATTTTCTATTTATTTTTATTTTTGTCTGTTGATCTCGACTTTCTATCTATTTCTAATTGTCAAAGAGTAAATTACGACTAGCTAATTTATACTGATGATGACTACATTGTAGTCGAAATACGTATTTATAATACAAAAAACTGATCTAGGTAAAGGGGACGAATTTGAAATTTTATAGATTATAATAAATATAGCCTATTTTTGAACTTTGACCCTTGATTTGTGATCGAAAAACGAGTTTCCGGGATTGGTGCCTATTGGGACATTTGATCACCAGGTTAAAGACTATCGATTTACCAGGGTTTACTTTGAATCCACCAAAAGAGTTTTTCAGTTGATAAGATAAAAAAATTGAAGTGGACCGTGCGCCGCCATGGTGCTTTTCACATTGTCCAGGCCTAATACAATGCCTATAGTACATACGAATACTTGTTGAAAAAAACCATTAGTATACCCAAAACATTAATGTGATTTTTCACGTGTCAGTTATCAGTCTAATAAACAATTAAAAATTTGAACAAAAAAATTTGAACTATTAACCTCTTAGGCCAAATAAATATCATTATTCAATGAATAATAGCTATTTACAAGAATAATAAATTTATGTGTTAACGCATGTTGTGACAACTTCGTGATATGTATTATTAATATATATAAATATATATATATATATATATATATATATATATATATATATATATATATATATATATATATATATATATATATATGTATATATATATATATGTATATATATATATATGTATATATAGTCTAGTATGAGACGGGACATATATATAGAAAACTATTTGGATAAAATGTATTTTACGATCAGTGCCGGATTAACACCTTGGGGGGCCGTAGGCATATTTTTTGTGGGGGCCTCTTTAATAGCACGAAAAATTCAAGAAAAATGATTAATCAGCAAAGAGTCTAGGTAACCAAATCGACCCAGCTCGGGCAATTGATTTTATCTTTGGATATGCAATCCTAAGTACTTGATGTCGGTAAAGAAAGTTTCTTTATTAGCTGTTACATTTGCTAATATAGCTATATAGTATTATACCATTTTAATCTAGCTGACATGATTTCGTATTATTTCTCGAAAAAATTTTTTTATGAAAAGATTTTTGTATTATTTTTTGAGAATATTTTTGAGAATAACATTATTTAAGTAAAATCGTTAATTTAAAAAAATATGTTCTTAAATAAGTCAAATGTTCTATAGCTGTATTAAAAAATTTGTTTTGCCAACAACTACATTTTTTTTATCTTGTGGGGGCCGTTCTTTTGTGGGGGCCTATAGGCTCAGTCTACTCAGCCTATGCTATAATCCGGCACTGTTTACGATCATTATTAATATAATAAATATAATAAAACTAGTCAGCGTCGGACCAGCCCTATAGTCGAGGTGGCGTTTGGCAGCCGGGCCCTAGCTTGTGCGGGCCCCCCACGGGCCTGACTTGCGGGGTTTGCCACAAGCCAAGCGGTAGGTACGTAAGGGGGCCCGCGCAGCCTAGCACGGCTCTTGTGACTTACATGTAAAGTAGATAGTTCATACATACTTAGAAATAAAACAGAAGAATTAAAACTTGTCTTGGAAATTTCTGAACGGCGATAACTTTTGAACGAATCAACCGATTTTGACGTGTATCATAATACACGACATTTGACATTGTTTACGAGATGCATTATATCGTAATCGAATCTAATATAATATGCATCTAATCTATTCATAAAATTATTTATGTTTTGAACTGTCTAAAAATTTTTGGGCTGAGCACGTTCCATCTTGGTAGACACGAATGATTCTCAGAGTAGGAAAAAGATGACGAAGATGTCTTAGACCAAACTGCAAAGGACGCCATGTGTTTTTCCCGAAGCGGTTCGGACGTCTACCAAAGTTGCATACCATGTACATATAATTTATCACAATATAACATGCACAACAGCACGTACACCACCTTATATGTTGCATATTGTGTAATTATCACAATTTCGTTCATGCAAGTGACTTGTGAGAGACGATTTTCAGCGCTGAAGCGCATTAAAACGAGACTTCGCTCTCTATTGGGGCAAGAACTGCTGGATTCGTTGATTATATTAGAATCGGATCTTATCAAGAATGATGAGAATAGCAGCTTTTACTATCGAGTTATTGATAGCTTAGCTGAAACTTAAACTACTCCTCTTTTTAAAAAAAAAGTTGATTGGCTATATTATAAGTAATTAGAACTATATTTACCTAATAATATATATAGTTGATAATTAATAATTTGTTTATTTCATTATTTTTTGATAGTATCCCATCTACCATAATCCCGATCCAGGCCCCGGGATTTGGGTAGACATCCGGGCCCTTTCGGCCCAGTCCAACCCTGAAAGTAAGGTGAAATTATTGAAAATTTAAGAATACCCCCGACTCGTGTTAATATGAACCATTTCACGCATTAGTAATGCAACATTAATTAACCCAATCAAATAATAATGTATGCGCGGAATCAATCTAATAATAATGCAATCAAATAATAAAGTAACCTCGGAATGAAAGATATTAAGATGTTAAAAGTCTCATATACTCACGTGTTCACATCTTAACATGAGGAAAGGTCGTGAAAATCTGCGTCAAATAATGTTTAAAGTTATTATGAAACTTTTAAAGCGTAAAATTTTCCACAATTTATATCCTACATTTATATTCTACAATTTATGTCTTTTTTTTTAATCACAAACCGTTTTAAGATATCATGCAGATAATGAGATTTTATTGAAATGCAATTTATGGAGATCACGCCATCAATGAATGTAACACAACATGTGCGCTGTTTAAGAAAAGGTAAACAACAAAATATAGAAATGCTAGAAAAACATCCTGACCAGTACAATGGACAGAAGCACAATGGACTAGTACAAAGATGGCGTTCTATTTTTCAAAATTTTACAGCTGATTTGTACCGAATCTATTTGGTTTTCGAAAAATTGTTTAGAATAAAAGTTGTTAATATTTTTATAATGAACAACTTTTATTCTAAGCCATTTTTTCGATCAGTATAATTAATTTCGATCAGCATAAATTGCGGCCCCCAGCGGTCATATATCTATAGTACGGTAGTGCGACAGGACGAGTTTAAGGGGTTTTTGACCTTCGCATTTACAGTACTATTACTACACGTTATATAAGACTCGATTTGACCCCGAAATAACTTTTGAATGAACAAAAAGAGCCACAGTGCTGATTTTTGGACTATATCCTATTTAGGGAATTATAAGAGACTGTTTTTTCAATCACTGTTAAAGAATAACCACTTAAAAAGTTATTTGCATTCAAAAAGCGTTAAATAGCGGGAACGCCCATAATTTTTGGGAACATAATTCCAGGGCCTAGACCATAAGTCCTTAAAATTTGATATTTGACATATAGTTAGATATAGTACCCAAACCGAAAGGAAAATTATCAAACCACGAAATTTATATCGAGAAATCGAAAATTTTGCATTTTTGTTTCGATAAAATTAACATAATAAATGTATAAAAGATATTGCTGCTCTATGATTGGTTCATATTTTTATGTATATACTTAATATTTAGCAACACATCACTGTTGATAGTTGTGAACGGTTTTTGAAAACCAAAAATTACATTTAAGTGTTTAATTTTAACACATTTCCAGACATTTTAAAAAGATGCGTTTTTTTGCATTTGACGATGATATAAATTAGCATATTTATATTTCACAGAATGCCTTCGACGGAGAATAATTTTCAAATTTACGACGAATATCGGAAATGTTTTATTTTTTCCAACGCAACAATCCCGAAATTTGGAAAAACTACCAAAAATTTTAAGAAACATACTAAGGGAAAACATGCTAAATAAATTTCTTCTTACATTTAACCAATTTAACCCTCATTAATTTTCTTGGTAAATAGTTTACCGAGCTATTTACTTTGTAAATGGCTCTTTAATGGGATATCATAACTTTATAAGGAGCAACTATTATATGAAGTATCTCCCCGAAAACTGGGTCCTTTTTTATATTTATGTTTTTGATCGGATATATACCTATATATAAATTTTAGAGATAGTTTTTTTATTTTTTTCGACATCTACATCTACTTCTGTCATCGGTACAAAACCAAATTCGCTAAAAGGTTTGTTACAAATGTGTGTTTAGAAAAGTAGGTTATTATTCCACTCTTCTCTTGAGTTAAAAATAATTCAATCCAAATAGGTTTCGATTCTCATGTGTCATCTCATACTGTACTATACAAGGAGGTAGACTTTGAATACCTTTAATAATATCATGACACATTTTTTTTCGCTGAATCTTGTTGCAGTGTAGTATTTATACAGTATACACGTATTATATCACAACCACCGTATACATTTATAAAAATAACGGAATTCAAGTAGCTGTATATCTTTAATAATTATTATTATTGGTTGACTGAGACTGTTTGATGTATATTGTATTGTACGCAGATTTTACGTTAAACAAACAACAAAACAAATATATATTGTTTATAGATAGACTGACTGTTATAAATTGTTCCGTTCATAAGAATACCTAACTAAAACTTTATACAGATGTACATAAAGTTTAGAAAAAGTCTACTATCTCAAGAAATACACGTCAAATCAAAAAATCTGTCAAGGGCAGTCTATAAGGGCATACATAAAGTTTAGAAAAAGTCTAATATCTCAAAAAATACACCTCAAATCAAAAAATCGGTCAAGGGCAGGCTATACTTACACACATAAATTTTAGAAAAAGTCTAATATCTTAAAAAACACACGTCAAATCAAAAAATCGGTCAAGGGTAGGCTATATTTGCACACATAAATTAAATTTTAGAAAAAGTCTAATATCTTAAAAAATACACATCAGATCAAAAAATCGGTACGGGCAAGCTATACTTGCACACATAAATTTTAGAAAAAGTCTAATATCTTAAAAAATACACGTCAGATAAAAAAATCTATCAAGGGCAGGCTATACTTATACACATAAATTTTAGAAAAAGTCTAATATCTTAAAAAATACACATCAGATCAAAAAATCGGTAACGGGCAGGCTATACTTGCACACATAAATTTTAGAAAAAGTCTAATATCTTAAAAAATACACGTCAGATAAAAAAATCTATCAAGGGCAGGCTATACTTATGCACATAAATTTTAGAAAAAGTCTAATATCTTAAAAAATACACATCAGATCAAAAAATCGGTCACGGGCAGGCTATACTTGCACACATAAATTTTAGAAAAAGTCTAATATCTCAAGAAATACACGTCAAATCAAAAAATCAGTCACGGGCAGGCTATACTTGCACACATAAATTTTAGAAAAAGTCTAATATCTTAAAAAATACACATCAGATCAAAAAATCGGTCACGGGCAGGCTATACTTGCACACATAAATTTTAGAAAAAGTCTAATATCTTAAAAAATACACATCAGATCAAAAAATCGGTCACGGGCAGGCTATACTTGCACACATAAATTTTAGAAAAAGTCTAATATCTTAAAAAATACACGTCAGATAAAAAAATCTATCAAGGGCAGGCTATACTTACACACATAAATTTTAGAAAAAGTCTAATATCTCAAGAAATACACCTCAAATCAAAAAATCGGTCAAGGGCAGGCTATACTTGCACACATAAATTTTAGAAAAAGTCTTATATCTCAAGAAATACACGTCAAATCAAAAAATCAGTCACGGGCAGGCTATACTTGCACACATAAATTTTAGAAAAAGTCTAATATCTTAAAAAATACACCTCAAATCAAAAAATCGGTCAAGGGCAGGCTATACTTGCACACATAAATTTTAGAAAAAGTCTAATATCTTAAAAAATACACGTCAGATAAAAAAATCTATCAAGGGCAGGCTATATTTACACACATAAATTTTAGAAAAAGTCTAATATCTCAAGAACTACACCTTAAATCAAAAAATCGGTCAAGGGCAGGCTATACTTGCACACATAATTCAGAAAAAGTCTAATATCTCAAGAAATACACGTCAAATCAAAAAATCAGTCACGGGCAGGCTATACTTGCACACATAAATTTTAGAAAAAGTCTAATATCTTAAAAAATACACATCAGATCAAAAAATCGGTCACGGGCAAGCTATACTTGCACACATAAATTTTAGAAAAAGTCTAATATCTTAAAAAATACACATCAGATCAAAAAATCGGTAACGGGCAGGCTATACTTGCACACATAAATTTTAGAAAAAGTCTAATATCTTAAAAAATACACGTCAGATAAAAAAATCTATCAAGGGCAGGCTATACTTATGCACATAAATTTTAGAAAAAGTCTAATATCTTAAAAAATACACATCAGATAAAAAAATCGGTCACGGGCAGGCTATACTTGCACACATAAATTTTAGAAAAAGTCTAATATCTCAAGAAATACACGTCAAATCAAAAAATCAGTCACGGGCAGGCTATACTTGCACACATAAATTTTAGAAAAAGTCTAATATCTTAAAAAATACACATCAGATCAAAAAATCGGTCACGGGCAGGCTATACTTGCACACATAAATTTTAGAAAAAGTCTAATATCTTAAAAAATACACATCAGATCAAAAAATCGGTCACGGGCAGGCTATACTTGCACACATAAATTTTAGAAAAAGTCTAATATCTTAAAAAATACACGTCAGATAAAAAAATCTATCAAGGGCAGGCTATACTTACACACATAAATTTTAGAAAAAGTCTAATATCTCAAGAAATACACCTCAAATCAAAAAATCGGTCAAGGGCAGGCTATACTTGCACACATAAATTTTAGAAAAAGTCTTATATCTCAAGAAATACACGTCAAATCAAAAAATCAGTCACGGGCAGGCTATACTTGCACACATAAATTTTAGAAAAAGTCTAATATCTTAAAAAATACACCTCAAATCAAAAAATCGGTCAAGGGCAGGCTATACTTGCACACATAAATTTTAGAAAAAGTCTAATATCTTAAAAAATACACGTCAGATAAAAAAATCTATCAAGGGCAGGCTATATTTACACACATAAATTTTAGAAAAAGTCTAATATCTCAAGAAATACACCTTAAATCAAAAAATCGGTCAAGGGCAGGCTATACTTGCACACATAATTCAGAAAAAGTCTAATATCTCAAGAAATACACGTCAAATCAAAAAATCAGTCACGGGCAGGCTATACTTGCACACATAAATTTTAGAAAAAGTCTAATATCTTAAAAAATACACATCAGATCAAAAAATCGGTCACGGGCAAGCTATACTTGCACACATAAATTTTAGAAAAAGTCTAATATCTTAAAAAATACACATCAGATCAAAAAATCGGTCACGGGCAGGCTATACTTGCACACATAAATTTTAGAAAAAGTCTAATATCTTAAAAAATACACGTCAGATAAAAAAATCTATCAAGGGCAGGCTATATTTACACACATAAATTTTAGAAAAAGTCTAATATCTCAAGAAATACACCTCAAATCAAAAAATCGGTCAAGGGCAGGCTATACTTGCACACATAAATTTTAGAAAAAGTCGAATATCTCAAGAAATACACGTCAAATCAAAAAATCAGTCACGGGCAGGCTATACTTGGACACATAAATTTTATAAAAAATCTAATATTCCAAGAAATAGACATGAGATAAAAAAATCGGTCAAGAGCACGCTATACTCGTGTTCCATGTAAAAAAGATATGCAAAAATTATTAAAAAACATGATTTTTGAAACTATTATTCATAAATATAAACCCACTATACAGAAAATCCTCCGCTAGAAAGGGAGTGAAGGATGCGGGGGTTAATTTTAGCTCCATTAGGCAGCTTTTAAAGAAATAGTTTGCATGCTTTTGTGTTTTGGTGTTCCATGCCAAAATTGGCAAAAAGAAATATTTACGGATTCACCTCGGTGTCAGTTTGTTTGTCACAGACGTTTGTCTCATAGACGTTTGTTTATCACATAATTGATTAAAATATGGCATAGTTGTAATATACAGTTACCCAAATACGGACATGAGTTTTAAAACTTCAATTTTTTAGTTTAGGGTTTTTTTTTTCAAGATTATTGTGTGTAAACAATCTTTTATTTATTTATCTTTTCAATCGCCAAAACTAACGCCTTAACTAAAACCTTAACTAAAACCTCATGTTCGTATTTGGGTCACTGTATATTACTATTATACCAAATTTTAATCATTTACGTGATATAGTCTCTGAGACAAACGTCTGTGACAAACAAACTGACACCGATGTGTTTCCATGAGTATTTCATTCTACCAATTTTGACATGGTAACACCAAAAACGAAAACGTATGTTCACTAATTCTTTAAAAGCTTATTAATAGTGCAAAAATTAACATCCACACTCTTTAATTCATCTTAGCGGAGTTGGATTATCTTCGAAAAATTAAATAGAGATTCACATTGTGTATTACAGATTTGAATTTTTAGGATAAAAATATGGGTTTTTTGCGATGTCAAAACTTTTCCAATACCTTAAAAAAAAAAAGAATATGAATAAAAAATTTGAAATAGGTAACTATCAAATTAAGTTGACCATCCTGGTATTTTTTTCAAATCATTTAAACCGTGGCGAGGATTAGCGCAACGGACCAAAAATATTGAACGCATGTGTATTTCTCGCGATATTTAATCGTATTCAGAATTGTTGGATATCCATATCCAATATTTACGGCAGGATATACAGCGTGGAAATGGCTATATGGCTATATGAAAATTCAAGAACCTGAATTCTGAGTCCATTACCAAAACACAACTATTAGGTACTACAAAACAAGCAAACTATATTTGTGCACAAACTTCAAACGCCATATTTTCAAAAATTAAAATTTATTGGCTCATTTAAAATCTATGTCCATGGGAACATGTGCGTCATTAACTCCGCCATATTATTATGACTGTAAGACTTTGGGATTGGCATGTTAATGAAAAATGGTATAAGCATTTTACTGCAAACTTGGCGGGCTGCAAGAAACATGTTCGTGTATGACTATTGTCCATTGCCCATTCACGAATCCAGAATTACTTTTTAATTCTATAATACGTTATCGAAATAACGAATAGACAGGCAGATATGGATATTCGCAAAAGCAGTGTTCAGAACTTTCTTCTTATACATATGTCGCAGATTGTGTCACTGGATTGTCTTTTTAATTCTATAATACGTTATCAAAATAACGAATAGACAGGCAGATATGGATATTCGCAAAAGCAGTGTTCAGAACTTTCTTCTTATACATATGTCGCAGATTATGTCACTGGATTGTCTTTTTAATTCTATAATACGTTATCGAAATAACGAATAGACAGGCAGATATGGATATTCGCAAAAGCAATGTTCAGAACTTTCTTCTTATACATATGTCGTAGATTATGTCACTGGATTGTCTTTTTAATTCTATAATACGTTATCGAAATAACGAATAGACAGGTAGATATGGATATTCGCAAAAGCAGTGTTCAGAACTTTCTTCTTATACATATGTCGTAGATATTATGTCACTGGATTGTCATTGCGACACGTTTTACAAAACTGCTACCCACGTTTAGACGTAATGCAGAATAGCTTATCTGTAGTCACAAAGAGCGTTTTGATATAGGGAAATATATAAAACGCCTTTTAGTGCGGGGCCCAAAAACACGCAAAACCCGACCAACTCGGGGTATGACCGATGAAGTGAAAGATTGTAGTACTCGGTTGTAATAGTTACCTTATTTAATTTCAATCAATTTTGACACTATATCTAAAATATATAGGACTTGTTAGGAAAAAGAACTTTTAGTGATGGAAATTCTATTAGCCCGTTTACAATAATTATAATCTATGAATTTAAGACTTAAACAATATAGACTGCTAGGTAATATAAATACTAGTATTAATAATAATAATATAAACTAAAATCTACAATCTGACGTTTCATTTCACGCTTTTTTACATAACGTCTAATCGTTGACCCGCTGCATTGATAAACGCAAAACGTTTAAGCAATATTACGTGTTAAAGTTCAGTAATTATGTAAATCAGCTAAACGTCGTTCAGTTGTTTTACATAACGGAGTTGTTATGTAAAACAACTAGCGTTTTTGTATAATAGCGGATTCGAAATCCATCTGCGACACATATACCAAGTTTTTTTTCTCCGATTAATATTTATAACTGTTAAAAACTTAGGACTAAACATATAAAAACACTTATATTTTTAACCCGACTTCAAAAAGGAGTATGTTGCTTTTTTATTTTTATTTTTTTTATATTCACAGGGTATAAAACATATGCGATAATTTGTTTTAAATGTTGTGACAATAATAATTTGAGACAATCTACCGATTTTTGTTAAAAATATCTTTCTATAATTTCAATTTCAAAATCATAAAAAAACGCGTTCTTGTTGATCCACCTGTATGTATTATAATAAACTGTATTATAATAAACTGTTGTATTTTAACTGTTGTAATATGTATTATAATAAACTGTTAGACCGGCAGCTGGTACCCGATTCTGTATTTTAAGTAAGATTGCTCACTTCTCGCATTTTCATCTCATGTGAGTTTACTCGCCTGATTCTGTAAGGTTGTAGTGAAAATACGAAATTAACATATATTTAATACTATAGAAATTACTGGGTGAGATGATATGGATCATAGATAATATATAGTAGTTATCTCTATGAATATAGTAGTGTTTGACATTGGCATCCGTGTAAAAATAAACAGCTTTGCTTTTATTGTTTAATTTTTCAATATTTCACTTTTTCAACATAAATGTGACTGATAAACAAAAGCAAATAATTTTAAATTTCATACGCGCCGACCCCGACTTTGGACGAGATAAATAGATAACCAAAGAATACATATATACATTCTTTGACATTACCATGAAGAATATTTATATATTCTTCATGGACATTACCATTCGTTGTTTTAAGCCATCGATTATTTCTCTCTCTCTACTTCTTTCCTTTCTCTCTTAGAATTCACTTATACGTTATGAAATTCCTTGTTGAACAAACTCACGTGAGATGGTTCACATTTTCACTATGGTGAAAGTTACGGAATCGAGAGAAGTGCTCACATTTAGTATTTTCACCAGGTTTCATTTACAGAATCACTACCCAGATACTTGAAACAGTATGTCTGTATACAAATGAATTAATCGTGAAATAAACGTACCTACACGGGAAGATATTACATTAGGTCCAATCAATGCAAAACGTGGCATAATAAACAATAAATGTTTTGTGTATAATAATGTTAGAAATAAAATTTCAAATTGGCCCCTTTACCTAGATCAGTTTTTTGTATTATAAATACGCATTTCGACTACAACGTAGTCATCATCAGTATAAATTAGCTAGTCGTAATTTACTCTTTGACAATTAGAAATAGATAGAATGTCGAGATCAATAGACAAAAATAAAAATAAATAAAAATAGTTGCTGTTTAACAGTGATCAATAATTTTCTTCAATATAAAACATACAAATCATATAATGGTCTAAGATCCGACAGTGAAAACCTTACCTCATCTGTTAATTGATTGAAATATTATTGAAAACGCTTATTGCAATATAAACAATTTGGCAATGTAATGTCTGCCAGGGTAGTTCTGCTGCAATTAACATTAATTAATTAATTAAAAATTGATTTTTTTATAATTAAATCCCTCACGTGTTAATTGAATTTTGCTTGTTAAATAACATAGTATACGATACGACAAATCTTGTAATAAAATACAATTGCAGCGCTGCTTATTACTGCTACGGTTACCTGCAGCCAGGTGTTCAAACTTAAAGTAAACTTAGGTTACTTCCCTCATATGTTAATTGAAAATTTTTTAGCTAATTTAAAAGTTCAGAATAATTAGAATACATCCATAACTGGCAGCCGTCTTAAAATCCATTACAATCAAGTGCAGCCTATATAAGAAAAATTTAAAAAAATAGAAATTATAAAAAAATACCTTGTAGAGAGAGAGAGACTATTGCATTATTCCACGAAACAAACAAGGAAAGTATATGATTCATGCATTTGTAAAGCCTACTCCATTTCTAAGTGTATTTATACTAATAGTACCCACTACTATATTTTATCTATGACTAATAGTGGATTGTGTAGAGTTCATGATAAACGGAATACATAATTCACATTCATGATTCACATTCGCATGATCATATACTTTCCTTGTTTGTTTCGTGGAATAATGCAATAGTCTCTCTCTCTCTACAAGGTATTTTTTTATAATTTCTATTTTTTTAAATGTTTCTTATATAGGCTGCACTTGATTGTAATGGATTTTAAGACGGCTGCCAGTTATGGATGTATTCTAATTATTCTGAACTTTTAAATTAGCTAAAAAATTTTCAATTAACATATGAGGGAAGTAACCTAAGTTTACTTTAAGTTTGAACACCTGGCTGCAGGTAACCGTAGCAGTAATAAGCAGCGCTGCAATTGTATTTTATTACAAGATTTGTCGTATCGTATACTATGTTATTTAACAAGCAAAATTCAATTAACACGTGAGGGATTTAATTATAAAAAAATCAATTTTTAATTAATTAATTAATGTTAATTGCAGCAGAACTAACCTGGCAGACATTACATTGCCAAATTGTTTATATTGCAATAAGCGTTTTCAATAATATTTCAATCAATTAACAGATGAGGGAAGGTTTCCACTAATGCCGGATCTTAGACCATAATAAATAAATAGCAAACCCCACAGCAATGACTTCCATTTCGAACATCAACAGATATCAATAATTACTTTGCATTTAATAACAAAGCGAATACAAGCAAACATGCACGTCTGTTTTAAAGTCCCAGCTGCCGGTCTATATTGTTTCCTTCATAACAAAATGTGTATTACATTGCTGCATGTAACCTTGAAATATATGTAATATAAAATATGTAGGTAATTAACATTTAAAAATAAAAATGAATATTAATTATATGCTGTAGCATTGAAGTCACCAGTGTGTGTTATAATATGTTATTGTTTAGATACGTGCTTAAAGATAACAATTTTTTTTTTATTTGTAGATATACCAACTATAAAAATAATAAGGTAGCCTTATAAATGAATATTTACAATATGAATGTGACACACCACAATCTGGATGAATTTAAATTTATCCATCAACTAGAAAGAGAATACTGATGCCACATAGTAAACTATAAAAACTATTTATTCGCATAATTGATAAATAAAATCGCAGCATCATAGTACCTACAGTTTTTAATTCTTAGAACTCGCTTCAGTAGTAAATATACAGCTTCACAGTTTGAGCTCATGTTATAAACACTTTCTATTGTCAAAACAAAGATAATGTTGCCTCAATTCTATAATTCACCTCTTTCTTATTCTGCTTTACTCATGTTTATTTAGTAAATGTATTCACTAGCCTTGTCTGGAACTGAGGTCACCTCAAGGGTAGTCAAGGATTATCCGGAGGAACTTCTGAAACTGGCAAAACGGAACAATGTTAAATTGATCTGGGTGCAGGGTCACAGTGATTTCGAAGGAAACGAAAAAGCAGATACCTTAGCAAAGAAGAGAATCGGAATACCCTTCATTGGCGCCGAGCCTATCTTAGAAATTCCAAGGACTGCATGTAAACAGGTGATCAACGAGTGGTGCAATGCTAAATACCGTGATCACTGGGAAAAAGTACCGCGGCAAGAGCTCGGGAAGGTACTGCTTCAGAGTGCAACAAAAAGGCTGTCTCTCGATGCACTGAGGCTGAACAAATGCAACTACGGAGGGTTACCGGATTCATGCCTGGGCATTATCCCCTGCGGAAGGATCTGCACACAATGGAACTTCAGAACGGCTTCATTATGTGCGAGGAAGAAGAAACATCCAGCCACATAATCTTTGACTGCAAATCTCTAGGTTACAGCAGATACAGGATATTCGGTGCATCTCGCCCCGAATATATGAACCTTCGGGAGGACCTAATAAGCAAGCTCCAGGCTATTGCCAACATATGGACCATAAGGTCGAAGTGCAATAGTTTTTAGACCCCAATATTAATATAATCTAAATGCATTCACTTAAATTAATTAATAACCTATTAGTCTAGTCAACAAGTTAAAAAACGTGTTAATTCTTGCTACGGCGAATTAAACTACGTGCCACAGCTCGTTGAACTCATTATGACGTCTAGATTGCAAAAGTTAGTTATAAACAATTTATTAAAGAAAAAAGAGGGGGTTTAGTTTTTTGAAAATATCTCAGAAACTATTTCAGATATCGGAAATCGATAAAAAGATTATTAAAGAGCAGGAAATTTCCTAAAAAAAAGTTCTGCCACCCGGAACTGTACCACCAATATTTATAATTTTAATTTAGAGATGAAAATAAGCCTTGAAAACGGATGATTCGGCTCAGCTTGATTCCGACACTTTTTTTAACCTCAAATTTTTTTAACCCATTAAATATGAATATTAAGGAAAGAAAAAATTCAAGTACTTACTGGATAATTAAACAAACAATAATCTGTCGGCAAAAAATTTTTACCCCAATTTTTCCATTAACTATTATTTTGTTAATTAAAAAATTTTTCAAATCTGGATAATCCCGATAATTTTTAAAATAAAAATCTGGAATTTTTTTTTACTTCTGGGAGCTATTCTTTGAAGGATTTAAAAAAGATTCCCGTTGGAAAATATAAAAAAATTTTGATTTTCCATTTTTTTATTAACAAACTAAGATACGGAAAAATTCAAGTGAGTCGAAAACCACTCTAAAAGAAAAAAGGGTGCTAATACTTTAAAGGAGTGCATTGGAAGTAAGCGAAGAAAGATGGTGTCCTTCTTATTCTGTTTTTAAAATAATCGCTCTCTAAAACGTGTACATAATTTGAGTTTTCTTCGAAATTGTAAATACCACCGAAACGGATGACAATTCAGAAAACAACGTGGATAAACTCTCGCAGAACACTGTGTATGTAAATAAAATTATACATGTGATTCATTCAAATGTTTTTTTCCCAAGAAAAAAACTCTTGCTAGCTTTAGCTGCCTTTAGAACATATTTATATTTAAGTCATTACCATAAACATTAAAAAATCGGTACCGGTTAATTTTCTTCCTACAATAATAATAACCTCTTAGTATATTACCTGACGTAACTTGGCTATAGTAATTCCTTTCATTTTGAAAATAACACTCCTCCTAGATACCGGGTAAACAGTCTATTTATAACTTTTTTCAGATTATATTGGTTTTATAAGTGTATTACTCGTAGATTGTTACTCTTAAGTACCTTTAAAATCGGCGAATATACGCGTTTTGTGTAGGCTAACTCACGCAGAGGTGGGCGCAGCGGCTCGCCGGAGTTGAACGACTCTCCATAAGCTGGGTGAGAGTAAGTAAAAAAGGTATGTTTTGAAGTAAGACGGAACGATGTTTCAATACAGGTTGCCTACCGATTATTGCCCAATAATTTACTCAATCAATTTAAAATTAGTATTATAAAATATTTATTGTTTTAAAAATATCTTTTGCAATATGGAGAGATACACCAAAAAACATAATAATAATAAAAACAACAATAAAAACAATAATAACAACAATAATGATGATAGCAATAACAATAATTACAACAACAACAACAACAACTATATGTATTCCCACTTTATGTAAAATTTAACCATTTAGAAATTAGTAACAAATTACCAACCCTCCCCCCACCCAGCTTTATCATTGGCATCTTTTTTGTATCCAGTGTCATCAAATTTCCATGACACTATACCCCCTACTAAAAAAAATAATTAAATCAAGTAAATAATTGTTTATTAGTTCTCCGATATGAATAGTTTAGGCAAATTATTCGGAATTTCCTAAAATTTAATTCTAAAATCTAAACTAAAGCTAAATCATCAAAAAATTTACAAGCGTTAAATGTGAAAGATCAAAAGATTTATATTTTATGATTTATATAACATTTATATTTTATTCATACCCAAATATATTAAAAAGGTACATTTTATGCCCCAAATTACAAGCCCAAAATTCCAGAGTATGTTTTCAATGTATTGTATGTATTGTATACTTTGAATAATAGTGACCATAAAAAATAGTTGGTATATTTTTTTCAGAAAATGTTTTAATTAAAAAAAGAAAATAATAATAATTGGTAGTACCCTGTATTTACTCTATCTCTCTTCCTACCTCTCACTCAGAGCTGAGTGCAGTCAAGGTCTGCCCACCTATGGGCTAAGGGGGCATGGATCTGGACCCCCCCTTGTATACGCCCCTGTATATATTATATTTAGTAATATTTACGCTTAGAATGTGACTTACTGTTTCAAATACATTCATTATATTTAAATAATTTTTTTTTTCTTACTAATAAAAGTTATGTACCTACAATTGGCGTCATAAGTTGCTGTTGGTTTTAAAATTTTATAATTGATTTGTGCCTTATTAATTCGGTTTTCGAAAAAATGCTTCGGATAAAAGTTGTCCATTATAAATATAGTAACAACTTTTATTCGAAAACTTTTGAATAAGGCAACCCCAAAACCGAATAAATAAGGCACAAATCATTTATAAAATCTTAAAATCTAACATCAACTTTTGACACCTATTGTACATAATTTTAATTCAAATTGTTTTAGTTTTTATCACTAAAAAATAAAAATAAAGGTAAATAATTTTAATTGAAGCCATTTTACTTTTTAATACTAACAAACAAAAAATTAATTTACATAATTTTAATTCAAACCGTTTTAGTTTTTAGTATAAAAAAATTCAATAATTAACGATACGATATATAGAGATAAAACCTATTTTGACAAAATGGAAACCCGACTTCAAAAATCAAATATTCTATAACAAAAAATGCACTAAAAAGTAAAAAAATAATTGCATATTCTTGTGCCAATTTTAGTTCACCTAAGCAAAAATTTTAAATATATATGTACAATTATTGTTATTTTTGGAGTCGGTGACAGCATAGAGAAATTCACATAACTTTTGGACACCGCCTCCAAAAATAACAATAATTGTACACCCAGATAACATACACCCTCCCATAACATACACCCAGAGGTATTTCAGTGTTTAAACACCCCCGACATTCTTTTCGCGATTTAAGTATTATAAAAGATCATTACCATTATGATAATTATTAATAAGAAAACACATAATGTGATCATATGCAATATGATCATAGAAAAAAATGTATCGTTAATACTTTCTTTTCGAAAATATCCTATGAATTTGTTTTCTGCATATATACTCCCGTTCAATAAATTTGAACAGAATCAGTCTCTCACAATTTTGATTATTCTTGTAGTAAATGTTGTTTACTATACTTCCATTTCTTTTTTCACAATTAAAATATATACTAGTTATCTTTGTTTATAAATGAATAAGTATACAGAGAGTTACAAAAGTGAGGAGTTTTATGAAATGTAAGAAAATTAACATTTCAGGTCTGTTCAATTTTATTGAACGGGGGTGTACATCCAATAGTTTTAGCTTAAACACGGGGAGTTTTAACTTATATTAACTTTTGTTCAAGTTCAACAGTATTTTTGATGACAAACTTGTGTCTATATTCGAAATAGTATAGAAGGCTATTTCTGTTTCTCATTTTTGTCTCCTATTAGTTCCTTGCAGTCACCTGTATTCGGTTTTATTTGCTTCATTAGGTATTAAAAGAAGTTAATATTAATAGAAATGAACGTTAAAAATATTACTAAAGTAAATAAATTTTCAGGGGACGATATAGAAATAACTTGTGGAGATCCTGCAGTGCCATTAAATTCTCGAGTAATTCTTAGTAACAAAAATCTTAAAAGTGGAACTAAAGCAACGTATGTTTGCGATGAAGGTTATGAATTATTTGGAGATAATACTTTAGAATGTTCAACATCTGGAAAATGGCTAGGAGAGATTCCATTTTGTGGTAAGTTAGCCCTTTAATATAACAATTAGGATTTGTTTGCAAACAATTTGGATTAAAATTATTACAGGAACGAACGTTGCATTTCGAAAGCCAGCAAATCAATCAACAACTGTACGAGGGGGCCCCGCAATAAATGCCAATGATGGTGACAATACTGTGGTGCATGATGGAAAACGTTGTACTGAGACGCAAAAAGAAGTATCACCTTGGTGGACAGTTGATCTATTGAAATCGTATTCGGTTAAAGTTGTTCGTGTGACAACTCGAGGGTGTTGTGGTAAGCCTTTCTTGTTTGTAAATCATATTTTTACTGAATAGACAGAATTCCTTCATTTAATTTGGGAAGCTCTTACGCATGAAGAATAGATAAATAGGAGATTGAACGACATAGGCAATTCGTCTGTTTTTTCGTCCTCAAAAACGTGTAGAGATCATAGTTATTATTTTCGCCACTAGCGGCAGTGCGAATATACCCGTACGGAATTATTATTATTATTACATATTAAAATCAACGGTTATCACATCTTACAAATAAAAATTGTAAGTATAAAAATTGTTTAATTTTATAAATGTGAAAAAATGGGACGATGTTGTACAGGGAAAGCATAGATATACTGTTATATATCTATGAGTGGAAGGTTGTTTAAGGTTAGGAATGCGTGTCTGCATTTACGAAAGGAATATGGTCTGAAATTACCGGTTATGTCATCTTCTTTCTTTATCTAATATATGTTAGTATTGTAAACATATATTTGTATATTATTATTAATTGCAATTATCACTATGATTCTTCATCTTTTAATTTATTGCAGAATATTAAGAATTATCTATTATTAATATTTATTTAATTATTACTTGATAATCGAAAACAATTTTTTATTATCTATAAAACTAAGACTTCTTATTAACTGAATGAAAGTGATTTCTTGGCGCCTACATTTAAACATTTAAATTCCGTACGGCACTGAGACCAGTGACCCCTACTGATAAAAGATAGTTACACCAATTCTTGACCGTTTTTTTAACATTACGTTCGCTCTCCTAATATATCTATTCTTCATGCTCTTACGTATAAATTAAGGAAGTTCATTTATGACAAAGCAAAAATTATAAAACATTAGCTATTACAGTTATACCAAATGAACATATCTAGTATAACATATATAATTATAATCTTTATGATACAACTATCTGTACTCGTGACTCCGCGTAGATTACAAACTTAATTGTTCAGGTTTTAAGCACACTAACGGACAAACAGGCAGAAAGACCTCAGTGTTGCGTATAATATGTAAAGATGTAATGTAATATATGTTGTACTATGCAAGTCTTGCGTTGACTGTGATTATCGATTATTTTTGGTGTAGCATGTTAAAAATCTCAACTTTGATTACAAATATCTCGCAAATATATCTTGAATTTCTCTCTTAAAACTAGTAAAATGAAAAAATTAAACAGTAAATTTGTAGAAAATAAATTTTACTACAATTTATTACTTGGCCATATTTTCTGTATCTCTTTTATAGAAATATTTGCAATTAAATACCGATAACATAACAAATATAACACCATGGTAACTTGATTTGATATTCGTTATGATTCCTTCTTCTAAGGAATTCGCTTAGTCTACAAACGTAGCTCCTACGTCACAATTTTTTTAAATTATAAGTAAAGCTAAAAAAAGAAAAATGATAATATTATTACACTAGCTATGTTAATTTTTGATAATTTTAGGACATCAACCACTACAAGATTTAGAAATTCGAGTGGGTAATAGTAGTAATGATCTGCAACGAAATCCGCTTTGTGCTTGGTTTCCCGGAACTGTTGGTAAGAGAACAAATCCATTTATTGTAATTTGCCATTTTATTTATAATAAAAATTAATTTTAGATGAAGGTACAACTAAGACATTTACTTGTGCTCGACCATTGATTGGACAATTCGTTTTTTTACAATTAGTGGGAGTTGAAGGTTCACTATCTTTGTGTGAAGTAGAAGTATTCTCAATGGATGGTAAGTAATTTTTAATATACCCAGTTTATATAATATAGACAAGGGTATATTAAGTTTAGTCCCGACTTTGTAACGGTTGAAAATATCGCAACAAACAAATTTTAGTATAGGTGTTCATAAAATGACGAATTAATTTATTTCCGCATGGTCATCTATATGTCTGTCCGTCTGTAGACACGATAACTCAAAAACGAAAAGAGATGATGAGCTGAGTTCGTGAATGGGCATAATCGACCCATTTCAAAAATTTCCATGTTTGAAACGTTAAGAGTTTAAAGGGACAAAATTAAAGACAAAAATTGTTCCTTTTTTCAAAATAAACAAATTTTGTTTGAAACTTTTTCCATAAACTCAGTATAGGTATACCGGGTATTTAAGTATTTAACTCAGTTAGTTGTTATTTTGCCTTGTTTTTGAAATGATCATTTTAATAGGTGTTCCATGCACTATTTTATTGAATAGTGACTTTGCCTGATGCATCACATTAAAAAGTTTAACGCTCATTTGGGTTGGATCTAGTTGGGTCGAAAGTTTTGCATTCTAATATAAGTGCATACTCATTGCATTAACAAACGTGATGTTTTAGAAAATTAAAACAAATTTAAACTATACATATTCTAAGTCCTATTCAAGTGGAATCCTATTCAAGTGGTCTACCTCTGAGCTAACTATACGTTCGCTCGACGCGTGTAAAACGTAGCATATTCATAGATTCTTTCAATTTTTGTATATTGACGCACATAGGAGCAGCATCTAGGAGAAGCATGATTATTTAGCAAATACTGTTTTGACCTTTTTGAAAACCTTTGATATTTCAATCCAGGATTTTTGCGATCAGAGTTATAATAATCTAGCAGATATGACTGGAAAAAGGTCCATTGTGATGCCTAAGGGTGTGAGTGGAGTGGAAGGAATTTTGTGTGTAGGCTAGGAATTGGTAGGATGTGCGGCTGCAGCCAACCCTGATAGGAACTATGCGGATATTCATCTGGAGTTCGTTAAGGAAACTGCAGAAACCCTTCACAAGTATAGACGGTTACTTCGTTCTTGTTCATACGCCGACAGTTTAGTCAATTAACCGCCTTTTTTTAAATAATTGACAAATTGCCGATGTCGGGATTCAAACCATTAACCTCCCAGTTCCAAGTAGACATAATGCCTCAGATATACGCCTTAGAACGTATGTCTAAGTAAACGTTCAGACAATTGGATATTATTCAATTTTTTCTTAGGTTTGAAATGAAAAATATTTGGATGCAAATAATGTTCTGAAATCTCTCTATTAAACCAAATGCTTTGCACGCGCGGATGCTGTTAACGCTAAGCGTAATGGTTACAATCATAGGTACTTTTGAAACTTTAACAATAATTCGTTCAAAAACTATTCATTTTTTTCTCGGTTTCAAACGTTCGATAGAAAATATTGACAAACTGTTTAGGTACATATAAAGATCGGAAGCCCTTCTCTGAATTCGATGCTACTTTTGTTTGTGTTCTCAAAAGCCTTTGCGTGGTTTAAGACGGCCCGCCCAAAATAATATCAATATCATTCAAACAACAATATGTTATTTCGAATCGATTTCGATTTGTGTAGAAGTTATCACTTTGATCGTGCAATCTTGCACGTCTATGTTTTTTTTTTTAAATTATTAATTTTAAAATACCTTTACAGAATTATCCAGTGAAAGATGTACTCCGTCAAATGCACCTGAAAATGCTCAAATATCATCATTTCTTCATACGTGCTACGAATTTGGTGTAAATCGTGGAGGATCGTTTAAAGATGCTCGTGATAGTTGTATATCTCATTCTGGTGATTTAATACATGAATTTACAGGACCAACCTCACGATTTCTATTTACTGAATTAGATCGACGAAAGCCAAACATGAAAACCCAATTAGTATGGATTGGTGCACAAAAAGAACCTGGAATTACATCTCGTACTTGGAAATGGGTTAATGGTAATCTAATAGCACATCCAACTTGGGGAAAGGATCAACCAAATAACTATAATGGAGAACAAAATTGTGTCGTATTAGATGGTGGTAGAAATTGGCAATGGAATGATGTTGGTTGTAATTTGGATTACCTCCATTGGATATGTCAACACAGTAAGTTTACGTATAAACAAGTAAAGTCAGAAGACAATATTTTAATTTTCTCCTCATTTTTAAGGGATATCTCAATATAAAACAGAAGAGTTTCATGATCAGTTTATGAGAATGAAAATACCAATTTAATAAAATTTGTCTTCTCAATATTATTATTTTTGTTTTTAGAACCTCCAATATGCGGAAGTCCTAACAAAGAATTAAACACCACCATTATTGGAACAAATCATACAATTGGATCTACCATTGAATATGTTTGTCCTTTAGGGCAATTGCTTCTCGGCACTTCAAAACGAATATGCCAATCAGATGGTTTCTGGTCCGAAAATGCACCAATATGCAAATGTAAATTTTAATTTTCATCTTACAAAAATTGGGTATTCGAAAATGTATTTCTACATGATTTTCTTATTCACAGATATCGATTGTGGTGAAATCAATGAGATTGAACATGGCACCGTTGTTTATTTGGATCAACGGACAACTTACAATGCAATAGTTCAATATAAATGTAACGAAAATTATACATTAATTGGTAACGATAAGCGGAAATGTGGTTCTGAAGGTGTATGGTCTGATTCCGTTCCAAAATGTCTTTTTGGTTGGTGTCCTGAACCGCCATCAATAAATGGAGGAACTTTTTCTGTAAATGGTCATCATGTTGGGGCAATTGCAAATTATACTTGTGATTCTGGTTTCATTTTATTTGGCACTCCGGTAAGTATTTATTTATTTTTTTGGTTTATAACAGTGGTAAACTATAGTTCGACTTTGTTTGTTGAACGAAGTTGTGCTACTTTGAACCGTTATAATTTCCAAAAACTTATCAACTCGAGCTTTCCGTTGTTGAAAATAATTTTACTCTTAAATTCTTATAATTAGCTTCGTAAAAAACGTCGTCTTTGGATGTTTTAAGTTTCATTACTTGAAAGAAGGTGATAGTACTCGTCAATATGAACAAATTTTAATTATGATATAATATTTTGAGATACTTGAAATTGCTAAGGACTAAGAAAAACTAAATTAATTTAAATCATCACATTACAAATAAGTAAGGTATTGAAAAACTTAACCAAGTAAAATATGAAAATATGTGGTTTGATGAGTATAATAGTAGTAGCAGTAGTAGCGGAGGGGAGTCCGAAGCCTGGCAAATAGGCCCTTCTACCTCAACCTATTCTGTCCTCTACCACACCATTTCCTCTAGCCTTGTGTACGTTGTCGAACCTACCTGCCTTCGTTACGAAAGACAGGACAGAGATCCACTTTAGTTGTTTTACCTCATTTTCCATCATCTCAGTTGAGCCAAAGGCTAAGTGTTTAATTCTGGCTCTGTAAGAACATTTTGTCAGAAGGCGGAAGGGCGTATCATCCACCCCGTTACAGTCCAGGTATATTGCACTGATATATGCCTTTTGATCCTGTAGTGACCAGTAAGTACCCCAACCAAATTTTATCTCTTTCCGGATATTGCCAATAAGCCAGACTGACCTCGCGGCTTCCGGTTCTTGAAATGGGACTGCGGTTCCTTGACCGGCAAGTTTGTCGACCGTTTCATTGCCCTAAACTTTGCACTGTCCAGGTACCCACTTCAAGGTAACCTCTTTTGTCCTTGATATGATGAGTACAGTTACTGTTTTTTGTTCGAACACCCACTATATTTATTTTAAAATTGAATTATCGGATTAACAATTTGAAGTTCAATCTTTTCGCTATTTCTCAATCATCAATCATCAAAATTTGCTACAACAAAATTTTAATTTTTTAGTGCGAATGTTATATATGAATTTCAAAGCTTATAATACTTGGACCTAAATTGAATTCTTTTTTTGTAGACTATAACTTGTGAATTGGGAGGTAAGTGGTCGAACAAACCCCCAACATGTAAATATATCGATTGTGGATCACCACCAAACATTGGTAACGGTCGATATGCCTTACTAAATGGAACCACAACATACAACAGTTTTATTCAGTACACATGTCAAGAAGATTATTGGTTAGAAGGGCAGCAAACACAAGTGTGTACACGAGATGGCATCTGGTCCTCAACAACACCCTCGTGCGAATGTAAGCACAATAGACACCAAAAGTGGCGATCTTCAAAATGTTACAGTTGATTTGTACCGAAGCCATTCGATTTTCGTAAAAAAAATTTGAAAGTTGTTAGTATATTTATAATGAACGACTTTTATTCGAAGCATTTTTTCGAAAACCGAATGGATAAAGCACAAATCAATTATAAAATTTTGAACATCACTATTGTCGGCGATAGTACATTTATCGAAATAATCATTTTCTTCAAAATTCAACAAGAGTTTCTATTATTATTTACAGTGATTACTTGCGATGAACCTGAGGTGCCTGCTGGTAGTTATGTTGTCGGCTACGATTTTAATGTACATTCCACAATTGAATATAATTGTGAGTTAGGTCATATCTTGATAGGAGAATCAAATCATATTTGTACACGAGATGGAATATGGTCTGGAAATACGCCGACTTGTAAATGTAAGATTCTAATGCTAACATAATAATTCAATAATAAGTAAGGCAGTCCCTGGCTTCATGCCATGGAGATTACATACAAAAATTTATACGTATGTATGAATTGAATTTTTGGACATGTATTCGTTGTTGTACCCTTAGTAATGCAATAAAAAGCAGGGACTAATTAAATCTAATTGTAAAAGCGTGTGGTAAATCATTTTAATCATTTCAAAAAAATATAACTATAAAGTTTCACAACGTTTTAGAATTAGCTGTTTAATTACATAGGGGTTTTTTAGTAGACCAAGCAGGGGCCATAAAAAACGGTGCCCATTTAATTAGGTGATGAAACTTTCAGAAAATATAGCATATATAGTGACTTCAATCACTTGCCTAGGGAACATTGCGAGAACTCGATCCGACAGTTTCCTACTACATTGTCTCTGATCCTAAAAATAATTTTTTTGTTTAGATATTGACTGCGGTAAAGTTCCTCCACTTTTATATGGATCTGCAAATAATACAAATGGTACTACGTATTTGCATAGCGAAGTACAATATAGTTGCGTTAATAATTATCGTTTGAATGGTGTTAACAAACGGATATGTTTAGAAAATGGAGTATGGAGTCATGAATCACCGAAATGCGAAGGTATTTTTCTAAAAATAGAATCGAATTTAATCTATTACAATATACATATACATAGGAATGATTCTAAATATATGCGAGAAATTTCAAAGATGGAAGCCAAGGATATTAGAAGTTAGAAACATGAAATTTGGAAGATACGTTCTTTAGACAGCGTAAAGCTGCATTAAGAAAGGATTTTTTAAAAATTACACACTAAATGGGTGATATAGGCGAATTATTTTTTTTCTAAATTTTGACAGTTCTAAACGTCAATTTTTTTATATTTTAAATTTATTGACAAATAATTAATTGCCAAAATTTTTGTTAATGCAGGCATTTCTATAGGAACTAAAAATTACTGCACTATAAATCGTTATATAACATGAAATTGTAAACTAGAGCTAATAGGTCGATGTGTTTCCTGCACAACCCTCGGCTTATAAGTTTCATGGTCGCACTCTGGTGAACAACTTAGTAACTACTGCTAGGTTTACATATTATGCTCCCCCTGCCAGAGATCGCAATACATAAAAGCAATCGGATCTATACTTTATCTATATATAAGTTAGAGACACGATCATTGGTAGTTCAGCTATTAATAATAAACAAAGAAAAACGTGTTTAGTGTTTTTCGAAAATCAACCCCTAAGAGGTTAAAATCCACGGTGAAAGATTGTATCCAGGTCCCGTTTAATTTACAGCTAGAGACATGAAAATTGTAAATAAACAAATAAGCATGTGTATCTGCGTTTTAAGAAAATCAGTTCTTAAAGAGGAAAAATATGATGTGACTCAGTTATAAGGTCTTTACAGAATTTTCGCGGGCGAGGCCGCAACGGGTAATGCTAGTTAAGTGTAATTTTTAATTGTTATAATTTAGATTATGCAGACATAATATAAATGTATGACTGTCTCTTTTCCTCTGTAAATTTATATCTCCAATTTATTTTTTTTGCATATATAATATGGTGTTAAAATTTCGATATCAAGGACCATTATCTCCTTTACTGCCGATATTGGCCATTGACATTATTAATACTATCAATAATGAGCTTTAGGGGAACAGACAAATAAATTATTTTCATTATAAAAAATTTCTATAAAAATTTGATCAATGATAATTACCAACTATCATTTTTTAAGTGTAACAGGATGGCAATATTCAGTAAATCATTGTTAAAAGAACAAGAAATTGGGTCCTGAAATTTTTAGGATTTAAAAAGACTATACATTGTGTTACTCCTAATTTGTCAAATAATCTCCTATTTTCGAAAATAGGCAATTTTTGCCAAATTCATGAAATTCACATACAGTTTTCCACAGATAGACCAATTCGTGGAGTAAAGAAAACCATAAGTTGGATTTGAAAATTAAAACAATTATAGTCAATTTCTCTATATATATATATATACTACCATTCTCATTTATTTTTATGTTTTTCAGAAATCCGTTGTCCTGAACCAATTTTAACTGAACATAGTATTTTATCGGTGACTGGTAATGATAGAATGTATGGACGTACTTTAATTCGTACAGCCGAATCATCATCTAATGTAGGAGCAACTAGTTATAAAATTGGTGCACTGGTTAAATATCGTTGTGAAAGAGGGTATAAAATAGTTGGTGATCCTTTGAGTACATGCGAGACAAATGGATTATGGAGTGGGACTATTCCACAATGCATTTGTAAGTATTGCAATTTTTATCAATAGTTGGAAACAATTTTGAAAGAATTTTATTGAATCATTTAGTTGTGGACTGTAAAAATCCAGAGAATATTGAACATGGAAAATATAATTTAGCTTCAAACGTCACTTATTATGGCTCAACTGTCCTATATGAATGTGATCCTAACTATGAATTAGATGGTATATCTAGACGATTATGTATCGAAAATGGAACGTGGAGCTCAGAAACGCCAAAATGCCGAGGTAACATTTAAAAATATTTTTTAAATTATAAATTTAGTATTAATGTATCACAATATTTTGCCTTAGAAATTGAATGTCGAGATCCTGACACCATTGGACTTGCCACTTTTGAAGTTAGTACTCATAGTGTGGGTGGTATTGCACATTATTCTTGTCCAAAAGGATATAACATGGCTGGTAATAGTACTAGAATATGCTTGAAACGACGTGCTTGGAGTGGTACACCACCAATATGTACACGTAAGCAACAATTTACTAATTTACAATCTTTTCACAACAATTAGCTACTACAAATTTCTTTATTTTTAGCGATTGATTGTAAGGATCCAGGAGTAATTGAAAATGGAAGAGTTATAATTATGAATGGAACAACGTATAATAGTGCAATTGAGTATCATTGCATACCACATTATGATCGAATTGGACCTTATTTACGAAAATGTATGGAAACTGGCACATGGTCTGGAGAAGAGCCTAAATGTTTATGTACGTAGTTTTAAGATATACCATTCTTTATACTTAATTAGTTCATAATTTATACGAAGGTTGTTTGACAAGCCAGTGACTTCAGACGGAAAAGCAAATTATTATCGACTACATTTTATTTTATTTTGCGACGGTATCTTTTTTCAGCTCGATACACTTCAGCCCAGAGATATTCCAACTTTTTATTCTTTATAGAAAATATGATTGGTTAAACTCTGAAAAACAGGCGTGAGTTTCCGCTATGATATCTTCATTGGATGCAAATTTTTTTCCACCGAACCATTTTTTTTCATTTTTAGAAAAATAAAATAGGTTGTATGAGAAAATATTTCGCACCATAATTTCACCAAATTGGAAATGCTGAAAGAGAACTCTTTGCCAGATGAGACCGCTTTTTCATCAATTCATTCTGAATTTTATCCACTAAAACGGCTTGATAGGCTCTTATGTTCTTGTGATTGTTTTTTAATACATTTTTACAGAGAGTCAATTTATATAACGCCTAGTATATCCCAGAAAACAGTGGTCATGACCTTACCGAATACTAACGAAACTTTTCTACTGTTTTGATTGTAGTAGTCATAGTAGTAGCGGAGGGGAGGTCGTAGCCAGGTAATAGGCCTTTTTCACCGACTCCTAAAGGAGAAGGAATTTGTATGTAGAGTAAGAATTGGTAGAGGTTGTGCAACTGTAGCTGACTTTGATAGGAACTATGCCGAGTTTCATCTGGAGTTTGTGGAAGGAAACTGCATAAAATCTTCACAAGCATAAGCTGCTTAATTTCATTCTTGTCCATACCGTCGACAGTTTAGTCAATTAATCGCCCCATTATTTGTTTATTTTTTAAATTAATTGACAAACTGCCGCCGTTGAATCGAACCAGCAACCCAGTTCCGAGTATAGTGCCTTAACCAACTGCACCACTTGGACTGGTATTTTGATTGTTCTTTCATCTCAGGTATATAATAATGTATCCATGCTTCATTAATAGTTTCATGTCCAAAAACCATTAAGAAGTTATCACAACATTTTGTTTCTGGTCGACGATAAACAAACGAGGTACACATCTCGAAGATAATTTTTCATTCCTAAATGTGTTCGTGTAAAATTAAATAAGTTATCCAGAAATTTTTAACATCTTTGTTATTTTGCATATCTTTGACAGTCTTCTAATATCATGATTGGGAGCAAAGTTTCCATAATACTTTCGAGGCTTTTTTTCAGTTTCCTTAATGATTTTTCTTAAAAAAAAAATGTTTTATAAGCACACAAAGTTCACTTTTTTCCGTGTCTCAAGAAAACAAAACGGCTTTTTCGGAAACGCAATAAAGTAATGGATATTTGGCAAATCAAATATAAACTTTTTGAGTCTACCAATACATTAGTAATAGATTCTCAAAATATAATACAAATTGTGAAATCGTTTCATCGGTACAACCACATTAGCTGAAATTTTTAGGAAATAAAACTTGCTAAAAATTGCACAATTTCTCATAATTGAAAAAATTATAGATTGAATGTACAGAACAGAATCATAATTAATTTAAAAAAAATTTTTTAACTACCCATTTAAGTTACAATATTGTCATCGAAGCGCGTGGTTACTATATAAACTGAATTTGTAATACAACCTTAATTTTTTATTTTTCAGTGGCTATAAGTGAAATGCAAGATTCAAGTGGTTTAGGAATGACCATAGGAGTTGGATGTGGAATCGTTCTGTTTTTACTTTTAATGTTAGCAATTATTTATTTAAGATTGTAAGTATTATATTAGAAATTCAGCATCTATTTTTATAATAAAATTCAATTGAGCTAAGACTGCAAATGTTGGGAGCCGACAATAGTGACATCCAATTCATCACCCTTAATAGGGAACATTGACTATATTACTCTGATTGAGAGCATTTCCGTTAGATGCTATTCAGTCACTTTTGTTAGTACTTACATAAAATTTAAAATGAAACAGAACCTATGAAATAGAACAACTGTAAAAATTGGATCATAAACATTGAATTCAACTTGGAAACATCACTTTAGTGATTACGATAGACTTATTTAGAGAATACGACGTACGTTTCAGCGCGTCGTTGCGCTGTTACTCCCTAAGAGGCGAAGCTAATATTCAGAGTATCGGCTAGACAAAAAGTCAATGCGCGTCTTATTCGCTAGATAAGCCTAATGTGTAATGTATAAATAAATAATATATTGAAAGTACACTCCCCTGCAAAAAATTTTAACCAATTAAAACATTCTAAGTGTTACTGTATGTGGCTAATATTATTCAGTAATAATATGGAGGTTAGAATATAGGTAATAATTACGCTTAAAATGTGACTTAATGTTTCAAATATATTGCATTGGAGTCAATGGAGTGTACCTACAAAAACACACAAACTATGAAAAATTCAGTTAAAAAATGCATAAACTTATGATCCTGAATGCTGAAAAAGAACAAACTTAAAACAATGTCACTATAATATCAACGTTCGAAATTTATCTAGTAAAATGCTTTAGTTACCACCTGCGACTTAAATTTAAGATATGAAAAATTTTCTCGACAATAAAACTTTATTATATTAAAAATAATAATGGACTAATTGTAATTTTCAAAATAATAATGGACTTAATTATAATTTTCCATTAATTTTATAGACGAAAAGCAACGCCGATTAAGAATACAGAAAATATTGAAGGTGTTGAAAGAAAAGAAGAACAAAATGCGGCTGTAATGAGTTATGCAACTTTAAATGGTAATAGAAGATATACGCATTCATCATTAGGTTCAAATATTTATGATAATATCAATGAGGATAATGTATATGATGCACCGTATGAAGAAACGGGACGAGAGAGTTCTACTTATGAGCCTGAACCCATTGGCAGACTGAATGGAAATGTGATCACAATAAATGGTGTAGCTGTTCGTTAAATTTTTTTCTCCCACTTCTTTCGTAAACATTGTATAGGTACTTTGGATATTTAAGAAAAAAATCGAATGATGCATTTAAATTTAAATACCGAGCAAAAGGAATATTAATACAAATTTGCAATTAAAAAGAAAGTGGCAAAGTATGTGGTACAATAGGCCACAAAAGTAGCGTTATTTTTTAAAAATTTCACAGTTGATTTGTTCCTTATTCATTCGGTTTTTGGAAAAATGTTTTGAAGAAAAGTTGTTAGTATATGTATAATGAACAACTTTAATCCGAAATATTTTTTCGAAAACCGGATGAATAAGACACAAATTAATTATAAAATTTTGAAAAAAGAACGCCACCTTTTTGCCTACATTTTATAGATACACTAAAATGTTAACTAACCTGAGTAGGTTCTTTATTGGCAGTTTAATTTTAAAATTGAAATTTTAATTGGACAAACTATTGAAAAATAATCAATTAGGCTTAGCTTGTATTAAAGATTTTTTAAATGATGGAATTTACTTAGACTAGTTACTTATTCCGTCAACAGACGAACCCACGTCCTCAGAAAATCCCAATACACATATATAATAATTATATATATTGTATGTTTTATTTAAAACAAAGTTTATTGGTAACACTCTTAGGGTGGATCCACATATAGTGCCGATCACGGTTCGTTCTCGGTCTGATATGGAGATTAGACAAGGAGTCCGAACTTCATGTAAACAAATAATTGACAAAAATAAGATGTCAGTAGTGTTCTTTCTACACCGGAAACAGTGGAGAGAGTATAAGGCGCGAGTTTTATAATTTTATAATTTAATTACGAGCCAAATACATCCGACTTCGATTATTGATGGTTCAAGACTGAATCGTGAACTGACTGAACTGAGATTGTTAATGTGAACATGATTAGACTTTATCAGACCGAGATCGGACCGAGAGCGAACTATCTTTTTCCAACTATCCAAACTATCATTTAGTTTTATCTTTTTCTTACACCCTTTTACTTGTGACACGACCGATTAGACCTCACATATAGACATTCAAAATGCCAATATTTACATTCTCTTTTAATTACGAATACGTACAGCTGTATCTAATAAATTATAAATGTAAATAGGGTTTCTGTATGAAATTTGTAGCAAATGTATATTTATATTTTGATAAATAATAATTCATCACATTCACAATATTAAAAATTTTCTATTCATAGTATTTTCACTTTTGAAATTACTATGTACTTCGAATGTTCGAAGATTTGTAATCAAATTACAATATTAGACATCCAGCTATTAGGAATACTCTGCCATTATTATTAGCATTTTAAATATTTTTTATTACGTAATTCTAGACATAGAAAATATCCAAATACCAAATGTTTTATCAAACTCTTTTTTTGTTGACTGTATTTATAATTGTACATATAATTGTAATTAGTAAATAAATAAATAAATTTATATTTATAGAAAATTTTCTAGTGGTGTTACAGCTGTTACAAATAAACAACTTTCTTTTTAAACATTTTTAAGAAATCTGTCTGTACTATTACGCACGAAAGTGGTATAAGTTGTTCAAATTTCTACAATCTAAATTGTTGGTATTTATAAGGAACAATATTTAACTGTTTTTGTAAACTTTTTACGTTTTTCCATCCACTGTTATTATAGTTTTTCTTTCGGTTATTTTATACTAAAGGAGGTGGCTAGCTGGGAATTCAAGACCTCTGGCATTCCAAAACAATGCTTTGCCAACTGAGCTACCCAGATGCTATTGTCTCATATAATATTCTTTCAAAAACCAAATGTATTCAGAACAAATTAACTGTAAAAATGTGATTAATGTACACCACCATTTTTGTCCACAATGGTACATTGCAAATAGACAGTGAATTCACTTTAAATGTTTCATACAAAAGTTGTTTATTTTTAAAAAAGAAACGAACATTTTTTGTTTTTAAATTTTTTCTATCTCTTACGGTTTCAAAGATGCATATTCAGATGGGGAGCACGGTCCCATTTTGTCCATTGACGAACATTACTTTTTAGCTCTAGAATACACACATAAAATTTCAGCTCCTTATCTCTTTTCGTTTTTGAGTTACCGTGTCTAGGTCATTTTTGAACACCTCTAGCAAACTTTTTTTTCTGCGGTAAATATTTTCAACCGTTACCGTTACAACCGTTATATGATGCTAAACTAAATATACCCTTATATATATTTTATATACCGAATGTAAAGATATTTATTTTGACAGCGCAATCTTACACACAAAAACAAACGCAGAGCCACTGAGTTTTTAATACCAATCATACACGAAAAAGTTTCATATGAAAGTTGTAAATTTGTTAGCGATCTATAAATTTTAATACCTGTATATTTGATCGTTATACTTAACAAAAAACGAGAAAATAAGCTAACATATACCTATTACTGTTACATTTTTCACATACTACTATTTTTTACACAACTGTGATACTAGGAAGTAAGATAATTAGTGAAACCAAACTCATTCAAACTTTTTACAAGTTGACAACTTTTTCACCCTCACATCAAAGATCATCAATAAACAGGATGGATCTAGGTGGAACTTTTCACAGCCATAAAGAAACAAATCGGTTTCATATTTGAATTAGACACTAATTGATTGTAAATGATTATGAAAATTAAAAAAATTAAATGAATAATCAACGATATTAAATATCCACCTTGGAAAATTTATTGTAAAGATCATAATTAAAAAAACATTTCTTCAAAATTAGTGCTGTTCTTGAGGATTAAGAAGTAAAGCATTCCTTTGACTTGACTAATTATAAATAGATTAGGATTTTAAAAAAAAAGAAGAAATTACCTGAATTAGTTTATTATTATAACAAACATAACAAAAATATAGCTTATTCAATTTTAATCACACACATTTTAATTCTTAAATCGTAAATATGAATCCCACAATGCATTTGCTTTTGATAAATAGAGTTCTATTAATTTCAAACGAGAATTCCATGGTCCATAAAAAACACTTAATCGCCGTTTTGTTTCATTTAAAAATTGTAATGATTCCAGACCAAATGACCTTAATTTAAAATACAATAACAGAATAATTGTAGTTTCTGATTGGAAAATAGCAACTACACAATGAAAATCTATTACTCACTTAAATCTAGACGAATTAACTGAATCTAAATGTTGCATATTCTTTAACATAAGTGATGAAATTTCCAGCATTTTGATAGCAGTCATATGACTAGACAAACCGTATTCTTTTGTAATTAATTCCAAATATTTTTTTGCGACACTAATTCCATCCTCATATTGGTTGTGACTTTCACAACTTGAATAAATTTCATGGTACATTCGAAGAAATTCATGACTGTCATCATAGGCACATTCTTTTAATAGATTTATTGCTTTGATCACACTGTCTTCTAAAAATTAAATCAATATTTTTTTAGTTATAATACACTTAAACAGTTAAGTTAATTTCGATGAAACTCGTAAAAGTTGATATTATTTATATCTAATGAGGCAAAATTAATGGATCTCAAATTTACTCGAAGAAACATGATCTGTAAATCAATTCAACATTGATTTTAGACATTAAACTATAACGTAGACTTAAAACATTTCTTCCTTGAATGTCATTTATTTTTAAAAACAGTACAAAATGCAAATTTAAATTTATTTCTTATAAAAATACTAATAATATTCATTAAACAAAACAAATATTTGAGTTTTCGTAACAATAATTTTATTTTGACTATAGTTTCGGAAACATAGTCCTTTCTTTAAAAAAAATATGATAAATATATAACAAATCATTATCATTTATTTTCTGATGAAGGAACTGTGTTTCCGAAACTAGAGTCAAAATACTAGTTATTGTTACGAAAATTCCCCATCGGGTTGTAAGATTTTTGATAAAATATGCGTAAAAAAGTGCATTTTTTTCATGTCCGCAGCAGAAGGTTATTTTTTATGGTTCAGTTGGCATCCTGAGTACCGGTGCGCTGTTTGAAAGTCGTTTGAAATTATATACTAGTATATGTATGATGTTGAACAACGCGCAGGAGTACCAACATATTTTTTTTACGCATATAATTTTCTATATAGTTCTTTTCGCGCGGGTACCCGATCAGCTGATATACTTTGGAAATACCTTAAAGAAGCAACAACAAAAAAAGTAACGAAAAACGATGTATATATGTATAAATATGATGGAATAGGGTATGGCATACAAAATCTGTATTAGAATGAATAGTAATTTTAGAAGGATCGAGAAGAATATATATTTTAATTATTATTATATAAGAACTAAAATAAATTTTCCAGAAAATTTTATTAATGCGTATACCCCAATTGCCAATTATCAATGTTTCTTATACAACAATAATAGCGATAATACATTGGCTCCACACGAGCATATTGATGCATAGAGATTGGAACTTATCCGATCGTAAGGAGAGTTGATTCTCAATTACGCGTACCACTTTGGGATACTAGCCACCCACCCCTGTTGGTTTTTTTCTCTAAGCCACTTTTTAAATCAAATTTATGGTTACCGAGAAGATTCCGAGACACTCATCTAGAAGATAAGAAACACATTCCTATAAAAAAAACCGGCAGGGATGGCTTACTTAAATTGTTTCGCGTAGTTGAGGATAACCTCGCCCTCTGCCTCACCTTACAATTGCACAAGGTTTGATTAATGCAGAAATATTTTGCGTATAACCTAATGGGTAGATTTATATAATAATATTAAAAAGTGATACTTACTTCTTATATATGAACTATCACGATTACATACTCTTTCGTATTTCGTTAACAACACTGAATATTCAGGTAATTCATAGTGACATTCAACACATTTATAATTTCGATTTTGTTCAATATCAATTAATTTACCATCACAATGTGGACATTTTATAGCATGATGCAATTGCTAAAAATAAAAATAATTTTTGATATTTTCAAAAATACTTCGTAATATTGGAAACTCTAGCACTTGGATATGCTCTCTGGTGGGTAAATTATAAACTAGAGTTAGTATATTATAATTTCTTGTCCCAAAATCCGTGACATACCCTTCGGCTATCAAGTCTCGTAGTCGCACTCTAGTGAACAACTTAGTAACTACAGCTAGTAGGTTGAAATATTAAGCACTGCCCTCTGCCAGGGATCCCAATAGTATTTTTATGGTAGATAAAAAGAGAATGGCAAGCCTGACTGTTAATTTCAGGTATTTAAAGTACAATACATGGTAAAAATTTTTCAAAGAAATATGTGCCAAATAAAACATAAAAACATAAAAATAAATACCGTAGACAATTTATGTATTGAACTTACAAACGATCAGACTCCCCCCAAAAATACATTTTGAAAAAACTCAAAAAATGTGTTATTAGCGTGTTAATTAGATGTATTCAACGATACTTAATATATACAGTGTGTTTTGGACAGCTTTTCCTATAGAGAATCAATGTTAAATATTATTTATTACTGCCTGGCCGTGTGGTACTGTATCAAGTAAGTCAGTACACATGTGATGAGAGTACACTTTAGTAGTTTAGTATGTGCATTGTGCATCACAAAATCCCCACTCTTAACCATACGCATACAGTATAAAAAAAAGAAAACAAATGACCCCATAAACATTAAAATCGGTTTATTAGAATTCGAGGAAAAAATTCCCAAAGTTCGAAAAACGCAAAAATTTTAAATTAAAATAAAAAATCTAAAAATTACTTAATTTTTTTTTAACAATGGCAAAGTATGCTTTTATATGTTAAAAATAATGTGCCCAATTTTAGCCCTTAAAAAAATTAAGCCCCCGACAATTAATTAAATACCGAGGCACCGATTTTTATAAATAAAAAGGGTGCATTCCATTTTAGATGAATAAATTTTTTTTTAAATGAAAGGTCTTAAAAATACCCATTATTTTTCAATTTGTTTATAACGCGCTATAAACAAATTTTAAAAATAAAACAGTTAAGAAATTAATAAAGATTATTAAAATAATCAAAGAGAACTCTAGGTTTTTTTTGCCCCTATTCCTAGAACAAAGGGAATAGGGGCAAAAAAATTTGAAATATAATTTCAGTTAAGAAATTATTTAAATAAATTTAATTTTCTTTTAACTTATAGATTTTTTATAGACCTTTAATTAAAAAAAAAATATTCCGATACGTTTACTTTTTAGAGAGTTATCATATATTTTACCTTTTGCTAATTTACTTATAAACAACTTAATATTTTTTAGGTTTTATAATTCTTAATCAAAAGCTTAAACACTAAAAAAGACTCAAATTCAATTAAAAAGACTTAGGTTTACTAAATAATCTATTTATTTTTCGGTTTTGGACTAAAGCTAATGTCGAGAGTAAGCAGTAATATGATGCGTGTTTAATTGATTCGGTAGGGAGCTGAACAGTAAATGTCGCAGAAATAATCGCCTATTTTCTATACAATCTATTCAATACGCATCTTTTCACAGCTTATTGCCGTCGATATTTGTAGCACGATTAGTCGAATTCTTAATTTTTTTTATTAAAAAAACTGGATATCGTATGAACATTTTAAAGCTATTTTGGAAAATAGTGTTATGATCATATTTTAGCAAGCCCGAGCTCGATCTGAACCTTAAGTATACATTTTTATGTAGCATATGTAATAAAATATATTACACTTACGTAATAAAGTTTTAAATCATCTCTAGTACACGCCTCACACTTACAATCAAAATAATACTGTGCTCTTAATGACTTCTGCCTTTCAGATGTTAAATGTGATCTATAATTATATCCATATGAATTTGATACCTCTTCACCTTTCATTATATTCCTTGACGCTCGTACAATCAACATCGACTTAAAATAACTAAAAAATATTTGTAAATTTTATAATTCCTAGATACGTAGTGTATATGAAGTTTGATATATTGAATATAGTTTTAATACGTATATATTATTTCAGAATTTTACACAATACGCTTTATTACAATACAAAAAAAAACCTTTATAAATTTATTTGTTGTTTTTTACTTAATTAAAAATATAATCTACTTAGGGTAGTTTAAGTGTGGTCTACCATATTTTGTCAAATATATATTTATATGTATTGGAAATTCTAGCACTTTGATATGCTCTCTGGTGGGTAAATTATATACTAGAGCTAGTAGCTCGATGTTTCCTGCCCCAACCCCTGTGCCATACCCTTCGGTCCACGAGTTTCGTTTTGTTAGAATGTTACGTTAACTACTGTTAGAACGTTGAAATAATAAGCATCGCCCCATGAAAATTGCAAACTTTGTTACCTCGGGTTCTAAACGATATTCTATAAACAAAAAAATTTAAGATTTCTATCGAGAAATGGTTATACGCTGGAATTACCTGAATAAAGAAAAACAAACAAAAACGTATCCAAAATATGTAAGAGCTAAATCACATGTGGCATAATTCGCAGAAGAAATAATTTTTGTACAAGCGATTGCACAATCTTTATGATATATGTCGTGAGAGGTCGTGGTATTATTTTAAGTATGATATAAAAATTTATAAGAATTTTTTATATAAAATGTAAAAAGTTACATAGCTTTTAAAATTGTTGTCTTCAGTGTTAAAAAGATTAAGCTCATAAATTATATTGGTCTAAGATCCGGCATTAGTGAAAACCTTCCCTCATCTGTTAATTGAATGAAATAATTTTTAAAAGGCAGATAACAATATTATAAATGTAGGAGTGCAAAGTCTGCCACCGTAGTCCTGCTGCCTATATCATATTAATTAATTAATTAATTAATATGCTGCCTATATCATATTAATTAATTAATTAATTAATTAATATGATATAGCCAGCAGGACTACGGTGGCAGACATTGCACTCCTACATTTATAATATTGTTATCTGCCTTTTAAAAATTATTTCATTCAATTAACAGATGAGGGAAGGTTTTCTAATGCCGGATCTTAGACCATATGAATAGACTGAGATTTTATTTTAGACTTGAATGTAGCTCGTATATTTCAATTGAATTATATAAAAATGTCAATCTTTTCGTTAATTACAATAATTAAACGTTTAATAATGTTTTTGCAGAATATATTTGTTTAGCCAAATCGTTCGACGCGTTTTTTAAATAAAATTAAAAGTGTAGTGAAATTATTACTTTTGTATATACCTGTAATGCCCGGAATACACGAGGCTAGTTTTTCAAGCTAGGATAGCAAGCTAGGTATTTCCAGTCCACACGAAGATAGTAAGCAAAGTCAAGATAGTAAATTCAGTGGTGGGGGTGCTACTAGCTTGCTAGTAGCTGAAAAAATATGATGCCGTCCTACTCAACTTTCCTGGCTTCTCAAGCTAGCTTACTAGCTTATTCACTAGCTTGCTAGCTTAAAAACGAAGATAGTTCTGTCTACACGAACCTAAAATTACTAGCTTTCTAGCTACTAGCACTGGCTTGCTATCCTAGCTTGAAAAACTAGCCTCGTGTATTCCGGGCATAATGTTAATCGAGCGATTTTTATCAGAACTAAACTATAAATAATTTAGAAATTTTAAACGAAGTTGGATACTTATATTTTGAACAATTTATCAAACATTCAGACAATTTCGACAACGCGTTTCACACGACAACTACCTTAAGGATGTTCCAGCATACCACCACTTTTCCACAGATTTTGCTCACAGGCTAACTCACAGGCTAAAAATAACGTTTTCTAATAAATCCCGAAGTTTCAGAATTTTTGACTGTTTAGAACGCGAGATAATTAATATCAAAGTAATCATTCTCTCTCACTCTCTCTCATTAGAAGCATGTAAAACTTCATACCCACCCAACTATTATCTGTTTTATTAGAAAAAATAATCGACAGAATTTAAAAAAAAAACTAGGAGAGTAAAGATAAATATTTATTACATAAATTTAAAAAAAAAATCGTTTGTTACCGTCTTGTTTTCGAAATATAAAAGTTTAAAATTATTTTTTTTACCAAAATAACATTATTTTGTATATATGTACAGTGAATTTGTCTATATGTTGTATATGTGTGTTTATGTATTTCTTCTACAATAAAATCAAACCGATTTTTTTTCTTGATTATATAATACAGTGCTGGAACGTCCTTAAGCTGAATCATTAATTAAATAAACAATAATTGAAAGATATCAAACATGAAAACAATTAAATAAATAAGTTTCTTACTCATTAATGATATTTGAATCACAAGAATGATTCATTAAACAAGACGAAGGATAGATTGCACTTTGATGAAATTTCTCGCCTTCATAATCATATTGTTCACCATGTGCGTTACATTGTAATTGGCATAAATGTCTTAGAGCAAGTGTAGACAAAAATCTAGATATTAATTCTTTTTTCATATTTGATTTATTTGCATACCAATCAAAAAAATTTGTTTTGGTCTTTAAATAGTACACCAATGTTACAGCACACTATAAAAATAAATTATCTACATAAATCCATTTAAACAAATGAAAAAGAAAAAAAACTGAATTGCCTAAATACCCAGTTTATACTAAATTATTTATCAATGAGTGACATGTTTAAAAATACAAATACAATGTAGTGTATAAAGGTGCTATATACATACGTACATGCTTTTGTAACCAAGGCTATTTACAAATGTTTCTGCTGATATTTTAAACAAATTATGAGAGAGGAATCATAATGAAAATGGAATCAAAATTCCAAGACGACATTTTTAATATTAATTATTATCAATATTAGAAAACTAAAATTGCAATTATTTCTGTAAGCATGAAGAATAGATAAATATTCTTCATGCTGTAAGTATCAATGTTACAGAAAATATAGTCAGGTTATGGGCGTTTTCATAATGGCCGACAACGACTCGGTGGGCGCGTAATTTCATGTAAATAAATGGGAATGCATTCACACTGGCCGACATGTCGAATCGCGTCGTTATGAGTATATTATTCGATATTCAGTCAATATCAGTGCTGCGCTGAGGTCGTGTCCATGTCGGAAAATGTGAAAACTTTATATAAATTGTGGTAAAATTCACTTTTCGTAACTTGACCAATTTTTTCATCGCTACAACCACAATAGCTGAGTTTTCGCAAGAATGAATATTCGCTAAAAGTCTGTGTTTTACAATATCCAGACACATTTGTATCCGAAGGCCATTCACAGCTCTATTTCATATACGATTTGTATTTACAGAATGTAGCATACAGATATTCAAATAGCTTCTTTTATTTAATTTTATGAATTATAACAATATGAGCGATAAAAAACATAATATTCTAAATATTACAAAACAACTGTTTTACTCCCGTACGATTCTCTTTCTGTACCTACAGACAGTCCCATAATAAATTGCGAGAACAAACTTTATAGATGATTACACGCTAAACAACTTATAATTTAACAATCGCATTTTTAGTACACATTTTCAAAGTATTCTTATTTAGGAAATTATTTCCAAGTGTAGGGGTATTTTGAAATAATATTAACTAGTATTTAATTAAGAAGGATACATTATAGCTAACGAAAAAATTACTAACCACAGCATAAACTGCAATATCATCAACTTCCATTTTATCCAAATTAGTTACCAAATTATAGACTGATTTATAATCATTATCACTGTTTAGATCATAATTTACTTGTGCTCCTTTTAATAATATACGGAATGCAAGATGCCCCATACCAATTTGTCCCTCCAATGTATTTAATAAACCATTACATTCCCAACGATGATAATCATTCCAAGATTTATCACGACAATCATCTGAACAATACATTAGAGCACAATTTTCACATCTAAACAATTTTAATTTAGTTTATTAATCTTATATTTTAGAAGGTTGTAGTTTGACTGACTGCTAAATATGACTGACTGCTAGAACACTCACAAAATTCTACCTAATAAAGTTCATCACTTTTGTCGTAAATTAAAATTCATTATTTTAATAGACATACTTGTTTCAGTATACTTGTATAACTATATATACGTTTTTAACGAAAAACAAAAAGGCGCACTGCTTGGAACTAGGTGGTTCTGAAATAGCCTATTTTCTTAACTGGGCGAGTATATACCTGCAGTTTCCCTTCACGGACTCCAGATGAATATGAGCATAGTTCCTATCAAATTCGGTTGCAGCCCCACAACCTACAAATTCCTAGTCTCTTCCACCCACATTATTAACGTATGATTACAAATTAATAATAAAAATTAAAAAAAAAATGTGGGTGGCCTCTGTTATAGACCGTGGAGTCTCTGAAACGGAAGTAAAACCTCACTATTATTATTATAATCAAACTACTAAGAGGGGTCAATGTAATATTATAGCTATCATATTGGTCTAAGATCTGGCATTAGTGAAAACCTTCCCTCATCTGTTAATTGAATGAAATAATTTTTAAAAGGCAGATAACAATATTATAAATGTAGGAGTGCGATGTCTGCCACCGTAGTCCTGCTGCCTATATCATATTAATTAATTAATTAATTAATATGATGTAGTGTCTTTGTTTGTTGCTCGAACAAATATATTTGTCTCTCTCTCTGCGTAGAACACATTTTTTGAAAATTTTATTACTGTGATATTATAAAATATATGTTATATAATAAATATACAATTAAATTATTTGCAGCCTATATAAAAAAATTTTAAGTAATAAAATTTTCAAAAAATGTGTTCTACGCAGAGAGAGAGACAAATATATTTGTTCGAGCAACAAACAAAGACACTATATCATATTAATTAATTAATTAATATGATATAGGCAGCAGGACTACGGTGGCAGACATTGCACTCCTACATTTATAATATTGTTATCTGCCTTTTAAAAATTATTTCATTCAATTAACAGATGAGGGAAGGTTTTCTAATGCCGGATCTTAGACCATATGGCCATATCTTAAAATAAAGCACCGTATCGCGCCGTTTAAGCGTCCATTAAAATATTTTGATATACAATTACGTTCTAGCGATATAAAAGTTCCCTGATTCTAAAGAAAACATATAATGATAGAATGTCATAGTGAAAGTTAGTAGAAAAAAAAAACTTTTTATTCGAAACAATTTTTGATTTGAACCACCAGTTTTGAGAAAACAATAAATAAATAAACTATATTTTGACAAAATGGAAACCCGACTTCAAAAATAAAATATTCTATAACAAAAAATGCACTAAAAAGTAAAAAAATAATTGCATATTCTTGTGCCAATTTTAGTTCACCTAAGCAAAAATTTTTAAATATATATGTACAATTATTGTTATTTTTGGAGGCGGTGTCAGCATAGAGAAATTCACATAATTTTTGGACACCGCCTCCAAAAATAACAATAATTGTACATATATATTTAAAAATTTTTGCTTAGGTGAACTAAAATTGGCACAAGAATATGCAATTATTTTTTTACTTTTTAGTGCATTTTTTGTTATAGAATATTTTATTTTTGAAGTCGGGTTTCCATTTTGTCAAAATATAGTTTATTTCTCGCTTTTTAGTGACTCTAAAGTTCTATAACTAGTTTTATTTATCTAAATATGGGTAGACCTACTTAAACGACTAATTTTTAGTGAATTTTTTTATAACACATTTTTTTTTACCCGGTTTTTTTTTTTTTTTTAATTTTAAGAGCATTTTTTTATAACAGATTTTCAATTTTATTTAGATACATTTTGTTTTTTTTTTGTAAAAATTTTTTTTTTTGGGGTCGGTTTTTTTTTTGTAAAACTTTTTTTTTATACCCGTTTTTTTTTTTTTTTTTAATTTTAAGAGCATTTTTTTATAACAGATTTTCAATTTTATTTACATGCATTTTGTTTTTTTTTTGTAAAAATTTTTTTTTTTGGGGTCGGTTTTTTTTTTGTAAAACTTTTTTTTTACCCGTTTTTTTTTTTTTTTTTAATTTAAAGAGCATTTTTTTATAACAGATTTTCAATTTTATTTACATGCATTTTGTTTTTTTTTGTAAAAATTTTTTTTTTTGGGGTCGGTTTTTTTTTTGTAAAAAAATTTTTTGAAGTCGGTTTTTAAAAAAATTTTCTTATTTTCCCATTATGAATGAATATACCCTTTCAAAAAAAAAAAAAAAATTCGCAAAAATCGGTTATCACATATAAAATGAGTATTTTCCTCGATTTTCCGGGGATCCCCTCATCAGAATGCGATTTGGTGACAATGGGACCAATCGGGAATCAAACCCTTTAAAACAAAAAAAAAAAATTCAAAATCGGTTCATAAATGACGGAGTTCTGAGGTAACAAACATAAAAAAAAAAAAAAAAAAAAAAAAAAAAAAAAAAAAAAAAAAAATACAGACGAATTGAGAACCATCCTCCTTTTTTGCAGTCGGGTTAATGATTTAATTTTTTTAATAAAAATTGCCAGCTATTCTCTTTTTTACTGGTTACAAAGGTAATACTGTGGTTACTGGATACAAAGTTTTACTGGAAAACACTTTCTCAAATTTTTCATCATTAACTAAAAATTATCAATACTTACGGTGAAATTAATATCTTATTGTGAGAATTACAACATGAACAAATATCCAATTTTGGTTGTTCAAGACATGATGAAACTAAACAACAATATGGTTCTTCAACAAATAGAATATCACCAGCTTTTATATCAGCATTTGCAACAATATACCGTCCTAATTCGGCGTTTTCACTAAAACCATATAAAATATTTATTCGAATTCATAAACATTTAATATTTTTAATTTACTGGATCGAAAGTGCTGATGAACCTCCTGGAATATCTATACTTGTTCCATATGCTGGCGACGGGATGCACATTTCATCATCTTTTTCAATAGATTTTGATTCATTTAGTTGTTCATTGACAAAATGACCATTCTCTAATGATTGAAATAATTCTCGCATTGAATTCTCATAATATTCTAGAATATAATCAAAATAAATAATTACCTTTATTTAGTATAAAAAATGTATTGTAAACTGTTCTAAATAAAATGTCTACTAAATAAAAACTATAGGAAAGGAAGCAGTTTAAATTTTGGGCGTAAGTTGCCAATAAACTACGACCTTCTGTTGCTGTTTAAACGGAATGTGACGTAGTTCAACGACGTATCGCAGTTGAATGGTAAGGTTCTAAATTCATTATAGGAAAGGAATCAGTTTAAATTCTGGACGTAAGTTGTCAACAAACTCTCGTGGCTCGGTAACAGGGCTGTGCACACTGTAATTCTATTGTTAACTATCCACGTAAAAAATAAATCAAGAAACTGAGTAAAGAATGTAGACGAGTTACGTGTAGAATTCACAATAAATATAGAAATATAGTCATGGGGATCGTAACACTCTAAGCCAGTGGCGGATTAAGCAATTTGCCGCCTACAAGCAGGACATTTGCCGCCGTTTCATTTTCAACTTTTCATTTCATTTTTTATTTTTTTAACAAAGTACATGAAGAAATACATTGTTAGTTAAATTATTCTTTATTATTTTAAATTGAATACAATAGTCAATACGATTATAAAAATTAAATTATTTTCGTTCGGCTTTTGAGGTTAGCAAATGTATCAATGATGTCTGTAAAGTCAATTGTCGACACTAATTCCGATTCAATGCACAGGACAGCCAAATTATTTAATCGATTTTGGCCAATAGTAGATCTTAAATACGTTTTGGTTCTTTTGACACGAAAACGATCGTTCTGCCGAACAATTAGTAACCACCACACAGGAGCATATTCTTAATGCGATGCTAATATTCGGAAATAGTTCTTCTAAATTCTAATAAACAGAATAATGTTATGATAAGGAAGGAATATGTATAACATTCTTTTTAAGGAATAGAATCACGAAAATAAAATATAATTGACTAAAACAACGTCTTATCGGCTATCGCCATAATATATATCTATGATTATATTCAAATAAGCCGTTTCCGGGAAAAACATAGTTTCGCTAATAATAAAAATTCGAGTTGATCGCGTTCACCGAAACCATTTCAGTATACAGTGAGTTAATAACCTAATGGCTAATATTTATAAATTATAATATAATTTTATAAACAAATTTTTTTTCTTAAATGCGGCAAATTTGCCGCTCCAATCACCTGATTAGTTTGCCTGTAAGGTAACCCGGCGTTGCTCTACGCTATTGATTAAACTGAATTATGATTCATTGCATTAAAAGAATCATTACATCGATTAACACACAGCAAGAAAGAAAAATGATTTAAAAACTTTTACCTTTAATAGTATTCATTTTAAAAGTGGCATATTTAAGACTTTCTTTCAAATCATTTAATGCTTCATAACATTTATCTAAATTTCTTAAATGCTTATAACATTGTGCCAATCTTAAAAATATTTTATATCGTAAATGGATGGGATAATCATTTTCTAAACTTTTATGTATATCTTTAATGCAATCCTGAAATAGAATATATTAATTAAAATTTTATTTAATTTTTGAATAATTGATTTTTTTCATTCATTTGTGGCTAAACACTATCCTGCGATGGACTAAGGATTAAAGTGGTATCAAATCTCTACAGAAGTGGTGCGGCTTTTCGTACTACTTTTTCCCACACAAAATTAAATAGCAACAAATTCTTAAAATTTAAAAATTAGCGTTTATGTAATTAATCATTATTTACGCTATTGAGATTCGAACCCAAATATATTAAAAAATGAAAGAGCTATGAAATTGTAAATTTATCTTATATATCATAAGAGGAGGGAGGGCAATCGGGGAAATTATTTTTTCAATAAAAATTATTTCCACCTCCTTCCACTATAAAAGAAGTTTTTATACAAAACCCGTTGTCGAGAAAATTTGGAGAAATTAAAAGTCCCTGTTTCGTTGATGAATATTATCTCTAAAATCATATATTTGCAAACTCAAATGACACAAAACTTAATTATGAAATTTGATTTTCTAGCGCTATCCACTACCTTTAGTGATTTCATACCTTATTCAATTATAAAGGGCCGTGATATTCAAACTCAGGCGGGTCTCCAGCGTGAGTTAAAATTTAGATTAAACTAACGTTCAGATATTGTGGCAAAAACTATTAAAATTAAATAAGGTAACTATTCCAAACGAGTACTATAGTTTTTGCCGCAATATATGAAATATATAGAACGCATTTTAGTGCGGGGGCCCAAAAACACGCAAACCCGACCAACTCGGGATATGATCGATGAAGTGAAAGATTTTAGTACTCGGTTGAAGTAGTTAACATAATGCTTAACTTTTGAAGTTAAATAAGGTAACTATTCCAACCTAGTACTTTAGTATTGACACAATATGTGAAATATATAGAACGCCTTTTAATGCGGGGTATCGAAAAACGCAAAACCGAAAAACTCGGGATATGACCGATGAAGTCGAAGATTGTAGCACTCTGTTGAAATAGTTAACATAATGCTTAACTATTGAAATTAAATAAGGTAACTATTCCAATCTAGTACTTTAGTTTTTGCCACAACATGTGAAATATATAGAACGCCTTTTAGTGCGGGGACCCAAAAACACGCAAACCCGACCTACTCAGTGTATGACCGATGAAAAATATATTATAATGGCTTTAAACTCTTCACGCTGAAGACACGCAAGAAACTCGGTATGTCCGGATAGCCATATCGAATTATAAAATGATCAAATTTACTCACTTGAAATTTATATCCTTCAAAGGAGACTAACGATCTATTACCATATGCCAGAGCAACGCATGGTCCTACAGGAGCAGTACAAATACTATTTGTGTACCAACAAAAACTTAATTTAAAATGTTTTTCCTTGTATTCATGATTTCCTTTCTCACGAAAAGCTTCCGCCAAAGCTGTAGATTTTGTAGAACTTGGATCAAGATGTTTATCAATAAGCTTTGTTAATGGAGCTAAAAAACTGTTTTAAAAAATTCAGAAAGTGTTCTTAAATGTTTTTGGTTGATAATGGTGTTAAATGAAAATAATTACCTTCTGCATTCATCATAAATGAAATCTATGTAATCAGTTTCTGTTATGAATTTTTTATTGGCATGCTTCAAAGCATAACCAATTTTAAAATATGCTTCAGATTTCTTTTGTTTCCACGATTTTGATACATTACTATCGTGTAAAGGATTACACTCACAATTTAAATTACAAGAATTATGCATTTTGATTTAAATCTCTTAACGATATCTTTTCCAACGTTTATTTTCTTATGCGCAGTCGGCACTCGGCAGTCTATCAGTTAAATGGTTGTACCTGGTTTGACAACTAAAATGGATGCGTTCGTCCCATTTTATTAATAAGTAATACTAATACTATATCAAGCGCCATTTTAGTTCTAATTTTTATAATATTTTGAGTTAACAACTTAAACTTTGTGACCCGAAATATGGGCCACAAAAACAGTGCTCATTTTTCAAAATTTTTTAATGGATTTGTGCCTTATTCATTTGGTTTTCGAAAAAAAGCTTCGGCTAAAAGTTATTCATTATAAATGTACTAACAACTTTTTTTTCGAAATATTTTCCCTACTTTAGCGGTGCATAGTATTATTGCTAAAGTTACTCATGACATCATATTCCAAAATGGTAGCTTTAGTCAGGCTACATTTCAACAATTAGTTATATTTTTAATAAAAAAAGATGAGTTTCACTACTTTTAGGAAATAATATCTTTAATATTTAACATAAATAGGCATCAAAACAATGTTGTTATGATATGAATCAATAAAAAAAGAAATGAAACATACTCAACATATATATAAACACACATACACAATACATAGACAAATACACAGTTCACATATAAAAAATAATGTTGATTTGAAGAAAATAAATATATTTAAACTTTTATATTTCGAAAACAAAACGGTGACACATAATTTTTTTAAATTTAATTTCTATAATAAATATTTAGATTTACTCTCCTGGTAGTATGCTGGTCATCCTTAAATGAAACAATTCTTTTAGATTTTCATAAAAAAACAGTGTTCTTTCATTAATCACACGCTTTGTAATTGTAAAAAAATCCCAAAAAAGTGGGTGTCAAAAATGTTTCTATTATCCTTTGAAATGGTCATCTAGAACGTTTTGATTAATACATTAACTTCAACTTTTCACATTCGAAGAAAATGGGGTTAAATGGGAAAAATTTGTCATACAAATTTTTCTACTATTTTTACAAATACAAAATATTCAAGACATTATGAAAGAATACAAACTTTCTACCTATTTGCAAACCTATAAACTATTTAACATTGCACACTCGCGAATCCTTGTTTCCATTATATTGTTTACTAACTGTTTATATGGATATTTTTGTGCAATTTAGTTGCAATCTCATGGTAAACGGTTCGTACATACCCTTTTCTGTATAAAACTGAAAAGCTTTCCATTCAATTCCTTAAAAAAACGAGTTAATTTGCAACTGAGACATCAAAAATAATGAATAATATATCATTAACACAAGTCACCTTCATAGTATAACCCATAGATATAACCAGTATAGCATATACATATAGGGTAGGTTAGATTGTAGCGGCTGTCCCAGATTGGACACACTTAGACCATAAGGTCCATTTATGAATTTATGATACCTAAATATATACGTTTATCTAAGGCTGGAACTGTGTTCCTAAAAATATAAACAACATTATGAATATTTTCAAAAAAATTGAAACAATTGTTTTATTTCAATATTTTTTGTAATGAATTTTCGTCAAGGAATTTACACGATGGGTCTCAGACTAATCGTGTCCTTAAAATTTTGTTTCTCAATTAAGTCAGAAACTGCGCGCGGCTCGCATTCCCTCTTAATTTTAATAATTTTGTCAACTCCGTTATTTTATGTACGAAGAAGGCTCTCAGTAAATTGAAGAACGCTCTCATTATGTGGCTTTTTAGATTATGCCTTAGCACAGCAATACGTTCTCGCCTCTAGCCATTTCATAACCTAAAGTTTGTTTTTAACCGTTGTAAAGCTTTTCGGCATTCGGCATTTTAAATAATCGCAGTGCTAACTACAGATAATAGATTGAGTTGTGCTAACTACTAATCGACATGGTTAATGATACACAAATTGTGGGAAAAATATCAGAAGACGAAGCAACTCTTTATGATCGACAGATTAGATTGTGGGGCTTAGAAGCTCAAAAACGGTATTATTAAAATCCAATTAAATATTTTCAACATAGTTTACAATTTTTAAAATTTTTAGATTGAAAAAAACAAAATTGTTGGTAATCGGATTGCAAGGTTTAAGTGGCGAAACAATAAAAAATATTGTTTTAGCTGGACTTGAATCGGTTGTTTTATGTGATAGTGAAAATGCAACTGAAGATGATCTCAAAGCAAACTTTTTAATTCCTACAACTTGTGTGGGGAAAAATGTAAGTTCATGCCGAATTCAAGAATAATGTGAATGTATAGCTACTCTGAATTAATTCTTTTTAAGACTTGAACCATTCGAGCGAGTTTGATGTGGCGAATGACAGGCGATAGCTACACACCGTTTGTCACCTATTTTTTGTTTGTAATGTACTCGATTCTACATATTAGTTTTCTTCAATATTTAAATACCTGTGCGTAGAGTATATATTTCCCTGATTTACCTGGTAACTACTAACAAACTCATGGATTGATTATTAGATATATGTTTGGTTGAAATCCCAAATTATTGTCTTATTATTTAATAATATTAGAGTAGGTTTCAGCATATATTGGTACCTACGTGTTAATCAGCCACACGATCTTGCTAACTTTTACATGTCCAACGCTGGATGCCATTGAACCTATCTCGTACGGATGGTTTTAAGCCTCTGAAAAAATCGTGATATTTAAATTTTCTGAGTCGAGATAAAGGATGTGAATAAAATTCGACCGTTAATCGATGACCAAGTTTATGAAAATAAGAGGTCGAATTCTACTCACCGTCTTTATCTTCATAAGTCTCAGAAATTGTACTGACAGAATTATGTAAATAAAGTTAGTGTTTTAAACGTATATTTTTTAAAAGGCATCATCTTTAATGTACTACAATTTTTGTACAAACTTCTATTTTTTTACAGAGAGCCGAGTCATCAGTTCAGCGTACTCAAGTATTAAATCCGACCGTCAAGGTATCATCTGACACTCGCTCTGTATCACAAATCAATGAACAATTTATTAAAAATTTTACAGTAGTGTTAGCAACAAACTGTACACTACATGATATTTCTAAATTAAATGAGTTATGCCGTAAACATAAAATTAAGTTTTATTCAGGACATGTATGGGGTAAAATTGGTTATTATTTTGTTGATCTACATCGACACTATTATGTAAAGTAAGTTATTTATCATAAATATTTGGATACAAAAATTTGTTTTTAAATTATCCATACGTTTATGAATCCAATCCGGGTTTTATATTATGGCTGTAGCGTATATTAAAATTATAATTTAAAGTTTTAGCTAGGGTTACCAACTCTCCAGTTTTAGACCGGAGACCTAAATCTGATTTTTGAAAATATCCTCATCGAATGAATTTTTTTTATAATAATTATGTACGTCAATAAATATCTCCGGACTGATGAGATCAATCTCCGGATTTTCTAAAACTTTGAGTTTGTAACCCTATTTAACATCATAAAAAATATAACATTTGAGAATAAGTAGTTTTTGATGAATAAAATAAAGAAAATAAGTAATTTCATTTTTAAAAAAATTTTAGACATTTCCAACCGCTTAAAATTTAATTGCAAATATGTAAAATACGAACTTACCCACAAAAATATTCTTCAAAAAATTGTGTACCTCTAACAAGGACGGAATAAAATAAAATTGTAGACTTATGTCCTTTACAGACACAACATTATCTCGCGAAAATAAGTTAAGTCCATAGTAACTTTAATTTTATTTTGATTCCTCTGAGAAAATTTGCTTAGCCTACATAGCTCTGCGGGACGAATTTCTGTTTTAATTTGCATACTATATTTCATTTTATAATTTTATTTTAGAGAAGTGAAAAAAACATATACAATAAACAAAATAAATGAATATTATTTGGAAAAGAGTCGAAAACAGCAACAACAAGCTCTAAACAATGGTGAAAAAGAGATCGATGAAAATCAACAAAACAATCATATGAATCATAATAATGATAATGGAAATAATTTACCTAATACAAACATGACACAAACTAAACAGGAAAAAATCGAATACGAAGAAAAATCTGAACTTTTTCCCACACTGAAGCAAGCATTACGTGTGAATTTTTCAAATAATCCTTATGCAAAACAAATACGTCGAAAAAAATTAGATCCAACTTTTTTCGCTGTTATGAGTAAGATGATGTTAGTGGTATTTAGCAGAAAAAAAGCGCACTGCAGTTATGCAGCTTCCCATTTTGCTTTTATATAACATTTACAAATGACCTCGCAAAATCCTTATGAGAATTGGGTTTCGGTCAAATTGGCTGAAATTCAAGTATGTTGTAATTCATGACCTCCCGGTCACAAGTTCTTGTGGATATGAGTCCCAGAAATAATTCATTTTTTAGCTCCAGATAACGCCACTGTAACTTGTAACTTAAAAATTAAGAATTTCAGGAAATTGTGCCTATGAGAATTTGTGATCGGGAGGCCATGAATTACAACATACTTGAATTTCAGCCAGTTTGACCGAGAGCCAATTAAAAAGAACTAACAGTACACATCTGCTATTCTCTTTACTCTGATAGGATGGTTATAGTAAATTTGAGACTCCTCGTTATCATGTCTTATACATCGTTGTATCTATCATTTCTTTTTTATATCTGTCCAGCGATAAACAGCACAAAGAGCTGCACGTAACGATTGTTCATTACAGTATTGCGTAAACACCTCAAGGCATTTTTTTCTGCTGAACACACTCATTTTATTTTTTTAAATTAATTTTACTATTAAAACAAATTTGTCCTATTATTTTTTTTAGCATTATTGCGCTTCCGAACTGTTTTTAATCGTAATCCAGAAAAACAATTTTGGAAAGATGATTTTGCTCAATTATTACAAATTCGAAAAGAAGTTATGCAAGTTTTTCAAGTGGACATTGATTATTTACCAAAAGAATATCTATTCAATGTGATCGGGCAATTTTCACCAACATGTGCGATTACTGGTGGTGTGTTAGCACAAGAAATTATTCACGCTATATCTGGTACTGAACCACCTCATAAAAATTTCTTTTTATTAAATCCAATACAATGTGGTGGGCGTGTTCATTATATTGGTCCTGCGCAAAAAGAAAACAATGATTCATAAAAATAATTAAACTGATTAAAAATGAAACAAAAAAAGAACTGGTGTAGTTCTTTTTTTCTGTGCTACTTAGACCATAGAGTATATTTCGATCTACTGGCAGTATTTTTTATGTTATTCACCAGAGTGCGAACACGAAACTTGTCTGTCCAAGAGTATGTCACGGAAGCATAGAGCCACTAGCTCTAGTTTCCAATTTACCCATCAGATAGTATATCCAAGTGCCAGAGTTCCCAATAGATTATACATATGCACAATTTTGTTTGTGTACTGTGCCAAAAAACGTTTAGCCGTCTGAATCAAGTTCAAGATCATACAATTTTCATAAACATTATAGCATAGCCATATACTACAATGCTCTGCCCAACACTCGAGAAATCTATGACTGAAATTTTGAAACCAAAATATTGAGAACTGACCTGAGGGCGTGTCTTAAAAACATGGCTGACTATTGTGTGCAACATAAGAGTAATCCATTTGTTTACATTCAGTAATCATATTTATTTTCATTAATTTATGTCAAATAATTATTTTTCTAAATTTTAACAGTTCCAAATGTAAATTTGTTTATATTTTATACTTATTGATAAATAATTTATTTCCAAAATTTTGTTAATGCAAGTATTTCCATAGACCTTTTAATTTCAAAATACGATACGTTTTTGTTACTTACTCATTTCTTCACATTTAGTTTTTGACATTTAGTTTAAAGAAATTCGCAAAGTTGAAGCAGCTCCTGCGTAACGAATTTTTTTATATTTAAGTTGAATATTACGAATAATACAAAATGATTATATTGAGTATTACAATTTAGCACACTGCTATCAAGTTAGTAAGTGTGCATTGAGAGAAACACACTGAACTTAGGTGCTCAGAAGTAAGTTTTTTTTATAGACCGATTGACTTATTTAGTTTATTAAGGATTTAGTTGTCCCGAACACGGTCAATGAGTATTTATTATAATTTAAAAAATTAATAGTTAATCTTTAATTAAAAAATACATCATATCGAATGTGTAAAAAATATAATTATAAATAAAATAAATTCTCTGGTTTACGTGACGATAACCTCTTGTTATGTTTTCTATATTTATATTCAGGCGCTCGGTATTGTTGTACATGTTTCAATTGGTATATTGATGATAGGTTACAATAATGCGGTTTTATTTATCTAAAAGGCTACATAAATGCACAACTATCATTCTATGTTTCAGTTTTAATCAGGTAGCTATTACATCTAAGTATTATATTAAGTTATATAGAATGAGCGTTCTTTATTTGAAGTGTGCAGTGGCCGCCCATTTAGTAATGTGACAAGTGAAAATCATTTTTCTGCATGTGTACCGTTGTCTTTTTTTTATACTGTACCTAGTAGCCACATACCTCGATCGCCCGTCATATTGTAATGCATGTTATTCAAGTTTTTCCAGCTTCTATATTGGTGTTCGTATTATGTTGCATTACATGTATGCTGGTATCAGTCTATCATGTTGAAATCAAAATCCATATGTACTCTATGATCTAAGTACAATTATCTATGAATTTTTAATTTAAAAAATTTTCAATTACAATTCAATTATTAGATTTACTGAAACAGAGTTCGGTAAGTTGTGATTAGTCTGGGAAGTATTATTTTTATCAATTGTTGCAAAAACACAAAAGTTAACAAGATTTCGTAGTGTACTAGCGTTACAAAACCTAACAAGTTATACTATAGAGCTAACTTTTTTAACCTTTCACAACAAGAAGGTAATATGAAAATTCATGGAGTAGAATACTTTTCTCTCCTAGGCTTTACGTTATACACTTTACTTTTAGGATATCCAGAAGTAAATCTTTTAGGATATCCAGAAGTTCTAATTACCTTCCTGTTGAGGTAGGTACGAAAAGTAAACTCAGAGATCACAGTTTGATTATGGTATGCTAAATTAGACTGATAATAAACGCAGAGTAGAAGAGCCATAAGGGAACCACAGATATCAGGAATAAAGTTTTGGATCGTAATCTTAGTTCTGTTAAATTACATATAAATATAACTGTCGCCATTGGCTTAATTCGGTTTCAGTGAATTTATAAAATATGCATGTCTTTTGGATTCTTACACATATTTTAAGTGTTGACATTTTCTCTCTTCATTTCAAATTACGATTTGTTTTTGTTTCGGACAGAATGTCAAACAAATCAATGTGAAGAAATGAGTAAGCAATATTTCACGTCTTTGTTCATCTTATTGTAGAGTTTGATAATCTATCCGAAACAAAAACAAATCGTTATTTGAAATTAAAAGTTCTATTGATCTGTTAACGGTTAGGACGCCTTAACAAGGCGATATAATAACACTATCCAAAAGAAATAAAACCCTTTATGAAAGCAATAAAAAATGAGGATCATAATTTATAAATTTTTAAAAGGGATTATCATCATGATTTTAATTAATATCTATTTTATATATATTCCATTTTTGATAAAATAGTTAACACATAAGGATATCTGTGAAAATTTAAAAAAATTGCTAAGAATAAAATTATAGGTGAGGACTATCAAGATAGTAATTTCGTCACATTTTATTTTGACAAAATTGTATTCAAGTTATGGATACTAGTTTTAAAATTACATTTGATATATTCCTGTTATTATCTAATAAACAAATGTGGTACCTGGTTTTGTATCTAAAATATCGATTTCTTGAAAATATCAGTGTTAATCCCTATCAATGTCCCTATTCAATCCCTATTAATGTGTCTATATTTGTCTACTGTGTAATTTTAGTAAGAATAAAAATAACTTTATACTTGATTACTTTCAAATTAATTCTTTGAATAATACTAAACTCCCAAGTGAGAGTAGAATTAACAAGGAAGGTGTAAGTGGCGTCCCCCGCTGACTTTGTTCTATTTCAAATATTTAATTCTACACTCAAATCTAAAGAGACGTATATTTTTTATCTGCGGATAAAATATGTTTAAGGGCTAAAATTGTCCCTCAAAGTTGATGGTAAAACTAAATTTCAATTCATATAACTTTTGTTAAAAAAATTGATGAATCTGGTGGCGTCAACAAAATAAAAAAAATGATCCGATTTTGATAATTTTTCTTTAGTCCACTAGATTTTTGTCAAAGAATTCAATTATTTAATCTTTGAAGTCGTCTGTACATGGGTCTTGTATCTTGGAATGAAATGTGGGTTTCCAAAAAAGTTTCATTGAAATAGGACAAAATTTAGCAGTAATAGTCAAAAAATTGATTTTTTAAATCTGGTGACGACAGCAAAATCCAAAAAAATGTTTATGGACCATCAATTCAATTTAAAAAAAAAAGTAAATTTCGATGATTAATAGGAGTTGGAAAATCATTTCTTCGCTACATATGTATATTATCCGTCTTTTATTTGACCATTCAAATGACAATAAAATACCGAAAGCACACCACATAACGAATTTTATTCCGATTGGACTGAAATTGTGGCTTGTAGAGCGTGTACAAACAAATACACAAATTTATAAATATATATATATATAATGATCATTTTCGACATCTATTAGAGATCGGACCGATGAACACTGAAGAAATTTGTGTAAAATCGTTTCTTCGATAAAACCCAATAGTTAAATTTTCTTAAAAAACAAAATTTGATAAAAATTCAATGTAAAAGAACAGCATGATAAAATAAAAATTTCATTACAATAATAATCTTATCTATAGGAAATTGCTCATTAATGAATAACAGGTATCGATTAAAAATGATAATAGATTATAGTTAATCTTTTATATTAGTTTCTTTTGAATAATATTGTGATTTGTAAATAGTTTCTTCAATATTTTAGCTAATGTCTACTTTGAAATAATTCAACATTTTAATTTTAATTAAAAATTATTTTTCAATCAACCCAGTAGTTTACTTGTTGATTGAACGTGCTTATATTTATTCTTATTTATATTATTATTGGCTCTTTGTCAGCTTTTTATCACAATTAAATACTTATAAGGCGGTTATTGATAAAGTGAATTATTAATAATACACAAATAAAATTTTAAAAATCACGAATTGAAACTTTCTGTGCTAATTACCTATAAAAAATATTATTAATTTAATTTATTTTTGTGATTAAAATGGCTTTAAATGGCAGTGCTCATCGAACATCTACTTCACAACATGAAGTAAGCTTTGAACCAGATGGATTTCAAAATAAAAATCGCATATCAACTAGTTCATACTCAATAAGTGGTAATTTAGAGGTAATGGCACGGGATAGTATTAACTCACTTGGTAACGTGAGTAATATATCAAGAATATCATTATTCGATCAGTCTAGTGATAATGCGTTAAGTGAAAAATATTGGCAATTAAATAGCTTACGAGTAAGTAATATATTAAAATAGTGCAGAGATATATCACAGTTCGCAGTAATTAAGTCAACAAGAAATAATGAAAATATATTAATAAGTAGTCAAATTAAAAAGTAATAATATAATATACATATAGCATCCTTGTGACTTGGTGTTGATATAGTACTGGTTCGAAACGAAAGAGACCGTGGGTTCGATCCCCACCAATATATGTATGGACTTTACTTATTAGGTATTGATGTGAAAAAAGTTTACAATGTTACATAGTTAAGTAGACGCTAGTCACCCCGTCAGTATAAAGCAACCATAAAAATGGATAGTTTATAGAGTATCTCTATACTTCATAAATAGACGCTAAGTTTAAAAAAATAATTAAAACATATTTTATTTTTTGACTTAATTACAATACTTTCCATCGCTGCCCTAATATAAGACTCATGTCCTAAATTTTTTATTAAAACCCAATTTTTATAGAAAATTATGTAGCCTAATTTTTTTTAGCAGAAACTTTGTTGATCTTGTTCTTCTGCATAAACATTACAAAGTTCAATATTTTATTTTTAGAAAGAATTTCAAGAGCGTGAATTAGAAAATCAGTATGTAAAATATGTACGAAAAATTCGTTACGGATTTTTTGTAATTTTTCTAATTACAAATTTTATACTCTGTATGGTGCGAATATTAATCCTTTTGACGTCAACACAGGTAGATTATAGAAAGCAATGTATGATTTTTAGAAAATTTAAATCGATAAAAATTAGTAGCTCAATGAAGTTAAGAAAGCGATCTTTTTGGTCAACAATGTTTAATACTCTTATTGTACTACAAAGTACGATGTCTGCAGTTAATTGTAGAATAAAATATCAGCCAGCTTTCGTTAATAGGTGGGATTATAGAAAAGAAGTTTGCCCATGGGCGGGATCCCTTTTAATTTTTAATTAGATACTGTTATGATATTTAATCTATGATACTGCTTATTCCCATAGTAAATTTCTTCGACGCGACAACATTGCGTTCTTTAATTAAATGAGTTTTTTTTATATTTTTGGTATGTGTTCAGAAAATTACCTAGTTGGTTCATTTACGCATGTCCGTCTGTCTGTCTGTAGACACGATAGTTCATAAAAAGAGAATAGATGTTTCATTATTTTTAAATTCTTTCAAATTTTCTGGTCGAATACATTAAACTCCAAGCAATTTACTCGAAATTTCGATTTCATCCATCCCCTCCGTGCTCCAAATCGCCTCAAATGTTCGAATACCAGAGGGCAGAAAGTTTACTCCACTTTGTTGACGTGCACGGTATATCCTTAACTATAATAGTTTTTTTATTGTTACTCTGTAAATTATCAGCAACCTACCGTACATATGCGAAACGGTTACATAGTCTATTTTCAACAAAAATATTATACAGACCGTTTTCAAAAGCATTTCTAATAGAGAATCAATGTTAAATAAATAAATAAAATATTTACTATAAAACCATACATACACATACATACTGAAACTGAATGTCTGAACTTGAGTATTGAGTGACCATATTATAGGATCATTCTTCATTGACGGATCTTTAGTTTCTCAAAAATATTTGAGTTTGTTACGAAATAATATTTTGCCAACTGTTAGAGCTCTTCCTAATTAAGACCTGGAATCTGTATGGTTCCAACAAGATGGTTGCCCTGCACACAATGCCATGATAGTAAGGCTGTTCCTGGAACAAACTTTCCAGGAACGTCTTACGAGTGGTTTTGGAACCTTCAAGTGGCCAACCAGATCGCCAGATCTATCTCCTAACGACTTTTTTTGTGGGTTTTTTTTCAAAACACAGATCTATTAGCGGAATAGGCCTGAAAATTTTCAACAATTAAGGCAAAGAATTGTTGGCAATTGTGCGAATATTTCTCCTCAAGTGCTAGAATATATCCGGGTAGATTTCTACAATCGACTCGGATATTGTTTAGCAAATAATAGAGGAATATTCGAACCGTTGGTATAATATTTTTTTTTGACGGAATTATATTTTTTTTTTCTTTTTGGGGTTTTATTTTAATTTGTGTGGATTGTTGTTTTATGTTATACCGTTAATAGAATACTATCATATATTTTCAAATATTCCACATACAAATAATAAGGCATATTCAAAAAAGAATTTTCAAGCATACACAACAGACACACGAAAACTAAAGAGTACCCCCATTATTTTTATTTCTTTATTAAGCATATTGTGTATAGTTATTATAGTAAATAATATTTAGCATTGATTCTCTATTGGCAATGCTTCCCAACAAGTACGGTATATTAAACATGATTCGGAGCCGCACTTTTGATGTGAACCAAAAAGTGGATTTTCTTTTTACTTTCAAAAAGTCGATTTTTATTGAGACATTTTTTTAGAATTTTAAATAACGAAATTATTTTTTAGGGTGAAATTAAAGAACAATTATATGAGATAATATTCTACAGTATGAGTGGTTTACTCCCATTTGGTGCATTTCTAATTAAAAATGAATTAACAAATAAATATGAATGGTTGTACCCGTTGATATCATGCATAATAATAACGGTGATCGTAACAAATGATATTCTTGTAGTAACATTCAATAATAACAGTGAATATCAAATGGCATATCCAGGTTTACGTCCAACATTTATGGAACACGTCTACATAGCTTGTTATTTATTTTTACCATTTGATCAAAATTATCAAGTTACAGTCATGGGTGTTACAATAGCTATTGTTTATTTAATTTGTTTGAAATTTATAACATATCGATTAATTACGGATTTGTATATTCAGGTATTACGATTGCCTTTTTATTAGATTCACGTTTTAACACATTCGTTACCAACGTTACATATATTTAACAACTCGAGTTCTTGTCGATAGTGCAAGTAATGTCAGTTTTAAGGAATCAGCATCTCGATAGGTCTGTGCATTCTTGACTACTCTAGGTCAAGTATCTTCTTGACTTACAAATGAACTAGTTAAAAAAAAGAATAATGTCACCACAAATCAAGAGAAAGAAAATACATACATTAAAAAATTACGAACCCAAAGTGTCGCATAGACCATTTGCGCGTTATCTGAGCGAGTTCACTGAAATAAAATATTTATATATTTATGGGTTATAGTAGAAATAGTGTGTGTCTTAAGAGTAAATGAAACTCATCTATACTTATTTTGGTGGGATTTATGACCGCCTTTACTCGATGGAAAATCTATCCTGTCGTTTCTTTAGTATATAGTATATACTATAACATTAGAGAAACGATAGGATAGATTTTCCATCGAGTAAAGGCGGGGGGCCATAAATCCCACCAAAATAAGTATAGATGAGTTTCATTTACTCTTAATACACACACTATTTCTACTATAACCCATAAATATATAAATATTTTATTTCTACTATATACTATACAGTATAGTTCCTCATTATACTTGTTTAAGACTTTATTATTTAAGTTCGGAAGCGCTCAAAGTATTCAGTCGCTAAGTTCGGCACGGCCCGAAGTGGCGTATCTCATTGGTATTCTTTGGGTAGATGTCACACTTCTTCCTCGTAGTTTGGCCACATTGAAATGCTTTCTATTCCTAAAAGAGATAAATGTCTCATAAGCCAACAGAATGATAGGATTGACTTAACCTCGATTTATCCATCAAATAATCCATGGATAAAAATTGCTCGTTGCCATCTATACCATACCACTATATCCTAGAACCCAGCTTATATACTTCCAAAGTTGAGAGATACATTATGTAATAAAACAATAAAATAGAAACAAGACGTTAGTGGTCAGCCATGATTAAATTTTGTATCATTTTGATACAAAATGATTTTACAGTATATTAATCCTTTATCAATTTTTGTTAACCGGCCCAAAATAAGTGCTATTTAAAATTGAGACCTGGTATTGAACGTGTTAATTACAATAAAAAAATTTCCTAAATTAAGCAGTAGTAATAGCACCGTAGGTGAGAAGGCCAAATGTCCCTTAAACTCGGCCTTGTGCACTACCGTGCTCTAGATAAATCGAGTATTAACAAAGTGAAGATAATAGTTGACTTTAAGCTGATTTTAACACATGAAAGTTTTCAATCGCATTCAAAATAGTTGATATTACAATAACAAAAATTACATTGCTATTCACATGATGAAATTCACATGTTAATAGCTATAATTCTCTTCTTGTTAAATATTCCCTTCTTTATCAACCGCGTTACTCACATGGTCAAAGTATACAATCAGAAAAAAGGAGGTATCACACATCCGCTAACAGTGCACTTACTTATAAAGTTATCAAATGTCCATTTTGTTATAATTAAAAAATTTCATCGAAAAATAATACTGCGATTGCTCAGTAAAACAATCGATTGAAAACTTGCACTTGTAAAAACACTCGTAATAAATTATTTCAATATCCTGAATAATTTTCTATTTTCTTAATGGAAAAGATTTATCAAACGAAAAAAATTTCAAATTATACAATTCTCATTACCCTCAACGCGCCCAAAGAAAATTTTAACTTCAAAAAGTATACGGAAGTATACGCGGAATCACATAATCGAAGTAACTTAAGCAACAATTGAAATTGGTATAGAATAGATTGTTTCAATTGATTTCTCTGTCGTTTCAAATTTGTCTGAATTACTGGACCAAGCCACCAAATTTGCAAGAAGTATAGAGCTAGAGCTAAAAAGTGAGGTAAAGTTTGTGAATGGGCAAAATTGGAGAAAAGTTTAAACATATAAAATGTTTTCTTTTTTTAAATAAACAACTTTTTTTGTAAACTGAATAGTTTTGTCACAAATTCAGCTCGAAAACTAAAATAAACGGTTCACGCATTATACACACACATATATACATATATATATATATATATATATATATATATATATATATATATATATATATATATATATATATATATTCAGCATATACTGGGTATTTAAGCAATTACTTAGTTATTTGTTACTTTCACTTGTTAATACATTGATTTCAGTTACCAAATAAATTAGTTTTCTATGTCTATGATTTAGCTTGGATGTGATGTACTTTATTTAGCATGTTTAAATATACTGGGAATATATCGAAGATTTTTAAATGAAATCATTACACGACGAATGTTTTTAGATGGCCGACAATCTGTTCAAACAACAATGAAATTAACATTTCAAAAAAATAAAGAGGTTAGTATTGTAAAAAAAACCAGCTCGTACAAACAGAAGAGGAGATATAAAAACTGTGCTCCACCGTATATAGTTCCTAGTTTACACTTGCTAAAATAGACGATTGGTATAGCGGAGAAAGCAATTTACATTTAGTAACAGCATTATTTATTCTATTTACTGCAGATGTGAAAATTAGTCCTATCCCATTTCACTCTTAGCAGAGGCTGAGGTCGGTCTCGAAAATTGTGAAGATCCCGATTTTTTTATAAATTCTAAATTTACTAAGAAAAGAAACATGTACTGAATAATTTTTTCTAGCACCCTCACACTGCCAGAAGAGTTTGATTTGAAATGCCCTTTGTATCTCTCTATGATGATTGGAGTAATAATAAAAATGAAATTTAATAAAAATCTTAATTTTAGGAACGATTAATGTTGAGTATTTTACCACCGCAAGTTTGTAAACGTGTACAAAACGACATTGAAACTATTTACAATATAATGAATAATGGGAACAATAATTCTATTAACAGTGTTAAACCATTTGAGTAAGTTTTTTTTCGAAATTTGCTTTTGGAAAATTTTTCTTAAACGAATAAATTTTTAATTTAAATTTCAAAGAAAATAATGAATAATATAACAATTTCACATGATGGCATAGAGCCGCTTTCGAAAAAAAAGTTCGTCACACAGACATAATTTTCTCGCAGGAAGCATATTATACTACATCGAAAAATGTTTTTTTTTTGTAAAATTATTTTTAGTTACCACTATGATAGGTGTAATATTATGATGATAAACTCTGGTAAAATTTATTTTTTACGAATTTAATGAGCTTTAATGATCTTTTTCAATAATAATAAAATATAATATTTTTTAGCAACAACCACTAAAAAATTATATAATTAGCATATATATATATATATATATATATATATATATATATATATATATATATATATATATATATATATATATAGCTGATAAAAATATGTATAAATAATCTAGACACTAAAAATCAATTAAATTACCAAAAAATAAACAAAAACGATTAATCTAAATTTAAATTAAATGGTCGGAAAACAAGGATTAATTGCCAAGATCTATTTGATCATTGAGTACAGGTTTTGAACTTTTTAGACCTTTATAAATTTCTAGAGACTCTAATACGTTCTTCATCAGGCCATTCTGAACTACGTGTGACTACTCCATTCCGGGCTTTGGAATATGGCCATTTTCCAATAATTATGATGTTTAAGTCTCAAAATCTCAAAATGTTTTCCAGTTTGACCATAATAAGTACTCTCACATACCTGACAGAACAACTAATAAATACCAGAGTATTTTTTTTATCCAGTTTGGTTTTATTGTTTAATATTAAGTTTCCAAGTTATGTCGGTTGTCTAAAAACAATGTTAACATCAGATTTTAAATCATATACTCGAAATATTCCATAGTATGTAATGGAACGCCGAAACGATTGTCGAAAAAATTAAGAACGCGAAGATATGAAAGCAGTTCGGATACTTTTCGAACAAACCTCGTATGTGCCACAAAATTACATTTATTCCTACATCATTACTTGCTAGTATGGTAATCCCCTGAATGCCTCATCGGTCTGATGAATGTCCGGCTGGATAGACTAATGTATGGCGTTGCGTCACTTCGGTTGAAATCACTTTTCAGTCAGCACGAACCGAGATTTTTTGGAAGAATTTATGTAGATCAACGAGTCGAAATAATTTTGATAGATTAAAAGTAAACACTATCTTGGTAGAGTGAAAAAAGAAGCTGTTTATTTGCTGTTAATTAAAAGATTGGAAACAATTGAGAAAAATAAATAACATTAAGAGCTTATACAAGAAATGAATTTAAAAGTTAAAACATATCGTATAGAAATCAGATAGCGGTAACCTAAAGTCACGTAGAATTTCAAAATGCTGAGGCTAGGATTGCAATAGTTTTTCTTCTGAGTATATGAGAGTCTTAAGTACTGCCTTCGCTTTAGAAATTTCACTTTACAATAACTTTTAACAATTTAAGGGATTTGTATATTGAACAGCATTATGATGTAACTATTTTGTATGCTGATATTGTACATTATACAAAAATGACAACATCATTACCTGTAAAAAAATTAATAAATGTATTAAATGAATTATTTGGTGCGTTTGATGATGCCTCTGAGGTAAACTAATACAACATTATTCAATTCAAGAGCGATAATTGCAAATAAGTTATATTTTTCAGTTTCATAAATTACTAAGAATAAAATTTCTGGGGGACTGTTATTATTGTGTAGCCGGTATACCACAAGTTGCTGATAGTACTGCTCATTTAAATCATGCAAAAAAATGTGTTGAATTTGGTTATGATATGATTTATATTATACAATATGTTCGGTAAATAAAAATGATTATATAATTAGCATATCCTCAAATTATCGTTTTCCTCGACTTCATCCAAGAAATAATTCTAACAGCAATTTAACAGTGCATATACAATGCGGACAAAAGCTAGTCCATCCTATATATTAACCTGCGATGAGTGATATTTTAAAAATGTTTAACCTAGTCTACGTGACTTGTTCTGTTTTAGAAATAAACATGATGTGGATATTGATATGCGAATTGGAGTACATTCAGGAAGAATACTTAGTGGATTGATTGGAGCATCAAAATGGCAATATGACATTTGGTCAAAAGATGTATTAATCGCAAATGTAATGGAGCAAACTGGAAAACCAGGGTTTGCCATTTTTATTTTTAACGATAATTAGGGTTGCCACCTCGATATTCTGAAAAGTCGGGAGATCAACATATATTATGTCGATGTCGTATAGAGATCGAAAGGTCCATACATTATTTAGTAATATGGCCAATATAGGCTATAATTTAAATAAATAAATACTCAAGCTGCAACAATATAGTGTATTGTTGAAATGATTACTTTATTTTACACGAAAATAGACAATAAGATAAAAAATTAATTAAATTCAAACATTGTTCACAATCAATTATATATTATTTAGACATTTTAAATCTAAATGACCAGTACTTACTTTTACCAATGTCAATCTCCAGTACGGTTACGAAGACACAAGTATGAAAGAACAAGCGTATACTAAATAGACTATCACTTCTTCTCAAAACCTTTCACTATAGTCTGTGATAGGGACATATGGATGGAAGGAGAACCACCCTATCTGAAGAAACGAATTGTTTGGTATACAGACGCCTCAAAAACTGGGGAAGGGACCGGGCGGTAACTTACGGTGAAAGACTTAAGGCAAACATAAGCCTCAACTTGGGGAAATATGCCACAGTCTTTCAGGCAGAAGTCTACGCCATGACGTATGTATTCTCTCGGACAGTCAAGCTGATCTAAAAGCCTTGTCTGCAACTGAGGTCACCTCAGGGGTAGTTAAGGATTGTCTAGAGGAACTGCTGGAGTTGGCAAAATGGAACAATGTTAAATTGATCTGGGTACTAGGTCACAACGGTTTCGAAGGAAACGAAAAAGCAGATACCTTAGCAAAGAAGGGAGTCGGAATACCCTTCATAGGCCCAGAGCTTGTTTTAGGAAAGACTGATGTAAACAGGTGATCAACGAGTGGATGAATGTTAAACACTGTGATCATTGGGAAAGTGTACCGCAACAGAGGCTCGGGAAAATACTGCTTCGAAATACATCCAAGAGGCTATCTCTCGATGCACTGAACCTGAACAGGATACAATTGCGGAAGGTTTAGCATTAAGGAAACATCTGCACACAATGAGACTCTATAACGGATCCATTATGTGCAGACTGTGCGGCGAGGAGGAAGAAACATCCAGCCACATCATCTTTAACTGCGAATCTCTCGATTACAGCAGATACAAGATATTCGGTGCATCTCACCCCGAATATATGAACCTTCAGGAAAACTTGATCAGCAAACTCCTGGCCATTACCAATTAGATATGGGAGAAGCGAATCTCGTCAGACTGAATTAGAAGGGGGATTACAATGGGCCAAAGGGTCGAAGTGCAGTACTTTTTATACCCCAAGATATATCTATCTATATCTATATAGACTAACATGTCATTGAATTTATTATTTAATATTAATATGAAAAAATTGGTATAGTATTGTGACGTTTAAGTATATACAAGAATTTATGTATGTTGAAATAATAAGTTAGTAATTGACAAGCTACTAAGCGTGGTGTTATGGTTAGCACACTGGGTGCGATATACAGAAGTCCAGGGTTCAATTTCTGGCGGATGAGTTAATTTTTCATATTAATATTAATTTTAATTAATAATATAATTATTATTACTATTTTATTTATTTAGTATTATATTTAGAATTGTTTTTGTAAGAAAAATTTTTTTCACTGAATTCGAGAAGTCAAGAGATTTCAAAGGTAAACAGTTTCGGAATTTCAGTTCAGGCATTTAAATCTCGGGAGAATCTGTAGGATTTTGGGAGTTTCCCGACGAAATGTGGACAGGTGGCAACCCTAACGATAATGTATTTACTAAATTAATTTTTTTTAGAAAAGTACACGTTACCAATTGCACTTTAATGAAATTGGAAAATATAAACGAATATGACTATGAAAGAACTTATGCTGAATCAACGAATCAATTTCTTGCTGATAGTGGAATAGTGGCCCATTTAATCTTACCAAAAACAGTTCAATTAAGATATGTTGAAGAACCATCTACATCATCACATAAAAAGTATGATAAACAACGTGTTAGTATTAGCAAAAAATCTAGTAATCTACCACGATTTAGTAATCGTTCAAAATCAAATTTACGATTACGAAAGCAATCGGTTATTGAAAAGACATTGCCAACATCAAATAGACGACAATTCTTTATGGATGAAACATACAAGGAATACCAAGAGATGTTTACTTTGATTGATTCAAAAATGGATGAAGAAATTGACAATTTACCTATCGGAAAATTTTAGTAGGTTTTTTCATGTAACTATAATACAATAGTCAGTATAACACGTCGAACCCACTTAAGTCCGAATTGGAATGATGAGAAAGTCTAAGATCTTGACCTAAATCGACCTACCCTCATCTGTATTTTTAGTTATAAGTATTTTTATACGATGGATAAAGATTGAAGGACTGTTCAAATATTGACACTTTACGGGACAACCGAGATTCTGGACTAATTTTTTCACGCAACGTAATAGCATTCGCATTTCGCAAATTTATAACAAAAGTTGTTTATCTTTAGAAAAGGAACATTTTTTGCCCTTACATTTTTATTCTATCTCTTACGGTTTTAAAGGTGGGCAGTTTTGCCCAAACATAGTCCGATTTTGCCCATTGTGAACTTGACCTTACTTTTTACCTCTAGACCACATACACAAAATTTCAGCTCGTTATCTCTTTTCACTTTTGAGTTATTGTGTTGACAAATACACAGCCGTTACTTAAAGTCGGAACTAAACTCAATATACCCTAGTATATATATTTCATATATACTGGGTATAAAAAATACCTCTCATTAAAAATACAGATGGGTAGGTGGATTTTGGTCAGGATCTTGTACTAATAGTGGAGATTATTTATTAAGGAAATTTGTAATTCTGTAATTATTTTAATTTGTACTTAATACATTTAAAATATGCCTGGCATGAAAATGCATACTTTTTAATGTTTAGTTACCGTTTTATGATGCTCTAGCAGAGTATATTAACCACACAAAGTAGGTCCGGTCAATTGATGCTAGGAATAATAGTTTAAAGTGTCTGCTGTTTAAATTTGTTATTGGCACAATTTACAGAGTAGAAGACAGATTTTCAATAAAAATATACAAGTGTATATAAAAATACTCGCTCTGCTTGCAATGGTGCTACGCCCCCTTGACCCTCAGGGCGGCCTTCAGGCTTGGCTTCTCGCCCTTGACATAATGCAAAAAACCCCACCCTTCTAGCATGAATAGTAGTAAACAAGGTAATTTTGAAGGGTTTTTCCCAGTTTTGGGGAGGCTGCGTTGGGAAGATTAAAGTTTTCCGATTTTCCTGTAAGTTTTAAGTTATTCCACATCGAATGCCAAAAACCGCATCCTTCTAGCATGTCTAGAAGTGGGTTAGAATTTGTATACGTCAGTCTGAGTGAGTTACACAAAGGGATGTACGGGATGTATATATTATATATAAAGGGATGCATATATTATAGGATACAAACCCCGACAGTAGTTTAAACCATCTTTCCGGACAGGCAGACAAATTTTTCCAACTTATAACACCACTTTTTTCTATCGGGAGTCGAAAACTTATATAAGACTCGTGTTAATTGAAAAAATAATAGAGCAATTTTGTAAAAAATAAAAATTCCTACAAAATTTCCCGAAGTGGTCTCCGCAGTTGAAGATCAACCACCCAAATGATATAATGAGTGAGTATCCGATTGACGCATGGAATTTTTTCGCACATTACTTACATTTAATAAGTGATGGCTGTATAGTTAGTTGATGGCATCGAACTGCGCATTAAATCGAGAACCCGGTTCATCTACATGAATCAGTCTGAGACAATCTTCAATGTAAACATATGTTCAGAGAACTTAAAATTAATAGATAAATACTTCTGAATATCTCTGAGAAGGGGTCGTAGTCTTTTTATCTGTCAGGACTATATTACACCCTTCACAAACCTAATATCATCGTTATTCATACCCGTAACAAAAATGATCGCTTGTAAAATAAAATGAGTTGTCAGTAGAGTCAACAATCATAAATATTTATGTAAAGCAACCGCTTTCTGCTTCAACTGACCAAAGTTTCTTAGCTTTATACTCTCTGCTAAACCATTCTAAAGTGTTGAGTTAACATTATGACTTATGAAATTAATCACTGTCCAAATTCTCCTCCTGAACTACAGCCTTTGAAAATTTCTCCGGTATAAAACGTATCAATTTATTTATTATTTTTATTAAATATATTTCTAGCTTTTTGTCTAAAAATAGTTACTTCAATCACCTCTATTTGTTTTTCAATAACTACAAATGGGAAAAATTATATATGAATCAACCGGACCCAATGTTTAAATATTATATAATTTTGTGTATTATAACATTTATTTCAATTTTCTTCATTCAATTGTTATCACTTCGAGGGTAAGTAGATTACAACTTTCTTTACATTCTTTAATAGCCCTAAATTTTAGCTAACGATCGATCGAATTTTTTTCTTCTACACTACAGCAGGGGTCGGCAAACTGGAACCCGGGGTAATTAACTGGAACCTGGATAATTTCAAGTTGATTTTGACACGCAACCAAAAAAGTGCGCCGACACCTGCTCTACAGCACATATGAATGAATCACTGAGACTTAAAATATCTTATCCTTTGGTGTGTTATATTTCGTTGAGTAGTGCTCCAGATTCATCCTACGATAGAAGTTGCAATAGCTCGAGTTTTTAAATCCTAGCTTCTTGAAGTGTTTTGAGTTTGTAATGCTCAGTAAAAACGCACGCTTTAGACCTTTTTACGCGAGATTATTCTTCTTTCCTGAACTCCACACTCGTTGATGGTTTCTTAACCCATAAGAGGGATTTAAATTCTATAACGGACGTTGACGAAGCTTTCATTGCCAGTTTAGACGCATTAACATACTTTTCACTCCAAATGTCTGATTACCAAAAGAAGAGTGACTTTGCTATTATTGACCAAGTTGCTGAGATTATTTAGACATTGGCATGCCATTTGGTGGAATTGAAGATGTTTGCGCTTTTTGGCAAACAACATTTGACTATCATAGAGGATTGCGATGTCCTGATTCTGATAAGAATTGTTTAAGCCGAGCTAAGTTTGTGATGGAACTTGTAATTTACAAAAGAACTACAATATCAAGATCCGTATCAAAATTCAACTTTTCATTAACTTTTTATCAAGACAAATTTCCTTGGACAAAATTAAAACAAATAAACTCAAATTTTGCTACAAGTTAATAAGTTTAAACGATTTCGTTAATGTTAAAAAAATGTTGTACAATATTCTACCCTTGAATTTTCAGAAAAAATCCAATGGTATGGATTTCTTCAACTTCATTTTTAATAATTTTATTATTATTTATACCATTAACATGGATTCGTTACAATCGTTATGATCAAAATGATCATGAAGAAACTAGAGAAATGATATTAACAGAGCGAATAATGCACAGTTTTAAAATTTGTTCAAACGCCATTGTTCATAGTACAATATGTCGCTGTATTATTTATGTATTTATATGTCTTTCAATTATGATTTGCGTATTAACGCCGTTGGTAAGTATTCGACAGGAGCATTAAATTATAGGAGATCATCCAGAAACCATGTAATACTTTTTCTTTTTGTTTTTATTCACCTCCCCATTCAGTATACATTCTTCTTTTTAGATGTTTACGACAATTTTTACGTTTAATATTAATTAAATTCCACATAGCTCAGAGCTTCGCTTTCGATCAATTTCTTATTAACCTTTCCAATCTGTAACATCATTAGGGGTTAAGATAAGAAAGTTGGATGGTATATGGACGATCTCTCAGTTACAAATTATTAAAAAATTTTAATTTGATTGCAGACAGATTGTAAATTGACCCCATCAGAAATAGATACACAGATTAAATTCTTCATGGGAGATTCGTATAATCACTGTATCAAACCATGGGTAATTTAGATAAGATTTTATGTATGTCTGTTTTGGATAATGTGTTAAAATTGGATTATTACTTTAACTATTTCAATATGCATAAACCTCAAATTTGAAAATAATCAAATAATTCAGATTAAGAATTTCATGCACAAATCTAAAAAACAGTAAAAAGTAAAATGAATTGTTACAAAATATAAAATCGGGATACCAGTACCGATTATGTATAGACTAAATCGTCGCCTAGTCGAAATTCAGTTATGTCGATAACTATTCAAATTAATTAAAAAAGGGGAGTCAGCGCATTGGACCTTAAAGATCTATTATGCTTCATTTTCTGATAAGAAGTCTCGGATACACCTCGGATCTATTTTTTTTTAGAAAATAAAGAATCTGGAGTGATATTCTGTGGTATAATTCTAAAACACCAGAATTTCTTGTGTATGAAAGTACCAGCATTCCATTAGAAGATTTCCTGCAGTCTAGTCCACCTCCCCATGAAATCTGCAGTCGCTCATTTTCTAGGCCAAACTTACTAAGCTGTCCCTTAAGTAAAACACTGTTTTATATTCTACGGTTATAGTTCACGAGAAGAATCTTTGCTTGCTTGAAAAAAGCTCTTCCATGGGAAATTTTGGCATCTTCCTTCTTCCTAAACTTCTCGTAGTAGAACCGATTTCATAAGTTTGAAGAGGTTTCCAGTCCTCCTAGAGATGTTGATTCTATTGACTGAGATTCAGTTGTTAAACCGTTTGGACCAATTAGCATCCATCATATCATTTTGATTATTTCGGTTTATTTTTACGTCTATTTTCGAATAATCTAAAACTTCGCAAATGCATATCCTTTGAAAAGAAAATTCAAGTAATAATCCACCACTATAAATGATATAATTTTTTCAAATTTATCGGAACAGTTATGATTGCGATTGTTAAAATATCTCAAATGAATTATTATTGCAGCATATAACACAAACTGTATCATTAGTATTATTCACAAGTTTTTTTTTCTTACGAATACATTTTATTTTAAAATTGTTGATCAATTTAATGATCACTTGCATATACGCATTGGTAATATGGAAAAAACGTTATACATATTATGGTGAAAGTGAATCATGGAATGTCAATTTGTCACCACAATTATCACATTTTTTAACAATATTATTTTTAACTATAACAGGTCATATAATTGATCGGCAGGTAAGTTTTATAACAATCATATGATATACTATTTAATTGAAAATAATTTTTGTTGACTTCAAATAATAAAATTTATCCTCCAAATGTACTTGTTCCTCAAATTTTTTAGCAAATTTAATTTTGCCTTTATTATATAGTAATCATGTTGTATCACAACCTAGACTATTTGTGGCGTTTCCCTCTGGGTGGCTTTAAAAAAAAGACTTATTTTCCTTCTGGTGTTAAAGCGATTAGTATAACTAATACGCCAATGTCCTCAGCTACGACAACATTGGAGGACGAAGAATCTAGTACCGTAGTAACGATTAATCGGTCTGCATCGCTTTCCGCTTGTTCAGTTGTTATTCCAGCATTTGTAAGATGTGGTATTGACTTCGAAATAAATCTAGCTTTATTATTTTCATTTGAAAGAAATTTCTCTTGCGCAACTTTCAGTTGCATATCCTCTTCAAAAGCATGGTCAACTGAAGAATTTCTTAAAGAACGGCGTTTTCTTTCTGCAGCTTTAGTAATTTCTTTTTCATATCCATCAAATACAACTATTACATTATGACCATAATGTCTCCGGAGATACCTGACATAACTGTCGAAAATTGATGATAATTTATCGTTAATTTGGTATGTAATAGCATACCACCATCGATAATGTACGTATAAGTATTAATATCATTGGCATTTTTTTGAGATTCTTCGAAGCAATTATAAAACGTGGACTTTTTGTTTTTCTCATTCCTCCTTCATCATACAAAGATAGTGGGTAAGGAACTAATTCTTATGTTATGTACTCTTGTAATTCACTGTCTGTTTTTTTCAACACGCTTGTACGTTGATAAAGCATGAGAGGATCAATCGGAACGTGTACATTATTTATTTGGATTTTACTAGTAGTGCTAAGCAAGCAAAGGTAGAACTTTGAGGTTTTTAATTTAATTTTTTTTAAAATTTTATCTTTTATTTGCTGCATTCATACGATACCTTTTTCAAATGCATCGTAGCAGTTTGTTTTATCGTCTCCAGTGACGCCTGTTGCTATAATAAAAATAGCATCAATGTCCGGAAAAGGATTATGAGATTGGAACCATTCTTCCACTTTCTGAACATCAGCATCATCTCTTGTAATTCTGTGGTCTGTAGCATCAGCAAGTTGATGACTTTTTTTAAAAGATATGTTACAAAAAGATTCGATGCCTTCGATGACATCTTTTGTACAAAGGACACTATCCGTGGCACCACGTCTAAAAGGACCACCCACGGTACCCTCTGTGAGACGAATGGATGCTAACTGAAAACTGAATGTGTTTATACCTGGCCTATGGTAGTTTTCCCACAATCTGCTCATTGTACACTCCCGTTCAATAAAATTGAATAAATCAGTCTCTCACAATTTTGATTATTGTTGTAGTAAATGTTTTTTACTATACTTCCATTTCTTTTTTCACACTTAAAATAAATAAATAAATCATTATACAGAGAGAACATTTCAGGTCTGTTCAATTTTATTGAACGGGAGTGTACGTCTCTTTCTACACCCAAATATTTTCAGGATGGGTTCCACTCAACGATACTCTATGCACAAGGTCATTCGATGTTGTTTTCGTAATCCTATACTTCGATAAATGACGTTTTTTCATCAGTAATAATAATAATTGTTAACAATTAATATATTAAATAAATAAACAAAGAGCGTCAATTTTTGATCTATAAAGGTTGTAAAACTTTAAATTTCCGACATTTAAAAAAAAAAACATTCAAATCGGAGTAGTTTTGACCGGTTCCGAGATAAAAGCGTATCGCTCCTCCACTATATTATATTCCTGAATATTCTGAATATGTTAATGAGCAATATATTTCTTTCCACTTTTTCACTTACTCTAAAATTTCATTTTAAAAAAAGATAGAAAGTATAATTAAAGTTTTAAAATATTATATAGTTCGACATTAACATAAGCATTTCAAAGATATTAGAGACTCTCACCTAAGTTCGATTATTTTTTACAATAACATTTATTTAAACTAATAAAACTGTTTTTTTATCAAGCAAGAATTCATGAATCGTCTTGATTATCAATGGAAAATTCGATTAACTAAAGAACGAAATGAAGCAGCTAATACAGATTGTATAAATACGATGTTACTACAAAATATTTTACCTCTACATGTAGGTCAGTAAAAATAATATCATTAATTTATCAGAGAAGAAAATGGTAAACTCAGAATGAAACTAAATTCACCATATTAATACATTAATACAAAAATTAAAAAGTAGTTATAAATTAGTTGTTACATTATTTGTTTTAATGTAATATAAAACTCTTTTAACTAATATTAACAAATTATAATTATAATTTTAAATTTATAAAAACACGGATGCTCAGTTACACCTTGTATATCTGTAATTTTGTTCATATGTTAGATGTTGTTAGATGATTAATATTCGTGGATTATATATATTTACTGCGTTTAAGTAAGACTGCCTAAAATCATATTAATAGTAGGAAAGCCGATTGGTTTTTAATTTTTTTCATTACTATCCGTCTATCAAAAGAAAGACAATATAACTTAATCTGGATCCATTTTAACAAATTCGGTATCGTCAAAGCTATTTCGGGGCTTTGAATTTAATACTAGTATTGATAAATAGAAAAATCAATCGTAATCGGAATATTTCTCAAACATAAAAATTGATTTTCCAAAATCGTTGATAGTATAGTACTTTGTACTGTATATGTTATTATTGTTAATTTCAATTTTACACATTTAGTTTGCTATCATGTTCATGTCTTAGGAAATAATATTTGTTCAACACTTTTAAGATTATGAAATTTATCCTTTTTAGCTAAAATTTATATGAATCCACGTAGAGAAACCAATTCTTTGTACTACGAAGAGTATACTTCGGTGTCTGTAATTTTTGCTTCCTTAACGGGATATAAATTAGGCGTTGATGACGAAAACGAAGATTCAGAATTGACAATGTTAGGAGTTTTGAATACGATTATATGTGATTTTGATCGTGTAAGTACATTTTAGTCTATACTTTTATACAACACTATTGTAACAAATATTTATTAAATTTTGAGTTTTGAGTAGTTATTGATTGAACATGAAGGTACTAAAGTAGAAAAAATTAAAATGGCTGGATGGACTTTTATGGCAGCATGCGGTTTAGTACCTGAACAACAAGAAACTATAAGGTCTAATGATGAAGAAATTGAAAACAATGTAGTAATCACCATTACAAAATTGGCAATTAAATTTCTCAAAATACTTCATACCATTAACAAAGAATCACAGCAAAAATTTAAATTACGTATAGGTAATGGATTAAAAATTTGACCTTTTTGTTATATTTGATTCTCAAACTGAAATTCGAAATTAAATTTTTGTATCTCTGTACTTCAGCAGATCCCTTCCCTCCAATAGTTATACTAATATACTATACTTAACTAAGAAACTAAGACATCCATGTATCATATCATTTTGTAAACAAGAGGTAACGAAGGATGTTTCAAAATTAATCCAAAATTATGTAAAAATTGTTGATTTATTTATTTCGATATCTCTAAGCGTATTAAACTAAATTAAAATTTCAACAATTTTTAACTTCGAAGTTTGAGAATATCTCAAAAACGGATCAAATGCCGAAAATCCCTAAATAATTTGTAAATTTGAATGGGAGTAACAGATTTTCTTCAAAATTTAAAGTTGATCGGAGAGCCTTAACGAAACTGATTATCGTAATTTCGAACCTTTTAATGTGCAGGTATCTCTCATGGACCTGTGTCAGCAGGTGTTGTTGGATCAAAGAAACCATTATACGATATATGGGGTGATACAGTAAATATGGCATCCCGTATGGATTCTACAGGTGTACCAAATAAAATACAAGTAACAACCGAAACAGCACAAGTACTTGAGAGAAAAAATATTCATTGTGATTTACGTGGTAACATTTTTGTTAAAGGCAAGAATATGGTTCAAACATATTTTATAAAACTAAATGAAAATTTTGACATTGTACATCGAAATTCGGCATCAACATAAACATTTATTTATTATAAATTCATATCGTTTGCACGTTAATTTATTATATTTATTTTGTTCCCCCATTGAAAGCGGAAAGATATCAATTTTAAATCAAATGTCAATATACCAATTTTTTTCGACATAAATTTTTCCGGAAAGTGATGTAGTTGTTTTATACATTTTTATAAGTATAGAAAATTAAAATTGGTAATTTTTCTGTAAATATATGACTTGCAGAAAATATGGCTAGGTGATAAACTGTTATTTCTCTCTAAGTCCTCCTTTCCTCTTATTTTGCCCATTCCCATTAAAACCTAAATAAAAAATTGACTCACGATTTCCACTCACTTCTATCATTCTAAAAATGTTTGCCAATTCGTAAACGATCATCTTTTGTCATTATGTATCTATATGTTCCACTGATAACATATTCTCCTATGGAAATAATTTAGAGTCATAGGGGTGTAAAATAATCAAAAGAAATTAAGCTCAATTTTTTTCTTTTTTATTTACGCTTAAAATAAAAATTTACAGATTTGTTCAATGATGATGATGATAGTTAAGTAATTTTTCTGCCAGAATCTCCCAGTAAAAAAATCAATGTAATACAGGCAAAGTCGGCAAATTTGGTAGTAGTTTTTACATCAAATAATCTATAATATATAATTGTCAACGTTTTATTTACATATTTTTCTAACCATGTATTACACTGCTGTCATCTAAGTATAGCATTGCGAACGGTTTCCTATTGTTTTTATTTTATTTATATCGATTATCTATGACTATTGTCTCCGCTCTTCTACCTTTAATAATTTTCCTTAATTTAGAACTATATTGGTCTATCTAGATCATTTGCTGTTGCATTTTTATCTTAATTGACATCATAACATCATCTTATTAAAAATCAAAAGTATAAATTCATTCTATTTGTGTATTGGTAGCAAAACCTTTAATTTGTGAAAATAAATGCAATATGTATTGCTTTCATATTATTGTTAAACATATTGCTTTCGGCGTTCGAATTTGAATAGAAATATTGGCGGTTATAATGAACAATATTCATAAATAAGCTTTTAATATTACTTTATTCGAAACTGAATCTAAGATATGCGAATTTATAAATTATATTTTTATAAACAATATTATCAGTGGCACTTCATCAACTAAAAAATTTGAATTTACCTTGAAAGATCTTAGCTATGCTTTGAATATTCAGTCTTTTAAAAGCTATCCTTATTTAAATATATTATAATATTAAGATTTATCTTAAATATAATATTTTGATTCCAGTCTCTTTTTCTCATGCTAGTCCACCCAACGAATATTGTCCATCTTTGATATAAATTGCAAAACCCACCTTTGAGAAAAATTGCATTCATATTATCCACATTAGTACCGTATTTGTCCAAATTAAAAGTAAATTTTATTACTTAAAAAATGGAGGGATTTTTGGAGGAGGGAGTACATTATGATTAGTTAAAATTCACGATATTATTAATTTAATATGGTGAGGGCAAGATTTATTGGAACAGCACATAGTATTCTTAAATTCCATTGAGGAACTCTTTCAATTGTAAAAGAAGCTCTCCAAAAACCTCGTATAATTTTATATGTAGATTTTATATTTGATTAAAAAAAATTTTACTGTTGGAAATTTCAAAATGATATTTAAAAGGTATATAAAATCACCTTTTTGGCTTTGATAAGAATCAATTATTTCTGTATACCTTTTGGCAAAGAAATATCAAATACCAATGGTGGATTATTCGGTAAGTAATTTAAATCACAGGTAGACGCATTTAAATAAATAATTTTGCCATCTGATGTTACACCATATCCTAAAAATATAAATTAAAATTAATTCATTTCCGCATATTTACTAAAAAATCAAAATTTCTAAGCGTATGAATAATCGAAACCAATCGCATAACAAGAAACTACTCATTATCCAAAAAGTGTATTAATAAACAAATCGAAAATCATTTTATTCTTAGTGATCTATTAAACATTGGAGGGCAAAGAAGTCCTAGATGGTTTGGGTTCTAGGGGTTTGGATGCGTTCCAATTACTTTGTTATTAACCTATCAAATCTGAGCGTTATCATTTAATAGACGTATTTTCACATTGTACTACTTGGGATAGTTTAAAGTATAAAACATTATTAGTCTTACCGAACTAGCCTATAAAATGCACACGATTTTTTTAATTTAACTTTTAAACGATATCGTATACCCGCACTATACCGTGCTTAGTTAAAAGGCAGTAAAGTGTATAAAATGAAAACTGAAATCTAAGTTTTTGATATTCTAAACTAAATTAATAATAATATTATTATTATTTTTGATAATAATTATTGAACAGCTAATAATATGTTACATGACTTCATAAAAAGTTATTTAAGTGTGATTTTAGATCACAATTAATCAAAATGCCTACAATAAGAGATCATATTTAATTGATGTAAATCGAAAATCTGTAACATGTGGTTTAGTGCCTTTATACTCTGTAATACATGAATTACTGCTTTTTCCACTGTTTTTATTATTATATTATATTATTTTATTATATATTATATTATTTATTAATAGAAAATTTGTATTCTTTTGAGTGTATTTACTTGGTAGTCTTTTTTACAGATATATCGGCCTTCGCTCTAAGAGTTTAATTAATATCAATTAAAGAAAATAATAATAATTGTTAGGTTATTATTAAAATATTAAAATCACTTTTTTTGTCGCCGTAACTGTTACGTTCTAATTGAATTTTTTATCTGGAGCATATACACAAAAATTAAGATAAAAATAAAAATGTTACCTTCATGAATATGACCAAATACATGATACTTCGGTATTACCCGTTGTTGTACAGTGGATAAAAGTTCAACACATCCAGCACGAATACCGGAACAACATAAATCGCCATGACCAACAGGTGGTGTGTGTGTTACTAAGATATCAACGTCATTTGGGATACTGTTCCATTTATTTAGACATTCGAGACCTCGAGGTATATTAAATGCCCAATTACAAAATTCTGGTTGCCTACAAATAAATACATAAATATACACTCCCATTCATAAAAAATGAACCAGTAAGTCACATTCTAAGCGTAAATATTAAATATATGTACTATATTACATACAGTAACACTTAGAATGTTTCAACTAGTTAAATTTTTATGAACGATATTGTACATAAACTCGTATATGAACTTTGCTTAAATATACTTACCAAGGTGTTCCATAAATCTTGATTCCATTTATTTCTATAGATGAATCTTGTAAATACGTACAATTAGTTAAATAATCTCTTATATTAGAAACTTTAACAGCTTCTGTAAGAGTATCTTTAGATAATCCTAGTGTTGGAATTTGATCAATTAAAGCTGCACCCGTATGTTTTGTTCGTTCTGTACTTGCTTTAAATGGATGTGTAAAATTCCAGTCAAAACTTAATTCATGATTACCAGCAATTACGATTTTATATTTATGAGGAAGAGCGCCTACATATATTGTTCATATTTAGTTTTCATTTATATAAGGTTTAATTAGCGAGTTTACTAGATTTTCACTCAAACTGAAATATCAGATTTTATTCCACTAATTACAATCTAGTTATAATAAAATTTTTATTGAAGAAATAAAATAATTTAATATTATAGAAAAATATAAAAATTATTGAGCTTCAGTCTCATCTTCTGAATTTTCTTCAGATTGTTGAGGTTCAGGAAAATGCAGTGATGCACACGATATTAACTGATCGACCCCTTCATCCGTAAGCACATCTTCACTAAATTGAATAACAGTTTGGACGTCTATAGGACTTCTTGGAGGTATATTAACTAATGTTAATTTTTCCATTTTCGGTAAAGGTAATTGGCTAACATCTTTTAAGAAGTTCTGAATATTTTCATTTGATTGATACACACAATCTGTTGATTTTAAATATCTCATTGTTTCATAAATAATTGTTGCTAGTTGGCCTTTTGGTTTTATTCGATTTGATTTTTTCTGTTGTAAAAATGTCATAACCTCAAAATTTGTCATTATTCTTTCATTTAGTTTTTTACTCATGGTTAATTTTTTTATAAATATTTTCACAATATTTACTTTTTAATAATATTTCAAAAATATTCTATTTATCATTTAATTTAATTTCACATATTCGTTTTTGACCTACCACATGGATTGATACATTGATACATGAAGACTAAACATGATAGACTGATACATAGACCCTGACTGATAGTTGACACATAGTATTAAGGTTGTTGTGAAGAAAATAAATTTAATGGCAGATTCTTCAAAATTTTACAGATTATTATTTCAAAATAAAGAATATCCTGTCAAAATTTGAAGTTGATCATGTTTTTAGTTTTTGAGTAAAAAAATGTTAAAGTTTCGATTTTTAACAGATTTTAACACAAGTAAAATGGACTCGTCGGTAAAAATACATTAAAAATATGAATATAAAAATCTATATCTCGACTACCAGATATGCCAGTGTTGATGAAAAATAATAATTATCAAAGTCTTATAAATACCTGGACCAAATTTCAAATTAATCTTGTTTTTTGTTTCTGAGATAATTAAATTTGTAGATCGAAAAATGTTCTAAATCTAGTTTCATTTTTAGTTATATTTATTTTTATCTAGTTTTATTTTTAGTTATATTTATTTTTATCGAGTTTTATTTAGTTTTACTAGTTTTATCACCATGCAACTTATTTGAACTACATAAAAACATATTTTTAATTATTAAAACTCTTCGAATAAATGGATTAGGATTTAAGTTTTAAACAATGTTTTTTTTTACAAATATGTTTTTACAAAAATTAAATTATTTCAAACGATTTAATTGCAAAATTTTTAATTATTTAGATTTGGCAATGGATGAGATTTCAATGCATTTAGTATAGGACAAACTTACCTCCCCTACTTTCCCTCACTAGTTTCACAACAACCTTAAGTATAGTGACCATAGAGATTATATATTATCTCTATGATAGTGACTTTAGGTCGAAATAACCATGAAATAACATAATCATAATCATAGACATAGTAATACTATGTCTATGATCGTAATATATTTATTACTACGAAATTATATGCATATAATGCAGTGTTGCCAGAAGGTTACATTTCTTACATTTTATGTAACTTTTCATCTACCCATGTAACTTGTATGTAAGAAAAAATTTTAGATACTTTTGTGTAAATTTTTGAAAAATTACTTTTTCTCGTTATAATAAGTTTTTTTAAATACGATACGATTAACGGTTTTCAAGGTATCCATAATATATCTATTCTTCATGCACACAACCATGAAGAATAGATATATTATGAGATTGAACGACATAGGCAATTCGTCTGTTTTTGTGTCCTCAAAAACGTGTAGAGATCATAGTTATTATTTTCGCCACTAGCGGCAGTGCAAATCTGCCCGTACGGAATTATTATTATTATTACATATTAAAATCAACGGTTATCACATCTTACAAATAAAAATTGTAAGTATAAAAATTGTTTAATTTTATAAATGTGAAAAAATGGGACGATGTTGTACAGGGAAAGCATAGATATACTGTTATATATCTATGAGTGGAAGGTTGTTTAAGGTTAGGAATGCGTGTCTGCATTTACGAAAGGAATATGGTCTGTAATTACCGGTTGTCATCTTTCTTTATCTAATATATGTTAGTATTGTAAACATATATTTGTAATTATTAATTGCAATTATCACTATGATTCTTCATCTTTTAATTTATTGCAGATTATTAAGAATTCTCTATTATTAATATTTATTTAATTATTACTTGATAATCGAAAACAATTTTTTATTATCTATAAAACTAAGACTTCTTATTAACTGAATGAAAGTGATTTCTTGGCGCCTACATTTAAACATTTAAATTCCGTACGGCACTGAGACCAGTGACCCCTACTGATAAAAGATAGTTACACCAATTCTTGACCGTTTTTTTAACATTACGTTCGCTCTCCTAATATATCTATTCTTCATGCACACAACCAATGAGTGTGTGCACACAGCAAAGCACGCTGTGTGAGAAAGTGCGATAAATGGAACGTAATTTAATTCTTCACATGATTTACAGATGGTGTTCATAAACATACAGAGAGGTTCTTGTCCACCATACTACACAGCCAAATGTGAGCATTGGCTTTATGGTCATTGTAAATAACCAGTACACCATGTGAGGTTGGAGTCCCCAAGACTGTCCAAATGCTATCCTGTACATCTAGAAGACACTATTTGCCTTGGTTAGTCTTCAATCCAAATGATCACCCCAGTTCAATTTTGCATCCAGGATGACTCCCAAATGCTTAACTGTTCTGGTTTGTGTAATTTGCATGCTAGATATGCTGATCATCCGTTGAGCAACTCTTCGTCTCCTTGTAAACAGTACACAGCCCGTTTTTTCCGGTTTGATAGAGAGTTCTTTGTCAATGCACCAACGCTCCACGTAAGAGAGCGCTTGTTGCATCAAATCATAGACAGTGCCCTCGTCCCTGCCTTTGACAAGTATGGATATGTCATCAGCGTAGCCTTGAGCAAATATCCCTGATTCCTTGAGACCGTTTAGTAAGCTATCCACGGCGAGGCACCACAGTAATGGCGAAATAACTCCACTCTGCGGACACCCTCTACCCACAATGCCTCTAAATAATTGTCCCCCTTAAGTTGTGGTAATGCACCTCACATCGAGCATGTTGCAGATACACCTTACCAAGATTTCTTCTACCCCGCGCTCAATTAATAAAGTGCGTATCGCCCCAACCGTTGTATTATTGAAGACTCCCTCGATATCAAGAAAGAACCCAAAGGTCATTGCCTTTAGTGAGAGCACCCCTTCTATCGACCCTACTAGTCGATGAAGTGCAGCATCCACAGAAAGGCCGGCTTGGTAAGCAAACTGGCACTCTGAAAACGGCCTCTCTACAAGACACGTATCTCGAATATGCCTGTCTATTAGCCGCTCAAGAGTTTTGAGCAAGAATGACATCAGGCTTATTGGCCTGAAGTCTTTTGCGTTGCCGTAGCTTGGGCGTCCAGGTTTAGGTATGAATACTGCGCGGGATTCTTCCTATTTCTTGGGTATGTAGCCCAAAGCTATGCATGTTTTAAAAATCTCCTTGACCCTTCCAACAATTATATCCAAGTTCTATTGTAGCAGTGCTGGGAAGATGCCGCCAGTACCCGGAGACTTGTAAGGACCAAATCCTGCCACAGCCCATCTCACTTTTGTAATGCTTACGATGAGTTTTGCCGTGGCTCAATCTTCCCTGTTTGCCCTTTCTCCATCACGCCTCTGATCGCCCGGTTCTCTCATGTTAAAGCTAGGGAAATGCATGGACAGTAGATGCGTCATGGTCTCAGACACTGTAAGTGATTGACCTGCTAGTTCGAAGCAACCCAGCTTTGCAGTATTATCCTTGGATATTACCTTTTGCACTTTAAAGAGAACGGACATCGTGTTAATGTTACCACAAAGCTCTCTAAAGGAGTCTTTTTTCGAATTTTTCACTGACCTTTTATATTCTCGCTGCTTCTCCCTAAAGATTAGCCAGTCCGAGTCCAGACCGGTTATTTTCGCTTTGTTGAAGGATGTTCTAGTGTCATGGCGTATTCTATCTAGATTTCTATTCCACCACGGAACATCCCTAGAATCGGTAGTATCACTTGCAGGACAGTTGTTTTTATACGACGAAATCATGGCATCCTGAAGTAAACTAATACCACATCTTCCTTCGTGTGTAATCTATTCGCACTCCCGGTAAGTAGCCTCGAGAGCTCCTGCCTGTAAGCATCTCAGTCAGTGCGTCTGGAATTGCAATACGAGGTTACGGTACACGGTTTGGTGTGCATATTAAAATCAATGTGTCTATGATCAGATAGGGAGGATCCATTTGAAACTTTCCACTCCAATAGAAACTGTAACAGCTTCAGGAGCAGGGAGTAATGTCTAATTTTATCAGGTAACGCATAGAGAAAAAAATTTTTGCATTTAATACATCTGTATCGTGTGGAAAGTTGGCAACAGTGTCCAAAATCTTTAAATACAAAAAATGTGTATCTCGTAAAAGCAGCACTTTTTGTTCGAAACATTTTTTCATTTAGCCAAAGGTTTATGCATAATTTTATTGCAAAATCGGTACGAGTCAGATAGTATTAAATAAAATACTTTTTTTCAACATTTATTTACACCGGGTCTATTTGTATTTTGTACTCTAACTAGCGTAAATAGTTTCAAAAATTAATTACACGTATTATTGTGGGTGTGGATACAAAAATTTAAAAGAGGAACGCCACTATGAAGTCGACAGTACAAATGTATTTCAAAATAACTAGTGATTATGAAAAACAATATGAGTACAGTAAACATTATAACTATCAATTTGCGTATACTTGAATTTTTTAATCATTTTACATCTCAAAAAATTATATATTCATGGGAAATTCATGGGATCCTTTTTATGCAGAAAATTAAGACTTATAGAAATGAGAGATTTAAAAAAAACTAGTTTTTGAACATTTGACCACGTCTTTGACTTAATTATTGCGTGGATAAGGCTAGACGAACTCAGGCGTGTGTGTGTTGCCATGCTTTGTGAAGCTTCTGTTGTTGTTGTAGTTTTACGCATATCTGGGTCGTAGTGTAGTACTTCATATAAATAAAACTTATAAAAAGTACATAAAATACTTTTGTAGTACTGGGATTTGTACTTGTAACATAAATTATCAATACTTACAATAACGTAACTTAAAGTACTATCGGATTGTGTAACCAAACGGTCAACAGAATAAATTGAACTCGAAGTTTTTATATTTAAAAGACAAAAATAAACAACTACAATGGCTAAATTAGTATCCCTCTGTAAATTCAATATTTCTGAAAAGTAGGATATGTTTGCCACCATCTGCGGCAATCAAAACATTATTTTCATTTGGTACAATGATTAGTAAGATTTTTATTGTAAACTGATCATGTGTTGTTAAAGTTTTGCATTAATATAACTTTAAAGTGATTCTCTAATATGGATTTAAATTCGATACTTTTGTCTTACATCTACAATCACCATCCAACAACTTCGAAAAAAGCTCATAAAATGTTTTACAAAAATTCAAAAAAAACCTTCATAATATTTTTCCATTAAAAAGTATTTTGTACTTGTACTTTATTTTCATAAGTTCCTTCAAAGTAATTATACATGGTACCTGTAGGTTATTTTTGAAATGTACTAGTACCTCATTAAGTTTTTTCAATACTTGGTGCTTATTAATTAGAGTACAGTTTCCCGGCATTTTTCCCAGCTCTGAGTATTAGGTCCAACTGAAATTAAGAGTGTTCCCTCTTTGTGAAATGTTATCGCTTATAGTAATAGTTTATTTTGAGATGAAAATCGAAGTCGCGTCGTATTACGCGTGATATACTTATCATTAAAAATCCACCTGAATGAATACTGTGGTGAGATTAAACTTAAAATAAAGATATTTAAAACTTTTATAATCCAACTGTCAGTACTAAAACCGTAAGGGCAGTTTAATTTACTTTATTTCGGTATTTTAAAATAATTTTCTTTACTTTAAAACTATTTGAACAATATCCAAGCATTTGATGTCTCTTTTTCAGAAAATTGTCGATTACAATATTAGAAACAATAAAAAGATATCATTTAATAGTTGAGTTACCAGTAAACTCGCTATATCATTTGTAATTTCATTTACCTATCCATTGATTGAACTCTTGAACTTCATCGATACCACCGCAACGTGTAAAATCACCAGCATGTATAAATACATCTCCAAATGGTATATCAAATTTAATATGAGATGTTAACGAATGTGTATCACTCATACACACCACACGTAATTTATCATCTGTCACGGGTATTTTTGGATTTTTCACATTTAATTTATACACTTTCTGAGTTTTTGATAACTCTTGCCATGCAGCTGTTGGATTGACAGTTAAGTGATGTACTTCAATACTCATTTCACTAAAACTTTATATTTAACTTTATTAATTACATCACAATTACAATATGTAACCATAATAAAAGTTGATCTACATTATATTATGTAAACATATAATATGCAAAGGTTTTTGACATTTAAAATTATTTTTATCAAAAAACAGGCTACTTGAGAAACGATAGCTTTTTTTATTTAGTGCCATCTGACAATATTTTTATGAAGCTAAACACATTGTTGAAAAATTTACAAAACAAATATAATAATATATTCTTTACCAAAGAATATTACGTAAATTTTACCTTGTTCTAGAATTATTTTAAGTGGAAAATAGGGGATTTATTTGTGATTAGAACTGTCAGTTCTGGAAGGGTCATCTCCATCCGGTTCAAATTTCGAATACATACTCTAATAGTTATTCCAGAAATTTTTGCCATATTTGATCTTTTCTCGACTTATCGTACTTTGAGATTATAAAAAACTATTTTCTGTTGATTATAATTCTTAGCAATTGAACAATAAAATGGGGATGCACTTTGTTAAGCATGCATTGCACATCTACATGTTAATTGATACAAAAATCATCCAAAGAAATTTTAATTCAATTCAATACTTTTTTTTGTTAAAATTGGGTGTTTTTACTCCTGTACATCATCCTAAATAACGTATCAAGCTAGAATAAAATAAAATAATTATTATCTAATTTATGTCTACAATAAATTGCATTCAAATAGAATTTTGTTTTCCATCATCCGGTCGCTAAATCTAATTTAGAAATTGGTGTTTTATTTAGTTTAGTTTGGGATTTTAATGGTTTAGCCAAAAAAAACTTCCTTCTTTAAAAAAGATTATTAGAGTTATATATTTAGATACATTACGAACAGTTGTACAGATAATTATTAGAAATATAGGAATTTGTGCATCTGAGATTGTAAAGTATCCTCTTAAAATAGAAATTACTTCGACCTGAACAAAAAAGGTAGTACAAATCGTTGCCAATAAGACAATATATTCAACCACATTAAATGTCTGGTATAAATTCGGTATAAATTTTTATTTAACTATATACTACCCCAATCAAATAAGGATTCAACTTTGTATTTAGAAATAATAAGATGAAAATTTGCATAGATCTTTCTTTTGACATTCTAAACACTGGCTCAGTCTCATAATCACGAGTACGCGTTTTAAGATACATAAAGGGAAAGGTCGCGAAAGTAGTTTTTTACACTGACCTCCACCATCCTATATAGGGATGGAGGTCAGTGGTTTCTTACAAATATTTCGGTTGTTATCAACATATCATTTTTGATGTTATTATGAAATTTTGGTTTTCCTTCTGCCTCTCTCTGCACACACGGTGTCAGAGTACTAAAGTAACGGTCAAGCGTCACGCACTGTGTCACACACAGCGACTGTGTGTCTAAATGGAAAGCGACTTATGTCCTATCAAAGTGTATATATGTATTCTTTGGTCCTATTCTGACATTACAATACAACACTCTATGGATACAACCTAATCTATTGTCTATGCCTGGCATATAAATTAGTTTCCCGCCAATTTGTGTTAACAGTAAGTTCAATTCATGTACATTTGATAGAAAAAAAATAAAAATTCGAATAATAATTTATATGATATATTTTTTCATTAGTAGCAAGAAAATAAAAACGTATTAATAAGTATGGAGATTCACAGTAAAACAAAAAAAGTACATAATAGTATACCAGAAGAAGTTTTGAAATTATATCCACATGATGCAAGTTTATATGTAAATCATCCTGATGGTGAATTCAATTTAACAGAAATTGAAGAGATGACCGAAGAAAGATTGGAAGTATTAATGATTATAAAAGCAGCAAATGATAAAGGATTCGCATACACTTCGGAAGATTGGAAAAAGTATTTATTAGAAATGTTAACCAATGGTAATCATGCAGACTATGTTCGATTATTGTATCATCCTGATTATAAAGCCACATATGAAGATATTCGACGGCGCCGTAGAGATATTCTATCACATTATGTTTTAGTGATGGCGTTTTGCCAAGAAGAAAACAAACGAAATTGGTTTACACAATTAGAAGTAGATATGTTTCGTTTAAAATTTATAAATTTAACAGATGCGGGCATTAAAGAGTTTATTAAAATTAATGATTTTGGTTTAACCATTATTTCGACTGAAGAAAAGAATAAGCATCGTGAAAATTTATTAAATTGTACAACTCGATTAAATGCAAGTAATTTTGATAGTACGGATTTTTATAAAGTTCATTATACAGCAGCACCTGATTTACTACATGATTTAAGCTGTTTTGTTCGGCGTGGATTTATTTATGTGCCTCATTATGATGCTATACATATATTCGAAAATATTTTTAAGGAACATTTAACAAAACGTTTATTGGTAAGTAAAAACTTCATTTCTAAACATTAGTCTTACACAATAAAAAAGCGTTTAATATATTTTTCTATGATACAAATAGAGACAGCCGAGTATAGGAAAATGAAACGTTTACAATTATTTAAAAGACCTCGTCAATCACTCTGTACTTATTATCATGTGTATTCAATATTGTACCATATAAATAAGGCGGAGGCTAAGCCTTATTCTATAAACAAAGTTGGGTTGGGTTGGGTGCGATGCATTTGGAACAAATTAAATGTGTGCAGACCTTTTCAGTCAGTAAGTATATTACTAAAAAATGGTGATTAGTAATTCATCGCTGACTGTTATAAATTAAATATAGTGAAATTAAGGATTTCACTCGAACGCCTAAATAAAATTGAAAATTGTTCCAAATAACCCTTTAAATAAGAATTTATTTTTTGAGGTTTGCCACTAACATTAATATTAATTTAATAAAAGTATAATAAGTTTTGAATTAAAATGAACATTTATATTTTCTACTAACGCATGGGCTGCGATCACGGGCGTATATTAGGAAGGGATTTAGGGGGTCCGGACCCTCTTCTCCCCTTAGTCTACGTCAAAACACTAATAATAGCCGAATTTCCACCTTTTGTATCCGTGCCCAAAATAGTACACGGTGAAACATTTTCAGTACAGGTTGATTGATTTTATTGACGTTTAGAGGTCTTTTTTTATGGCGTGAAATTACGGGCAAAAACTAGGTTGCCTTTTTGCATTGTTAAACTCCCGCTTCATATGAAAGTTATAGCTACGCACGTGGCTGCGACATTGACCTCTATAAACTGGACAGAGTGTGGATACGTCTAAACGTGAAAAAAACGAATCCATTTAAAGCGCTGTCTAATCGCCTCAACTAGCAGGGTACTAAATTTTGCTTCACTACGCTTGCGTAACTAACAACTTTATGTGCGTTGTGGAAATACATGTGGTAGCCACGCATACATTACATACATATTTATTACAAATACATGCCGCGCAGTCGCGCAGAATAAAAAATTAGTACCTTAGCCATAGTTGAAGATCGCTTTAATTCGGGTTTAATGGCGTAACATGGCTAATCTGGTCAGTTATATTGAGGTCAGTGGGCTGCGATGAGTCAATGCGAAGTAAGGTATTTCTTTGGGTAACTATATTATATTATAAAGAAGTCGATTTTAGCGCACGTTTATTTATAAAACACTTTAAATAAAAAAGTTATTCCTTGCGAAAGTATTAACAACTTTTGTTCGTAACAGAAGTTGTAAACATTTGTAATATATAAAAACTAATGTAAGAACCGAATGTATTCGGCAGAAATTGACTGTAAAAACATAATTATAATTGCATCTAGATAATGTTACTCAAGCATTTGTATTCGATGTTTACAAAATCTAAAAAGAAAAGATCATTTGTAATTTAGTATAATTCAATTTTATGAATATTATTGTATAATAAGGAATATTCACGAGAAACGATATTTTATCTTCTTCCCACCTGTTCATATCGGATTTCGGAAAACTTCAGGTTTCTACCACTTTTTACGGAATGGTAATTTTTCAACAGATTTCAATTTTTTTAATGTCTGAATTTACACGTGTTTTTCATTTTATTTTACTGCAACAATATGTAAAACGAATGATGTTTTAATGTGAGAAATACAAAAGTTCAAAAGTTAAAATTAAGTGACGAGATATTAAAAAAATTTTAGATAAGTCTGAAAATGGTACAAAAAAGTAAAATTGAATTGCTTGATCAGAAACTTGTTTTGTTTGCAAACTTTCTTTGTACGTAAATGCATAAAGTAATTAAATAAAAAGGGGCTATTATAAAAAGCGTCATATTTTACTAAAAAATATTGGATATTATTAAAAAATCCATTTAAGATTATTAAGAGTACAATAAATTGTATTTGGCATTCTCACATTCTGGTATTTAGATAATTATTTTGACTTATTTTAGAATTTTTCCGGTGCTCTTAAACTGTGGTGTGATGCACGCTTTATTCCAATAATTCAACGTATTAATGGTAGCGGTACAAAGATTACAGAATACAATACTGTTATGAATTCAGGTTCAGTTAGTTTAACATCATTAGATAGTCTTTCACAAACTTCATTTCCATTATGCGCAAGAAATTTATTTGAAGCGTTGCAACGATTTCATCATCTTCGGTATAATGGTCGTCAGTTAATTCAGTTGTTTTTGAAGGGTATTGGTCTGTCTGTACAAGATGCCATGGAATTTTTCAGGTAATTTATGACAACATATTTTCATTTATTTGTAATGAATTTAAAAAAAACAAACAGAACAGTTGGATTTTTTCAACATCGCAAAATAGACCCTACTTATTGTCAATATAATATAACTCGGCCTGTCGCACGACCGTGCTCTAGATTATTATGTTTTTTTGGATAATTAATAATATCAAGAATGAACTGGGATTCGAAAACGGCTGGGAAATTTTAGAAAGATCTAGATAGCATTTTCTGCTTAATTTAAGCAGAAAGGAGAAACAATAAAATAAATCCAACAAATTTTAATTTGTTAGATGTGACTAGATCCTACTGAACAAATGTATTATATAACTAACTGATACCCGAGGCTTGCTCACGCGAATTTATTTGTATATGGAATCCACCACTTGCATATAAATCTTACATATCGAGTTTGATTCAAGTGATTCATACAGTTGCTTAACCGAATTAGACAAAGTTTTCAGATAAATGTAGGGAGTAACATTTAGTCTTTAATGAAATCTTTTGTTTCTAGTATTGTGGTATAAGGTTTGTTATTTAGATAACTAATTAGTTTTTATTAAACTTAATCGGGCTCCTCAATCAGAAATCAAATTCAATCAAATCGGATTATTCAATAAAAATATATGCGAATTTTAAGTTTTCATTGCGTGGGTAGACGTGGTATAAGGCAGAAACGTTAATGGGATGGATACTGTTTAAGTCAACAACTCAAAAACGGGCAGACAATGACGGTGGGCATCGTTGTCGGTGGTCTTTTGTATGAAAAACTTTTCGATGCATATTTTCCTTTGCTTATAATCATAATTAAAAAAAATATAAAAACAAAGTTTTTAGTGGATGTAATCTACCATTTATGATATGTTAGGTTTATTAAAATGGTGGATCCCATTTACAGACAATTTTTCGTCATTAGCTGGTTTCATATATATTCATTCCGAAAAAAAAATGGCGTGAACACCCCTGATGGTGGACGTGGCGCTTTGTAAGTACCTAACCTACCACAGGTTATGAATAAGAAAATTGTGATAATTATAACACTGTCTTTGTTGCAATTACTCAATTTCTTTTAATATATCGGAATGAAACTAAGTCTAAAATTTTTCTTAAAAATACTACTATGAGCTGCATAGACTCATTCAGATCGATAAAGTTATGCGGTGATTACCTAGAACAATGGTCAATCTTTACGGCCTCAATTGTTCCAGTAGATACTAACATGTTTACCATTGTATCATTGAAATTGGTTCATTGATTTAAGATATGAACGGAAAAAGTCAATTTTTATTTCCTGCTAGGAAAACCTTTTATTCCCATAACAGAACTTCTAATTGAGATATCGAAATAAACTCTACCTTAAAATCTTCTTTTGAGTGGTAATGGTCGTGTTACCAAGTTTATTAAACTCTGTTCAATGGTTTTTAAGATGAACAGACAAACATAGACCAGCCTATAGATTTTTTAATATAGATTCAACAGAAATTTATACCATACAGTATTTTAGATTTTTCACAATATTAAAATACCTAATTTGTGTTCTAAATTGTTGAGGAGGCTTACAAACATTGTTTTCTTTATGCTTTTTTTTTTATTTATGATTTCAGGAGTGAATTTACGAAAGTTGTAGATAGTAATAAATTTGATAAAGAATATGCATACAATATTAAACACAATTATGGTTTGGTAGGTAGCAAAATAGATTATAATCCACCAAGTTGTATTAATGTTATGAATACAGCAGCACCAACTCAAGGAGAATATCATGGATGTCCATTTAGACAATGGGATATTCCAAGGTTAAAAAAAAGATTAGCTGGATGTGGTGTCAGTAACCAAGGTATGAATACAGAGATTGTTTTTAAAACAAATGGAGGAGTTCTACTCAATTGGCTGATTTTCAAATATGTTATAGTTTTGATTATTTGTGCGAACAAATGACTCCATTCGAAAAACTTCTGAACATGAAAATAAATAGAAATCGTCGAGTACAAATAGTTACATAAAAAAATCAGCCAATTTAATTGAAACTATTCTTTTCATTTGTTTCGTAAAGAGATCTTTTTGTTGATAACTATACTTTTTAATATTTAATTTAGGTATTATTGAAATAAGCGATTTAGCCAAAGCGGGACATGCTCAAGTTGCATGTAGTAAATTTTTTGAATATACACATGGCGGAACTCCAGCCGCAATTAATCATCCTAATCAATTTTTTGAAGAGAGTCGTAAATACTATTTATCCAAGGAACAATTATCGCAACCTGGTACCTCAAAATAAATTCAAAAGAATTATATGAATTTTAGAAAGCACTGTTTAAGGTACATCTTTTATAATTTTTCAAAATGTATTGTTTAGTTGAATAAAATGTTTATTTTTATACTTGATAAATTTTTCTATTCATATGAAGACCACTTAAAGTACCTACCAAAGTACCTACCCAAAAAAATTTATAATATGCAAGGATTTATGGTCTTAAATATTAATGCTGTTATCATGTTTTGTTCAAGTTTAAAACCCAATTTAACTCCAACTAATAAGAAAGTTAAATTTAAGAATGGTATATTTTTACACTTTATACAGACTACAACCTAGTATGTTATGTAGAGAAATTTATTTTGATGTGGAAGATAAAAAAATTAGCTTTTGGCCGAAATAGTCAAACCAGAAGTGGCACTATAGATAGATAGATTGTAGAGGCTGCCCTGGACGGGCTACACTTCAACCATAAGATCCATTGTGATGCTTAAGGATGTGAGTGTAGTGGAAGGAATTTTTGTGTATAGGCTAGGAATTGGTAGGATATGCGGCTGCTGCCGACTATGATAGGAACTATGCCGATATTCATCTGGAGTTCGTGAAGGAAACTGCAGAAAACCTTCACAAGCATAGCCGGTTACTTCGTTTTTGTCCATACGCGGACAGTTTAGTCAATTAAGCGCCCCCTTTTTTTTCTCTTAATAATTGACAAACTGTCGATGCCGGGATTCGAACCCATAACCTCTCAGTTTCCAAGTATGCATACTGCGTAGACATAACGCCTTAGACAGCTCGGCCACTTGGACTGCTAGAAGTGGCACTATACTTTATAATTAAGATTTTTGCTTTTTTTACACTAACTGCTGTAGTTCTGAATCTATTTGCCGCGGTATAATGCACTAAAATTTACCCCTCTACATCTTCATAACTATTGACTGTAGCGGAAAAATGTCAATGGTCTGTTAAAAAAATGTTACACATGTTTTTTCTAATAGGGAAATGTTTAAAATTTAATTTATGTGTAGTTTCTAGCTGTTACTCGGTTGGTACAATTACGACCCAAAAAATTTCCGGATATAGGACATACAATACTTGTGCACAAGTTATGTCCAGGCACACAATTATTTTTTATAGTCACTGGGTACTAACATTCCATTCTGTTACTCGATTGGCTAGGTTTTTTTTGCAACGAACTCTTGGACCATAAATAAGAAGCATACTTAATGGTACTGAACTAGCTAACTAACAGGATAATTATAGCTAACTACAATGGAATTGTGTTAAACAATTCCTGTCTTTTGTGTGACACAGAGCTGCACTTTGCAATTAGTCACTCAGTACCGGGTCCAATTGTGTTTTCAAACCATCCAGGGAACCCATTGAAATACACACACAAAATTTCATCCAAATGGGTCCAGCCGTTTAGGAGGAGCCTAATCGATGAAGTGCAGCATCCACTGAAAGGCTTGGCTTGGTGAACAAACTGGCATTCTGATAGCGGTCTCTCTACAAGACACGTATCTCGAATATAACTGTCTATTAGCCGCTCAAGAGTTTTGAGCAAGAATAACATCAGGCTTATTGGCCTGAAGTCTTTTGCGTCGCCGTAGCTGGAGTGTCCAGGTTTAGGTATGAATACCGCGCGGGATTCTTCCCATTTCCTGGGTATGTAGCCCAAACTATGCATGTTAGGTCTGTATACACAACTTCATAAATTTTGTATTATGAATGTGAATCAGAATTATTCTGTGAGGCAATATATTAATCGTCCTTAATTTGGTGAATGTATCAATTTTGATGTATGAAAAATCAGCTGATGATATCCTCGGATAATAATTACGGTCAGCCAATTCTTCCAATATTTCTTGTTTATAGCATATAGCTTATTTATGCATCTATGAACAGTTTTCATTGATGATCTGTAATAATCTGTACAATCTTGATAGGAATGTAAGAATATACTAAGTCATTAATATAAATATTATTTATTAAAATATGTTAAATACATATTGTCTGATATTTAATATTTTTTATTAAAATATCAATTTAGAATTATAACATTAAATATTATATTAAAATCAATTACAAAAGTTATCGAGTTAATAAATTTTATTTATAGCATTTACAAAAGTACATTTAAAGTATAATTATTACTTTATAAGTTATTTCAAATACATTCCAGTCTTTAATGAGTAATCTTGGCTATGTTCGTTTCATTAAACGTAAGACGCTTACGTAGGCGCAAACGACCGATAAAGAAAATAAATACCTCAGTTTACGCAAGTGTGAGCTTCTTACGTTAACAAACATATGGTAAAACGAACATAGGCCTTTATTGGGTACGTTTTGCGGTAAAAGCGTTCTGCGTGAGCTATCAGTAAGGATACAACTGAGGGCTTTAGTTAGCGCTATTTTCATTCGAAATTTTGCTGACTAAAAGTCGAGGTTTGTTTATAAAATTAAGTAATTTATATTTTTATTGAAATTGTGGGGTATTATTTATATTCAATACAAAAATAAAATAATAAACATCTAGTTTGCTTAAATAATGAACGTTGAACAGCCGCCATTTTGCTTTCAAGCGCTTTGATCCACTAAACCATGAAGAATAGATATATTAGGAGAGCGAACGTAATGTTAAAAAAACGGTCAAGAATTGGTGTAACTATCTTTTATCAGTAGGGTTCACTGGTCTCAGTGCCGTACGGAATTTAAATGTTTAAATGTAGGCGCCAAGAAATCACTTTCATTCAGTTAATAAGAAGTCTTAGTTTTATAGATAATAAAAAATTGTTTTCGATTATCAAGTAATAATTAAATAAATATATTATTATATAACATATATTAGATAAAGAAAGATGACAAAACCGGTAATTACAGACCATATTCCTTTCGTAAATGCAGACACGCATTCCTAACCTTAAACAACCTTCCACTCATAGATATATAACAGTATATCTATGCTTTCCCTGTACAACATCGTCCCATTTTTTCACATTTATAAAATTAAACAATTTTTATACTTACAATTTTTATTTGTAAGATGCGATAACCGTTGATTTTAATATGTAATAATAATAATAATTCCGTACGGGTATATTCGCACTGCCGCTAGTGGCGAAAATAATAACTATGATCTCTACACGTTTTTGAGGACGAAAAAACAGACAAATTGCCTATGTCGTTCAATCTCCTATTTATCTATTCTTCATGCACTAAACCATAATATATCTATTCTTCATGCACTAAACCATGAAGAATAGATATATTAGGAGATTGAACGACATAGGCAATTCGTCTGTTTTTGTGTCCTCAAAAACGTGTAGAGATCATAGTTATTATTTTCGCCACTAGCGGCAGTGCGAATCTGCCCGTACGGAATTATTATTATTATTACATATTAAAATCAACGGTTATCGCATCTTACAAATAAAAATTGTAAGTATAAAATTGTTTAATTTTATAAATGTGAAAAAATGGGACGATGTTGTACAAGGAAAGCATAGATATACTGCTATATATCTATGAATGAAAGGTTGATTAAGGTTAGGAATGCGTGTCTGCATTTACGAAAGGAATATGGTCTGTAATTACCGGTTTTGTTATCTTCTTTCTTTATCTAATATATGTCAGTTATTGTAAACATATATTGTATATTATTATTATTGCAAAATTATCACTATGATTCTTCATCTTTTAATTTATCGCAATTATTAAGAATTCTTCTCTATTATTAATATTTATTTAATTATTACTTGATAATCGAAAACAATTTTTTATTATCTATAAAACTATGATTTCTTATAAACTGAATGTGAAAGTGATTTCTTAGCGCCTACATTTAAATATTTAAATTCCGTACGGCACTGAGACCAGTGACCCCTACTGATAAAAGATAGTTACACCAATTCTTGACCGTTTTTTTAACATTACGTTCGCTCTCCTAATATATCTATTCTTCATGCACTAAACCATGAAGAATAGATATATTAGGAGAGCGAACGTAATAAATATTAATAATAGAGAATTCTTAATAATTGCAATAAATTAAAAGATGAAGAATCATAGTGATAATTTTGCAATTAATAATAAGAATATACAATATATGTTTACAATAACTGACATATATTAGATAAAGAAAGAAGATGACAAAACCCGTAATTACAGACCATATTCCTTTCGTAAATGCCGACACGCATTCCTAACCTTAAACAACCTTCCACTCATAGATATATAACAGTATATCTATGCTTTCCTTGTACAACATCGTCCCATTTTTTCACATTTATAAAATTAAACAATTTTAATACTTACAATTTTTATTTGTAAGATGTGATAACCGTTGATTTTAATATGTAATAATAATAATAATTCCGTACGGGCAGATTCGCACTGCCGCTAGTGGCGAAAATAATAACTATGATCTCTACACGTTTTCGAGGACACAAAAACAGACGAATTGCCTATGTCGTTCAATCTCCTAATATATATATTCTTCATGCACTAAACCATGAAGAATAGATCGAAAACAATTTTTTATTATCTATAAAACTAAGACTTCTTATTAACTGAATGAAAGTGATTTCTTGGCGCCTACATTTAAACATTTAAATTCCGTACGGCACTGAGACCAGTGACCCCTACTGATAAAAGATAGTTACACCAATTCTTGACCGTTTTTTTAACATTACGTTCGCTCTCCTAATATATCTATTCTTCATGCACTAAACGCACCCATTTGTTTAATGGCCGTATTCCACTGACCTCCATCCGTCTATATGGACTAACTATCCCATGTTATAAAAATGACCCGATTTTTGGTATACTAGAGCCATCTAAGTAGACAGCAGAAATAAATGAACTATGAACATATTAAATTATATGAGTCATATTAGGTGCTAAATATGAAACTTTTATATAAATAAATATTTAAGATTGAAAATTTTATTTTGTGTGAAAATAAAACAAATGAATGTATCATAATAAATTTGTCAAAGTTATTTTATGATTCAGAAATATTTGTCAAATTCGTTTGATTTTGATAATTAAATAATACTTTATATACTTTATTAAATAATAATTTATAATTAACTTATTAAAATAATTAATTGAAAATTCAATTAACATGAGACAATGTGTTTTTTGTAAAGTACGAGATACGGAAGTAGGGGAGATATCTTTTTTAAAGTAAGTATTACATAATTATTATTAAATCGAATTATTGTTATAATTATTAATCCGTGATTTGAGATTATAATTATTATTAACTCGCGTAATTTTTCGAATTATTATTTAAACAGGTTCCCAAATGATGAAATAAGTTTGAAACTTTGGATTAAAAATATGGGATACGGACCCAATTGGAAACCAACTAAATGGCAATACTTGTGTTCGAAACATTTTTCAAAGCAGTGCTATGATTTTAGAAGTGGTCGTATCTTTTTACGAAAAGGAAGTATTCCTACAATATTTGATCCACATACGGAGAATGGGACCTTATCCAGTTACTATAGTCAAATATTGCATCAGGATGATAATAACAATCAACAAAACTCTGATCATCTGGTAAAAAGTAAGTTGTCTATAATTTTAATGCCTAGGTACAGCTCATTGAAAATGTATAATATATATATATATATATATATATATATATATATATATATATATATATATAACATTTTTTATACATATATTTTTTAGAACCGAAATTACAAGCAATTGAAAATACCACACAAGTTAACGACGCAGCTATGAGTAGCCCTGATAATCTATCTGCGACTTCATCCTGGGCTACTCCAGTAACAAATTGTCAAAAATTTGTGAACATTCCAACTCCAAAGTATAGACGGATGGAGGTCAGTGCCGTATTCGTTCAAAATAAGGAGTTTGCGCATGCCTCCTGATTACATGTATTTAAAACACTGACCTCCACTTATAAGACGATGGAGGTCAGTGATTTAAAACAATCGAATCGCCAGCGCAAGTTCATTACTTTTATGATATCTTCTTAAACATAGAACACGGTCACTTATATTTTAAAGTAATTATATAAAGTTATATTTTTAAGTAATAAATCTTTGTACTAAAATAAAATTTGTTTTGATAAATAAAATTGATTATATACAGAACTAAAAAAGGTTTTTGTGGTAATTAAAATATTACGAAAAATTTTAATTCTGGAGCACGGCAGTGCGACAGGCCGAGTTTAAGGGGTTTTTGCCTACGTTTATTTTTCTGTATAAATCAAACAAATCGTCAAATTTATGATATAACCAGGTATTATACATTGTGAGTAATGAATGAGAAGGTGTTCCTCTTTTATCAAGCTTCCCTCCTATTTAGTGAAGACAGGACATATAACGAACTCAATGAAGAAAAAATTGTGAAAATAATCGAAAAAGTGGTTCTACTATACAAAGTGGGCCAACGTAAACCACCAAGATTTAAAATTCGGATAAATGCTTGACTGTTGCAGCTTATTATGTTTAGATTATCCTATACACGTGCAAAATTGACAATGCCGCCCCCTTCTCTAACCTGTTTTTCCTGACTAGGCTTCTAAAAAGGAATTTGAGTTAGGTTAGATATATGGGAACTTTAATAATCAAACAATTTGTTTTAAAGTCTACAATAAAGTGCATTTATTGGTGGTAATTCTGTATCAGCATTTAGTTTTTGTGCCTCTTCGGTAGCTTCTTGCAAAATAATTTCAAAATGTTTATCCGTTCGATTATTTGTGAACTTATCGATCAAATTATTTAGCACATTTGTGCATACTTCAATAAATTATTTAGCAAATTATGTAAATGAGCTCGATGATGAGATTCCTGTATTTGCTGCTCCTTTGACCTTGCCACCCATGAGCGTGCGGTGCACGTCCGCTCCCAGTGGGCCTAGCACATTTGTTCAAGTGCCTTACCTCGACCAAAACACCCTTTGAATATCTCGGTAGCTACCTCCCGAGATATTCAAATATTTTCCCATTCAATGGAAAACCAGCTAATCTTTTATAGCACTATTACATAACACCATAGAATAGAGTTTTGTCTATGGTACACATTATTATAAACATAAACACCGTGCGTTGAAATTGGACGTTGGACTGATATTAACTGGATTATAGTATAGTTCAGCTGTATAAAATAAATTAATTTCGTGATATTCAAATATTAAACAAAAAAAACTTATCAGTAACATATTTATTTGTTCATAAGTTATTTGCAACGTTATTGCTCTATCCAAAAAACTATTCTAGTCTAACTCAGGTTAGTTCATTTTGGTAAGTAATTAAATTTATGAAGAGTTCTATCATTATTATGCTCCAATTTCATGGTATAAACATTTTTAATTAAAAATTAAGATAAAATAATGTTATAACTAGTAACGCATCAAATAAAAATAAAAAGTATCCACTTTTAAGGACGTTCGAAAGAGTCATTTTGCGGGAAAAGACGTAAGGGGGGGGGGTATCAAGCGACTGCGCATCCCCGCAGTGTTACAGATTTAATGTATATGTTGGAACTAGATTTAAATATTCTATGGTTATTTGGTAAATAATAATGTTTCTTTTATTTTAAATAAAAAAGTAAAATCTTGTGTTTTGCTTCTCTAAAATGATAAAATTATTTATATAATTCATTATTACTTACCAAAATGCATTTGAACATACCTTCATCTTTGGCTTAAATAAATCCTTGTTTATTTAACAATAATTTACATAGTTTTATAAAAACTTCTCTGCATTTTAATCTATGTTTTATTCGATTATAAAGATTCAATTTGTTGTTTCTCCATAAGACCCAATGTTAAAAGTATGATTTTCAATATCGAAAAAAACGAAAAAATGTATTTGAACTAACATTTTGAAGCATACCAATGAATTCGTATTGACTTTTTTTATAACATATTAATTTACTGGAACTTCTCTGCATTTTTTTCTCTTTCGAACATCCTTAATATAAGATTAGAAATATTTTGAAATAATTTTTATAGTTCTACCAAATTCAGATCAAGTTAAAAGGGAACAATTTATTATTGTTCTGCAAGCATAAATTTAAAGTGGAAACCGACAGAAGAGTAATTTTCACTCACCCCAATGAAGTTATGTAAAATTAAGTTTTAATTAAATATTAAGTTTACCCGAGTTTCCATCTTTAGTTAATACAAAATGAATGATTTGGTTTAAGATTCATTTCAATTGCGAAAAGAACGTCAAATTTCATTCTTAATTTTTAAGAAAAATTATAATATATTATAAATGTTGGTCTAATTCAGACAAATCTTGGTCCATTTGTTGTGACCGATTTATACACATTTTAAGGGGGTAGGTGAATTGCAGTATCTACTAACATTATAAAAACTTTTTAACAAAAAATAGAACCGTCGAAAGAAGAAAGTAACTGAAAAGCAAAAAATAGTTTTATTTTTCACTTTTCAGTGCCTTTCTTTTTTCGTACATGTTATAGTGTCATTAGAACTACATAAGTGTGCCAAGTTTCAATAGAATCGGTTCACAGATGACAATCCAGTGGGTGAACAATACATTTTCCTCTATTTTTCTACCCTTAGGGGCAAAATAAAAAAAAAAAATTTTATGGTACCAACTTTGAAGTATACCCTATCAATAAAACAGGAATTATTGAAATCGGACTACTCTGTAAAAATTTATCGTGGGCATACATAATATATATATGTATATACATACGGGTTAACTTGAGAACCTCCTCCGTTTTTTCCGTCGGTTAAAAAAAACATTCAAATTGCGCAACGATATTGAGTGCTTTCAAAGTATGTACACACAGACAATATACAGCGATTATGATATTTCTTCTTTAGTGGAAGCGCTGGGAAGTCTTATTTAAAAAATTTTTTTTTTGTGGCTAAAATTTGAATTTTTTTTTCAAATTTATGTGGATCCAACTTTGAAGAATACCCTATACAACAAAAAATGAAGAAGAATTATCAAAATCGGACAATTCTGTAAAAAGTTATGCGTGACCATACATAAAAAAATTCGTTACGCAGGAACTGCTTCAACTTAGCAAATTTCCTTAGAATACATAAATCACTCTCTAGCAGTCACAATTTTAGTTTAATCAAAATGAAATGTCGTTCTGAAATGATTTTAGTATTTGCATGGCTAATTTTATTAATAAATGACATACGTCAAGGGGAAATGGGGGCATAAAGAAAGAAGAAAACACAAAATATAAAATATCTCTCTTAATATTAGAACAATCGAAAAATGCGTAAGGAATAAACTTGTAGAAAATCATGTTTGCTACAATTCATCACCTTATCATTTTTGCTCAAACTCTAATGTGTACAGAGATATTGAGGAATTTAATTTGAAGTTAGTACCGTTAATATTTCTGTAAATATTAGGGTAACAGAAAAAATGATAAGAAACAAAATTACAGTAAAATTTAGTGCCTACAACTTTACTTCTTATAAATTTTTCGATTTTTCGAATATTAAGGAATATATGTTAAATTTTGTGTTTCCCCTCTCCCTCTAAACCCCCCTTTCCCCTTATCCGATTTTACCCATTAACGAACTTGACCTTTTGAATACCAAAAGGGCCTCAAATACCAAATGACATTCCAATCAGATCAAAATTGTGACCGCTAGAGTGATTACAGACACACATATATATATATATATATATCTCTGTCCATAGATATATATATATATATATATATATATATATATATATATATACAAATTTCACAGATGGTGATTTTCGACATCTACCAGGTTGGATTGAGTACCTCCTTCTTTTCGTCGGTAAAAAATGACGCTCGATTTCGCGTTCAACAGTCTAGAAAATATAAGTTAAATGTGTACAAATCAGCCATAGCGAATGAACTAATCTGAATAAATTCAAATTTTATAGTATAATGGCACAAAATTTTTTATATTATTTATACATATGTTTAATTTTTAAGATTTGAATATTTTACTATACATTTCTGTATGTTTCATGACACATAGATGTGGGAATTCATATACAACATATATTCGCTATGGCCTGTTGCTCCGAAACTATACTTACATTAACCAGGTGCTAACAGCATAGGAATTTTTAAATCTATCGTGAATGGTTCTTCACATTCAATGTTATTTAATGATTCTGTAATAAAAAAATATTTAATACGATAATGGAAGATATGTAAACTTAATTAGATTGTATATTACCTTGAGTTTCTCCAGTATTTTCGTCAATTTTAATATTATTATCAGGAAATTGAACATGTTTTCGACTAGGCCGTCGGCTATTTGGCGTAGAGTCCTCTCCTCCTGCCGTACAGAGTGATGTATTTAAAGCAGTTGGACTTTGTGTTGGTGTTGGACGTGTTTCATGGTATGTGACTCCTTTACGCATTCCAGTTAAACTTGTCCCTGTTGTTGGTGCAGTGTATTGTACATGAGGTATCTATGAATATGCAATAAATTTTTAATTAAATTAAATACTGATATGAAAAAATTAACTCGTCAACCAGGAATCGAACCTCGGGCTTCGGGCCACCAAAGACGATTGTGACGTAAATGTGACGATTGTGACGTAATTGTGACGATTGTGACGTAATTGTGACGATTGTGACGTTTCATTGTCATTGAATTTTTAATTAAATTAAATACTGATATGAAAAAATTAACTCGTCAATCAGGAATCGAACCTCGGGCCTCTGGATAACTAGTCCAGTATGCTTCCGCTACATCAAAGACGATTGTGACGTAATAGCCAACAGCGTGCACACAGCTTCACTCGTGGCTCCTCGCCTTACAAATGTCTCGCCAAGACATTCGCAAAGTGCTCTCGTTGAGTATTTTCTGGCGGCATTATAAGACTCTTGGTGTCAAACTTGTTTGGTGCTTTTTTGTAGTCGGGTTTTAGTTTTTAAACTTATTAATGCTTACTTAAATTTAGTTGTTTTACTTAAATGTTGTTTACAGAACAAATATTTAATATTTACATTGAATTTATTTTATTTAGTAATAAATACTTACTCGAAGTTGGCGTTCGTAATCAGCAGTACCGCGGCCAGCTTGGTATTCTTGGTATTGAGATACAACGCATAAAAAAGCATAAATCTGACAAGAAAAGTATATATTACTTTAATGTATATTGTATTCTTTGCTTTAGAGGTAGATTGTATAGGCTGCCCTGGACGGGCTACACTTCGACCATAAGGTCCATTGTGATGCCTTAGGATGTGAGGATGTGAGGATGTGAGTGGAGTGGAAGGAATTTATGAGAAGATTAGGAATTGGTAGGATATGCGGCTGCAGCCGACTATGACAGGAACTATGCCGATATTCATCTGGAGTTCGTGAAGGAAACTGCAGAAAACCTTCTGACGCATAGCCGGTTACTTCGTTCTTGTCCATATGCCGACAGTTTAGTTAATTAACCGCCCCTTTTTTTATTTTTATAATTAACAAACTGCCGATGTCGGGATTCGAACCCATAACCTCCCAGTTTCCAAATACTGCATACTGCACAGACATAACGCCTTAGACCGCTCGGCTACTTGGACTGGTATTCTTTGCTTTAGTCAAACCTTTTGTTTGAAACCAGACAAAACTATTTCATAGGAGAGGACGGAGTAACTTTCCACTTTCCACAAAAATTTTGTATTATTAATCTTACACAGGCCATTTTAAATAATGCACCTGTATATTTATCCAGGTAATAAGCGTTTCAAGTGGAAAAATGTCCCGAATAAAAGTTGTTGTGTTCGGGGAGGAACATCTTACGGTGACTTTGACTTTGATCATTCCGCTCTCTCCTACTAAATAAATTTCTATGTGTAACTTAGTAACTTACGTATAAACTTAAATGAAAGAAGTCCATAGTCCATAGAATAGCGTTGACAGGTTTAAAAGGTCCCTAAAATAAGAAATTTGTTCAAGAAAATGATAAAAGAAATTCTTAGTTCGACAGTAGTCAGGTGAACCTAGTTATGTTCTACTAAGTTTTTTTTATGGTTTAAATTATTTTTTCTAAGTAAACGGAATTTATACAATACCGGATATTTCTTTGGTGTCTTTGGGAAACTTGTGTGTCTCGTACATAAGCAGTGTCTAAAGTTTCATTCAAATCGAAATAAATAGTTTTCGAGAAAAACGATGGGAATTGTAAAACTTTATTTATGTAGAAAACATTGGATATAATCTTAATCTGACTACAATTTAAGTATCTTTGCATCTGTAAAGTGTTTCGCTTTGTCATATAAAAGCTATCCAACCAAATTCCCGTTTGATAGATCTACGGGGAGTAGTCCAAATTAAGCTTGCAAAATTTGACTTAAACAACCCAACTAATTACCTGTATATTTAACATATCAAAAAACCTGGTTGCCAATTTGATATTTGCCCAAAGGTACTTGATGGTTACCCGCAATTTTATGAATCTACACATTCTAAAAATAAAATACTAACAATAAAAAAACCATGAAAAAACCTGAACCTGACTGCCGAACTGTAAAAAAAAATTATCAACCACTGACCTCCACCTCTATCCCTATAAATGGACTAACTATCCTTATGGCAAAAAACATAAATAAGTTTCTATTAAAAAAAACATTTTTAAAAACAAGCTTTTTATAGTAAAACTAATTTTCTACAACTTTACTTCTTATGTGTTTCTCGATTTTTTCAATATGAAGAGAGATATACCAAATTTTGTGTTTCCCCCTCCCTCTAAATCCCCCTTTCCCCTTTTCGATTCTTGTCATGCTTACCATAAACATGCATTGTCATTGGAACTGAACCAACATGTAAAAATTCAACTCCGTAGGATAAGAGGAAGTGGTTCTAATTCAGCTTGCATGATTTGACCCGAACATACATATATGCATACATTATTACATACATACATACATTACATATACATTGCAAGTTAAATAAAAGCTTATAAAAAGTAGTACAATTTATCATACACAGCCATCTTTATTTTATTATAGTTTATTATGGAGATAAGCATTATTATAATAATAAAAATATGTTAATAATATAAATAATAATAATATTTTATTCACCTTATAAAGATGTAATACATAATATTTATAATAATTATCAATATATATTTTTATTTTGACTCATATAATTTAAATATGTTCATTAGTTTATGTATTTATGCTGTTGGTATAGTTTATCAAAGGCTCTGTTTTATAAATATACAAGGTACATTAAGTTTAGTTCCGACTTTGTAACGATTGAAAATATTGATCGCAGAAAAAAATTTTGTTATAGGTGTTCATAAAATTACCGAATTAGTTCATTTGCGCATGTCCGTCTGTGAACACGATAACCCAAGAACGAAAAAAGATAACGAACTGAATTTTTTTCTATGTTCTAGAGCCAAAAATTAAGGTCAAGTTCGTAAATGGGCAAAATCGGACCATGTTTGGGCAAATGGGCAAAACTGTCTATCTTTGAAACCGTAAGAGACATAACAAAAATTTAATAACAAAAAATTTTCTTTTTTTTAAAATAAACAAATTTTGTTTGGAAATTTTTTTCATAAACTCAATAGTTTTCTCATATTTTTTGATTAAATGTTCCACGGAAAGCGAATTGTTATTCGAATACGCAAAATTGTTAACTATTCAATCATTGATATACAACTCAGTATATGTACTGGGTATTCAAACAATTAACTCAGTTAGTTGTTACATTACTTAACTTATAATATAGGATAGTTAGTCCATATATATAAAATGATGGAGGTCAGTGTTATTAACTTACCATTACAAAAATGTAAACAGAGTGCACTAGATCTATTATCATATGAACGGAGACTGTAAATATCCATGGTATTAAGAATATTTTATTATCCTGAAAGGATAAAGTATTTAGTTAAAATCTTGTCATCTGCATTACGAGTTTATTTGTTTGATATGTAAAATTTCAAATTCGCGCCAATACCTAGATTAGTTTTTGTGAAACTGTCACCGAATTAGCAACGAATAACATATCCTGAGACAATATAAGAGTGATGTTAGCAAGATTAAATTGAATGAAAGTAATTTTAACAAGAGTAATTTCAATCAAATTCATTATATTTTAATTTATTTTGTTTAATTTATTTATTTTTATTTTTGTCTATTGATTTAGATTTTCTATCTATTTCTAATTGCCAAAGAGTAAATTACGACTAGCTAATTTATACTGATGATGACTACTTTGTAGTCGAAATGCGTATTTATAATACAAAAACTGGTCTAGGTATTGGGGCGAATTTGAAATTTTATGTCAAAAACTTAGAGTTGTCATTAATTATCATTTGATAATTTAATAGTTTGATGTGTTTGTAATATATAGTAAGTACAATCAAATAAGGGAAAACAGGCTGAACATCGGAATGAAAGGTAATAAGCTGAAAATTTCCATAGACCTATCTTTTGACATTCTAAACACTGGCTCAAAAATATTATATAATCACGTGTTAAGATATTCTAGGGGGAAGGTCGCGAAACTTTTCGCCAATATCTGGTTTTATATGCTTCTTCATTATAAAACTTATAGAGTACAAAATTCTCTATAATTTATGTCCTGGTCATGTTTGTTTATAACCAACGGTTTTTGAGATATCGTGCGGAGAGTGGGATTTAAAAAAAGCTTATTTGCGGTGTTTAAGACAATTTAAACTTCAAATTATACAAATGCTTGAAAAATATTTCGACTGTACAATAGACAGCTAAAGTGGTGTTTTTTTCTTCAAAATTTTACAGTTGGTTAGTGCTGAATCCATTTGCTAAAGCTGTTAGTATCTTTATTATGAACAACTTTTATTTCAAGTATTTTTTCGAAAACCGAATGGATAAGGCACAAGTAAACTATAAAATATTGAAAAAAGGACTCTACTGTTGCTATCGATAGTACCATGGGCCACAAAAGTAGCATTCTTTTTCAAAATATTATAGTTGATTTGTACCTTACCGTATTCATTCGGTTTTTCGAAAATGTTTCGAATAAAAGATATACTTAATTGCAGAATTTTTACTTCAGTAATCTTAAAAGAAACCATTTACAACATCAACGTAAGTTCACTTGAAACGGTAATCACAATTACAATTTCTTAAGGATTTTCCGGCATGAAACCACTTTTCGACAGATTTTGCTCATTTTTTTCACAGGCTAAAAATAACGTTTTCTAATAAATCTCGAAGTTTTAGAAATTTTGACCGTTTAGAACGCGAGATAATTAATAGCAAAGTAATCATTCTCTCTCACTATCTTTTATCAGAAGCATGTAAAACTTCATACCTGCCCAACTATTATCTGTTCTGTCAACAGAATTAAAAAAAAAAAAAACTAAAGAAAAAAAATCGCGTTTTACCGTTTTGTTTTCGAAACTATCAACAAAAGTTTAAAATTATCTAATTACATTTATGTGTATATATGAATAGTGAATATATCTATGTGTTGTTGTGTGTGTGTGTATACATGTATTTGTTCTATAAAAAAAGCTAACCGGTTTTTTGTCCTTTTTATATAAGATAGTGTTGGACCCTCCTTAAAGTTAGCAATTACAATCAACAAAAGTCTATAAACAAAAGTTAATTTCGATGTTTTTATTCACTTTTTTTTTTGCTTTCTAAAAGAGCCTCCAAACTCTGTGTGTTTCTCTACATGCTCTAAGACGGCCCTTGTACACTCCCATTTAATATATTTGAACCAGTAAATCACATTCTAAGTGTATATGTTACTGAATATACGCATACTATTACATATATAAACACTTAGTATGTTTCTACTGGTTCATTTTTTTATGAACGGGAGTGTACATAGCACTAAAGTTGATGTCATTTTTTTAAATTTTATAGTTAATGTGTACCTTATTCATTTGGTTTTCGAAAAAAAATTTCAATTTAAAGTTGTTACTATATTTATAATGAGCAACTTTTATCCGAAGCAATTATAAAATAAATAAATAAACCATATTTTGACAAGTTGGAAATCCGACTTCAAAAATCAAATATTCTATAACAAAAAATGCACTAAAAAGTAAAAAATTAATTGCATATTCTTGTGCCAATTTTAGTTCACCTAAGCAAAAATTTTTAAATATAAATGTACAATTATTGTTATTTTTGGAGGCGGTGTCAGCATAGAGAAATTCACATAACTTTTGGACACCGCCTCCAAAAATAACAATAATTGTACATATATATTTAAAAATTTTTGCTTAGGTGAACTTTTGCTTTCCCATTTTATTTTTAGTGCATTTTTTGTTGTAGAAAATTTGATTTTTGAAGTCGGGTTTCCATTTTGTCAAAATATGGTTTATTTCTCGCTTGTTAGTGGTTTTGAAGTTCTATAACTGATTTTATTTGTCTAAATATGGGTAGACCTAATAACTACCTACTATTTTTCGTACATTTTTTATAACACATTTTTTTTACCCGTTTTTTTTTTTTTTTAATTTTTAGTGCTTTTTTTTGCATCAACAGATTTTCATTTTTTTTTTGTAAAAAATTTTTTTGAAGTCGGTTTTTAAAAAAATTTTCTTATTTTCCCATTATGAATGAGTATACCCTTTCAAAAAAAAATTTCGCAGAAATCGGTTATCACATATAAAATGAGGATTTTCCTCGATTTCCCGGGGATTCCCTCATCAGAATGCAATTTGGTGGCAATGGGACCAATGGGAAGCCAAACCCTTTAAAACAAAAACAAAAAAATTCAAAATCGGTTCATAAATGACGGAGTTCTGTGGTAACACACATTAAAAAAAAATACAGACGAATTGAGAACCATCCTCTTTTTTGAAGTCGGGTTAAAAATGACATTAAATTGTGTGGTCCATAGTGCAATGGGCCAAAAAGTAGCGCTCTTTTAAAAAAAAAATTATAATTGATTTGTTTTTTATTAATTTAGTTTTCGAAAAAATGTTTCGGATAAAGGTTGTTCATTATAAATATACTAACAACTTTCAGTACTAAGCAATAAAACCAACGAAAATTTAATTGAAAATACATAAAAACATTCAGAACATGTAAAAAGTACTATACCTTGTATAATCCATACAGTAGCAATAAAGAAGTAACAATTCCAATAATTGAGCAGCATAAATTGACGATACTAAACATCATTGTAACTGTAAAAAAACGAATTTTATAATAACATACTATTGTATAGGGTGTCGTGAGTATAAGTAACGTTGATGATTTAATTAGTGAATTAACTTTTTGTTTACGTATTTTTTTTTCCAGAATTAACTTTGAAAAACTTGGGAAATTTATGACGGAAAGACTCAGCACAGAACAAAGAACCAAAGTTGTTCAATTTTATTTCGAAAGTCAGCAATCGATTATTCAGACACAAAGATCTTATCGAAATGGACCTAGCGTTCCAACAATTTACCGATTGGTTCAGCGTTTTCGGCAACATGGGGCTGTGTGTGATCTTCCGCGTGCTGAAAGATCTCGTGCAGTTCGATATGATGTGAACATTGCTCGGGTGCAAGTAAGTGTTGAGGAAAACCCCAAAACTTCCATTAGGTGACGTTTTTAGCAGTTGGTGATGTCTAGCCGGTCTTTGCAAATAATTTTACATACGTCACACCTTTTCCCATATAAGATTCAATTGGTTCACGAGTTAAAACCAAATGATGCACAAATACTCATTCGATATAGTCGCCGTTTTGGTGATGGAATAATGTCGCGTTTTTCTGATTTTAACTGCCCATCGCGTTCGCCCGATTTAACGGCTGCCGATTTTTTTCTTTGGAGTTACCTAAAGGGTAAGGTGTATGCCAATAAGCCAAGAACCATCCAAGAGCTTAAGGCCAATATTCGAGAAGAATTGAGGGCGCTGGGACTTGAAATTCTAAGACAAGTTATGAAAATGCTCTGGAAAGAGCACGTCAGGTCGAAGCAAACAATGGGCACCATTTGAAAGATATTATTTTCAAAACATAATGTGAACATATTTCCAAACTGTAATCTAAATTGTAATAAATGCCAACGTTAAATAAAATCAGCGTTACTTATGCGCCATCCTGTACAATCGACTGCAAAAGTATCGCTCACTTTTCAAACTTTATAATTGATTTGTACCTTATTCGTTCGATTTTCGGGAAAATGTTTCGAATAAAAGTTGTTAGTATATTTATGATGAACAAGTTTTATCTGACGCATTTTTTCGCAAACCGAATGAATTGGGCACAAATCAATTATAAAATTTTGAACAATGATCTATACATGTGAAGTTGAGTGTACAGATATTGGTCATGTTTCATTATTAACAAAAGTGCAATTTAGACCTGGGCAGTACTTTAAGTACTTAAAGTATTTTTGTACTACTCGAAGTTTTTCGATACTTAGCATACATAAGTAAACAACAAGTGCTAAATAAATATCCCTGTGTAAGGTCAGTATTTATGAACTTGCCGTTTGCGATATTCAAAGGATAAAGTTAATAAAAAAAATCTTTTTCCAAATTATGATCCAAAAACTACTTGGCTGATTTCGATTACACTTGGCACGTTTTTAATAATTTGATTATTTTAGGGCCATCCTAACTAAATATTTTAACTACAAACTTGAGTACGCCACTGTTTTTTTTGTATTTAAGTTTCATATTATTTTTAGATTGAGTAATTAAAAATAAAATAAAATAAAATTTTTTTCTGTCTTGCATTTTCTGCCTATCTCGCTTGCTTTTTGAGAAAAATAATAAAATTACCCTGGGAAAGTAAATTTAATTTTATTAAGAAAATGAAATAATAAATTCAAAATAAACAAATAATTACAATAAGGAAAAAGATTCATCAGTTTCTCCTTTTCATCAGTTTCTGGAAAATGATTTTATAAATTATCTTGCACCATCGGAAACAAGAAATAATCACTGGTTCCACCTTGACAGAGCACCACCCCACTTCGGACGGATTGTTGGAGCATGACTGGACTATAATTACACCGAGCGTTGGATTGGTAGTTTAGGACCAGTTGCTTGGCCCCCTATGTCTCCTGATACTAAAACTTTGGATTTTTATTTGATGAGGGATAGTAAAAGAGGGAGGTTACATGAAACGGCTGTTAACATCAGAAACGATCTAATTCTTCGAATCGAAAATGCATTCAACGAAGTCTAAGAAAGGGTATACCTATGCAGGTTTGCCTGCACAGGTATACCGGAAAGGTATGATTGATTTTTTGAAGCACCGGCTTCTACCTCCTTTAATTTTATCTAAGTCTTTCATAGGCTGCATCGCTCTTGTCACGGTCGTGGTAGTCTTTACTCTTAACCCGCCACAGGCAAGGTTCCGACCTATATATATTAATAAATTCTTCAATCACATGGTTACGTTTTCGGATTGAAATGATGATCACAAAAGTCTATTGTTGTACACGTAATAATGTTGAACAAGTCTACTATGTACACACAAAAATGTTGTACATACAAAAATGACTCACTCTATGGTCAACAAAAAACTAGACGCAACTAATAAAACCGATAAGACCGTTATAATAATAAAACCGTTTAAAAACATAAAAACTGTGCAGGCATACCGAAGTGACTCATACACATGCTCAGGTTTACATGCCTGCGCAGGTAGTCAATATTGAATTTCGATTCTTGCCTGGTCGCCTGTACAGGTCGCTATGTCTGTGCAGGCGGCTGGTACAGACGCTCCGGTTTGCCTGTGCAGGTGACCTGTACAGGTATACCTCTCCGGTATACCGTAACGTGTGTACCCGGCCTAAAAGAGTTAAGTTATAATAATAAAACCGTTTAAAAACATAAAAACTGTGCAGGCATATCGGAGTGACTCATACACACGCTCAGGTCCACATGCCTGCGCAGGTAGTCAATACTGAATTTCGATTCTTGTCCGGTCGCCTGTACAGGTCGCTATGCCTGTGCAGGCGGCTGGTACAGACGTTCCGGTTTGCCTGTGCAGGTGACCTGTACAGGTATACCTCTCCGGTATACCGTAACGTGTGTAAATATATATCTATTAAAGTTCTATTAAACTCAGCCAGTCGCACTACCGTGCTCTAGATCACTTCCTGAAACGTACATACGAAAGGCAGTAAAATATTTCATAAAATGACGTATACGTATTTGAATATTTTATCAATATTTTATTTTGAAATATCGAGAATTTTTAAAAGTAAATACGAGTGTTTTGTTTTCAATACACGTTACAAACTTCTAGTAATTTATTCGATTTTTGTATGATATGTTCTCGATGTAAGTACCACAATATTTACATATATTTAAAGAGAAAATCTCATGAAAAACATTACGTTTTCCTAAGAGAGTAAACTTTATCCTTACGTAGATAACCGAGGCTACATAATATTCAAATAGGATTGCCAATTTAGTTCTTATAAAAATCATATTATTCTATATTATCCAATAAATTTTTATACCTCGCAAACATTAAAAAATTCGTTACGCAGGAGCTGCTTAAACTTAGCGAATTCCCTTAGAATACATAAATCACTCTCTAGGGGTCACAATTTTAGTCTGATCAAAATGAAATGTCGTATATGATTTTAGTATTTGCAAGTCCAATTTTATTAATAAATGATATACGTCGAGGGGAATGGGGAGTGAGGTTGTATAAAGAAAGAAGAAAACAAAATATAAACTTTCTCTCTTAATATTAGAACAATCGAAAAATGCGTAAGGAATAAAGTTGTAGAAAATCAAATTTGCAACAATTCATCACCTTATCATTTTTGCTCAAGCTCTAATGTGTACAGAGATATTAAGGAATTTAATTTTCAATCTTAAACCGTCAATATTTCTGTAAATATTAGTGTAACAGAAAAAATGATAAGAAACAAAATTACATTAAAACTTAATACCTACAACTTTACTTTTGATAAATTTTGAGTTTTCCCCTCCCTCTAAACCCCCTTTCTCCTCGTCCGATTTTACCCATTAATGAACTTGACCTTTAGAATACCAAAAGCGCCTCAAATACAAAACTTCATTCCAATCGGAATAAAACTATGACCGCTAGAGAGCCCATAGACATTTAAAAAAAAGTACATATGTTGTATATATATATATATATACACATATATATATATATATATATATATATATATATATATATATATATATATATATATCGTCGGCTTAGAGTGTAACCCTGCTAAATCCATTTTTTACCGTTATTACGATTTACCTACCATTCAAAAGAGAACAAAAAATTACACAAGCTAGAAAAATAGCTACTGTCAGTTTTGATTTAAAATTGATAAAATCGTGTGATAAGTAAAACTGGCAAATCCATGGCGTCAAAAGTTCGCGGCTAACTCCATCTTAACTGTCATTTTTTTTTACTGAGTTTTCAATCCCAGCACATGTGCTCTTACAAATAATTACTTAGTTCGGTATTACTAGTACAAACGAAGATTTGAGGATTGGAATATTGCAAAGGTATGTATTTTTTTAAATTATTTAATTGTTATTTTGCGTAAACTTTATCAGAAAATGAGTAATATTGCTATTAAAAAGTAAGTTAACCTACAACATAAATAGATTGGAGTTAGCAGTTTTTCTTTAAAGTAAATCACAGAATTATTTTACTAAGCAGGTATTAATTATTGTAATTAATTAATTACTTTTTAGCAATTTATTATAATATCTCGCTTTTTAAAAGAATAAGGAGGTCTGCCGAGCCTTTTGTCTTGTGATATTCGTGTTCGAACGTATTAAATTTGATGTTCTTTAGATAATGATTTACAAAATTCGTTAAATTTTGCTTTATTTTTTAGATGTCTTCAAGGCGAGGTCAGAAAATCTTGGACTTATGTAATACAAGCAAAGAAGAACAAGATAAAAAAAAGGAGCCGAAACCATCTAAAACACCAATTTCTGAAGAATGGTCTATAGTTCAAATTGTTGAATTTGAATACATACATCGTCTCTCACCTTCCATGTCAAATGAGAAAATATTGGACGATTTTATTATACTTGGACCTAATAATACATTGCCATTTTCTGATGATAATCAAAATAACAATATTGTTGCTCAAAATATTCAAAAAGAACAAGAAGTTCAATTCAAAGATAGCAATGGGATTTCCTTTCTATCTTTAAACTCGCCCTTGTCCAACTTTATCACAACTGATGAGCACCATTATAGCGAAAATCTGGTTACTGAAGATACCATCGAACAGTGTACTTTCCAAGAAAACTCTTTGACAGGTGTTACAGATAGCGTTGTTTCTAGTTCGTCAAACCTATCGAATCAAATAGTTGATCTAATATCAGATGAAAGTATACAAGAAGCCTTAGTACCGTATAAAATTAATTCTGACTCGGAATCTGATTATGAAAACTACCCAGAGAAAAGCAAGAAAAGAAAGAAACGTGTTCAGATTCAAAAATCAAATTGGTTTGCTGAAAGACACAGAAAATTGCGAGAAAATGGAAAAAAGTATTATGGAAGAAAAAAAGAAGAAAAATGGAATTACGAAGTACCAAGGAAGCCTAGAGTAATGGAAAATAGATGCCAGTGCAAAGCAACTGGGAAAGGATCTTTAAAATGTTCCACATTTACAGACACAGATAGACAGAATATTTTCAAAGCATTTTGGAGTATGAACTGGCCAGAAAAAAAAGTATATGTTAATAATCTTGTGACATCCTTATCTGTTAAGAGACCAAGGGGGAGAACAATCGATAAAGAATCGAAAAGAGCACAATCTTTGTTTTACTATTTGAAAAAAGAAGACCAGTCAATCAAAGTATGCAGATCTATGTTTTTGAAGACTCTTGGAATCGGAAGATGTACAGTTTTGAACTGGAAAAATAAACGAGTACCTGTTTCTAAAAGGAACACCAAAGATTTTGATTCTCATAAAACTAAAGATTCTACTTCAAAGCCTTTTGAATTAGAACGTCAGGAACTTAGAAGGTTTTTAGAATCATTGCCAGAATCTTTACGATTTTTATGTAAACGATTGGTGTAAAACATGCAACGTGCATGCTTTATCTATCTGAATGTGAGATATGTGCTCTTTTTAAAGTTGGCAATAAATCGCAAGAAGATTATTTAGAACATCAAAGTAAGAAAGAAGAAGCTCGAGCAGAAAAAGATAAAGCTGAAGATAGTGTCGTTTTTACTGTTGACTTACAGGCGGTTCTGATGGCACCCAAATCAAAAATTAGTAGTTTATACTACAGAACAAAGCTTCAAATACACAACCTTGCCTTTTATAATTTGAAGAACAAAGATGGCTATTGCTATTTATGGAATGAAACGGAAGGAGGTTTAAACTCTGAAGAGTTTGCGAGTGTATGGGTTAGTTTAATTGAAAACAAGGTTTTACGACAAAATGAACAAGAAACACCAAGTAAAATAATTTTTTATAGCGATGGTTGCACCTATCAAAACCGGAACTGTGTAATGTCTATTGCATTGCTATTGACGGCTATAAACCACAACATAATCATAGAACAAAAGTATCTAGAAGTTGGGCATACACAGATGGAAGCGGACAGCATTCATTCCTCTGTTGAGCGGGCTCTTAAAGACAAAGACATCAATGTTTCTGCGGAGTATATATCTATTTGCAGGTCGGCAAGAAAAAACCCTAGACCTTATGATGTGACTTACTTAAACCATACTTTTTTCAAAAGCTTTGATAAAGTAAATTTTTTTAAAAGCATTCGTCCTGGGCGTGGTAAAGGTGACGCTAAAGTTACTGATATTAGAGCTCTTCAGTACAATCCAAACGGTGACGTATTTTTTAAATTGAGATTCACTGATGAATGGAAAATACTACCGCAAAGAAAATCACCGGCTGTAATTGCCTTGCCTTTTAATTCCTTACGAAATCAGTTCCTAACAAAAAGAAAAATTACCAAGAGGAAGTTTGAAGACTTGCAATATTTGAAAAGCACTTTACCTGAAGACTATCGTCTTTATTATGATAATTTACTTCATGACTAGTCACTACTCGTTTTAGTAATTGTAGAGACTGACTGGTGTGTATTATTTTAAACCTAATGTGATTTATTTTGATTTTGATTTAGAAATATTAAGGCTATAAGAGTACAAATATTTAGAGTTTAAATTTTTTGTGTGTTAATTAAGAGAGAATTTTTGTTTTGTTTTGTAATTATGAGAAGCATTTATAATCGAGCATTTAGTTTTAGAATAAAATTTTGTGATAATCTTCCAAAGTTATTGAGTCTATTAGTATTATAATTATTGAGACTGAAAAAAGGTGTTACTAATGTATGTGATTAAAATGTTATATTTAGAAAAGTTAATCTATGTGATTTAAATGTTGTATTTAGATACATCACCTATAATTTAAAAAATTTTATTTTAGTAAAGTAGCTTAAAATTAAGACTAAAGAACTGCTAAGTCCTTAATTAAATATTTTACTGGATTACAAAAACCTGCTAAGTCACAAAAATGTTAATTAATAAATAAATACTGAATTTACTATCTCTTCTTTTATTTTATATTATAAAGAATAAAAAAATACAAAAACTGTATTAAAGCCCTTTCTTAAAACTACCTTCTATTTTTTTAAAAATAATTTTTGTTTCTCCTGTAAATTTACCTATTATAGCGATAGCAGGTTTACACTCTAAGCCGACGATATATATATATGTATATATATATAAATATAATATATAAACATATATATATATATATATATATATGTATATATATATATATATATATATATATATATATATATATATATATATATATATATATATGTATATATACATATATACAAATTTTAGCGATAGTGAAAACAATAGCTGCATTTCCTTTGGAGGAAATTCGCTAAAAAAATTAAATTTTAAATCGTAAAAAATAATACTATATTTTTAATAGTAGGTATATTATAGAGTATTGATTAAGACTTAATTTCGCTCATTTTCGTTTATCTTTGCTCACAAAGGAAATTCTAACGTATAGTTCGAATGTGTTAACAATTATATGATCCAAAAATTGTTCGATGGAAATCACATATCCTTTTACACCCAAGTTGTCAACCCTGGTTTCTGTTTACTTATGGTTCCTTCACCACAAATAAAGCTGACTTTCTATACTGACTTTGTATATGATTCCTTCCAGTTATTTAATACAATAACACTACTCTGTGTCGAATGATATACTCTTGAGTTTAGATAATAGCCCAAGAACATTAGTTAGAAATTGTTTAATACGTTATGTTCAGGAGTACTTTACTCTTGTGGTGGCTCCTAAAATGTTTGGTTTATACCTTTCTTGTAAGTAAAGTATACTCTGGATATATGGAAGCGAAATAATATACCAAACTTCGTAGAGTGATTATTGAAGGTGTTTAGATCAAGAATGTTGCAGATTTTGAGGATCACATCCGCGAATGCGGCTTTATATGTCAAGATTTTTTTTAAAGACATATTTATTTTAGATACATGAATAAAGGAAAAAGATGGTAATAATTTTTAATAATCTTTATACTATAATCAAATTTTTAGTAAGAAAATTTAAAATTAGTGCATTATATTTAATAAAGAGCAATGTTGCTAAACAAAAATGCTAAAAAAACATGTAAAATCCGCATCCGCAAATGATTGATTATTGCGGATGTGGATGCTAAAATTAATGCGGAAGTTCCGCGGTTGCGAGTACGGATGCGAATATCCGCAACATCCCTAGTTTAGGTTAAGGAATAGCAAAACAATTTAAATATGAAAAATGACCTTAAATATACACTGCACAGCAAAAAAAGTAACGCACTTTGAAAAAATCATTTAATTATTTATTTTCTTTGAAAAGCCTGTGAACCGAATCGGCTGTATTGTATCGTTCAGAGTGTATAGGTTTTCTGTAGATATCGAATTCTAATTTATTAGTGTCGTTATTTTTTATAATTTTTATATATAAAAACGGAATCGTGCCTCCTTGTTCTATTTCGGTTGTAAATTCTATCCATGGGTACATTTTATTTACGTTCTCTAAAAATGTTTGGGGATTTTCTTTGTCCGTATCAAAAATAGTAAAGATATCATCGACGTATCTGTACCATACATTTGGAAAATAGTTGAAATCGTTTTTGGCTTTCTCTTCAAGATCTGTCATGATGATATTACTTAGGAATGGAGACAATGGATTACCCATACTTGTTCCAAATGTTTGCTTATAGTATTTACCTTCGAAAGTAAACACATTCTATTTCATGCAAAGCCGTGTTAGTTTCAGATATTCAACTATTTCGTCTGTGGGTATTCCTTTATTTGTTAGCCATTTTTCTAGTATTTTTATTGCGTCTGGTATCGGAACGCTTGGGTATAATGCTTTTACATCAAAAGACATTAAAACTAAATTCGGTTGTAAATTAATATCTTTGATTTTTTCGATTAATTCGATACTATTTTTGACTGAGAATGAATTGAATTGATTTAATGATTGAAATTTGGTAACTAAAATAAAAATAATAGAAAAATGACTAACAAATAAAGGAATACCCATAGACGAAATAATTGAATATCTGAAACTAACACGGCTTTGCAATATATACATATACTTACATATATATATATATATATATATAGACCATTTTTAAACAAATACTTATTTATATACTTGTATATATACATATATATATATATATATATATATATATATATATATATATATATATATATATATATATATATATATATATATATATTTATTGAAAAATTAAATCTCTTTTGTTATTATTTTTTAAGATAAAAATTAATACATATTTCATATTTTTCGTTATTATTACTACAGACACAAACGAAAACTTTGCGAACTTTGTGGATTCAGTTCAATTTCGGTTCAATTTCATTGCATGGTAGTGTACACTAACGTGTGGCTCAATATTTTACACAATAGTTTTTTTGATTTCTTAAAATATTTTACTTCGATTTTTACAATATTCTTTTACGATAACTAAACAAACAAATCATTAAAGACTAAGTTAACAGTCTAATTATTAAAACACAAAATCTATTATATGAAAAAACTGTTTTCGCTAGAGGGTTAAGTTGACAGAATATCTAATAGATAATGACAGAACAGAAACATTGGATCCACAGGATAATTAAAAAGATACTTACTAGATGATACTGTATTTGGTTCCAAAATGCTTGTACTTTGTGGTGAAGGATGTTCATTAAATAAATAATTATGTTCATCATGTACCAATTTAGCCATCATAAACATGGTTAGTGAAAAGTATACCTGTAATGGAAAGAGAAGATATTAAAATACGACATAAATATCTGACTGTATGGTATGCCAAAATTAAAGGGATAAAATAAAGGCAAATGTTTTCATTGTATGACATTTTCGAAATATGAAAATCTGACAGAAGTGATTGGAAATAAACTATAATACTATAAGTCAGGGTGGGCGCAGACGGCTCACCGGAGTCGAACGGCTCTCCATAAGCTGGGTGAGAGTAAGTAAAAAAGGTATGTTTTGAAGTAAGACGGAACGATGTTTCAATACAGGTTGCCTACCGATTATTGCCCAATTATTTATTCAATCAATTTAGAATTAGTTTTATAAAATATTTATTGTTTAAAAAATATCTTTTACAATATGGAGAGATACACCAAAAAACATAATAATAATAATAACAATAATAATAACAATAAAACAACAATAATGATGATAGCAATAACAATAATTACAACAACAACAACAACTATATGTATTCCCACTTTATGTAAAATTTAACCATTTAGAAATTAGTAACAAATTACCAATTTCTATATTTCCCTATATTTACACTATCTCTCTTCCTACCTCTCACTCAGAGCTGAGTGCAGTCAAGGTCTGCCCACCTATGTACTATATGTTATTCGATCGATTGGTCAATCAGTTACCAAAAATTTTCTTTTAAAAAACAAAAGTTCATATATGGATAGAAATATGAACTATTAATTTGTGCACTAAATTCACGACACAAGTTTAATGCAACAGCACGTCATAAGCACGTGACAGTGCGTTTTTTGGTTTATGAGTAAAATTCAAGTTTGGCAAAAACCCAACAAAATAATTTTTTTTAAAGTTTTTTTATGCCTACTTGCACATTGGATCAGCTTTATCTCTGAAAAGGCTAAGACAATTTACATAAGTTTTTAACCCACTGATAAAGCATTTTATCGGTTATATTTAATGTTGCATGTGGTTCCTCAAAGCTTTATTTACCTGGAATACGGTAAGAGATAGTAGAAAATATATCACAAAATATCATGAAACATTTTTTCTGACATACAGTATATCTGACACAAATTCAATACAAAATAAAACCTATTTTGACAAAATGGAAACCCGACTTCTAAAATCAAATATTCTATAACAAAAGATGCACTAAAAAGTAAAAAAATAATTGCATATTCTTGTGCCAATTTTAGTTCACCAAAGCAAAAATTTTTAAATATATATGTACAATTATTGTTATTTTTGGAGGCGGTGTCAGCATAGAGAAATTCACATAACTTTTGGACTTAACTTTTAAAATAGGTTTTATTTCTCGCTTTTTAGTGACTTTGTAGGTCTACCCATATTTATTTGTCTAAATATGGGTAGACCTACTAAACGACCAACTAATTTGTAGTGAATTTTTTTATAATTTTTTTTTAACCGTTTTTTTTTTAAATAATTTTTAGTGCATTTTTTTTATAACAGATTTTCAGTTTTTTGTACAAGCATTTTGTTTTTTTTTTTGTAAAAATTTTTTTTTTGGGGTTGGTTTTTTTTTTGTAAAAAATTTTAAAATTTTAAAAAGTCGGTTTTTAAAAAAATTTTCTTATTTTCCCATTATGAATGAGTATACCCTTTCAAAAAAAATTTCGCAGAAATCGGTTATCACATATAAAATGAGGATTTTCCTCGATTTCCCGGAGATCCCCTCATCAGAATGCGGGGATCAAATGACAAAATAACAACAATACCAAGAATAAATCACCGGACTTTATTAAATTTAGGGGAAAATCCTTCAATGTAGCAGCACTTTCCAAGCAAAATGGCACCGCAATCTAAGTGGGTTGGTATCTGTCAAGTGTCCAGACAAAAAACTAATTTAGATATACTTAGTAATTTACTTAGTTTGCTAGTATACTTAGTTGTTGAACACGACTAATGTAATAATACCCTTATTGATTTAGAATGTTGTGTATAATGATGTTCGGAGATGTTTCTCTTTTATAATCACCGGTTGTTACTAAATACGTTTAGTGTGTCTAATAATAGTGTATTAGGATCACACAGTGTATAAGATATACGTAAGAAAATTAATCCTTTAGGCTATTTTGTAAAGGTTTGATTCGTGAAAATGTTAGTTCGTCTGCCTGTCAACAAGGTAATTCCATCATATGAAATACGTCTGTGAATTTAGCACCTCAAACTTCAAATAAAGCGGCATCCAGTATAAGTTCTACAGTTCTTGATAAGTTTTAACAATAGTTCCGACAATTTTACTATCAGAATCGCATTTTTCAGAAATGAGATGCTAACTTCTCAAAATACATTGTAGCATCTCATCGAATTATGAATATTGGACCATTCCTGAGATGAAATTCATGGAGTTCTACATCTTGAACCCGTTTTGTAAATAGTTCTGACTTTAAAAACTAATTTTCATTTGGTTTAAAAGTATGAAATGCCAACTTCACACAAGACATTACATCATCTCATTGAAAGTATTTAAGCATAGAGAAGTTGAACTGAACATAGTTCTATATAGGTTGATTTTGAGAAGAATTCCGTTGTTCTACCCTTAAAATCGTAATTGACGATTGAGATGCTGATACTCAAGGGTGAGTTCTGAACTAAACCAAGAATGCAATCGATAATTGTTGCAGGATATATATATATATAAAGTTTAGAAAATACGATCTTTTGAGTGCATGTCCCGGGAATTATAATTGCTCTCCAATTTGCAGCTTTGAATAAAATATAATATTTAATTATTTAAATGATTAGAATGTTATTTTATCATTACAAATGGTTATTTATTATATTCAACTTGTGTCAGATGAATTGGATGTTAGAATAAATGTTTCATGATATTTTGTCATAGATTTTCTACTATCTCTTACCGTATTCCAGGTGAATAAAGCTTTGAGGAACCACATGCAACGTTAAATATAACCGATAAAATGCTTTTTCTGTGGGTTAAAACTTATGAAAATTGGCTTAGGCTATTCAGAGATAAACCTGGTCAAATGAACAAATAGGCAAAACATTTAAAAAAAATAATACTTTATTGGGTTTTTGCTATACTTGAACTTTACCCATAAGATAAAAAAAATATAGATTGTGAATGATATAAATCCTTTCTCGAAAAATATCGGTACGATTTAGATGAAAATTTGTATTGTGCTTAAGGTTAACGTTTAGATGGATCAAATTGGCTCAATTGGCGACCCGATTCGAATATTTTAAGATGATGATAAAATTTTCCCGTATTTTCACCACCTAGAATAATTAGATCGGGTCACCAAGAAATTTGAATCCTCAACACTTTCAAGACGGTCCGACTCGAGCAATAACCAACGGCGATTTTTGTGCATGATTTCATTCTATTTTCGGATTCTACGATTTTTTTATTCTATACATATAAAATGCTTTGTCCTGACTGACTGACGAATCAACGCACAGCCTAAACCGCTGATCGTAGAGACCTGAAACTTGGAGGGTGTGTTCTTTGTATGACGTAGGCATCCGATAAGAAAGGATTTTCCGAAATTCTACCCCGAAGGGGATGAAAAACGGGGGAAAAGTTTATATGGGACAACGTGATTCCTTGGTCCAATCTACTTCAAATTTTGCATAAACATTGAGTATATTTACTTAAATACTAAGTAATATAACAACTGTAAAATTACAATTTTCGTGGGCAAAGCTGCGACGGGCAGTGCTAGTCTATCCTGTCATAAAATTCTGTACATAAAAAAAATTTATTTTCAAATTTACGCAATCACTGACGCTCATCTCTTCAAGAAATCAAATAATTTGGCAAATTTTGTTTAGCAGATATTTATTATTGTAAATTTTGAAAGCGACGTCGAAATTCTTTAATATAATAATAGTAGATGCCAGAAAACTTTAAAAAAAAATTTCAGTCTGACTGTCTGCCACATTCAAACTTTAATCTGCCTGCCTGCCACGTTAAAACTTTAGTGTGCCACGTTAAAACTGCTGAATATATTTTGAAGACGATGGTAGAGAATTTTGCAGAGTAACATATAGTCTATAATTTGGTGTTCCATGCAATTCGTATCCCGCGGCAGCTTGGTTCAAAACCCATCTTTTAAACGGTGAGAGATAGAAAAATTCTTTAAATACAAAACATGTTTATAATAGTCAAGTGAATCGGTGTTTAAAACTGCAGTTTTCGTAATAAAATTGGGAAGCTGTTTTCTCAGCGGTTCCGTATGGTTTTTGGGGTGCTGAATCCGATTTTCAAGTTTGCTGACTTGTAGGAGGTCTCTATCATAACATTAATAATTCTAAATCTACAATTTTTTCAGTTGAAGAACAGCAACAATTCACCTGTTCAGCCTGGAACTTCCATAGCAGCTGACCCTTTGCCAGGACCTTTCATTGTTCAAGACCCTTCACCTGGACCTTCTAATGCCCAAGAAACATTGCCTGGGCTACCAGCAACCAATCGGAGGTGACATAAATGACTGCGCACATGACATCAGGTACTTCACTATACCACTCTCTATATCAGTCTTTTGTAATCATGTTCTAGCGTAATACATCGAAAGTATAGCACCGATGAGAGATAGAAAGGTGGGAGGGGTCGTTTTGGCTGTAGGGCGCAGAAGACATTTTTCGTATTTTAGCTTTGATTCATCCCCCTTATAACAAAATTGAATGTTAAAGACTTCTCTTGTATGCAATTAGGTTTTTGTTGATGACATGTGTATTTTTCGAGTTGCAGGCGGTGGGGGAATGAGCGTTTTTTTACGTTTTCACAAAAGTTAAAAAATTTAATTTTGTATGGAATGGTCATCTTCAAAAAACACATAACTTTCGACATATAAGAGAAAAACTGAAAACAGTATGAAAGGTTTTAGGTTTTTTGCGTTTTTCTTTGTGAAAACGAACTTATACTAGGCAGCAAACTTGAAATTTGGATTCAGCACCCCAAAAAACATATAGAACCGTTGAGAATAAAAGTTCCGTAATTTTGTTACGGGAAAAACCACCATTTTACTAGACTATAAAGATGAACCACGATTGAAACCTTTTTAACCCGACTTCAAAAAAGGAGGATGGTTCTCAATTCGTCTGTATTTTTTTTTTTTTTTTTTTTTTTTTTTTATGTGTGTCACCTCAGAACTCCGACATTTATGAACCGATTTTGAATATTTTTTTTTTGTTTTAAAGGGTTTAGTTTCCCATTGGTCCCATTGGCACCAAATCGCATTCTGATGAGTGAATCCCCAGAAAATCGAGGAAAATCCTCATTTTATATGTGATAACCGATTTCTGCGAATTTTTTTTTTTTTTTTGAAAGGGTATACTCATTCATAATGGGAAACAAAATTTTTTTAAAAACCGACTTCAAAAAATTTTTTTACAAAAAAAAAAACCGACTCCAAAAAAAAAAATTTTTACAAAAAAAAAACAAAATGCATGTAAATAAAATTGAAAATCTGTTATAAAAAAATGCTCTTAAAATAAAAAAAAAAAAAAAAAAAAACGGGTAAAAAAAAAATGTGTTATAAAAAAATTCACTAAAAATTAGTAAGTCGTTTAGTATGTCTATCCATATTTAGACAAATAAAACTAGTTATAGAACTTCAAAGTCACTAAAAAGCGAGAAATAAACCATATTTTGACAAAATGTAAACCCGACTTCAAAAATTAAATATTCTATAACAAAAAATGCACTAAAAAGTAAAAAAATAATTGCATATTCTTGTGCCAATTTTAGTTCACCTAAGCAAAAATTTTTAAATATATATGTACAATTATTGTTATTTTTGGAGGCGGTGTCAGCATAGAGAAATTCACATAATTTTTGGACACCGCCTCCAAAAATAACAATAATTGTACATATATATTTAAAAATTTTTGCTTAGGTGAACTAAAATTGGCACAAGAATATGCAATTATTTTTTTACTTTTTAGTGCATTTTTTGTTATAGAATATTTTATTTTTGAAGTCGGGTTTACATTTTGTCAAAATATGGTTTATTTTATACACGCAATAAATTTTGCTTTGACATTCGGACAAAGTGGAACGGCTGGTATTGTGATATTATAATAATAATAAACTGAAATATGGTGTATAACAGAGGTGGGCACAGACAGCTCGTCTGAGCCTTACGGGCTCTCCATAAGCTGGGTGAGAGTAAGTAAAGAAGGTATGTTTTGAAGCAAGACGGAACGATGTTTCAATACAGGTTGTCCTACCGATTATTGCCCAATAATTATATAGTATCGTCTATAGTATAGTCAATATTTTATTTTTTTTGAAAAACAAATTATGCGAAAAATAATTTCCACTACTACAAATAGTACTTTTCACTTTTTCAATTCAAAGTAGACTAACTCGAAGAACTCAAATTCCCACTTTATGTAAAATTTAACTTAATTCATCAAATTCCCATGACACTATACTGAGCATACTCCATACGAAGAAAAAATAATTAAATCAGGTAAATAATTCTTTATTAGTTCTCGGATATGAATAGTAAAATATTTAGACAAATTATTTGGAATTTCCAAAACTATATTTCTATTTAAATTATCCTTTGCAAAAATTTCTCTCTTTTATTACAATGGTCCAGCGGTAAACTTAAAGGTTCAAAAGATTTATATATATTTTTTATATATTTTTATTTTATTCATACACAAATATGATATATACTAAAAAGGTACATTTTATAACCCAAATTACCAGCCCAAAATTCCAGAGTATGTATTGAATGATTGTATGTATTATTTACTTTGTATAATAGTGACCATAAAAAAGATTTGGTATTATTATATTTTTTTCAGAAAATGTTTTAATTAAAAAAAGAAAATATTAATAATTGGTAGGTTACCCTGTATTAACTCTATCTCTCTTCCCTACCTCTCACTCAGAGCTTGGCCGAGTCATCTCCTGCCCACCTCTGGTGTATAATACCTTGTTGTCAACGTTACTGGTTATAATATATTCGTTTGCTACTTTTTACCACGTAATTCTCACTTCCGTCTATATTCTATGTTAGATATTATCTAACATTATATTATGATAAAAAAAATTTTGACAAAATGGAAACCCGACTTCAAAAATCAAATATTCTAAAACAAAAAATGCACTAAAAAGTAAAAAAATAATTGCATATTCTTGGATCAATTTTAGTTCACCTATGCAAAATTTTTTAAATATATATGTACAATTATTGTTATTTTTGGAGGCGGTGTCCAAATTTTATGTGAATGGAGACACGTTTCTCTATGAAGACACCGCCTCCAAAAATAACAATAATTGTACATATATATTTAAAAATTTTTGCTTAGGCGAACTAAAATTGACCCAAGAATATGCAATTAATTTTTTACTTTTTAGTGCATTTTTTGTTTTAGAATATTTGATTTTTGAAGTCCGGTTTCCATTTTGTCAAAATTTTTTTTATTACTCGCTTTTTAGTGACTTTGAAGTTCTATAACTGATTTTATTTGTCTGAATATGGGTAGACCTACTAAACGACCTACTAATTTTTAGTGCATTTTTTATAACACATTTTTTTTTATCAGTTTTTTTTTCTTTTCAAATTTTTAGTGCATTTTTTGCGAACAGATTTTCAGTTTTTTTTACATGGATTTTGTTTTTTTTTTTGTAAAAAATTTTTTTATTTGAACTCGGTTTTTAAAAAAGGAGGGTTTTCCTCGATTTCCAGGGGATCCCTTCTTCAGAATGCGATTTGGTGACAATGGGACCAATCGAAAATCAAACCCTTTAAAACAAAAAAAAAAATCAAAATCGGTTCATAAATGACGAAGTTCTGAGGTAACAAACATTAAAAACAAAAAAATACAGACGAATTGAGAACCATCCTCCTTTTTGAAGTCGGGTTAAAAACGGTATAGAATGTCAAGACGATATACAGAAAAGTTGATTTTTTTAGAATTCCGTTTTAAGATTTAAAATACTCTGAATCATAAAAATCATAACTAGTAGAGATTGCACTTTGTATCTGATAGTATTTCCGATTCATGCTTTACATATTATTTGGGTATTACAAATATATTACAATGACAAATCTTTATGAATTAGTCTAATTTAAGGTCGACTTTATGTACATGTATGTGTATATTTGCATTCAACAAAGGTTGCTTCTTTTATCAAACTTCCCGCATTTCCTTTATAATGATAGCCATTTTGACGTTTCTGTAAACAAATTATTCTTATAAAACAAGAGCCTTTTAATATCCCTCGTACAATGTGCTTCACAAGTGTCATAGCATATTTTGAGGGTAGATTTGTAACATACTTTCATTTATATAGATCGGCAAAGGACAGCTTGAAATTATAAAGTGATTTTCAGGAATATATCCATTTTTTTATTTTTATTGTGGCAAGTTGGGGGGTCTCCAACCATATACATATTCTGGCACTAATTCATAAAGATTTGAATTGTAATTTGAAAAGTAAAAAAACATTTTTTTAAATAAGCTTTTATTTAAATGCTCTAAAAAGAAGAAAATCAACTTTATATTGAATCAAACCCATTAATTCATTACTTTACAAAATTTATATGATATTAATTTTGTAATAGCCTGTTTTTACACGTGAAAGTTTTGATAAAAGTTTTCAATCGCAATAAATGTATATGATATAACGATACTTACATCTCTTTCTACATGCAAAAATATATCAATCGCATGTTTTGTTAATAGCTTATAACTCTCGTCTTGCTAAATATTTCTTTCTTTGTCAACCACATCAGTCACATGATCATAGTAAACTAATCACAAGGAAGTAAGCCAATCACCCTATTTTTATATCTAAAGTTACATATAAGATTGCATCGAAATAGACGCCAGGCCTATTGTCTTATAACAGCATAGTTTCACCAGAAAATACTATTGCGCTTGCTCACCAAAGTATGCGTTATGAATAATTGCATGAAAAGTAACATGTGTAAAATAGCCCTAATAAATTAATGGGTTTGTTTCAATTTAAAGTTAATTTTATTTTTTTAGAGCATTTAAATAAAAGCTTGTTTAAAAAAAAATGTTTTTTACATTAATTTATTATGTTAAAAATGTGTCGCGATCGACTTGGCATAGGCGTATTCTAAGTCGGTTGGTGGGGGGAGGGCCTGTATCGTGAAATACATACTATATTTATACAACGTATTTCAGTGCACTAGGAGGACTTCCGCGAGCTATGGGAAAAATATATGTTCAAAACTATTTTTTATTTTTGATGTGAAAATGTCTATTTGCTTGTTATACTGGTGTTCGGTCAAACATTCTTGTGGGACGAAATACTGTAAGATTTTAATTGCTAGTAACTTCAAGACTAATATTGCGATAATAATTTTTTTTGCCTGTGACGTCATCGTACTACTGTCGGCGCATGCGCGTGAATCGAAACACGGTAATGGGCAATGTTACAGGCATCGTAGCGGGCAATGATTTGGGTTTCATCGTAAATAGAAGCATTACTAGGAGGAAAAGTGAGACAATAAAAATATTCGCCGGAATATAAATGAAAATCCGTATACTCTTATATTGTCGCAGGATATGTTACTTGTTGCTGAAACTGTCACCAAATTAGCAACAAGTAACATATCCTGCGACAATAAAGAGTAATTTTAATAAGAGTAAAATTAACAGGAATAAATGTGAATGAAGGAAATTTTAACAAGAGCAATTTCAATATAATTTAAAATTTATTATATTTCAAATCTAGTATATTTTAATCAAGTTAATTTTCTATTTATTTTTATTTTTATTTTTGTCTGTTGATCTCGACTTTATATCTATTTCTAATTGCCAAAGAGTAAAGTACGACTAGCTAATTTATACTGATGATGACTACAATGTAGTCGAAATACGTATTTATAATACAAAAAACCGATCTAGGTAAAGGGGGCGAATTTGAAATTTTATTTCAAAAACCTAGAGTTCTCACTAATTATCATTCGATAATATAATGTCCAAAGACTTAGATAGTTCGTTCAGAGGATTGAAGACGCCAGATCCTGAATTCCATAATCTATAGAACAAGAAAGAGCAGAGGATCTAGACTCAGATGGGTGAACTAGGTGCTGGGCGATATGAGGGCGATACGAGTGACCAGCGAGGGAACGGAGGCAAGGACCGCATCACATAGAGACGAATCGTTGAGGGGGACAAGGTTCACGCGCCTATTGATTGGTTGATTGAATATACACATGTATCTGCATCTACAGCTATTACAGATGTTTGAGTTCAATTTCAAATAAAAACTCTGTGTTGTTAAGAATGTACAATTCTAAGGATAGGTATAGGTGTACCATAATGATAAGCACTATATGTATTTATTATGCTGTATTTTACAATTTTTGCGTTGACTGTCACGAGTGGACTATCTTGATATAGAATAATTTGATATGTAACATTAAAACATTTTCTTATACATGTTATATAATATGGATGTATAAATGGGTAACGTTTAATATGACACATATCCTCTCCTCTTTATATTGTAAATATTTATATTATATAAATGTTTTCATGTTTCATTGTACCATCTATTTCTATATGGGAGGATGTGACAATATTTTTCTTAGACGTTCTCATATTTTAAGTAAATAGACACAGTAAAGCTACATAATAAATAATCGATATAAACATTATTTTTCTAGCGTAGACAAATGAAACGCATAAAAGTACATCTGTCTTGGATTGAGAACATATTGTTTGTGGACAAAACATTTGTTGTGAACCTGAGGGTCCCCACAGCCCTCAGTGAAGTAAGTAAAATATTCAAGTTAATATAAATAAAGTTGTTTGCTTTTTCACACGATATTTTTTAATGGTTTTATTATATTCGATATGATGTTTCAAATTTAGTGTTTGAAATTAGAGCCACTACTAATTGTCATATCGATTTGAATGCTTGCAAATGTATGTAATTCTGATAACAATAAAATAATTTAGTAACATCTACATCAGAGGTTCTCAAACTTGTTTGTTCTGTAAACCACGAGCAGTTTTTCTGTTTTCCATAAACCTCCTGCCCCTGGGGGTTCATTATAGACCATTTTCAAAACCATTGACTCAGGGGAACTTGTTGGTGTAAAAGAGAAGGTTCCAAGTAATCTCCTAAAACCTACTCTTAAAATCATTAAATACATAGGTATACATTTTATGGATTTGAAACCAAATGTTTATTTTGCCTTATAAATAATCAATCAATAGTTTGTTGATTAGTTACCGAAGTAACAAAGGGAATATATAGTGTATTCGCAAAGGTATCTAAATATGAAAAAATAAATTGAAATTTAGTAGCGAGTACGATACAAACTCATCATGGAGTTCAAAAATATCATATAAAATAGAAATTTGGTAAATGCCTTGATAATTATTGGCAGAGTATTGGTGGGTAATTGTTTTTGTACCGATGATAGAATTTCGTAAAAATTTCTTCAAATGTTCATCGACCCTACCTAATAGATATTAAAAATGACCATCGTAAAATTTATATATATATTGTTATGAGTCAATGGTTTACTAAATTATACAGGAAATTAACATATGAATCATCAAAACTATAAAATTTACTTCTCGACATGGCATACACGTGCTAAATCAAAATTACTGACGAATATCCTGAATATTCCTATAAATACTCAAAATCGATCAATACAAATCGAATTGTCTTTCTGAATTTTTGTTGAAATACTTTAACGCCGATATTATTGTTATTCATAATCAAATTGTATTTTCATTGTTGCAATAAGTATTGTCAATTAAATTATATTTAAAATAATAGAAAATTATTTTAAATTTCATTGTTGTAATAAATAACGTCAATTAAATTTTAAAAGAATAGTAATTATTTTAAAGTGTGATAGTCAATAACAATTATCTGCCTAGTTATTCTAGTAGTCTCAGGATCAGTCAGTAATATACTAGTAGTCTAGTTAATCTTCAGAAGCGATTCCGGTCCATTTAATCAATTAAGATTAATGATCTAACTTGGTATCTAAAGTTTACGGAGTTGGACTTAATCAACTGCCCTGGTGACAGCACTGAAATTCTATCATCGGTAATATATATATATATATATATATATATATATATATATATATATATATATATATATATATATGTATATATATATATATGTTTATGTGTGTGTAGACTCTCTAGTGGTCACAGTTTTATATAAGACGTAAAGTTAATCATCATTTTTTCTGTAACACTAATATTTACAGAAATATTTACAATTTAAGATTAAAATCCTAAATATCTTTGTACACATTTGACAAAAATGATAAGGTATTGAATTATAGCAAACATGATTTTCTACAACTTTACTCCTCATACATTTTTCGATTGTTTTAATATTAAGATGCCCCGCCCCGCTTTCCCCTTCACCCATGCCATTTACTGATAAAATTGGCTTTGCAATTACTAAAATCATATCAGATACGACATTTCATTTTATTCAAACTTAAATTGTGACCGCTAGAGAGTGATTAATGTATTCTAATGAAATCCGCGAAGTTGACGCAGCTCCTGCGTAGCGAATTTTGTTTAGTAATAAAAAACATAAAAATTATTTAAAAAAAAACCAAATTGTTCTAATTGTTGTTATTTTCAATGATAAGCAGCTGTTCAGAAAAGTTTTTAACACTCGCATGGCCAAAAATGGTATTTTTTCCCTAAAAACATTTATCTCGTTATTGTAGCCTGTATATAGACGTAAAAATATAAAAGTAAAGAAAAATTATTAGGGCATGTTGTGTTATCTTACTTTATTATTGAAGTATTGTGAGATAATAGAATTTTATTGTATAAAGGGAAAAAGGTTATTTATTATTTATTATTAAAGAATATTACACAAAAGGACAAATAATGTCTATTCAACCAAAAACAAAAAATGTGAAAGGGGTTCAAGTTTCCGCATACAAAAAGTTTTTTTGATATCTCAACCAAAATATTTACAAAACTTGGTGGTTAAATTTGCTAGTCTTTGTATATTAAGCATAATAAAATCTGATAACTTGCCAAGTAAAATATGAAATATTCTGCACTTGAGAAACTTACACGATAAATTTATACCAATCATTTGCATAGTTTTGCTAAATAACTTATCCCTCACATAGATTTCACAGCTTTTGTAGGCGAACATTTTTGTTTTTGCTGCGATATCAATATTTTTGTTTTTGGTGAAATATTATTACTTTTTGCTTAGTTTTCTATGCTCATTATATGATGCAAGAAAAGTTTAAATGACTTTAAACTTTTCTGCTTTTAACATATTTGAGTTAGAAATTTTCGGTTTTCATATATTTCTGTGCAGTTTCAGCCTAAGACCTATACTAACCAAAAATCAACTTTCTAGGACAACTGAAAATGTCGAATTTTTGGGTTAAATATCTTGACCTTATATTAACTATTAAAGCTGTAATGTTGAAATTGATACGGACTGCCAGGTGGTGGGTCTCATGCTACGTTTAGAATCTGAGCTTCGTAGCTTTCATGGTTCCTGAAATACAGAGGGTTAAAAACCGTCCCTAATCCTTCGTGTAAAATATAGTACGAGAGTCTTAATTAAACTTGACCCGACGCACTACCGTGCTATGTGATATATTTGTACGTCTACTAACTACTAAGTTACTGATACATTATCTGAGAAATATTGGAAATATAGTCATGCAATTTGTTCTTATTTCACGTGTGTAGTATATTTACTACTTGTAGAAATTTACTATAACATGTCTCTAGGGTAAGCAATCTAAAGCGCCTTAGTCCAAGCGCACATGGTGTGATTGTTTTGCGACAAAATTTGCAAATAATTGGCTTCAATCATTAAAAAATTCGTTACGCAGAAGCTGCTTCAACTTAGCGAATTTCCTTAGAATACATAAATCACTCTCTAGCGGTCACAATTTTAGTCTGATCAAAATGAAATGTCTGATATGATTTTATTATTTGCAAGGCCAATTTTATTAATAAATAACATACGTCAAGGGGAAAGGGGGCATAAAGAAAGAAGAAAACACAAAATACAAAATATCTCTCTTAATATTAGATCAATCGAAAAATGCGTAAGGTATAAAGTTGTAGAAAATCATGTTTGCTACAATTTATCACCTTATCATTTTTGCTCAAACTCTAATGTGTATAGAGATATTGAGGAATTTAATTTTCAATCTTAAACCCGTTAATAATTCTGTAAATATTAGGGTAACAGAAAAAATGATAAGATACAATATTACAGTAAAACTTAGTACCTTAACTTCTTATAAATTTATTCCCAACTTTACTTCTTATAAATTTTTCGATTTTTCGAATATTAAGGGAGATATGTCAAATTTTGTGTTTCCCCCTTTCTTTAACCCCCCCCCCCTTCCCCTTGTTAGATTTTACCCATTAACGAACTTGACCTTTTGAAAACTAAAAGCGCCTCAAATACCAAATTTCATTCCTATCAGATCAAAATTGTGACCGCTAGAGTGATTACAGACATGTATATATATATATATATATATATATATAAATATATATATATATATATGTGTGTGTGTATATATATATATATATTTATATATGTATAAATGTATAAATATATATATATATATATATGTATATATATATATATCTATGTCCATAGATATATAGATATAAATTTTACAGATGGCGATTTTCGACATCTACTAGGTAGGATCGATGGACATTTGCAAAAATTTTTTCAAAATTTTGAAGTTGGTACGAGACAACCAAAAAAATCAACCACTATTAATGTTTAATGACTTAATATTAACATTTTTCAATAAAAGTAATATTTTTTCAAGTGTTATTGTTAGGATATAAATACGTAATTTGTTATGATCGTATACGTAATTATTATGAATAATTCATATATCTGGTTATTAATTCTTTTGTGTAAAAAAATAAAATAAATGAATGAGGCCATTTTCATAGTGTAAAAATTAGATATGTTTTAATGGTATAATAAATAATACATTTCATAATAATGCCTGGAATTCAGTGATGAATCGAGTTTGGTCTCCTGGGCATCACCACCTTTTTTTTTAAATAAAACATGCAAATTTATTATTGATTTTTTGAGAAAAGTTACATGACGAATTCAGATTAAGAAAATTTACATTATGAATGTGTTTGTTCATAACGAGAAATGTCAAAGATTGTAGAAAATGTTTAAATATCTGGCATATACTGAGCAAATGAAGTTGGACAGTATTATTGTTCTACCCATGTGGAATTTGATTCAATTTTTTATTTATTAAAATTTATGACTGTAATGTTTCAGGCTTAGCCTAAGTCATAGCATATAATTATAGGTTAATGTTTCTGAAGCTATATTCATGTTGATTAACTTATGTTTAATTTACCCCCGCCGACCCCCTTGAAACCCGTGAAAATATGAAAGTAATTGTAAGTATGGCTTCGAGCTTTACTTATTGTGGAACTCCATTTTTATAAGTCAAAATTTAATATTTTTTGCAAATTACCTATTTATTTATTTATATTTATTTCATCCTAGGCTTCAGAAAAGCTATCAGCAGTTCAAAATTGTAAATCATTTCAAATTTAGTATTCTGACGACTAGATTTTTAATATAGTTTATAATTTCCATAGAAATACCTGTATTAACAAAATTTTGGAAATCAGTTATTTGTCAATACATTGAAACGGTTTGGAATTTTGAACGTCGATGTTCTGGAATCTTAAGGAAAACTAACGTAGAGTCTTCTTTCATCATTATTTCCTATAGTTTTCTCCAAACCAATTTGGACTAACACACTACATAATTATTTCCCTTATATATATATGGGGTTTAACCCATTTTGACCATTCCAAAGTAATCGCCGACCCAGATCTCTAATATAGTTTATAATTTCTATAGAAAAACCTGTATTTACAAAATTTTGGAAATAAATTATATTAAATTTTAAATATAAAAAAATTGACGTTTCGAACAGTCAAAATTTAGACACAATTAACTTAAATAATAACTAAAATTTCCTATGTAATCTCTATAAAAATTACTTGAAACTCGGGCAACGTTGGGTATTTCAGCTATAGTATAGTATATTCTAGATTAGTATTTTATTATAAAACTAGCTGATCCGGCGAACTTCATACCGCCTTTGAATTAGTAAATGTTGTGTTTAGTTATTAGCCGAGTTATATTAACTTTTTTGTTACATTAAAGTAAAAAAAAAAACACAACAATAATGAGAGACAAATGCCCGTAATAGCAGCTTCACATTAAATACGATATTTTAAATTTAATATATTAATTTTTTTAATTTTGCGATTCCATAATTACTTCTAACGAATCTACGGTTGAGTCATCATTTTTTGATAACTCACTGTTTACTGTTGTTTCTATGTCTAATAAATTATTTAATTCTTCTGTTTCTTCCAAGTCTGGCGAGAAACCTTTCTTTAAATTCTTTGGATCATTAAACGGCCTGTACAAATTTTTTGTTTATATTTCTAAGCCACAAAATGAAGTCACAAAGCTTGAACAGTATAAACATAGGTATTCCTTGCTAAATTGCTTGCTAATCCCCTCATTCATAAAACTATTCTAATTATAATAGGTTTTGTCACTTTCTAACAAACGCAATGTCAAAGTGATAGATAAGGACAAACGAACGTTAACAGCTTAACAGTTTATTCGGCTTACCTTAGCTTTGACCTTAGCAACACAATATTGGTTGAATGACGTCTACGTGTAACCTCTAATCTTTTATTTAATCAACAATTTAAATTAAAAAAATACGGGGAATTTATAATTTTCTATTCTTTCTAGCTGGGCAATAAAAAGTACCGCTCAAAGTTATGTAATGTCCAATTGTGTTTTCAAACCATCCAGGAACCCATTGAAATACACACACAAAATTTCATCCAAATCGGTCCAGCCGTTTAGGAGGAGTTAGGTGACAAACACTTACAGAAGAAGTATATAAATTAAGATATATTTTATACATCTAATACAATATAGTGAGTGAATCTTATTTTGATACATATAATATGAAGATAATAGATATATAATACTGCAGATATTTTATAATATTGTAATAATTTACATATTTTAATAATTTACATTCTGAATTCTGAATTAAATGCCTTAAAAATAGTTTGTCGAACATAATTTAATTTAATATCTAGATTTTCGACTTTATTTCGGCATCCAATTAATAACAATATCGTAAAACTTTTTCAAAAATACTATTGTAAAATATTAATAGAGTTGTTTATATAACAGTTTGTTGAATTATTTAGTTTGATGATATAAATTTGTTACTATATGATTTTTATAAACTGAAAACTTTTCTCAACTTTGTATCCTTATTTACATAACATTTCCACCTAATATTGGTACCGTGTGGTCTGCATAAAATATCTCATTTAACTATAGGTGAGAAAAATGTATTTGTTACTCGAGGGATGTTATTAAGATTTTAAGGATTTTTTGGTAAGATCTTAAGAATTTTTTGTTGTATTTTCTTATTGACATGACTTGTGACATGACAAATATTAAAATTATTATTATTATTTCTAATTTAACTGGCAAATTCAATAAATTGTAACGTGATACAATATGTGACGTTAACACGGCTGAACCGATTTTGATGCTAATTTTTCCAAACGGATTAGAATACATCTGTTCTCACGTTGCGTAACCTATATTCCAAACGGTGCTAGATAGGGAAAATTTTTAAATACAAAAAATGTTTATCTCGTCAAAAAAAAAAAAACGTTTGTCACAAACTTGTTTCATGCATCCAATATATCTGGCGTAAATTTTGTATTTACATAAAAAGTATTAGATGTATGAAAAAAAGTTTCAAACAAAAGCTGTTGGTTTTATGATATAAATATTCATTATATATTAAAAACTTTCTATAAATCACACTGTTTAAAAGATAGATTATACCACGTGGACACGAATGCTTGGAACAAACAATTTATATACTTTATATGTTATTTTGTAAAATTTTGAACCGTTTGGTTAAAACCGCATAAAAATCGATTATACCGTTTTAACGTGATGCGAAGACAAACAACTTCACAAACATTTGTAATATAAGTATTAATTAAGAATGTTCCAGCATACCACCACTTTTCGACAGATTTTGCTCATTTTTTTCACAGGCTAAAAATAACGTTTTCTAATAAATCCCGAAGTTTCAGAATTTTTGACCGTTTAGAACGCGAGATAATTAATATCAAAGTACTCATTCTCTCTCACTCTCTCTCATTAGAAGCATGTAAAACTTCATGCCCGCCCAACTATTATCTGTTGTATTAGAAAAAATAATCGACAGAATTTAAAAAAAAAACTTGGAGAGTATTTCTTAATATTTCTTATATAAATTTAAAAAAAGATCGTGTGTTACCGTTTTGTTTTCGAATTATAATAATTTAAAATATTATTTTTGTCCAATTATAACACATTCCGTTTATGGTAAATAGTAGGTTTGACAACGTTGTGCGCCAATCTCTCTCAAGTTGCGTCAAGTAAAGAGTGGGAATTGTTACTGTTGACATAGCAATAATAATATATAGGTATATGCATAGAGCAATGTTGCCAGATCACCCACCGTACTGGAAATATTTGATAGTATGTGCAAGTATCTGTGTGCCGATAATATGTGTAAGTATGTGTACACAGTGCTGGACCATCCTTAAGTAGGATTACGTTGCAAGAGATTGGTATGCATATTTTTAACATCAGTATAAACAAAATCGTACATTTCTGCCAAGAAGAAAGGAAACGAAGAATCTGTATTGAATACCAGACAACGTCCCACATTTAAACATAACTTTCAAAAGTATAAAACCTAAATAATTTTATTGAGAAAGTTTTAAATTGTTATATTTATAACAAAAATACTGAAATTATTTAAATTCTATAATTACTTTATTTAAATATTTATATCAAATATATCAAAAGTATGTAACATCAAACATTTAGTCGAATCGAAACACACAGTTAGTTTTATGCATTCTTGAAACAATGTTCGAAACATTCGTAAAGAAATATATTAAACTGAAAAATTATCACGTAGGTGTACGAGGAATCAGGAAACATAATGATTATAAATAAAATCGAGTTAACCATGGCGAACTACTTGTAATTTTCATTATTGTGGGTATTGTAAATACTTGTGATCAAGTAATAAATTGACCCTTGCCTCCAAGGTCCTTTTCCCCTTCACCGATTTTTCCCATTAAAGAATATGGTCTTTCAAATACAGACCGAAATTGGCCTATCATACTATAATTATGGCCTTTACAGCAGACAAACACAAACATATTTCATATATTTGAGTGTGTGTGTAAATTTTCTTATATTATTCATTAAAATATTCACTAAAGAAATTACATATTGTACTAACAAATTAAGTAAAAAAATTAAATTTAATAATATTTGGTGTGAAACACTCCCACGACCTCTATATACAGAGTTTAACAGTTGCTTTAACATATATCATTAAGTTCAACATTGGAGTAGAATATATATACACACACATAATAGTATTCATTTTTATTATAGGAAAAAGTTATACGCGATAAAATATTTGGAGGGGTGAAGAAACTCCCTGTCGGATCAGATTCTCGGAAGTGGCCTAGGCAACTGAGTCAAATCAGTTGTATGTATTATCTTTTCAGAAAGTTTCATGCCCTAATTAAATGGGCACCGTATTTTGCGATCTCCGCTTTGACTAAAAGATTTAAAGTTTTATCTAATTCTCTTGTACCATTGCCTATATTTTTCCAACTTTTCCTATTAAATTCTAGGACATTTTCATTTCATTTGTTTTAATAATTCTAATAATAATAAAAATAACAAATCTGAAAAGTTGACTTCCTAGTACAGATAGAGGTGTTTTAAATTGTTTTTTTCTATTTATTTCCATTGCTGGTATGGTTGCGTTTCGGTTATATTATACCAACGGAAGCGACTAGCGTTTACTTACTTTGACATTTAAGTAATATGTCTGAACATTTTTTAACATCAAATGCTTGATATGAAAAATCATACACATCTAGGGATGGGGATCGAACCCACGACCTCTGGCATTCCAGACCAATGCTCTACCAACTGAGGTACCTGAGATGCTATGGTAGTGCTATGCATATGATCTTTTACTATCATTTTTGATGCCATTGTATTATTAATTTTGTTTATTTACTATTAACATATTTTAAATTTTTTTTTGTAAACTAGCGTCTATTTATCAAAAATGATAGTGAAAGATCATATGCATAGCACTACCATAACATCTAAGGTAGCTCAGTTGGTAGAGCATTGGTCTGGAATACAGGAGGTCGTGGGTTCGATCCCCATACCTAGATGAGTATGATTTTTCATATCAAGCAAGAATTTGATGTTAAAAAATGTTATCAGATAGAGGTGTTTCGATCCGTTGTTTTATAATTAACTAATCTCTACTATTATAAAATTGGAAATATGTGTTTATTTGTTTGTTTGTTTGAGCATCACGCAAAAACTACTGGACCGATTTGGATGAAACTTTTTTGGTTTAAAAGCTTACGATTAAGAGATGCCAATCCCCCAATTTGGGCATCACTGCTGACAAGTTAGTAAATTATGTTCTGAGAGAAACAGTCTGAAATAACGGGCTCCTTTTCGTTTAGGTTGTGGTGTAGTTAAATTATTTTCATTCTTGTGCAATAAATTATTAATATTGCGTATAGTAACCAATATTACAAATTAGGACCACCGTTAACGCTGCTTTGAATCACCACCATGTCAGTTTTAACTTTTAAATACAGCCTCAGTACTTTATTTAAATATAACGGCTTCACTATAAGTTCTATCAGTTTAAACAATAATTTTTCGTTATCTATAGTGTTATAGTAGTTGTTTAAGCAACTACGCACGGTCAGTATATATATATATATATATATTGTATATACACTGTATATACATATATATACAGTGAGTGTATATATATATATATAATTATATATATATATATATATATATATATATATATATATATATATATATATACATTATACATATACATTTATATATTTATATATATATATATTTATATATATATATATATATATATATATATATATATATATATATATATATATATATATATATATATATATATATATATATATAGTGTCTCCTAAGTCATGGACACAACTGAAGCTATGGATAGAAAATTGAATACTGAGACGCAAAGTCCTTTACCATTTTTTAATCAGACGTACGGTTAATTAGTTATTAATTAAATAAGTAACCAATTACAGGCGCCCAATAGCGTGTGTGACTAAGTGTTTGTAAGTTTGTTAGTGGGGAATGCATGTACGTAAGTCTGTCGTAACCCGGTGCGTGACTCTGATTGGCTACATATTTTAATTAATAACTAATTACCTGCACGTCTGATTAAAAAATGGTAAAGCACGTTTCGTCTCAGAATTCATTTTTCTATCCATACCTTCAGTTGTGTCCGTGACTTACGGGACAACCTGTATATATTACTACCATATTTTTTTTAAATGAGAACAAATTGATGGTATAAATATTTTATGGTATTAAAAAAAACTTTTATTATTCATATTTTGTTTTGATACGCAAAAAAAATATACATCAATTAATCATTTTTAATTATATCAAACAAAAAACATTATACAATGAAAAATTTATGACTATAAAGAGAGTACTGTACCGTATTTTTATAATATAGTGTTATTGTACGTTTTCTGATGATGACATTGTTAGCAGCATGTTCCAATTAAATAGCTGCATTTACCAATTATTAAATAAAGTTAAAAAATAAAATAAAATAATAAAGCGATACGATAAAGCAGTTTGTCTAATATAGTAAAATCAACGTAAGCAAGCCTACATCAAAAAACAAATTTTATGTATTGAACGCGTGAATCTTATGCCAAAAAAGATTGGCTTAGAAAGCCAAAAGATTAGCGAAAAAGATTTTTATTATTTGCTATTTTTAAACAATCAGTAGTTTAACAATTCTCCTCGTGGTCCTGGAAGGTAATTTCGTGAACAAAGACAAGTTCCAAACAGAAGAATATATATTTCAAAAAAACAAACGGCGATTCAATCAATAAAACCAAAGATGTATCGAACTTGTATTTTCATTCACATAGATAGAGGAATCAATCATTCACCATATTATCCATTTACAAAATCGAAGTGCACATCTATTTCCAAATTATGTCCAAAATTATAAAACATTACATTTCATTTGTTAACCGTATATAAAAATTGACTCGTCCCCATTGAGTCCTAATTTCGCAATTTAGTTCTAAAATAGACTACCTTTAGAAAGGTAAATGACACCCTCTCAAAATTTGAGGTTTGCATTCCAAAAGGAGTACCTATGCAAGTTTTGCATAGGTACGTACCAAGTGCAAGTTTTGCATAGGTACGTACCAAGTGCAAGTTTTGCATGTATTAAAATTTATAATTGCTTACCTGATGGAATCAAGGATTTACCAATCAACCGTTTTAAAGTGGAACTGAAAAAATATTTAGTGAATATGTGCTATTATGATGTTAAAGATTTCTTATCATAGTGCTACTTAATTAATTAATTTTGACTTGTTCAACATCATTGTATTGATATTAATGAATAAAATACTATTATTATTATTATTATTATTATAATCCGAAAAACGAATAAAATAATTTCGTCGATCCACCCTGCGGTCCGCTTCTTTTTCGTATGATTTACTACTAAACAATCAAATTAGTGGACAATTTTTAGTCAGTTGGAGTTAGGCCATAGATAACAGTCCAAGTGGCTGAGCGGTCACAAAATTTATATACCAAAACTGCGGTCAACACGAGTCTTGCATAGTACAACATATAGTACATTGCATCATAAACATTAAATACACTATATAGGCTATACTAGATATGTTCTATTGATATAGCTGTAAGAAGTATGTTAATTAAACAGTTTTTTTTTCTTTTGCTTTGACTATCACGGGTGTACTAATATAAAAATTAATCAAAAGTGAATACCAGACAGAGTTAAAACAGAGTTAGTTAGTAACACGGTTCACATTCGTGATGAAAGAAAAAATTATGCGTCATTACTGTTGTGATGGGAATTAATTATAATTTTTTTCATAAAACTCATTGTAGAATAAAAACCTTCCTCAAGGTTGATTCAAACGTTTCGCTTTGTTCCGAAACGGAAGTGTGTATTTTTTAAATAATAAAAGGCAGTAATAAAGTGAAGGTAAGGAAAGCATTGTAATATTTAGTAGCATTTCAGGTGTTTTCAGTTAAATATATTCTGACATAAAAAATTAAATAACAACAGTTGTGTTTTTTTAAATATATTTAAGTTTCATGCACGTCATTCATACACTGATTTTAAACGATAAAATTCTTGATATAAAATTGACGATAAAATTCAGGAACTGCGTCAACTTAGCGATTTTTCTCAGAATAAATACACTATTTCTTTTTTGAAAATAGATATCTTAAGTAACTTTTTATATACTTTACTAAAATGTTATATACTCCAAAAAAAAAAATTTTACAAAAAAAAAACAGAACGCATGTAAATAAATCTGAAAATCTGGTATGAAAAAATGCAAAAAAATTTTTTTCCATTTTACTAATATTAAGAAAGAAATTCAAGATTTTAGATATTAAATTTAATTGCAAATATTTCTGTAAATATTAGAGTTATAGAAAATAAGGACAGGTATTGAATTGTAGAAAAATTGATTTACTACAATATTAATCAATAAAAATTTTTCCATTTTTATAATACATAGAGATATTACAGGTATTCACAAACAAATGTCTCAGAATAATCTTCAATATACACTGGCCAGAAAAAATTACGAATGAGGAATTGATGAGGAGAGCAAGCCAAAGCCCTATCAACGAAACAATAAAGTAAAGAAAGTTTGGGTGGATAGGCCACACCTTAAGAAGCCCATATAATAGCATCAGCAGACATGTTCTAGGCTGGAACCCCCAAGGAAGCAGAAAACGTGGAAGATCCAAGATACCCTGGAAGAGGTCAGCCGAGAAAGTGATAGAAGAAGAAGAAAGAAACCTGGCAAATAAAGCAAAGGGAACACAGGAAATTATATATATATATATATATATATATATATATATATATATATATATATATATCTCGTATATATATATATATATACGAGAGGTCGTTCCCGCTCCCTCCAAGACTCATTTCCCTATGTCGATTATTGCCCATTAACGAACTTGACCTTTCAAAATACTAAAAACACGTCATATACCAAATTTCAATCCGATCAACCTAAAATTACTTAACAGGGGAGAGGGGTGCATTGATGGATTACACGGATTCACTCTTACAAAATTCCGCTCGGTATCGTTTCTGAGCTGTCGTGGTGACCGGCTGTATATTGAGCTCAACAACCTAATTTTAGTATTTTCTTTGTTATCAGTTAACTTGTTGTCAGTTATCAATTTTACCCTTTCTGATGACAACAAGCTGACTGAGTAAATGTTTTGTAGGAAATTTTGACAATTACTCCTTTTATGAAATCAATTCCATGTCTTATACTTTTTCGTGAATAAAAAAAATAAAAGCACAAAATTCACATTACAATAACATATTAATCAATGCGGGATGCAATTACAATAATAAAGTATATTATCGGTTGTGAACCATTTTTGCTTGAAACAAATTTGGATAATTTGTTTGCCTCCTATACGAAGTGATGACGCGAGAGACGAGAGAAGCGAGACTAAACGAGAATTATTCAGCGCTAGACGAGACGAAATTTTGAATCCTGATTTTCGATGAATATTCGAGAGACAGTAGATTTGTTATCTTTTAATTATATATTAATCACAAAATCATTTTGGCTGGTAATGATTTGATTTTGTCAATCGTCTTTATTGTTTCAATTAAGATATAAATAAACAATTTAATAATTTAGCAAAATATGCACTTTATATTAACGAAAAAAGATTCAAAATTTATGTTTAAATATATTATTTTTCACTAATATTTTTTAATTATATTTCTTCAAGAAAATTTTCAACTGTAAATACGAGACGAGACGAGACGATAGAAAACTTTTACAAGATAACATTCACCATCTAAAATGATTGACTATCAACACGATTCTCAATATCCATCATGCAACCATGATGCATTATAATTGTTCCTGTATATATATTAGTATTGAGAGTATGCTTTTAACGGAAATTAATTAATTATTTGCATATGGCACACATAAATAAATTATCTGTTTAATTAGTTTGTCAAAATTTGATCAACTCTAAAAGGAAAGTTCATTTAATATATTATATTTGTTACAGTGCTCACATTTAGTATTTAAGACCATTTGTCATTCATAATTATTAGATTTAAATGACTACTGAATGAGCTACTCACCTGGAACTACACGAAAACCTTTTAACTTTATTTATAGCCTATCTTCACAATTCACATGTTGATTTAATCTATTCAATCTCATATATTATTGGTGTCCTTAGAACTATAACATCTGGTGGCAATAATTAGAAACAGAGTAATCAGGCTCAACTGTGATGGTTACATATGCGTTAGTACGGAAATAATAAAATAAACAAAAAATTATTATTTCGTTAATGAAAATCATCTGTTTTTATGAAAAATTTAACTAATTGTTTAAACTTAGCCTTACTAAAGCCGCCATTTTAGAACATGACGTCATTAGTAACTTAACCAATACTGAATATATAGAATATCGAGGAAAACAGTGCAGAGTATTTGTCACTGGGGAGCTACGTAGCTTAAGCGAATTTTAAAAACGACTATTTTTTTAAAAATTGTTCGTACCTATTTAGGAAATATTCTGTATGTGATAAAAAATGTTTTTATATTTAAAAAAAAACCTATTTGAATATAAACGGCTAAATTAAAACCTAAATTTGTAAATAAACGGCTCTTGGATGACATATTTATGAACACATGACTCCAAAAGTAGCGATCATTTTTCAAAATTTTAGAATTGATTTGTGCCTTATTCAATCGGTTTTTGAAAAATGTTTTCGATAAAAGTTGTTGATTATAAATATACTAACAACTTTTATTAGACATTTTCCCAAAAACCAAACAAGATACAAATCAACTATAAAGTTTTGAAAAATGAGCGCTAATTTTGTAGTCCACAGTGCAACTCCGTGAAAACATTAACAAAATTTTAAAAAGGAATATAAATTTCATAGGAAGTGCTTTGATTCAAATGTAGGTGAAAATGTTGAATAATAAATGTAGTAAATACTAAAAATAAGTACATGATTTTAAGATAACTGCATTTTTTAAAATATATATGTCAACTGGGCACAATATTTTTATTTGGAAGACTTCCAGATATGAAAATAGTAAACAACTTTGAACATAAATGTATAAAATGAAATAATTATAATATTTTTAATAATTGTTTTGTATTATTTTCGAATACTTTATATAATGAATATTAATTATGTCCATAATTATACATTGGTTAATATTGGTTGGGTAATAGAAAAAAAAAGGGATAAAAAAAATGTGTTATAAAAAAATGCACTAAAAATTAGTAGGTCGTTTAGTAGGTCTACCCCTATTCAGACAAATAAAAAAATCAGTCATAGAACTTTAATGTCACTAAAAAGCGGGAAAAAAAAAATTTTGACAAAATGGAAACCCGACTTCAAAAATCGAATATTCTAAAACCAAAAATGCACTAAAAAGTAAAAAAATAATTGCATATTCTTGTGCCAATTTTAGTTCACCCAAGCAAAAATTTTAAAATATATATGTACAATTATTGTTATTTTTGGAGTCGGAAAATAAGAAAATTTGTTTAAAAACCGACTTAAAAAAATTTTTTTACAAAAAAAACGAACCCCAAAAAAAAAATTTTTACATAAGAAAAAACAAAATGCATGTAAAAAAAGCTACAAATCTGTTTTGAAAAAATGCACTAAAAATTAAAAAAAAACAACGGATAAAAAAAATGCACTAAAAGTTAGTAGGTCGTTTAGTTGGTCTACCCATATTTAGACAAATAGATATAGAAAAATTTTTTGTTTTTACACTTTTGTTATATCTCTCTCTTACGGTTTTCAAGATAGGCAGTTTTGCCCATTTTACTCACACATTGCCCGAGTTTGTCCATTAACGAACTTGACCGTACATTTTTGCTCACACAAAAAAAAATTTCAGCTCGTTATCTCTTTTTGTTCATGCGTTATCGTGTTTACAGACAGACAGACAGACGGACATTCGGAAATAGACTAATTAGGTCATTTTATGTACACATATATTATAACACAAAAATTTTTTTCTGCGATCAATATTTTCATCAATCAATATGTTCAGATAGTTTAGTTCCCAGATTTCGTTAACGTTTTTCGACACTGGCAAATAAAGTTTGTGTATTTGCCTAAAGTTAATAAAAAAAGTCTTAAGTATAAAGAATATTAAATTTGTGTTTCATTTGAAAAAATTAAATTATAATTTTTATTCACAGCACATTTAAAAAATTCCAGTCTTAACGGTTATAGAGTTCGAATTTTCTATTACAAAAATATTTTACCCAATACATAACTTTTATCAACAAACTATTAAGTTTATGAAAAAAAAGTGTGTGTACGCACTTATGTACGCGCCTAAGAAGTTACACTTCTTTTAAATATTTTTTAAATATAATATTAAGTAAGGTCAACACTATTATTAAGACACCAAAGTTTAATAAAATGATAGAATAGTGAAATCTCCAATAGAAAATTAAAAATATTGTATCTGAAACCCATTGTTCTACATTTTACCATCGTAGAACATAAACGGCGTCATTTGTAGAACAGAAACGGCGTCATTTTTTCCCTTAAAATTAGAGTTTCAAAGACTGGCATTAAATCAATAATTTATATTAGAATCAGAGTTAGTGAAATTTATCAAGACCTGGCCAGGTTTATCAATATATATTGTTGTATTGAAAATTATTGAGAATAATTTTTCTGGATCCAGCACATATTTTAATTATCAAATAGAAAGATATTAAGTAAAATATTACGAAAAATATTTAAGAGAAAATATGTTTCTCCTTAGAAAAAGGATTTTTTTTAAGTAAAAAAGAAAACAATCTAGTTTCGATTTATTTATTTATTTTTTAAACAAAGTTTTTTTTTTAAGCCGAAAATTGAAAAGAAATTAATAGCTACTTTTGATTTAAAGTTTTTGTTTTTTTTTTTTAAATAAAAAAATTGAAAAGAATCATTACATATAATTTAATTAAAAATCAAAAGTCTAAGTTGAATGTTTTTGATAACATAAATACGTAAATAATTCAAAAAACAAGTTTGTTATTGTTTTGTTATGCATAAACTTATGTATCGTAAAATTTGTGTATAATTTTGAATGAGCGCTGGACGTGTGCATTGAGTGGACACTTAAATATAAAGCAAGAGGAGTGTTATTCGGGTTCAAGCCTTGACCGAGTATTATAATTTTTAATTAATTTTATAAATAATCTGAACCTTCCAACATGGTTGTTGATAAACTAAATTGTTCGAGAAACCTCTATGCAAAAATATGATTTCAAAAAAATATATTTCTTCAAAACAACAACCATGTTCTAGAACGACCCATGGCAGGTATAAAAAGCCACGACCAGTGCTGATCAAGGTGAGTTTTAAATCGACTGTTGTTTGATTCGGTTCAAAGTATATATTTGACTATTGTTCGATTCAGATCAAGTTAAAGATTAAGTTAAAGTTGGCATTTGTACAAGTAGTTCAAAGTTTGAAAATTGACATTGTTCTGAAAAATTAAAAAAAAAAAAATTATTGAAAAAGAAATTGGATTCTCATTTTTTTAAAAAGCAATAGAATTAGGTTCTTTGTTTCGTAAAAATTTTCTTTAATTTATTTATTTATTTCTTTTCTTTACAAAAACGTGCGTGTCATTCCAATTGGAAAATATTTAGTAAAACCTTTTACTAATATATTTTTTTTTGTTTTTGTCAAGTATCGGGATCTGTTGCAGGTTCGGACAGCGCTCCTTTGAGGAATAAAGAGAGCCAAGATACCGCGACAATATATACATTTGATATTGTATATATTGAGTTCAACAAGTTTATTCAATGGAGCTAAAATGTCACCACAATTCCGAATAAAGCGATTATAAGCATTAATCATCCCAAGAAAATTTCGGAGTGATTTTTGATTGTTCGGAATAGGAAAATTTGAAATAGATTCAACTTTGGAAGGAATAGGTGAAATGCAACAGATAAAAAATGAAGAACACAATTATAATAATAATTTAATGATGAAGCGACACCGCTACAATATATAACGTACACGAGCCCATTATATTGATATCATTGATAATGTGGCTCGTACTTCTAATATTCTTCTTTTATTAGAAACATGGAGTAATCATGATGAAGACATTTCTGTGCCTAATTTAAACTGTATAGGCAAATTGAAGTGTTCTAATGTAATGTAAGAGGTGTCGGAGTAGTTATTTACCAAAATAATAACATTCATTCATCTTTCTATAATGTGTATATAATTATTTTGTCTTTCAATATCCAAAAATCATATCACACAAACAAAATTACTGTCCACTTAAGCATAAAATGTATGTATGTATAAATTTTGTCTATATACTGTATGACACACTGAATGTCTCCGAAACACTGTGCAACAGCGCAGGATAGAAACCAGTGTTACATCGATCGAGTGCCATATCAGTCGAGTGTTTGAAATTAGGTTTTTGAAATTGTATTTAAAATTCGACCAAAATTTAGTCATCATCACGAAAATATGTTACACGTTGTTAATTTGCGGACGCAATACTGTAGCCAATGTTAAAATAGTACTCTTCTCTAGTCAATTTTTCTATGGGGAAATATACTATATGTAATAAATTTCAGACCAGTCTTCTTAGTTGAGCAAAAATTAGGTGCGATGATCAGAAATTGTGTAATATTCTTCGAGGACACAGCGATTCCTAGTAGATAGTTTAATTTAAAAAGTAGCTGGATAAATAAAAGACAAAAGTGGATAAATTTTTTATTTATTTGGTAAATATGAGTATTAAATTAAATTAAATCAAAATCAAGGTAGACAACACTGTTGTTTGTAAATTAGTTTTATTATTATTATTATAGAATAAATGAATTAATTGTATAGTAATATATAAAGTTTATTCAAACTAAATATTTATTTGTTTTCGGTAGAATACTATGAATATTATATATTTATTATACGTTTAACAGAAAATTATATAATACTCGTTTAGTAGACAACAAACTTTTTGTACAATGTGTTTCAGATGAAATATTAAATTTAAATTGGTAGGTCCCTGTATTTACACTATCTCTCTTCCTACCTCTCACTCAAAGTTCAGTAAAGTCAAACTTTGTCCACATATGCTGTATATGAATACAACGTTGTGTAAAAATGTCAAAACGATCGGTAAAGAATTTTAGGAGATTTCCGATTAAGAAGAACAAACGTACATTATATTTATATATATATATATATATATATATATATATATATATATATATATATATATATATATATATATATATAAATATAATGTAACTGAACTTTGAGTGAGAGGTAGGAAGAGAGATAGTGTAAATACAGGGACCACCAATTAAATTTAATGTACGTTTGTTCTTCTTAATCGGAAATCTCCTAAAATTCTTTACCGATCGTTTTGACATTTTTACACAACGTTGTATTCATATACAACATATGTGGGCAAAGTTTGACTTTACTCAACTTTGAGTGAGAGGTAGGAAGAGAGATAGTGTAAATACAGAGACCTACCAATTAAATTTAATGTACGTTTGTTCTTCTTAATCGGAAATCTCCTAAAATTCTTTACCGATCGTTTTGACATTTTTACACAACGTTGTATTCATATACAGCATATATGGGCAAAGTTTGACTTTACTCAACTTTGAGTGAGAGGTAGGAAGAGAGATAGTGTAAATACAGGGACCTACCAATTATTATTATTTTCTTTTTTTAATTAAACCATTTTCTGAAAAAAATATAATAATACCAACTCTTTTTTATGGTCACTATTATTCAAAGTATACAATACATACAATACATTGAATACACACTCTGGAATTATGGGCTGGTAATTTGGGGCATAAAATGCACCTTTTTAATATATTTGTTTATGAATAAAATATAAATGTTATATAAATCTTTTGAATCTTTACCTGTACCGCTGGACCGTTATAATAAAGAGGTAAATTTTTGCTAAGAATTTGAATGAAATTGAAAACTAGTTTAGACTTTAAGACGAGATAGCTGTAAATTTTTTTGATGGTTTAGGATTGGAGTTTTGGAAATTCCGAATAATTTGCCTAAACTATTCATATCGGAGAACTAATTATTTACCTGATTTAATTATTTTTTCTTCGTAGGGGATATAGTATGTCATTGCATTTTCTTAGTAGGGGAATTTGTTACTGATTTCTCAATGGTTAAATTTTACATAAAGTGGGAATTTTATGTTAGCTTACTCAACCTGACAGAGTTTCTTCGAGTTAGTCTACTTTGAATTAAAAAAGTGAAAAGTACTATTAGTGCTAGTGAAAATTATTTTTCGCATAATTTATTTTTTCAAAAAAAATAAAAGTAGTGATTTTAGTGAAACGGTTATTTTATAATTTAATAATCGATTTAAAGATTTTGAAAATATAAACGTAATGAGTGATTTTTTTAGTGGCCCCTTTTAATAGAAAATTTAAAATTCCCGCTTTAATAGAAATTTTTCTCAAATTTTTTCCGGATTCCAATGATTGCGCGTTATTAAACGAAATGATTACCCTTCCAACAAATTATAATTTATTAGGAGCCATGAACACGAGCACAAAAAGATTTGGGAAATCGTCGCAGAAAACCCATCTTCGTTTGAATATCGGGAATTATTAAAAATAAATAAATAAAAAACTTAGTTGTTTTGCATCTTCTTTTCTTATCTATGTGAATCGGGATTTTCACATATGAAACATATAAAATCAAATAAATTATTGGGCAATAATTGGTAGACCAACCTGTATTGAAACATCGTTCTGTCTTACTTCAAAACATACCTTTCTTGCTTACTCTCACTCAGCGTATGGAGAGTCCAGTTGCTCAAATTTACAACTCATCACCTCTGTTATAAAGGAAGGTTTTTATAATAAAAGCACAACCCAGGGGTTTGGCGGGGGGGGGGGGGGGGTAAATTTTGTATAAAACTTATTATATCGCCCGATTTGCTTCAAACTTTGCAGAAATGTTGTTTATAACAAATAATTAAAGTTTGTATATTTGTTTTTTTTAAACTACCCCTAAAAGGTGGAATGGGGTTGTAAAGATAATATGGAGAAATTGTCTTCATGAAGCTGAAATTTGGCAGGTAGGCAGTTTATAGATAGTAAACGTTCACTAAGAATGGATTTTTGATAATTCACATTTTCAACTTTGTATGAAACTTTTTATTGCGACGTCCGATCTGGTTCAAAGTTTGCAGGAATGTTTTTGAAAACAAATGATTGAGGTCTGCATATTTATTTTTTCAAACTACTCCTAAAAGGCGGTGAAATGGGGATAGCAAAGTTTAAATGGGGGAAATCGTGTTCTAAAAATCTGTTCTCGAGATAATTAGGCACATCATAAAATGATTATAATATACTAGCGGAGTTAATAAGGAATGTCAATTAACTGTAGGTAAAATTTAAGATAGAGTGGGATCTTCAATTCGCGGCAAGACAGAACCTATGACTCTGTAGTTAATTTGTTTCCTTTTGTAACTATTTAACCTCTAGGTACCTGTATTGACAAACATCTTGAATTAAATAAATTAATCGTTTTTACGTTAATGCTTCCTGTACCTATAAAGATCAACAACGAGAATTGTTTGACAAAATCTATATCAACGTGGCGAATCCGCGTACAAGAGCTAGTATAAGTAAAATATTATGTTATGCCTCCTTCAATGTTACTGTAACACACAATTTTGACGTAAATAAATTGACTAAAATTTATTTTACAACATATTAAAAACAATCTTATTTTCTACCATTAATATTTTTTATGTGAATTATCTCAACATGACAGATAAGTTGATAATAAATATAATATGACAATCACTAATGAGATTATCAACATGTATATATATATATATATATATATATATATACAGGGTGTCATAAGTAGTCGCGTTCCATAAGATGATTGGTAGAGGGTACGATTTTGGAACGAAAAGTCCTGAGACATTTTTTTATTAGACGCACCGTTAATTAATAAATAATTAATTAAGGAAACTATTTTGAAACCAGAGTTGCAATAGGAGCATTTTTTTGATAATTCATTTTTGATTTAAATTTTTGGAAAAATGTAATAAATAAATTGTTTTAATAATAAATTTAAAAAAAAAATGCGCAAATTAAATTCGTTAAATTATTAAATTATATTAATTCGTTAAGTTTTCTCAAAAGTGCATTAATATAATTATTTTATTGATTAATTTTTTTAATAATGCAATAATTAAATTATTGGAATTATCAACATGCACCCGCATAAAACAAAGATCCCAACACTTAAATTTAAGGAGAAGGTAAATTTTAAGGGGTGGGATCTTTGTTTTATGCGATATTCTAAAAATTGATAATTCCAAAAATTTAATTATTGCATTATTAAAAAAATTAAGCAATAAAATAATTTGATTAATGCACTTTTGAGAAAACTTTATAATTTAACGAATTTAATTTGCACACTTTTTTTTGAAATTTATTATTAAAACAATTTATTTATTACATTTTTCAAAAAATACAAAAATTTAATTAATGCATTTTTCAAGGAATTAATAATTTGAAAAATTTAAGCAATACATTTTTCCAAAAATTAATAATTAAATCAAAAATGAATTATCAAAAAAATGCGCTTTTTTTTAACTCTGGTTTCATCGTAGTTTCCTTAATTTATTACTAATTAATTAACCTTGCGTCTAATAAAAAAATATCTCAGGACTTTTCGTTCCAAAATCGTACCCTCTACCTACCCTCTTATGGAATTCGACTACTTACGGGACATCCTATATATATATATATATATATATATATATATATATATATATATATATATATATATATATATATATATATATATATATATATATATATATATATATATATATATATATTTTATTATGTATTTTTATGAGTATTTTTTTAATTAATATAACATTAAATTTTCTGATAATGATGAAATTGATCGTACGTTCAGCTAAAATACTGTTGAATTTGATTTTCTTCGCATTAAATTAAACTTCAGTTTACACCCCGCGAAGAGAAACACTACTTTGTAATAAATAATGAGTGTAATCCGCAGCCTATTTATTCGTTAACTTAACTGCATCAGCAAAATGTGTTTATCTTTTTGACGTAGTTGTTTTTGTTTTCGATAGCCAATTTATTGAGTTCACATAAGCAGAATAGATTTGTTTTTCATTTCATTATTTGTTTTTCATTGTTTGTTCCATATTAATATTTTTTACTGTGACAAAAATAGCTTCGTCTACGTTGCTATTATTAATTACTTAGAAGAAGAACCATTAACTCGACGAAAAAATATGTTCAATTTTGAATTGGAACATTTTTTCCGTAAAATTGAAAGAAAACGAGAAATCGCAAATAAATCGACTTTTCACAGCTCCTTAGAAATGAGAGACATCGATCTCGTTGAAAGGGAGAAAACTTCAAAACTTAATAATAGTAAATTAAGGGAATTTTCTCATAGAAATAATTAATATGAAATTAACACCTAGGCAACAATTTTGGCATTCATTATTATAAAATTGAAAATATTTCTGTAAAGGTTTGTTAGAAAAAAAATGATATAAATTGAGAAAGAATATAAATTGAGATAAAATTAATTTTCTACAACTTTACCCATGTTCAATTTTTCTTATGTATGTATATGTGCGAGATAAATTTGAGTGTCGACAGATATTTGAAGAAATTTTTCCAAAATTGTCTCAACTTCAATATCTACATTTTTCCGAAAATTCGCTACAAGTTAGGGCTGAACAAAACGAAATTTTGAAATAATACTCAGTAGAACTAAAATAGTTAGACAGTCCTGTTTCTTTACGTGTATAAAAGTTAAATAAACAGTGCACGCACTGTGGAATTAAATATACAGCTTGTTTTTTAAAATATACCCAATCTGGAATACTGTATAGTATATCTATCGCTGTCTATATGTAATGTACTATGATATGGTTTACTTTGTCACAATTAAAAATCAGTATTTTTCTTACTGCAAGAAATTACTACTATCAGTGTAGTCCTGTAATCATACTCATATTCTTGTATGTTGATATAACTTCAAGAACAATTCAAGTAGGCGTGAGATATCCTAGTTAAGGGTGTACCTGCCGACATTGGAATTCGACAGTTCACCCAAGTACCTTTTTATACCTTTTTACCATGCCTATGGCAAGTTTTAAGATGCCTGAAAGATAAAATGTAATAATATTTGATTGACATTATACTTTCCCGTATGAAAAGTATGTATCTCAAAGGTTTTTTTCCGTTGTATCATAAATAATACAACAATAATTTAGTAATTTAATCCTACAAAAGTTTACTGCGTAATTTATTAACTTTAATTCGTTAGAGACTTTTATATTAATATTCATTATTAAAATATACTTTTAATAATAAATCAAGGATATGTTGTTTCAGAATTAATTATTAACTTTATAGAATTCATAAAAAACATGCTTATATTTAAAATGGATTCATATATATATATATATATATATATATATATATGTTACAGTCAAAACTCTTAACCGTCAAAAGTAGTTATCACTGCTCATCAGTTGCTGTAAAGAAACGTTTGCCAACATGAGGTGCCAAACGTAACAATTTCATTACGAACTGCTGCAAAGAACACTGCTATCGGAATAGGACAAGTCTATGCACGATGTGTATGTTCTACGGGCTGTAAAAACAACAAATGTTTATGCAAGAAAAAGAGGTTGCTGTGTTATTCAAAGTGTCATAATAGTTTGAGTTGCACGAATAAATAATTCGTCATTGTAGAAAGAAATATCCTTGAAGGAAAAAAAAATTACTCATATATATTATTAAGTGTTTTTTGATTTACCTACGAGGTTGCCATTTTACAATAACGAATAATTATTGCTGGCTTAATTTTACTTCAATTATTTTAACTTCATTTAAAGTTAATAATCATTTAAAAAAAACTATAACGTAATTGTCTTTTTTCTATTATTTTATTATCAATTTTTTGTACTTGTTTCTTTTTTTCAAATTGTTTTTTTGTAAACTAGCGTCTATTTATTTCCATTGTTAGTATGGTTGCCTTTCGGTTATATTATACCAACGGAAGCGACTAGCGTTTACTTACTTTGACATTTAAGTAATATGTCTGAACATTGATAACATTTTTTGACATCAAATGCTTGATATGAAAAATCATACACATCTAGGGATGGGGATCGAACCCACGACCTCTGGCATTCTAGACCAATGCTCTACCAACTGAGCTACTTTAGATGTTATGGTAGTACTATGCATATGATCTTTCACTATCATTTCTGATGCCATTGTATTATTAATTTTTGTTTATTTACTATTAACATATTTTTCAAATTGTTTTTTTGTAAACTAGCGTCTATTTATTTCCATTGTTAGTATGGTTGCCTTTCGGTTATATTATACCAACGGAAGCGACTAGCGTTTACTTACTTTGACATTTAAGTAATATGTCTGAACATTGATAACATTTTTTGACATCAAATGCTTGATATGAAAAATCATACACATCTAGGGATGGGGATCGAACCCACGACCTCTGGCATTCTAGACCAATGCTCTACCAACTGAGCTACTTTAGATGTTATGGTAGTACTATGCATATGATCTTTCACTATCATTTCTGATGCCATTGTATTATTAATTTTTGTTTATTTACTATTAACATATTTTTCAAATTGTTTTTTTGTAAACTAGCGTCTATTTATTTCCATTGTTAGTATGGTTGCCTTTCGGTTATATTATACCAACGGAAGCGACTAGCGTTTACTTACTTTGACATTTAAGTAATATGTCTGAACATTGATAACATTTTTTGACATCAAATGCTTGATATGACAAATCATACACATCTAGGGATGGGGATCGAACCCACGACCTCTGGCATTCTAGACCAATGCTCTACCAACTGAGCTACCTTAGATGTTATGGTAGTACTATGCATATGATCTTTCACTATCATTTCTGATGCCATTGTATTATTAATTTTTGTTTATTTACTATTAACATATTTTTCAAATTGTTTTTTTGTAAACTAGCGTCTATTTATTTCCATTGTTAGTATGGTTGCCTTTCGGTTATATTATACCAACGGAAGCGACTAGCGTTTACTTACTTTGACATTTAAGTAATATGTCTGAACATTGATAACATTTTTTGACATCAAATGCTTGATATGAAAAATCATACACATCTAGGGATGGGGATCGAACCCACGACCTCTGGCATTCTAGACCAATGCTCTACCAACTGAGCTACCTTAGATGTTATGGTAGTACTATGCATATGATCTTTCACTATCATTTCTGATGCCATTGTATTATTAATTTTTGTTTATTTACTATTAACATATTTTTCAAATTGTTTTTTTGTAAACTAGCGTCTATTTATTTCCATTGTTAGTATGGTTGCCTTTCGGTTATATTATACCAACGGAAGCGACTAGCGTTTACTTACTTTGACATTTAAGTAATATGTCTGAACATTGATAACATTTTTTGACATCAAATGCTTGATATGAAAAATAAAGTAAACGCTAGTCGCTTCCGTTGGTATAATATAACCGAAAGGCAACCATACTAACAATGGAAATAAATAGACGCTAGTTTACAAAAAAACAATTTGAAAAATATGTTAATAGTAAATAAACAAAAATTAATAATACAATGGCATCAGAAATGATAGTGAAAGATCATATGCATAGTACTACCATAACATCTAAGGTAGCTCAGTTGGTAGAGCATTGGTCTAGAATGCCAGAGGTCGTGGGTTCGATCCCCATCCCTAGATGTGTATGATTTGTCATATCAAGCATTTGATGTCAAAAAATGTTATCAATGTTCAGACATATTACTTAAATGTCAAAGTAAGTAAACGCTAGTCGCTTCCGTTGGTATAATATAACCGAAAGGCAACCATACTAACAATGGAAATAAATAGACGCTAGTTTACAAAAAAACAATTTGAAAAATATGTTAATAGTAAATAAACAAAAATTAATAATACAATGGCATCAGAAATGATAGTGAAAGATCATATGCATAGTACTACCATAACATCTAAGGTAGCTCAGTTGGTAGAGCATTGGTCTAGAATGCCAGAGGTCGTGGGTTCGATCCCCATCCCTAGATGTGTATGATTTTTCATATCAAGCGTTTGTTTCTTTTTCTTTGTATTAATTTTAATACCAAACCTTTGTAATAAACAATTTCGCAATATTAAATATTAAATATATAAATAGTTTTATTTCCATTCCAAACAATTAAAAGTAAATTTGAGTGACTGTCTAGCGATTAAAAGTAGTTTTGACCAGAAGCGTCAGTCAAAACCAATTTTGACCGCAAATTTATAGTCAAAAGCACTATTAACCAATGTTTTTCAGGCAAAACAGCTATTGACCAATCTGTGAAGTCAAAAGTACTTTTGCCTTTTTTTTTCAGTAAAAAGTACTTTTGACCGGTTAAGAGTTTTGACTATAACATATATAAAGAATACATTCTTCACGTTTGTTGAGTAAATTGTTTGACAGGGACGTAGAAAATAATCAATATTTATTATAAATTAATAATAATTTTGCCAATAAAATCGATTTTTCTCGAATAATGTTATTACAAGAAGCTGTTTTATAACACACAGACTATTAAACTGATTTTCAACAATAGTAGCACTTGTAATGACGAGCAAACAAACGAGTGTACTTTGACACTACTACATTGTATAAAATAAAATAGTGGACCCAATAACATCATTTAGTTGGCAGATAGATAGATAGATTGTCACGGCTGCCCTGGATGGGCTACACTTCGACCATAAGGTCCATTGTAGAGTGGAAGCAATTATTGTGTATAGACTAGGAATTGGTAGGATATGCGCCTGCAGCCGACTATGATAGGAACTATGCTGATAGTCATCTGGAGTTCGTGAAGGAAACTGCAGAAAACCTTCTCAATCATAGCCGGTTACTCCGTTCTGGTCCATACGCCGACAGTTTAGTAAATTAACCGCCCCCTTTACTTTTTCTTAATAATGGACAAACTGCCGAATTCGAACCCATAACCTCCCAGTTTCCAAGTAGGTATACTGCGCAGACATAACGACTTAGACCGCTTGGCCACTTGGACTGGTAAAGTTGGCAGATACTAAAATGAAGTAATGCATATTTTTGTTGAGTTCAACAAAATTGCATATTTTCTACCGAGTTAACTACACGGCGTAGTTGAGATTGTATGTTATTATTCGTTATACCGAATTACGAGTTAGCTACACTAATAAATTTTATTAAATTGTGTATTATACTTAAATAATCAATAACAAATTTTAAAATATTATTAAACTATTAGTAATCGGTATAAAATATAACAAAAAAGATACTACTCTCGCCAATGACACGTTCTATTGTGATATGTACATATAGTTATCAAACCATCATAGAAGGTTGTTATGATCTAATTGTAAGTTTAAATAGTGTGCACACCTTGTAGTCAGAGTTAATACTGGAATTGAACGCTGTAGACAGAGATAGTATAAAGATCAGTGAATAGTTGAAGTCGTAATCCAAAGTGATATTGTATTTGTTTTTAATTGGATACAAGGGATGCAAAACTAGATGTAATAAAACGATGGTTAATACATCCAATGTATTTAAAAAAAATTTTCAATAGTATCGTACATTTTGTGTTCAAGTGAGAATCACTTTCAATCAACTAATTTATAAATTTACGTCTAGCTTAGGATAATACTTTCAACTACGAATAAAGTTGATGAATAAAATTGTAGCAAATGCGATGTGTAGTTCAGAGAACTGATTCCTTCGGTTCGCCATATTTATACCTGCCGCTTAGTTGAATTAACTCTATTTTTTTTTCCTCTGTAGAAACAATAGTTGTAAGAACAATGGCTTCACAAAAAAAGTTTTTGTTTTGGTAATTTTTGACTGTATAAATACAATATATAATAATAATAAGTCTATAAAATAGCCCAATTACTGGGCAAAGGCCTCTCCAAGAGATTTCCATTCTGGTCAATCATTTGCCAATCTCATCCATTGATGTCCTGCAAACCGTACAATTTCGTCTCTCCATCTTTTAAGTGGGTGACCTCTGCGGCGTTTGTTGCTGTATGGAGTTTATACAGTGCTACGAACCGTCCAACAATCATCTGTCATCCTGGCAATATGACCAGCCCAACTCCACTTTAATTTTTTTATAGTGACATTTTCATCCATTACTTTTGTTTTCTCACGAATCTTTGAGCTGTTAACTTTGTGGATTTTTTTAATATTTAGGATGCTTCGCTCCATAGATCTTTGACATGATCTTAATTTATGATAATGTTTTTGGGTCAATGTCAATGTTTGAGTACCGTACGTTAGAACAGGTAAGACGCATGCATTCAGGATTTTAGTTTTGAAAACTAACGGGATGACTGATTTAAGTATGAATTTCAGGGACCAAAACTTCCGCCATGCGTTTGTTATTCTTTGCTGTACTTCAATATCGCTCCGATTGTCAAAAGATAAGACCTGACCTAGATATTTGTATTGGGTTACACATTGAATTTCGACATTTACCAGCTTCATATTACATAGATTCTGATCTGCATTCGTCATAGTCTTGGTTTTGTTATTATTTATTTTTAAACCGACTTTTTCAGAATGAAATTTCAATTGACTTAGCATGGTCTGTAAATGTTGTTTGTTTTCAGAAACCAAAAATATATCGTCTGCGAATCTAAGGTTTGTTAGGTTATAAATACAATATAATAATTTATGTATAAGGAGTAAGACGGTGTTATAACTACGATTATAGTACCTTCGTGCTCTTATTGGCACTCGAATGTAAAACATGAAAAGTTTATTTTTTAATGAAACAAATTATTCAAGGCAATGGCACGTCAAATTTGGCCTGGCCATCCGGTTGTCTCGCGTCCAAATTTGACGTTCCATTGCTTTAACTAAATGTCAGAGGTATTTTACGCTCCTGCAGGTATTTCAGTAAATAAAATTTTAAAACAAAGTTTTCTTATAAATTGTATATGATCCAATGTGCCTACAATATATATTTTATATTTAATATAATTGAAAATGAAGCTATATTTAAGCTCCTTTGTAATAGGTATAATCCGGAACAATTAAAATGGAATACTTGAATAAGTCAACTTTGATGTTCTTGTTATGTTAAAATTGAACATACTATTTGTGTGAAAATATTTTTTATTAATAATTCATATGAAATTATTTATGATGAAGACTTATGAAATGCTGTACAAATTGTTTTAATAAACTAACAGGTAAGGATACAATCTTAAACTAGATTTTTAATCTTATAGAAGATTCGAAAATATTTGCGATTAAAAATAAGACAGCAGAATCAGATGTTAGAGTTTGGGATTTTATATTAACATTTAAGAATGTACGAGCACTGTCGTATAGTCCATTTATAAAATTCTTCAAAATCTTATATAGTACATTCATAAAAGTCCACAATAAAGTTTATTATTTTTTGTCGTAAGTTAAAATTAAAATTTAATTTAGGCCCGTCATACCGGGGCTAAAAAAATATGTTTAAGAAATAAACCTGAGATTTCGGGTAATTAAGCTACCGCCGACAGAATTAATATTTACCCGAAATCTCGGTTGTTTTCTTAAATATCTTTTTTTAAGGCCCGTCATACCAAAATTCTATTGGATCAATCTCTTTATTAATAGTTCTATTTTCTATTTCGTAGTTTTTTTTTATTCGTCTATTTTATTCCAAGTGAAAATTATCTAAATATGTCAAAATATGGGTTTCTCCATAAGAGCAATGCAATAAAACTCGAACTTTAACATTCAATAATTAATTCAAGACCCCCCACCCCCTGAAACATTTATGATTGATTTATATGCACTTTGACCACATGTAAATAAATCAAGCCTTAATATTTTTGAAGCTCCAGTGCTCGTACATCCTTAACAATTTGAGATATCACTTTTGTCTTTTAGCATTCTTTTACAAGTTTTACCATTCGGATTATTTTTTAACATATTTAATAATTTTACATATTTTATATAAAAATACTATTCTGATAACTGGCCTAGTAACTAGTTGGATCAGATTAGTTGTCTTTTGAGGTTAGAATGGATATCTATCTCTTCCTATCCTTTCAAATTATATTTGGAACAATTACATAGTATATAATACGCACTTAATATTCGATGTACGCTTAATACTTTTCGCCAAACTGCTGAATAAATCTTACTCTTACCCTAGAAAAGAATCGAACAGCTCAAAGAAAGCATCATATACCACGTTGTTAAGAATAACCACCATAGAATCCGAAAGAATTAAAATATTGCTCATCATAAATGAAACATGGTATAATTTATATAAACGATTGTACACTTAGGTTCATATTAAATGGAAAGATTCATGAAAATTCTACGCTACCAAAAGGTTTTTTGCATTAAATGTGGAATACTTTAATAGTCATGGAAACTATCGGAAAAACCTCCAAACACTCTCTTTACTTCTATGTAAGCTAAAAGGATACGGTTTATTGCATTTGAGGTGAAATATTTTCAAACTTTCCCTTTGAAATATTTTCCCATTATACCCCCGTTGATTTTCCCTAAGACCCTCTCCCCCTTTAACCTCCCGTGATTGATTGATTTCTTGTGTTCTTACCAAAGAAACAAATTTACAAAATTTACACTACACAGGGTGTGTTTTCTTTCTAGGACCCCAAGCCAAGGCCGAAGGTCGCTCCGGCAAAACTATTCAGTTTATGATAAAAAGTTTGAAACAAAAGTTGTCGGAACTAAACAGGGTATAAAAACAAAAATATATACAGGGTCAAATACTGCTCAGAATCTATACACTTGCACATAAATTAATAAATTGCAAAAGAGAAGTTGATAATTTGCATATAAATTGATGAATAGTTAGAAACATAATATAAGTTTAAAATCCATTATCTATATAGTAAATATATTAACAAAAAAGTATCTATTAAAAGGACTAATAATTTTGTTATAGGACGCGTAATAATTGTTTTAATATAAATGTTTATTATGAAATTAAGCAATTATTTTCTAATTCAAAAACCAAAAACTATGCAATTAGTATTAATTACTTTTATACCTTCTATTGGTGTACAATATTCTATAACACTAATTACAATTTTTGTTGAACAAAAATATTTATTATTGTAAAATTTTATTAAAATAATATATTTATGAAAAAACCAAAAGGAAAGAATTATAATAAAATTATGTACCATGGCAATACATCTTCTTTGAATTATAAGTATTAATACTTATATCAAATGTTATATCGGGATCAAATTTCATCTAATTTAAGGTGTAGTAATATCACAGCAACGTACACAGGCAAAAACTCCTTAAACTCGACCTGCCGCACTACCGTGCTCTAGATTCAAATAATAAAATTGTAAACATTTCTGATAATATTAAAGTTAGACAAAAAAATGATCAGAAAATAAATTGTAGAATTATTGTCGCATATTTTCTACAACTTTACTAATAATAAATTTTTCTATTTAACTCATATTAGAAATTATAATTCACATTTTGTGTTTCCCCCAGGCTATAAACCATGTTACGCGTTGGCCGATATTGCCCATTAACGAGTAGTAGTAGTAGCGTAGGGAGGTCTAAACCTGGCAAGTAGATCTTTCTTAACTATTCCTAAAGAATAAGAAAATTGTGTGCAGTCTATGAATTTGGTCGGTTATGTGGCTGCAGCCGACTTTGATAGAAACTATGCCGATATTTATCTGGAGTTCGTTAAAGGAATCTGAAGAAAACCTTCACAAGCATAGCCGGTTACTTTCGTTGTTGTCCATGCACCGGGAGTTAAGTTAACGAAATATCAAATGTATACGCAGCATACAAAATTTCACCCTGAGCGTACAAAAATTGTGGGTTGTAGAACGCGTACTGCAAACACCGATATAGATATATGGATAAACTATTTTAATTATGGTTATTTTCGACATCTACTAGGTAAGTTCGCTCAAACATGGTCAAACTGTCTTTTTTTATTACAATTATATGACAATAAGATAGATGGATAGATAGATATATCTTGGGGTCAAAAACGTACTGAACTTCGACCTTATAGTCTATTATGTTCCCCCTTCCATTTCAGTCTGACGAGATTCGCTTCTCCTATATCTTAGCAATAGCTAGGAGCTTGCTGATTAGGTCTTCCTGAAGGTTCATATATTCAGGTTGCTGTAATCTAGAGATTCGCAGTTAAAGTTAATGTAGCTGGATGTTTCTTCCTCCTGGCCACATAATCTGCACATAATGGATCCACTATGGAGTCTATTGTGTACAGATGCTTTCGCAGGGGACAATGATTGGTAGAATCCGGTAACCTTACGCAGCTGTATCCTGTTCAGATTCAGTGCATCGAGGGACAGCCTCCAAAGCAGTATTTTCCCGAGCTTTTGCTGCGGAATATTTTTCTAGTAATCACGGTGTTTAGCTTCCACTCGTCATCCACTCGTTGATCACCTGTTTACATGCAATCTTTGGAATTCCTTGAATAGGCTCTGGGCCTATGAAGAGTATTCCGACTCCCTTTTTTGCTAAGGTATCTGCTTTTTCGTTTCCCTCGAAACCACCTGGTACTCAGATCAATTTTACATTGTGTCGTTTTTCCAGCCCCAGCAGTTCTTCTAGACAATCCTTGACCACCCCTGAGGTCACCTCATTTGCAGACAAAGCTTTTATAGCAGCTTGACTGTCCAAGAGAATACATACGTTCTGGTTTATGTAACCTCTACATAGGTTCTCACGGACGCAATCCAGTATGGCGTAGGCTTCTGCCTGAAAGACTGTGGTACTTTTACCCAAGATGAGGCTTATGTTTGCCTTTGACCTTTCACCGTAAATTCCCGCCCCAACCCCTTCCCCAGTCTTAGAGCCGTCTGTATACCAAACGATTCCTTTCTTGAGATATGGTGGTTCTTCTTCCGTCCACATGCCTCTATTACAAACTACAGTGAAAGGTTTTGAAAAGGAGTATACTTTGGGAAGTATATCTGTGCCCATTTCAAACACGGGGTCTGAGATGATTGATGTTCCCACGATTCTTGCATCCAACCTAATTTTTTGTAATCCAGTATTACTGCAAAATAGTCTACAGGCGCTGGATCTCGCTTTAGCTATTATTACAATATTTAGTGGAGTCAGACCTAATATGATTTCCATGGCAGCTGTGGGTGTATTGATATTATATAAATTTCAACTAATCGTACTGGACTCTAACTCTACCTAAAATACTCGGGTTGAACAGTGCTTATCTTATTAACACTAACGATCCTACACATAAGTTTAGAGTGCTATCAATTAGGAAGACTTATATATTTTAAATATATAGAGGTAGATTGTAAAGGCTGCTCTGGACGGGCTACACTTCGACCATAAGGTCCATTGTGATGCCTTAGGATGTGAGGATATGAGTGGAGTGGAAGGAATTTGTGAGTAGACTAGGAATTGGTAGGATATGCGACTGCAGCCGACTATGATAGGAACTATACCGATATTCATCTGGAGTTCGTGAAGAAAACTGCAGAAGACCTTCTCAAGCATAGCCGGTTACTTCGTTCTTGTCCATACGCCGACAGTTTAGTCAATTAACCGCCCCTTTTTTTTATTTTTATAATTGACAAAATGCCGATGTCGGGATTCGAACCCATAACCTCCCAATTTCCAAGTACTGCATAAATATATAAGTCTTCAAATGTAAATAATTCTGATTATAATCTAAGATATATTCTTGGTCACAAATTTTAAATTATGTAAGCTGCCTATATAATTATTGATAATGAGTGGTTTTTTGCTCATATATTTCGTACAATGTAACAAATGTATCTGAATTAATTGGATAAATAATGTTATATACTGAACTCGCGTTTAGAATTAAGTACGATCGGCCCACCCCCTTTTTTAGTAGTAATACGAAACTACTAAAAATATCCCATTTTCAACTGGTGACTAGTTTTTACACTTATCACTTGTGTGTCGCTAATAAGCAATGTTGAAAGGGTACACAACATGAGGCCATTTATTACTACAAAGGAGGAGTGCAACCAGGCTATCGAACTATAGAGTCCTGTTCCATTTCTTAGATATATATCATTCAAATGGGATGTAAATCGAAAATGATTTGTTAAATTGAACATTTCCTTATGCTTGAGAATGTACATACAAATGTACCACGTGATGTTCACTCTAGTAGTATCATTATAAATACATTTTCAATAAAATTTGATTTTGTGTTTTATTTTTAACGCTTTTTAAATGTCGTACGTATTTCTTTTATTGAAGCTTTCCATGTAAATCGATTTCTAATATATTTGATTTATTTAAAGAACCTATATATGTTGCGGTTTCGTCCGAAAAAAATTTTGTAAAGTCCTTATAACCGAGCCCTTATAACATAATATTTCTTAAATTACATTTCAAATTTTAACCCTATTCCTAGAATATTTGTTTGTATTTTATAAATACGTATTTCGACTACAATGTAGTCATCATCAGAATGAATTAGCTAATCGTAACTATCTCTGGGGTATGGATTCAGAGAAATTTTTCTACACTATATTTGTATATATTTGTATATATTTGTTTATTTATAATTTATAGGCTAAATATCATTTTTATGTGTCTATATATATATCTATATGTATAGATATATATATATATATATATATATATATATATGTGTATGTATATATATATATATATATATATATATAGGGTGAATCGAACCAGCCGCATAATAGCACACGCCTCCTTTTCCTACCATGATCCTCCCATTTCCCAACAACATCCTATATGCTATATGCAGACGGTTATGGCACTCTTATACTGATGCATGCCTGCATCTACTTAACCCTTTACATCCTTTTTTTTACACCCTTTCTACTTAAGTGAAACAATTCAACTGAATAACAAATCATTACGAATGTAACTATAAGAACAACATACAAAACAACATTTGTATTATAAACAGCTCGTCTCCCTAACAAAAAGTACTTCACTATTGGATGTTGTTGAATGGGAGGATCGTGGAAGAAAGTGGTGGCATGTGCTATTAAAGACGGCTGAATGTTTCTTCCTACTCGCCAGACAGTCTGCACTTAATGGATCCATTGTAGAGTCCTATTGTGTGTAGATGCTTTCGTAGGTGATAATATCCGGTGATGAATCTGGTAAACTGTCGAAGTTTTATCCTGTTCAGGTTGAGTGCATCCAGAGGCATCCGAGTTTTGTTGCGGCATATTTTCCCAGTGATCACTGTGTTTAACAATACAGTTAGTAAATGAATAGTTATCTGGTGACTGAAATAACTTTTTGATATCGTCAATTAATAATTAAACGACATTTGCATGTCTTCTATTTGTTAATTTTCTCAACGGTTCGTTGGACACACGCTTATTGACATATTCATTATTTTAAACGACATTTGACTAATGATGCATAAATTAAACTTACAAAATAATTTTATTGTCCATATTTATTTGTGCGTGGGTATATATATACTCGTAGTTGGTATCGAATTGAAGGTCATTCGTCTATGTAATGGCTAGTTTGTAAAGATAAATATGTTTACTTAACGTCACAGTAAAATTTTTTATGAAAATCTATTCTTGTTGGTTTTCACAATTTTAAGAATTAGTGTCATCTAATTAAAGTTTCCAAATAACACAATGAATAATGAATTGATCATTTTAAACTTATTATATTTATTATATCCTTTACAAATATACTATGGAGCCTAATGAACCAAGGGTTCTCACATAAAAGAAAAATAGTTTCTATTAAAAAAACAATTTTAAAACCAAACTTTTTATGGGAAACTTTTTATGGGATTTTTTACAACTTTAATGCTTATGTGTTTTTCGATTTTTTCAATATTAAGAGAGATATACCAAATTTTGTGTTTCCCCCTCTCTCTAAAACCCCCTTTCCCCTTGACGATTCTTGTCATGCTTACATAAAAATACATTGTCATCGGAAGTGAACCAACATTCAACTCCGTAGGATAAGAGGAAGTGGTTCTAATTCAGCTTGCAAGATTTGACCCGAACATACATACATACATACATACATTAAATAAAAGCTTGTAAAATTGTAAAAAGGAGTGGATTCACCATACAAAGAATACCCGTAGAAATCTCGACCTCCATCTTGGAAAGCATTATTTTGCATAGGTATATCACATTGAATGCACATAAAATTGGGGGGATAATACGCTTCGATGAACCTCTCAACAAAATCAGAACATTTTTAGTTCACGAGATTTTAGTTCTCGGGATTACGAACGTACACATACATGCATATTTTCTAAACTGCTGTTAAAAGATTCTAGTGGACTCAAACGAGGACATAGAAATAAAAAAGAAAACATAGGACATAGAAAATTTTGATTTCAATTTTCGGACCTATTACTATAATTTCTCTATACTGGGAAGTTAATAAAATGAATCAATGACTTTTTAGTCAGTTTTATAAATTATCCCCATATATCGTTTAGTGATAGGTTACAGATAGCAAGGATTAAACATTTTCATCTAATGAGGCGAAAAAGACCACCAATGAAGTGAGTATAGGGGGTCATTGCTCTACAACGACGATGAAATTTTTCATATACAACATTTTATTTAAAAACCACCAGTTTAGTTGTATATTGATGTATAATTGATTTCAGGGTGAAATCTATTTAGAAAATTGTATTTTACATAAAAAAGTTGGAAATATTTATTGATTACATGGGTTTATTTTGAGTGTTACTAATGATGGCAATGTGTATAGTATAGCTTCTATCTGGATAAAATTCTGACTGATATGTAGACAAGCTGTCTCAAAAATAGATAGTAATACTTTGATAGTAAATAATAGTATATCCATATACATATTTGCCATCATTGCAGTACAAATTTGATTGTGTTTGGCCTATTAGCATAGATTACGTAATCTTGCCCTTACAACGTAATCAAGTTATTAATTTGTTTGTCAAATTTATATACGTAAGTGCTTTCACATTAGCTAAATTAGTAGGATTAGTTGTATACTAACAGTTTGATTTTATTTCGATTAATTAGAACCACTTAAGTTATGGTAACCTAATTATTTTACAATTTTATTAACGTATGGACGAATATATCCTTATTTGCACCATTTATTTTGGGGGTTTGCTCTTGCCCGAGTTTTGTAGGGGTAGTTGCTTTTTAATTATTTTTTTTTTTAATTCTTTATACTAATTTTTATTTGATAGAGGTACTTATAACAACTTGGTTGTATACGCGGTATACACGGTAGTGGATGTGTACACGGTATGGGTATATAATCTTCATATATTCTAAAAGGGTAGGTACAAACTTTAAACTTTCTACTTGCCCGTAACCATTATATTGTTTGATGCCGTCTCTTTTCGTTACAAGTTTTCTTGTGAGGTTTTATTTTGTAAATTTATTTTTATAGTATCTACTTAAAGTAAGATTTGGGTACGACAAATGACACTCATCTATCTCAGGCTAAACGGTAGGATTATATATTAAAGATGGTGTGCTTCACTGTTTGTATTCGGCATGCTAGTTTACGGTGTTGTTAACACTCTCACCATAATGGGTGTAAAAAGCTTATATATACGTGTGTTCGGGAATACTTAGTTTTCGAGATATAGGAAATAGTGGCGAAAAATTGTTTTTCGAGACTGCAGTAGTGTCAACTAAAATCCAACCTTGCTTTGTTTAAAAAATATTCAACAGAAGATCGAAAATTACCTTTTCATAGACCCGCCCATTCTACCAAACAAAGCATTTCTGGATCCTTGTTCAAATGACCTTTTCTTTATATTTTAATGAATACACTGAAAACTCACTATTTTTGGTCAACCAACGATCTCCGTGAGCTTAAGTCTATTGGTGCAAAAGGTTTATTTCTGTAATTGATTAGCTCCAAATGGTTTAAGGAGTAGTAGCGAGGATGGGTGAGGCCCATGTCAGTTTCACAATAGACATCAAGGTCGAAGTGTGTCCCATCCAGAACAGCCGCTACAACCTAATCTACAGTTTCGTACTTTTATTCACGAAAATGAATACTTCGTAAATATATTTTAAAGCAAACTGTATAGCTTAGGGCCAACGCACACCAAAAGAGCAAAACTGCTTTAAACAGTGTTAGTTAGCCTAATACTGATTTGTTAAAAAAAGAACATAGGAACTTACATTACATACGCACACTGATCAGACATAGTCAAAACAAAACGTTTTTGCTTAGCATCTTTTCAGTGTGCGTATGTAATGTAATTTCATATGTTCTACTTTAACAAAACAGTGTTAGGCTGACTAACACTGTTTAAAGCAGTTTTGCTCTTTTGGTGTGCGTTGGCCCTTAAGATTACAATGTTTTCTTCTATATTTCTTCTATTAGAGATTTCTTGGTGGACTTGATTTATTGTTATGATGCATATTCAGTTTGTTGTAACTTTTGAGATACACGGTGAATATCAGTATTTATTTGTAAACACATCATCCCAACGCCACTCCAAACATAAATGCACGAAGAATGCTTAGTATGAGTACAGAATTTAATGGAGTAAAACTCTAATACATTAAATCCACATATACTCGTATATACAAATTCAATTATATCACTGGACGTACATTATTTTAACGTTTGTCTTTATTAAACATACTCAACATTGACGGTTTACTTCAATATGGTTATAAAATATATATATATACATATATATATATATATATATATATATATATATATATATATATACATATAAAATAATGAACTTTTATATATATATATATATATATATATATATATATATATTTATATATATATATATATATATATATATATATATATATATATATATATATATATATATATATATATATTAATGAACTTATATACCGCCTGTTTAGTTTACATCTTCGTATCATATATCCCACGAGTATGAGAGAGTACATATGTACATATACATTAAGCAATGTGTATGAGAAGGATGTCTTATAGGTTTGATAAACAAGAATATTTTTCAAAATAGTGAATAATATTCATAACGAGTATGAGAGAGTACATATGTATACATTTAGCAATGCGTATGACAAGGAGGTCTTATAGGTTTGATAAACAAGAATATTTTTCAAAATAGTGAATAATATTCATAACGAGTATGAGAGAGTACATATGTATACATTTAGCAATGCGTATGACAAGGAGGTCTTATAGGTTTGAGTGGTTGGTGACCACTCGAACAGTTATGGTCTAAGATCCGGCATTAGTGAAAACCTTATATGATATGATATAGCCAGCAGGACTACGGTGGCAGACATCGCACTCATACATTTATAATATTGTTATCTGCCTTTTAAAAATTATTTCATTCAATTAACAGATCAGGGAAGGTTTTTCTAATGCCGGATCTTAGACCATTATGAAAAATATGCTTGTTCATCAAGACCTCCTTCTCATACACATTGCTTAATGTATATGTACATATGTACTCTCTCATACTCGTTTTTTATTTATTAAGACAGTATTGACGAAGATGTAAATTAAACATAGTGTATATATATATATATATATATAAGTTTTGTCCTTATACTTGTATAGATGGTATAGATGCTGATGACCTAATTAGCCCACTTCTACGGGCAGACTGGCATGTCCTTACACGATAACTCAAATTGGCAAATACTTAAACGAACAGAGAAATGTTGTGTTTGTTCTACAGTCAAAAAGTAACTCCAAAAAAGCTATGCAGTTCAAATTTAAAACGTATCGTGAGGCCCACCATCTAACAGTACGTATCATGTTTCAACATAACAGCTTTAATAGTTACCAAGATACTTTTTCAGCCACTTATAATATTGGCTCGAAATTCATCGAAAAATTTGAATTATTTAAATAATTATTCAAGTAAAGAAAACGTCTGGTCAAAAACAGGTGCCAAAGGTGGTTATCAACCCAGGAGCCCCTATTTAAGCGCGTGAATATAACAAACGCTTGTAGAATTAATTTGAAACTTTTTTAAAATAAAATATTCATTTTCATGTCTTTTAGTCTGCTGTTGATGTTGATACAGTGTTTCTATCGGGTAAACTCATTTCACATATGAGCGATGCGGCGAATACATATATAGATAATGTGTGGCTGGATAAAATCTCGTTAAAGTGTTGAAGAAACGAAATATTTTTTTAGTGAAATGGAAAAACATCATCTCTGAAGAGGAACGATTAATAAACATGGGCAAGAGTAGTATTGGTGTAGCGGAAGCATACTGGACTAGATATCCAGAAGCCCGAGGTTCGATTCCTGGTTGACGAGTTAATTTTTTCATATCAGTATTTAATTAAAAAATTCAATGACAATGACATTTGTCTAAATAGTATACGCTAAAGTCTTCTACAGTTTGTCATACGTAACCGAAAGGAATTTGGACAAACATCGTATTGTTGACGCTTAAGTATACAAAAATAAATTCATATGAACAAAAGTAGCATTTGTATAAAAGTAACGCCATGTCTCTGAATATTACTCAACAAACTATTATACCGAAACTATAAATTTAAAAAAAATGCAACTAATAGGAAAAATTTTCAAAAAAAGGAGTTTTTTTCACCTAGCGGGAAGATTCTCAAACCGATTTAGGGATTTAATATACTGAAACACACGGCCAACCACTCTACAAATAAAATAATTACCAAAAATTTTTTTTTTTTTTTTTTAAATCAGAATACGACAAAACAATAACTTTCAGAAAATTTTGGACATAGGAAATCTAATCACTATATTACCTTTTACGTTGTAATCTGTAGATAAACATAGAAATTCTGGTGTGAACGACATAGAACCTTTGTAAACAGACTACATTTTTTCAATGGAAATCATCTTTTTATAAATAAATAAAAAAAAATTAGGTAAATTGAAAGTAGACGCAATTCATTCAAATACGCGGCTGGTATAAATACGGCGAACAAAAGGAATCAGTTCAATTCTCTACGTGGCGCATTTTATTATAATTCTATTCATCAACTATATATGTAATTGAAAGTATAATTATCCTATGTTTGACATAAATTTATAAATTTGTTGATTGAAAGTTATTTTCACTTGAGCACAAAATATATATTATTAAAATTAAAAGAAACAAGTGAAAATAACAACCAACTGAATTAATTGTTTAAATACCCAGTATATACTGTGTATATACCGGGTATTTAAACAAAAGTGTTTATTTTTAAAAAAGGAACATTTTTTTTTGTATAAATATTTTGTTTTATCTCGAACGGTGTCAAAGTTTTACCCATTTTGCCCATTGGCTTTGAGTTATCATTTTCACGGACGGACAGCCGTTACCAAGTCGGAACTAAACTTAATATATCCTGGTATATTTACATATACCGGGAAAAAAAAAATAGAAAAAGATTACTGCCCTAAAACCATATTTTCGAGGTCGAGCATCTGTATACATAATATGTTATAGTTATTTGCAAAGGAAAAAACTGATGTTGACAGAACTAGTGCACTTCCTATAAATATAAATTAATAATATTGTATATATCCGTAAACATATCCAACGTCAGAAACGTGGATTATACTCGTAATATGTTGTGTTGGAAATATACTGCAGATGATACTATAAGTTATGTGATCATCATAATATATCTATGTCCTCGATTTTTATTATCTTTCCACTTTATGTGTAAGAGCAATACAGTTGAACCTGAATAATCATCAAAACCTCTTATGAGTGAGAAAAAAGAAACCTTTTTAAGAGACAGAGAGAAAACTATCCGAGTCGTTTAGCACGTCTGGCCCTTTATAACTGAGAATTCCTCATGCTGTACGTCTATATAAGCGAGACTCTGTAAGAAAACAAATCATTAAAATTTCGAAAAAACTAACCTCTAAATTGTCATTACTTGTCATTAACACATGTCATGAATGAAACCCGAAAATTATGTAACCAACTCCACTTTTTTTTTGTAATTTGGGTTGTATATGGTGGCAAAATTGGTGCTTTTTGTCCCAAATTGGTACTTTTTAGTATCAATAGGTAATAGCCTCATTGCAAGTAAGAGTACCATAGCAAGTAAGTTGTTTTACTCCAATCGAATACGAGTGGTGAACTGTACAAGTAGTATGACATAGTAATATGACTAGTTAATATGACTGGTAGTATACTAGCCACTAACCGAAAGGAATTTGGACAAACATCGTTATGTTGACGCGAAAGTATACACAAATAAACAAATATTAAATACTAGCCAAATTTAAGAGAGTTTTTGCCTTTCCTGTTAAATTTTAAAATTTGGAGATACACAGTATTCAGGTTGCGCTGACGATATGTATTGCAGTTGATAAGTACCAATCGCTACGAAAGGCACTCAAAATGCGGGGATGGGTAATATTTGAAATAGTTTCATTTGAAATAGATATTTAAGGTATTTCCAAACTATTATTAGATTGTCAAGAACTTCACGAAATTCACAATATTAGTAAAATAAATCCTCAGAAATAAGCTGAATTTTTTTTTGAGAATTTATGGCCATGGCGTTTTAGAGAAAATCGTTATGTAAGTTGGAGAAATTTAACATGCATCTTCATAAACATGGTGAAATAAAATGCACGATTCCGACAGTTTTTACTTTGAACTCTCGCAATATATTCACGGTTGTTCTGAAATTAGACACATATTTTTCTCAATTCCTTAGAAATATTTTTCCTTAAGACTTTGGGAGTATGACCATCGGGTTGTTGAGTTTTTTGATAAAATATGCGTAAAAATGTGCATTTTTCATGTCCGCAGCAGAAGGTTATTTTTTATGGTTCAGTTGATATCATGAGTACCGGCGCGCTGTTTGAAAGTCGTTTGAAATTATATACTAGTATATGTATGATGACTAGTATGATATGTTATATGACGAATGGGAACACTGACGATAACGGACAGCTGTTTCCAACAACGCGCAGGAGTACCAACATATTTTTTTTACACACATAATTTTTTTATACAGTTCTTTCCGCGCGGGTACCCGATCAGCTGATTTAGTTTGGAAATACCTTAAAATGTAAATGACATTTTCCATATTATTGTTTTAGTGGTTGAAAAATCATTTCCATTTAAATTAGTAGTAGCTATACATCTAGCCTTAAATGATATAATGGTTAAGATTGTTCGATTAATTCACAGCAGCAAAACGAGTACAATTATTTGGATGTTTAAATAGTCGCGCACTTACGATGGGTGCTGCCATTAACCTTATGTATTGTGGATGTAATGCGTAAGCTAATAGTTCATATATTGTCAATAGTTCATATATTGTCCTTTTATTATGTTTGATATTGAAAACATGTTAGTAAGAGGGAATCACGTGGGAGGATTTTTTAAGTATCTGAAAGTCAAAATATGTAAAAAAAATCTGTAAACTTGACCGACGGAATTGAATAATGTGAATAATAATTTTAAAATACTTATTAATTTGGATGAAAATTTTTTTAAATCAAAACAAAAATTGCCAGAAGACCATTGTGCAAAACTATTTACATTTAGCATTTTAAATATATTACGCGGAAATTCTCAGTACCTTGGATATAGAAATATCATGTGAAGTCGAGTTGATGTTTTTTTTTAACTTTGAAAAATATCTTGTGGAGTGGGATAAATAGTGGGAATCTGCATCGTTATTTTTATAAATACTTATGTGAAAATCTTGATAAGCAAGAAATAATTCACGGTCCATTAAATTCGTTTATCCAGCTTTGACTGTAAGTGTCGTTATGGTTTTTCTCTACAATAATGAATATTATTAGATTTGTAAAATTTATATTTTCCCCAAAGTAAGTAATTTTCGTGTTTTTTTGTTTTGATGAACAATGATTCTGTAACTTATTCATAGTAACCCCACCGCTTGAAGGAAAGAAAATTTATTGCAAAAATTAATGCAACGTCACACAATGAAACGTCCTAGCGTCTCTTCTGATGAAACATTGACAAAATTTAGTGACAAATACTAGGTATATATTCAATAATTATTTTTACTTCTATATACAGACAATGTACTATGTAATAAATTACCTCCAGAGGTGAAGGTGAACCGTATGAACCGTATAGTAGCTACATTCGCCGGTAGTGCTCTCAATATCATTATCAAGGTTTCTAGGGGTCAAATAACTGCGAACTTGATTCATTGCAGATTTGTATTTTATGGGAAAAAATACTTAATGGAAAAAAATATTTTGTGAGAACAATTTTTTTTCTTGGACTGAAATTTATAAAGGATTTTAAGGTTTTACAAATCGATTATTATTAACCATTTTCTATTCATATTAAATCAACTCTGAGGAACAAATTTATTTTCAAATAGCCCTTTCCGGGCTATGATGTACAAAACCGATCGACAAACTCCTGGTGGTGCACATTGGGTTACAAGGATTTTATTATAAATGTATTTTATAATAAATATCCAGAGCAAAGTGGCGGGAAACTCCACACTGAGATATATAATCCCGATCAAAAGTGATGAGAATTGATAAAAATTTTACTCGGATTAAAAAAAAATATTTAGAATCAAAGTTTCTATTCTATTTCTATTTTTATAACCGTTTTATGTTCAAAACATTTTTTTAAATGGATTATATATGTTCAAAACATCGAATGGATTCGGCACAATCTGGATTGAAAAATTTGAAAAATGAACGCCACTTTAGGAATAGATAGTACACCATCAATTGCACAGCACATTATCTAAAAGAATATAATTCTTTTGTTTACTTGGAAATGTGAAAGCGTAAAATTGAATATATTATGCATAAACGCATGTGCAAAACAATGGATTTATTAAGGTAGTCCGGTCGAGCTTTGAGTAGTCAAATCCGCTCTAATAAGTGCAAGGATTTGTGTGTAACAATGCCATCCGGTTTTGATAAAATTCACCCTCATTTTCACCACCCCCAAATATCGTTATAATTGAAATAATGTCATACGTTGCATGTAATTCTTGGAACTCCTTACCGATGATTAAGCGAAAATAAGTGTGAATTTTATCAAAACCGGATGGCATTGAAACACACAATTCCTTGCACTTATTAGAGCTTAATTTTCGAATGCCGTCCGATTTATCAATTTTAACTATTTTTTTTCGATTTTTGTTTAAAAACTTCGAAAAAAAAGGGTTTTTTGGCGACTTTGGTTTTTAGGCGGCCAAATTTGACGTGCCATTGCCTTGAATATTTATATTACGTTATCTTTCTCTTGAAATATATATAAAAACAACAAACTTCTCACTGTTTAAATTTTAAAAAAAAATCCAACTACGGCAAAGAAAACTTAAACTTTTTATTCGAAAAAATTAAAAACTTAAAATTGACTTACCGTTGTATAAATTCCACTTGCATAGCTCCCTTTGCGTACTGTTCTCCAACAACAACACGACTGTAGAATTGCCATAATGTTGAAATTTTAAGTTTTATTTTTGTAATCAATATCACATTGTAAGTAGTAGATTATTATTATTTTTGTTGTTCCAGTAATTGAACCTGATACTCCTAAGTCTGTCCATTTATCTATAATTAACAAGTTTCGTATGTAGGATTAAAAATTGAAAAACAAACCTGTAGAACGAGTTTTGAAGTATTTTTACAAGATGACTCTCATTGCTAAATCGAAATTTCTAACAAATTAATTTACTTAGAAAAATAATAATTTTTTGAAAAAAGCGAAAAGTCAGATTATTTTTTGAGATATTTGGATCTCTGTGTCAGTCACATATTGGTTTTACTACATTTGTCTTAGTGAATCCGTCCATTAATTTTCGTAGCTTCAACATAAAATTTCAAGATCCTTAGGAAAAATTTTTATGTATCTAATAATCTAAATTTGTCAATTATACATTTGGATTATTAAACAGAAAAAAGTTACCTGCATGTGTTTGTCACCTTACAAAATAGAAAGATCGTTTGTGTATAAGGGTATCAAAAGACCCAAGTTTGTAACATTTAGAAATCTAATTAGAGTCCATTTCTGCACGTCCGTCTATCTCTCTAAAAATGACTTCTCAAAAACGAAAAAAGTGAGCATTTTAGCGCTAAAAATTAACTTCGAGTTCGTGAATGGTTCAAACCCTCAAAACCGAAGAGCTACGTTTAAATATAGAAAACATTTTAAAAAGAAATCGGTTTTTGCTAGAAACTTTTTTCACAAATAGAATAATGAATATTTTTGCCACAATTTGATCTCGTATATGCGTAATTAGTGCAGATTACAGAAGCATAGAGGCTACACTGGAGGGGCTACACTTCGACCTTAAGGTCCTTTGTGATGCCTAAGGATGTGAGGATGTGACTGAAGTGGAAGGAATTTTTGTGAATAGACTAGGAATTGGGAAGATACGCGGCTGCAACCGACTATGATAGGAACTATGCCGACATTCATCTGGAGTTCGTGAAGGAAACTGCAGAAAACCTTCTCAAGCATAGCCGGTTACTTCGTTCTTGTCCATACGCCGACAGTTTAGTCAATCAACCGCCCCTTTTTTTTTTTTTATAATTGACAAACTGCCGATGTCGGGATTCGAACCCATCACCTCCCAGTTTCCAAGTACTGCATACTGCGCATACATGACGCCTTAGACCGCTCGGCTACTTGGCTGGTCGCTGATACGCATACAGTATAGCTGTGAGATAACTGACTGACTTTATTTATATGTGTACTGACTGACTTCATACAGTACCAGACGGACAGCTAGTAATAAATAATATTTGCCACTTGGACTGATACATATACATATATGTACATAGTACTTTTGTCATATTTTTATACATCTGTGAGTATATGGAGAAGTGCACTGATATATAATTCATTATATACCTACTGAGTATTTAAACAATTAATTCAGTTATTTATAACATTTTAAATTGTTAATTATGAATTAGATTATAAAATAAACAAACCGTTTATATAATTGGAAAAAAAAAACAATAATTATAGCACTATTAGCAACGTATTAAACATTTTAAATGATCAGCGTACATGACTGTTATTATCAATATTTAATATGTGATAAAATTTGTTTGAATAGTTCGATAACAATATTATATAAGTTGTAGACGTTATGTCGATATAATGTAGAGTGTTTTCATGTGTATCTATCTATCTGCGTAAATAAATATCCGACTAAAAATAAAAATGTGGCTGAGACCATGTCTTCGCATACAAAAAGACAACAGATAGACAAACAATGCTATTTTGAAGAAAAATAATAATTTCAAACTTTTATATTTCGAAAACAAAACGGTAGCACACGATTTAAAAAAAAAATTTATATAATATATATTTAGCTTTACTCTCCTAGTTTTTTTTTTAAATTCTATCGAGTATTTTTTCTATTACAACAGATAATAGTTGGGCGGGCATGAAGTTTTACATTCTTCTAATGAGAGAGAGTGAGAGAGTAAACTGTCAAAAATTCTGAAACTTCGGGATTTATTAGAAAACGTTATGTTTAGCCTGTGGTGTAAAAGTGGTAGTATGCTGGTACATCCTTAATATACAAAGAAATTAACTTACCAAAGAATAAAGTAAAATATGAAAACCCTGCACCTGAGAAACTGACCAAATAAATTTATACCAATTATTTTTTCATTTTTGTTAAAAAACTTGGTCCTTACATAGATTTCACTACTTTTGAAGGCGAACATTTATGTTTTTGCTGGGATATCAATACTGTTTATGTGCGAAATCTTGGTTCCTCTCACCGTTATGTTTTTTGGCGGATATGAATTTAGCAATGATATGACCCCAATCAAAATACGATTTTATTTTGGGAAGATTCAAGATCAAAGAACCCGTAAATCGTTTTTTGTAAACATATGTTGTTTCCTAAATCGGATTTGAAGTTATTATAAAACTTGTAGAGTATAAAATTCTCCATAATTTATTTTCTTGTCAATTATTTATCACCAACCATTTTTGAGATATCACTCTGAAAGTAGAAATTTATTGAAGTGCTTATTGAGGTCACGCCATCAGTGGATGTGCGCTGTCAGAAAAAGTAAACTACCAATTATGTAAATGATTGAAATAGATACCAACTTGTCCACAAGACCACAAAAGAAGCGTTATTTTTTCAAAAGCTTACAATTGATTTATGCCTTATTCATTTGGTTTTCAATAAAATACTTCGGATTCATTAAAAATATACTAAAAACATGTATTCGAAACATTTCCCCAAAAACCTGAATGAGTAAAGCACAAATCAACTATAAAATTTTGTAAAAAGTGCGCTACTTTTGGGGCCCATTTACCTATAAATACCTCAGCAGATACCTTAGCAAAGAATGGAGTCGGAATACCCTTCATAGGCCCAGAGCCTATTTTAGGAATTCCAAAGACAGAATGTAAACAGGTGATCAACCAGTGGCTAAATGCTAAACACCGTGATCACTGGGAAAAAGTACTGCGGCAGGAGCTTGGGAAAGTACTGCTTCGGAGTGCAACAAAGAGGCTATCTCTCGATGCACTGAGCCTGAACAGGAAGCAACTCCGGAGGGTTGCCGGATTCATTACCGGACATTAACCCCTGCGGAAGCATCTGCACACAATGGGACTCCATAACGGGTCCATTATGTGCAGATTGTGTAGCGAGCGCACATTACCTTTGACTGCGAACCTCTAGGTTACAACAGATACAGGATATTCGGTGCATCTCACCCCGAATATATGAACTTTCAGGAAGACCTGATAATCAAGCTCCTGGCTATTGCCAACATATGGGAGAAGCGAATCTGGTCGGACTGAAGTAGAAAATGGAGCACAATGGACTATCTATCATCTATCTACCTATAAATACATTAGTAGAAAACAAATTAAAAGAATCAAATCAATAAATTGGTTTTGATTGGTATATTAAAATTAATCAACTCCAGAATCAAAGTTGATTATTCCCAGAATATGATGTAAGTACAGTTTATGCTACTGTTATAAAACAATTATTTGCTTTAATGAGCTGTTTTGTTCGCACTAATGAAATTACTCGTTTATTTGCATGTAGGTACAAAAAGTTATTTGAATGTGTTAAAAGGGTTGATTGACATTCAATTAATATGAATAATAAATGTATATTAAAATTGTTATAATTAATAATAACGGTAAAATGATATTCGGGTTACGTAATACCATTTTGTATTTAAAAATGTGAACTGAGCTCGGATCCAAAGGAAAACACTAAAGGCTAAGCAATACACGCAGATCGAAAGTGACTGACCTAATTGATGCGTATGATTGGTCACAAGATATTAATTACTAAAACTACTAGTTAATATATTAGCGAATTCTTAATCTGAGGAAAATTGTGCGTTCGTCTCTATCATTCGATCTCGAGAGGCTACAATTTTAGTTCGATCACAATGAAACATTGTATGTGATGTACTTTTGAGAATTCAAGTCAATAAATTTTACTACAATTTAACTGCTGGCTATTTTTTCTGAAGCTCTATAACATTACAGAAAAATTCGTTACGCAGGAGCTGCGTCAACTTAGCGAATTTCCTTAGAATACATAAAACACTCTCTAGCGGTCATAATTTTAATGTGATCAAAATGAAATATAATATCTGATATGACTTTAGTTTATAGTTACTATGGAAACGATAATCAAGATTTTTTACAATAAAATATATTTCATGTATTCGTATCAAACAAACACAAAATATTAAATATCTATCTTAATATTAGAATAATCGAAAAATGTATAAGAAGTAAAGTTGTAGAAAATTAAGTTCGCTACAAATCATTACCTTATCTATTTCTCTCAAACTCTAATGTGAACAGAGATATTTAGAATTTTAACTTTCAATCTTGAATTGTAAATATTTCTGTAAATATTAGTGTAACAGAAAAATGATAAGAAACAAAATTACAGTAAAACTTAGTACCTACAACTTAACTCCTGATAAATTTTTCGATTTTTTAAATATTAAGGGAGATAGTCAAATTTTGTGTTTCTCCTTCCCTCTAAACCCCTCTTTCCCCTCGTCCGATTTTACAATTTAACGAACTTGACCTTTAGAATACCAAAAGCGCCTCAAATACCAAATTTCATTCCAATCGGAATAAAACTGTGACCACTAGAGAGTCCACAGGTATATTAAAAAAATACATATGTATATATGCATATATGTTGTATTATGTATATATATATATATATATATATATATATATATATATATATATATATATATATATATATATATATATATATATATATATATATATATACATATATACAAATTTTAGCGATAGTGATTTTTAACATCTAATAGGTAGGATCGATGGACATTTGAAGTTTTTACGAAATTCCAACGTTGGTGCAAAAACCATAGCTGCATTTCCTTTGGAGAAAATTCGCTAATACACGATTTTAATGTTTTAATACTTATGATATTCAATAATCAGTGAACAGTATCACCATAATCAATCGATTTTACATTTTTTATGATTCCTTTCTCTAAGAAAAGTCGCTATTAGTCACGTGGTGTCTACGTGACCAATTTTATACTTTTGGATATGTTATATGAATAAATTATTTAATATTATTATTAGGTATTTAAATATAAATTAATTATTATGTTTCGGGATACTAAATTTTTATTATAATTTAAATATGTGAAAAATTCAATGCAATCGCTAGGCTTTAAACCAAAAGCCTTCGTCTATTTAGGATGGTGCTCTTCGATAGTTAAGGTATGGATTGCTTAGTATGCTTACATTATATTTCGATATGCACATATATTTTTATTGGAAGGCGGTTCTCTCATATCCTTTATACAAATTAATTATTGCTGTTATGAGCTTATTATGTCTAAATACTGAATACAACTCAAATCGCATCAGATTTATAAAAATTTGTGACAATGGATGCCCATTATTTACGCTTGACTCTCACTTATTGGCCAAGTGGCAGTCTCAGTTATATAGGTCCAGGCGAGAAAAACGACTCTCTCATATAGAGGTTTCTGTTTTTCACTTGTAGAGGTTTTCAGCAATAACTCTCACATAGAGTCTTCTCGCTTACCCAGTTCTCGCTAACCCTGGTTTAGCTCTATTTACTAAAAGATTTAAAACCTCGATAAGTAGAAATCCTCGATAATTCCTCATTCCCTTTCCTTCAAGCACCAATACGTCCATTACTCGAAATATATCGTCCTCTAAGTCGAAACAATCAATATTTCCCTACCATGTTTTTCAACACTTTTTTTTTCTCTATACAAGTGGACTAGCGCCAGTACAGCCTCTAGTTTGGTCGGTGCGTGTGAAAGCGCCCTTAGAGTACACAATAGTCTTCAAAATTAGTTTTGGCAATATTATATATCTTAATCGTAAAAAATAAATTCATCTATAACAGTGACTATGATTTGTTGAAATATACTCAGATATCCTAGAATATTCAATCTAAATTCTAAGCTTAAAGATGTTAAATAACGATAATTTGTGGACTTTAAACCAAACTTATATTTTGCCTTAAAGTAACAAATTTAGCACGAGTACTATTGGGAGTAAAGGTTTACTGACCATGGATCGTTAAATAAAAAGTTTTGTGTATTTGATTGTTAATTATTTTTTAACCCGACTGCAAAAAAGGAGGATGGTTCTCAATTCGTCTGTATCTTTTTTTTTTTTTTTTTTATGTGTGTTACCTCAGAACTCCGTCATTTATGAACCGATTTTGAATTTTTTTACTTTGTTTTAAAGGGTTTGGCTTCCCATTGGTCCCATTGCCACCAAATCGATATCGGATGAGGGTATCCCCGGGAAATCGAGGAAAATCCCCATTTTATATGTGATAACCGATTTCTGCGAAATTTTATTTTTTTTTGAAAGGGTATACTCATTCATAATGGGAAAAAACAAAATGCATGTAAAAAAAACTGAAAATCTGTTATAAAAAAATGCACTAAAAAAAAAAAAAAAAAACGGGTAAAAAAAAATTCACTAAAAATTAGTAGGTCGTTTAGTAGGTCTACCCATATGTAGACAAATAACATCAGTTATAGAACTTCAAAAAAACTAAAAAGCGAGAAATAAACCATATTTTGACAAAATGGAAACCCGACTTCAAAATCAAATATTTTATAACAAAAAATGCACTAAAAAGTAAAAAAATAATTGCATATTCTTGTGCCAATTTTAGTTCACCTAAGCAAAAATTTTTAAATATATATGTACAATTATTGTTATTTTTGGAGGCGGTGTCCAAAAGTTATGTGAATTTCTCTATGCTGACCTAAGCAAAAATTTTTAAATATATATGTACAATTATTGTTATTTTTGGAGGCGGTGTCCAAAAGTTATGTGAATTTCTCTATGCTGACACCGCCTCCAAAAATAACAACAATTGTGCATATATATTTAAAAATTTTTGCTTAGGTGAACTAAAATTGGCACAAGAATATGCAATTATTTTTTTACTTTTTAGTGCATTTTTTGTTATAAAATATTTGATTTTGAAGTCGGGTTTCCATTTTGTCAAAATTTGGTTTATTGTACGAGCATCTCGAAGGCATGTCCTTTTAGATGAAGGATGTAGTGAACTCATACATATACATATTATCGGCACACAGATACTTACACATACTATCAAATATTTCTGGTACTGTGATCTGGCAACGTTGCTCTGTGTATATACCTATTTATTATTATTGCATATGTCAACAGCATATATTCCCACTCTTTACTTGATGCAACTTGAGAGAGATTGGCGCACAACGTTGTCAGACCACTATTTACCATAAACGGAATGTGTTAAATTGGACAAAAATAATATTTTAAATTATTATATTTCGAAAACAAAACGGTAACAAACGATTTTTTTTTAAAATTTATATAAGAAATATTAAGAAATACTCTCCAAGTTTTTTTTTAAATTCTGTCGAGTATTTTTTCAAATACAACAGATAATAATTGGGCGGGCATGAAGTTTTACATGCTTGTAATGAGAGAGAGTGAGAGAGAATGATAACTTTGATGTTAATTATCAGAGCGTTCTAAGGGGTCAATAATTCTGAAACTTCAGGATCTATGAAAACGTTATTTTTAGCCAGTAAAAAAAATGAACAAAATCTGTCGAAAAGTGATAGTATGCTGGAACATCCTTAAAGAATCTATTGAGACTATACATTAAAACTACCTATACATCTCTTTATGTTTCAACTTCTTGTATGGTAGGACACATCTGTACTCTATACAGGTTCGTGTCTGGGAATGTTAGGTCTTGAAATACATAGTTTATTATAGTGTTAATATGTCTGTTTAGCCAAATATAAAAATTATCGATTCAAGTAAACCGAATATTAAAGCACCATACTTTGATATTCATCATTTCCTCAATATAATATAAAATCCATTATTACAAATAATAAGCGAGGAGTTTTTGTTAATAATTTGTTACAAAATTCAATTATATTTCTTGAATACCTAAAGATAGAAATAGATAGCATATATATACTTGGTAGTAGATGTATATGAGTCGTAACTTACATATAGATAGGAGATGTCAATAACAAATGGCGGAAGTGTTGGGAAATTTGAAAAATTAAGAACCAATGAGACAAGTGGAAATTAAACTAGATTTTTAGATATAATAGAATTGATTTCAGAAAAAAGTAATTATCTTCAAATAATAACTTAAAGCATAACAAGCATAAAACCAACTAAATCAGAAAGTGCAAAAGCTAGCATTGTGCTGACATTTCTAAATAAACTAAATCAATTTGCAAAAAGCTACCATGTGTTACAATTATTAGAGGATGATTGTGGCTGTAGGATAAAAGTATAAAATTTATATCCGATCAATATTGGAAAATCATATAATAGTAATTTTAAACAATCCACAATCAGTTTACAACGAAAATCTTATTTGTCATTGTACCATACGAAAACAATCTTTTGACTGCCGTAAATTAATTTAGCACTTGGAATTGTTTATTAGCGAATTTCCTCCAAAGGAAATGCAGCAATTGTTTTTGTACCTATGTTGGAATTTCGCTATTCCTATCGCTAAAATTTTTATATATGTATATATATATATATATATATATATATATATGTATACACATATATGTATACACATATATATGTACTTTTTTAAATACCTGTGGACTCTCTAGCGGTCACAGTTTTATTCTGATTGGAATGAAATTTGGTATTTGAGGCGCTTTTGGTATTCTAAAGGTGAAGTTCGTAATTAATGGGTAAAATCGGGCGAGGGGTAAAGTGTTTGAAGGGAGGGGGAAACACAAAATTTGACATATCTCTCTAGTTGTTGGTACTAAGTCATTATCGTTTTTCTATCATTTTTTATTATCATTTTTCTGTTACACTAATATTTACAGAAATATTTACAATTAAAGATTGAAAGTTAAAATTCTAAATATCTCTGTTCACATTAGAGTTTGAGAAAAATGATCAAATAATGAATTATAGCAAACTTGATTTTCTACAACTTTACTCCTTATACATTTTTCGATTATTCTAATATTAAGAGAGATATTTCATATTTTGTGTTTGTTTGACACGATTAAAAGAAATATACTTTATTGTAAAAAATTCAACCGACTTCAAAAAACACAAAAAATCACTATATTAAAATGCTAAAAATAACAATTTACAGATTTAATCCAAAAGACAATTCTTGCCCAAACCTATTACGTATAATTAAGTATGTGTAAAAATACAAGGTATATTAAGTTTGATCACGACTTTGTAACGCTTATAAATATTGATCGTAGGCATGAATGTTTGGTATATGTGTTCATAAAATTTGGCCATTTCCACATGTCCGCCTGTCTGTCTGTAGACACGGTAACTCAAGAACGAAAAGAGATAACGAGCAGAAATGTGTTCTAAAGTAAAAAAGTAAGGTTCGTTAATGAGCAAAACGGCTTATCTTTGACCCCATTGGAACGTGTTTCCCTTCTCTCGGGGGTGGGCGTGGGTATATATACATCATTGAAAACGTAAGAAATTTGTTAACAAAAAATCTTCTTTTTAAGATAAACAAGTTTTGTTTGAAAAAGATTTTCATAAACTCAATAGTGTTCTCATAATTTGTGATTTTATGTTCCTCGGAAAGAATTATTAACATTTCGAATACGCAGATCTGTTAACAATTTAATCATTGATATACAACTCTGTATATACTAGGTATTCCAAACATTTAAGTCAGTTAGTTGTTACTTTACTTAACAGTCGAACATAGAATCTCCTCCTTCTTTTTTTGTTGTTGGTTAAAATTTGTGTTGTCTTTGTCATCTCCACAGAAACTCTAATTCTATAAGATAACTATAAAATTATTATATTAAAATTTTGTTTTAATTTTGAAATGTCAATTTTGATTGCCGTTTCCATAGTAACTATAAACTATAATCGTTATATATCGTTCTATTTTGGTTATTAATCTATTCATATATTTAATTTTTGCAAATACTAAAGTCATATCAGATATTATATTTCATTTTGATCACACTAAAATTATGACCGCTAGAGATTGATTTATGTATTCTAAGGAAATTCGCTAAGTTGATGCAGCTCCTGCGTAACTCCTTTTTTTTTCTCTAAATATCGGAAAATATCGAGTTCAATTCTATTACTCTTTAGCCCTGGCCAGAGAAATTAATCAGCCGAAAGATTGAAGTTTAGATAGTATTTAGACAGTAAAAGTTCATCTTAAAATTAATTTGTTACAGATACAAGTTCCCAAATCGAAAAAAAGTACTTTAAGAAATGTTCTTAAGTATTTTATTGTTTATAAGTACTTTGAGTACTGCTCAGCTCTGATGAAGACATAAGTCGTCAGACATATTGTTTTGTGTAATTCGTTACTTTTAATAGATAATAACTTTTCATTTTTAGATGTTTTTGTGATTTACAATTAAATTTCAATACGTTAAGTTCGTGAGAAATAATAAATTTTACATTTCAAATAAACATTTTACACCCGTTATATATAATATATATATATATATATATATATATATATATATATATATATATATATATATATATATATATATATATATATATTTCAGAGAATCCTAAAGTAATAATAATATCAAATAATCCTTCAGTTAAATATATTATTGTTGATAGATGATATAAAAAAACTTTTATAGTGTCTCTTTATACATATATACGTCTAGCAATTCACATTGTTTTTACGTTAATCGTAAAAATTTATAACTATAATATTATTTGTATAAAAAACAATTTTACCTAAAAAAAAAAATGATGTCATAAAATTCTATAAGGTACTACACATCTCTATGACTTTTTAGTATACTTGTACAATTTCTAATTTAAAAGAAAATTTGAATACAGAATGATTTTGTTCGGAGCTACGAACACTAAACGAATGTTCCCGAAGTGATGTATCATATTAAATATGAAATATTTCTGTACATAGATTGTTGTAATGAATAAATGATGGTCATTTTCGACACATACGAAGGAAGATCGATGGAAATTCGAACAAACTTTTGCAAAATCATTTTATTGGTTGATAGTTGAAATCTATCTGTTTAAAGTTTTTTGATACTATAAATAAAGAGAAAATCACTCAATAGAGGGGAAATAAGTGACAGGCCTTGAGTGCGTTATATTTGTATTATATTTGTATGATTACGTTTGTTGCCTATATCATATAATAAAATTAACTTTTTACAAAATCGTTTAATATTTAATAATCAACGTGTTTAACGTTCCACTGATGTTCAAGGGCTAAGTAGCTGCATTTGTAAAGGCTTTGTGTGTACTTGGAACTGGGAGATTATGGATTTGAATCCCGACATCGGCAGTTTGTCACTTATTAAAAAAAAAGGGCGGTTAATTAACTAAACTGTCGGCGTATGGACAAGAGCGAAGTAACCGGCTATGCTTGTAAAGGTTTTCTGCAATTTCCTTCACGAACTCCATATGAGTATCGGCATAGTTCCTATCAAAGTCGGCTACATCTGTACATCCTACCAATTCCTTCTACCCACAAAATTCTTGTCCTTCACTCTCATCCTCATATCCTTAGGCATCACAATGGACCTTATGGTCGAAGTGTGTCCCGTCCAAGACAGCTTCCACAATCTATTTACAATGCCTACATCATTTAAAAAATGAACTTTTGTACTAATTTTTGTAATAATTTTTATACTTTTACAAATTTTGAAGTTAAACTTCTTTATCGCGGTATCTATTTGATATTTTATGTGACGTTAAAGGGGAAATGATTCAACAGCAGAGAAATATAAGAGAGACCTTGAGTGAGAGAAAGGAAGGGTTAACGTATAATTTATGCATAGAGTGGATAAATAATCTCAGTTTTAACTTTCATAAGCCGCTGATAACATTTGTAAATCATAATCGATTTGATTTCTATTGTTTTCCAAAAAACTTTGCGGTATGAAGCGATCTCAATGGTATGTCATCGAAACAGTGACTTTTTCAAGAGATGAATGGATGGAACTTCAACGGCGGGAGACGCTTTTGGCATTTTAGCGAATTTTCTCTTCAATGAAATAGAAGCTATTGGTCTCGTACCGATAAAATTAAGTTTCCGATGAATTTTGGTTGTTTAGTCGTAAATTGACATTTATATCGCTTCACTACTGTGATTTTAATTCGTCTTCTCTTTGTTGATATACATTCAATGTTGTTTAATTGTTAATAAACTCGATGTTATAAACTCGAAACAAGATCGCTCGGACAATTGGTGTCCCTCAAACTAAAGTCCAGGATTCAATTACCCCATTTCAAGAGAACGGCTCTTACACGTGCAAACTAGATCAAGACTGAAATCGATCCACTTAAGCTAAAGACTACCGGTTTGTTGTGAACAATGAGTTGCGGGGTCGCATTTTTATAGCCGAAGAAGCTCGTATTCGCGTCTTCGATGTGGGAAATGTTAGTGACTGAACGGAAAATAATTTGTTTAGTTTGATAGAGACAAAATTACTGATCTGGGATACGTGGTAGAATTTCTCCAAGATCACGTCATACTATTTGCACCATTTATTGGAGACATTTTCAAGTCTTAATCGTTTCGGTTCAATAACGAACTTTGCCACTGAAATAAAAAACGCATATCATATACAAAAAAACATTTACTTATACATGTGTCTCTGGTCACTCTAGTGGTCACGAATCGTCATGATCATTAATAAGATAAAAGTTAATTAAGATCTATTTCCTAAAGAGAAGTGATTTTTTCTGAGAACATCGATAAGTTGACGCAGCTCCTGCGTAACGAATTTTTTTGTCGATTCCCTTACCTTTTTGACACATAACATACAAAATCTTATTAGAAAAAAACCTACATTACCGACAACTTTTTCAATTTTTCAAGGCATTTAGGTTTGATTTTAAGGGCTTTTTAATACAATATACCTAAAACATTCTGTAAAATTCTGTAGACATATTATTAAATTACAAAGTGTATACGATCTATTGTTGACTACTTGAGATATGGTATTCAAACGCTATTACGTACTTTATTTATTTTTAAAGAAAAAAATAAATAATTCAAAAAAGTCAATTTATCAAAAGTATGTTAAGGGTAAAAACATGTTTACCAAAATAACTTTTAATAAAAACAACTGAAAATAATAACTAACTGAGTTAATTGTTTAAAACCTCTGTATATACTGTACTGTAAGTAACATACAATATATATATATATATATATAAATATATATATAAATATATATATATATATATAATATATATATATATATATATATATATATATATATATATATATATATATATATATATATATATATATATTGTTGCAATGAAGAATATTGAGAATAATTTTTCTGGATCCAACACACATTTTAATTATGAAATAGAAGAATATTAAGTAAGATGTTGCGAAAAATATTTAACAAAACAATATTTTTCTCCTTGGAAAAAGAAGGAGTTTTTTATTTCTAAGTACAAAAAGAAAATAATATAGTTCGATTTATTTTTTTTCTTAAACTAAGTTTTTTTTTAAGTCGAAAATTGAAAAGTTAATAATAACTGCTTTTGATTTAAAGTTTTTCTTTTTTTAAAAAAAAAATTGAAAAAAAAATTATCAGTTGACTGTTGTTTAATCAGTTCAAATGAGTTTAAAATCGACTGTTGTTTGATTCGGTTAAAAATATAATTAACTATTGTTCGATTCAGATCAAGTTAAAGATTAAGTTAAACTGGGAATTTGTACAAGTAATTCAAAGTTTGACATTGTGTTGAAAAGTATAAAGAAATTGTTGAAAAAAAAAAGAATTCGAATAATTTTTAAAACTAATAAAACCAGGTTTTTGTTCCGTAAAAATTTTGTTTCCCAAAGATAGATGAAGGATTCCCGGACTGAATTTGCCCATTCACGAACTTTAAGTTTCGTTTTAACTCAAGAGGACAGGCATAAAATTTAAGCACATATAGTTTATAGTTTCAAAAGAAATAAGAAAATTTTTTGCATTAAGGAAATTTTAGAAATAAATTATTTATCAATAAATTTAAAATACCTTGATGTTTTGAACAGTCAAAACGTAGAAATAAATAATTATTTGACATAAATTTCCTGTGCACTCTCTATTCCAGTCTTTTAAAGCCCGGACAACCCCGGCTTTTTCAGCTAGTTATATATGCATTAATTCTGCCATATGTAGAATATAATATATGTAGAATATAATAAGGATCTTGATAAGTCGCACTATTATCAATCTGTGAAGTATTTTCATACTTCAGTCAGGTATATGATATTGAACAATAACATAACAATAACATTTTATTATAAAAGTAAAACAAAATTATCCATACAAATCATGTACTCAATTTTTTTCAACACAACATTTGGTTGCATTAAAAATTACACTATCTAAATTCCACCTTATACATTCAAGTCGACCACACCCCTTTTGTTCCGTTAATAAAAGCTGTGGAACCAAACATTTTCTCTCGTTCAAATGTTCCATTTAGTTCACAAAAGTTTTCATAATGCACAAAGATTACAATTAATCGATGCTGAGAATATCTCTCAAAAAAAGTTTTTTGTGCATACAAGTGTATTGATTTACTGTCTTGTTTTTACCTCTAAATATGTAGAATATAGAAGAATTGTATCAAATCGATATTGAGATTTGAATCTATACGTTTTGCCCCCAGAATCTATACGTTTTGGTCTCCAGAACCAAACAAAAACTTTTCCATTGATGGGTCTGTAAATAAATGTGAGTCTGTATATACATATATAATATATAATACATAATATATATACAGGTTGTCCCAGAACAACCTGGAACCCTTCGGTGAAGTTGTTCCTTAGGTCAAGACGAACTCATTTTACCATATAACATAGGTCCGGAAATGATTTGTTTATCCGCTAGCCGCCATTTTGTGTTTTTTGCTTTGTAATTTATATCTACACAACGCGTTGTCCGATTGAATTGAAAATTGGGACGATTGTTGCTTTAGCATAGACCAATAATAGAAAAAAAATTTGAACCTGTATATATATATATATATATATATGTATATGTATATATATATTATATATATACATATATATATATATATATAAACATACATATATATATATATATATATATATATATGTATATATATATATATATATATGTATGTTTATATATATATATATATGTATATATATATATATATATTTTTACACATATTTAAAAAAAATCGTCGGAATCGTTTTCGAGAAATTCCAAAAAAAATCAACAATATTAAACTTAAGTATATATGTTTATATATATATATATATATATATATATATATATATATATATATATATATATATAATACTTAAGTTTAATATTGTTGACTCACTCAACGCAATGCTTTGACGGAAATAGCTAAACCGGGAATGACTAAGATAAAGATTTTTTTTGGAATTTCTCGAAAACGATTCCGACGATTTTTTTAAAATATGTGCAAAAATGTTGTTTTGATAGTAAATAAATGCCATTTTGTAATATTCTACTCTGTTGAATCCAGTGTTATATGTTGAATGAAGCTATTTGTTTAATTCTGTATAAAGAGGTCATATGAGTGTTTCACACCTGATTTGTTGTTAATATTGTCGAAATGGAAGAAAAACCAATCTTGCGTATCACAGTATCTGCCTCGGATCTAGGGGGGGGGGGGCTGGGGCAACTGCCCCGGGCGGCACTTTCAGGACGCGCCAAAATCATAATATAATGTTTGAAAAAAAAATCTGCAAGCTGTGAGCGTAGCTTCAGCAAACTGAAAATAATTAAAAGTTATCTGCGTTCAACAATGAGTCAGAAACGTCTATCTGGTCTCGCGATCCTAGCCATTGAAAATAAAACTGCCTTTGAAGCGGGCTTTGATGAGATAATAGATTCTTTTGCAGCAAGATTCTGTGGCAAGATTAGAGAGAAAAGAATGCTGAGACCTAAACATTGAAGAATATAGAATGTTTGGGTCCGAAACTTTGGATCCATCAATCTTGGGAGCAATTGAAGAAATTGGGAGAATTGAGAAGTTGTAGGCCTTCTGTGTGGCGCCTGGCCATGAAAGAATCCTATAGCTTCATCTGCTTTAAATAGCACCTCTTACCCGGAGGCGTCTCACCTTCGGGTGATAGGTTATTGTCAAGGAGGGCACAGAGGACCCCTTGATCTATGTGCTAGGGACCCGTTTGCGGTACCCCTCTTTCTAATTATTAAAGATTGAAGAAATGTCATGATTGTCTGTCGTCTTTCCAGGTTATATGTAAATATGTTTCCTATATTTAATTTTATGTTACACAAATGAAAAAGTTATTAGTTAATAGATAATAAAGAGTGCAAATTTATATAAAGAGTACAAAGGGCTCTTATTCTCCCAGTCACAAAAAATGCCACCCATTATATATTTGTGAGTTTTTTTAAATAATTTATCTCAAACACTGGAGAGAGGGGCCACCACTATCAAGTTCCTGCCCCGGGGCGAAAAAATCCGAGAACCGGGGCTGCACAGTATGTTACAGTTCAAACATAGTACCGTGAAAACGTTCACTTTTGTAACAGTAGCATTACAAATATAGATCGATGGCTCGTATTCTATAATATATGACCGTAGTCCGTATTTATTTTGTTAACCACAGAAGATGGCTTTTGTTGAGGAGATCCGACATTTGAATAGTGTGTCTGTTGTGTGGTTGATAAACAATGACTATGTGTATATTTTATGATTACACAAAACATTTTACATGGAGTTTATCACACAATGTCAACAGCACTAGGTACCATCTGCATATGAAGTTTATTATTATATTTGATAATAATTAATTTTTATAAACTTCATGTGAGAGTATGTATCATTTTGTAGGTGTCAAGTTGTTTTTGTTCATTTTTAAGCATGTCACGTACAACAAATGTCATAAATATGTTTCTACCACAGACATAGTAAAATAATAGACTGCGCATTCGATGAAATTTATGTTCCAATATTAGAAAGAGATACAAAGAAAGTTACGGTAGAGCTATCTCTGTTATTCATTCACAGTGGAACAAAGATAGAAACACTGCAGATCAGAGGCTGTCTATTTCTAAAGTTGGCACAACTTTTCTATACAGAAAGTATATGAATCGCGCAGTCTAGTAATGTTATGTCTATGGTTTCTACAGTATACATAGCGAGTACTGTTTGTTGTCGGTAACTTTATACTGTAACAGTGTCCTGTTGATAAGTACAATAAGACAACAGTGACGTCAAATCTATATCCACAGGTTATTAAATATACTAGAACAAGTATTCTACTTCCAATTTCCTTTTGATGATTGGCAATGGATAACGTAATGTTTAAGATCCTTTGAATAGAACTCACATGTGGAATTGTGACATTCAAAGACATTGTATACCGATAATAGTTTTGGTATTATGATAGTACTCACTGAGCAGAACGTATCATATATAGTATTTGAAATTTACGTATTACACATATGGCAATTAAACATATTTAGTATAACATACATAGTGTTTTATCATTTATGATACAACAAATTATATCTTGTTCTAAGTAAGACTTAGATATAATGATTATTTCATATAAATGATTACCTCATATACATTTAATGTTGACAATTATTATATACATTTAATGGCATAGTTGCTAATTATCACCTTAAAATATTCATATCTTTTTAAAGTTTGATAAGATAGTTGTTTTTGAGAAGCGTGTCTAGTAAAGCTTTCCTGCCTTATATACCGTACTTTTAGAGCTACCAGAGCAAATAAATTTTGCAAAATTGTGTGTTTATATTTCAATTATAAAGAGATGTGGCAAATTTAAGTTACAATCCAAAGTGATAGGAAATTTGTTCGTAATTTGGTACAAGAGATTCCAAAGAGCTTAATAAAACGATGTTTAATACATTAAATGAAATTTTTTCTTTTAATTTCAATAAGGTATATTTTGTGTTCAAGTAATTAATCACTTTCAATCAAAAAAATTTATAAATTTGCGTCAAACTTAGTATAATTGATTCATTGATTCAAGAGATTGAAACAATTACGTTTACTTTCAATTTACCCCATTTTATTTACTGTACGTGGATGTTGAAAATATTTACTTTGATTGTGAATATCTCCATTTTTAATCGGTTAGAAAATTTGATTGACACTAAGCTTAATGTCATATTTCAATTTCATCAGTTTACGAATGGACTACCTTAAATGCTGGCACAATAGGGAATATGCATGCAAATTTTTTTTCACATTTATTTTCAGAATATAAAAATACTGTTAATACTGTAATAATATTTAAAAACGAAATTAAAATCCGACAAATATCAAGAAAGCTATAAGCTTTTAAAGATTATTATCTGTCTCTTTCTTGCAAAAATACTAAAAACGGAGTTTTACATGTATCTTAAATGGTGAAAGTGTAATATGACGTCACATAACATATCAAGAGGGCTATCACCCTCTTTGTCTAATCGGGAATTTCAATCATTCATATCTCGCTTGTGCGGGATATTTGTGGTAATCCCGTGGAGAATAGTGGACTGTATTATAATAATATTCGAAATCCAAGTAATTATTTATTCCAATATTTATTGACATTCAATATAATTCCGTTTTACATCAACAATAATAATAATTTTAACACACAATATGATACCCATTTTAATATTTATATCAAATATATTTACGGTACCAACACGATGTGTGTTCATTGATTAGCTGTTACCAACTTAATGCCTCTACTTACTGCTTCTATTCTTAACAACACATCGGTTGTTTACCAGTATATTTTACGTAAACACCACGTGCATTTGCAGCTGTGTCATAACAAGTATATATGAACAAAACAATAACAATTCTAAGTAAAAGATTGAACATCCTGGCCGGCAATATTAACAAATTTTTATTGCAAATGAATAAACTGATTTATCATAGTTAATATAAATTAATTTTTTAATTTTTATTTATTAGTTTCTGTATCTATTGGTAAAACACACAATTTGGTAATTGGTCTATTATATTGGCCTGTTTGAGTTTTTACAACAGCTGATCTAGCTACATTATTTTTGTCTATTATTAACTTTATAACTCTGGCTAGAAGCCATTTTAATGGTGGTGCACCATCTTCCTTTATTAAAACCAATGAACCAATTTCCAAATTAGGTTGTTTTTTGAACCATTTTGGTCTTTGTTGTAACAGTGATATATATTCTTTATAAAACTTAGTCCAAAATGATTGCCCTAATTGACAGATTTGTTTCCATTGAGTTAACCGATTTGGTTTTTCTTTCATCATATTGGGTTCCGGAAAACTAATTAAACTTGACCCAATTAAAAAATGTCCAGGGCTTAAATAATTTAAATCTGTGCTGTCATTTGATAATCCGCACAATGGTCTGCTATTTAGAATACTTTCAATATAAATTAATAAAGTATTTAATTGTTCATATGTAAGTATATTATTCCCTAACACTCGCTTTAAATGATATTTTATTAATTTTATACCACTTTCCCAAATTCCATTCATATGTGGAGCTAATGGAATAGAAAATTTCCATTCAATATTTCTAATATTCATAAATTCTATAATTCGTTTATACGAATCATCACTTTTAAATAATTTACTTAATTCCTGTAATTCGCTATATCCACCTTTGAAATTTGTTCCATTGTCTGATTGAAAACATTTAACTAATCCACGTCTTGCTATGAAACGTGTAACCGCTGCTAAGAATGTCTCCGATGTAAGATCAGAACATAATTCAATATGATATGCTTTTGTAGCTAGGCACACAAAAATGCAAAACCAAGCTTTTGTTGTTACTATACTTCTAATTCGAGATTGTTTGACGAGTATAGGCCCGCCGAAATCTATGCCTGTTTCTAAAAAGGGACGAATAAAGTTTACCCGTTCCTTAGGTAAATTTGCCATAATTTGTTGATTACCAATTGCTCGAAATCTATAACATTTAACACATTTGTTTACTATTTTTCTTACTTCCCGTTTCCCATTTATTATCCAGTATTTTAATCTTAAATTTGATAACAAATTTTGTACTCCTGCATGTAACATCATTTTATGTTCATGCTCTATTATAATATTACTTAGATGACACTTAGATGGTAATATATATGGATGCTTCTGGTTATAAGAAATTTTTTCACATTGTGAGATCCTTCCCCCAACTCTTAATAACTTGTTTTTGTCAATAAAAGGATTTAAGTACTTTAAAGGACTCTTAGTATAAATATATGAATCCTTCCGATCTACATTATTGGTCAATTCTTTTATTTCAACCGCGAAATACTTATTTTGTATTAATTTAATAACAAATTCACGCGAAGCTATCAATTCATCCAAACTTAAATTTCCAATTTTTTTAGACTTGAAATTTTTGAAGTTATATACCACCCGTTTGCACCAAGCTATTTTAATTTGTAATTTTATAAAACTTTAAGTTTGATCAATTATATTGTAAAATGAATTTTCATTTACATTTACCGTAAGCATCGAAGCTTTAACTGCCAAATTTTGCTCTGGTAATTCTAAACTATTTAAATTAATATTTGATTTTGGCCATTCCATGGTATGTAATTTTAACCATTCCGGACCGTTAAACCATACATTTTGAAATTCTAGAAATTCTACAATACTTAATCCCCGACTTAATTTGTCGGCACATATATTATATTCCGTATTTAAATGATACCAATCTTTTATTTCAGTTGATTCTTGAATAGAATAGACCCGGTTTGAAACAAACATTTTCAATTTACTAGGATCTGAATTTATCCAACCGTATACAATACTTGCATCAGTCCACAAGTAATACTTATCTATTTTCAAAATATTCTGTAAATTTATTTTTATTTTATGAACTAACTTTGCTAAGAGTACAGCAGCTAATAGTTCAGTTCTAGGTAACGTGGTTCCTTTTAATGGGACAATTTTAGATTTGGCCGCGATTAGACCAACCGAAATATAGCCATCTTCATGATGAGCTTTTATATAAACACAAGCGCCATATGCGTATTTACTACTATCACAGAAACCATGAAGCTCAATGTATTTAGCTTTGGAGTTAGTTTGAAAATAACACCTTGGAATTTTAACCGTATTTAGCAATTTTAAATCTGAAAAGATATTTACAAACTGTTCCGATAAATCTGTTGGTAAAGGAGTATCCCAATCTAAATTTTTATTTGCCCAAATTTTTTGGATAAAATATTTCATTTTTACAACAATAACTCCTGTATATCCTAATGGATCAAATATTTTACTTACATATGATAGAGCTAATCTTTTTGTAAATATTTTCATTTTGTCTATCTTTGGAAGATTAATTTTGAAATAATCTCCATCTACACTATATTTGAGTCCGAGTGAACTAATAAGTTTTTCCGAATCATCAAAATTAGATTTGAATTTTTCCTGCTTATCTAAAGGAATAGTTTCTAATAGTTCCTTACAGTTTGACGCCCATTTATGACACTCAAACCCTGCGCCACTTAAAATTGAATTTATATTATTTTTCAAGTATAATATTTCGTTTACTGTATTCGCACCTGTTAAACAATCGTCCATAAAGAAATCTCTTTTTAATAACTTTGCTTCTATCGGAAAATTTGCCTCATTATCTTCTGCTAATTTATGTAATATTTTAATAGCCAAATATGGACTAGCAGTAGCTCCATATGTAACCGTCATTAATTTTAGCACCTGCACTTTTGCTGTATTATTTTCTCTCCAAATTATTTTTTGAAAATTTTGATGATTTTCCGCAATGTTAATCATTCGATACATTTTAATAATATCTAAAGAGAATACGTAAATATAAGTCCTGTACCTAATAATTATATCAAAGAGATCCTGTTGCAACGAGGGACCAGCGTACATAAGATCATTTAATGAAAATCCTTTATCCGTTTTGCAGCTAAAATCAAACACGACACGTAGTTTAGTTGTATTCTTGTCCGGTTTAAGTACAGCATGATGAGGTACAAAATAATGTAATTTATTTTTATCAATTTCCTCATCAGTAATGTCAATAGCATGACCCATTTCAATATATTCGCTAATGAATTTTTTGTATTCATTATAAAAATTTACATCATTTGCAAACCGTTTTTCTAAGTAATAAAATCTATTAAGAGCTTGCTTGTAAGATGAACCTAAATTTTCAATTCCTTCTTTTAAGGGTAATTGAACCGTAAATTTTCCTGAAACTTTATCTCGACTAAACGTATTTTCAAAAATTTCTTCACAAATTTTATCCTCGTGAGACATACTCTTTTCTGAAGGTAATTCTTCTAGAGTCCAAAATTTTTTAATGTTCTCATTTAATTCCGCTGATTTACAAAGTGTACTAAAATGACAACTTTTAAGCTTTGACCTTTGATTTCTTATAATGGGACCTGCAATAACATATCCAAATACTGTTTTATGCAATGATAAGTTATAGCTATCTAAAGGAATATGTGTTCCACGTAAGAATTTAAAAAATAAACCACTTCCGATTAGAATATCAATAGAACCGGGTTTGTTAAACGTTGGATCCGCCAACCTAATATTATCTGGTATAAAGATATCCTGCTTATTAACGTATGAGTGTGGTAATGGCATGGTAATGTTTTCTAAAATAGAACATTCCATGTCTGTACTAAATTTTGAATTTAAAGATAGAATTTTAATATTCACCCCTTCCGTAACTTGAACTTTCTTCTCTGATAAACCTACAATATCCATATATTGTTTTTGTATACATAAATTGAGTTTAGTAACAACATTTTTACAAATGAAATTAGATTCACTTGCGCTATCTAACAAACCTCGAATAATTAAATATTGACCGTTTTGTCCTAAAATTTTTAATTTTACCGTAGGTAATAACGTTTCATAACTATTGTTATTATTTTTTATTTTTTGATTTGAACAACAAGTAGATGTCTTTTCTTCAATATTACTAATTTGATTCGATTTATTATCATTAATAACCGAAACTTCGTTTTGACCTTTTAAATTTAATTCATTATGTAGTAAACTATTATGCCTTTTGCCACAAATATTGCATTTCATATTTACCTTACAATTGTATACCGTGTGTTCGTTCATACATAGGAAACATAATTTGTTTTTTAAAACATATTCCCGCCTATCAGGAACCGACAGCTTTTTAAATTTAAAACAATTCATAACACCGTGGTTATTTAGTTTACAGTAAAAACATTGTCTTTTTAATGTATTATTAGCTATTGGTAACGATATTTGTTTTTTATTACCGTTTTCATACTTTTGTTTATTAAGCGATGTGTCTAATGCTAAAATCTGAAAAGCCTTAGCGCGATGCTCTAAAAATCCAAGAAACTGACTTAACTTTGGAATACTTTTTCGATCAATATGTAATTCCCATTGTTGTTTAGTTAAATTATCTAATTTTTGCATGAAAATATATATTAATATCACATCCCATGAATCTACTGGTATATTTAAATTTTTCAATGCTTCAAAGTGTGACTTTATTTTAATAACTAATTCTTTCAAAGTATGTTCTTTTGAGACACCTGGTAATTCTAACAATGATTTTATATGACTGTTAATAATAAGTAAAGAATTTTCATATTCGTTTACTAATAACTTATATGCTGTTTCATAACCTTCATCTGTAATATTTATTGTTGATATAATACTCAACGCTTCTCCTTTTAACAATGACCTTAAATAATTTAATTTTTCTACTTTGGAAACAAATTCTTTATTGTGAATAGCCGAATCATAAGAATTTTTAAATTCTACCCATTTTAAATAATCCCCTGAAAAAGGTTCAATTTTTAATGTCGGTAATGGAATATTCCTAAACACAGAGTGACCATAATTGTTTTGATTTAAATTTTCCATTTCCGCAGTCAACATAGGATAAGTAACTGAGGTAGCACTTAAACAACTTTCTATTTCTGACTTTAATTTATAATATCTATCCTCACAGCTATTCCTTTCTATTTCATCTAAATCTTGCTCTTCAAGAATCTCAATAGCATCCTGTATTTCTATAAATGCCCCATAATCTTCGGTTAATTGTTTTGTTCGAACCATTAAATCCGATTTATTTACTGACTGACTTGTCCTTTCCTTTTCTAAATACGATTCCAAACGTGTTAAGCCACGCTTAAAATTCGCCCTTTTCTTTTTTAATTTTTCTAAATTATCCGCCATTTTGACCAAATATTATTTGAAGCGAGATAAAAAAAATATATATATATTAATAATACCAAATAGTATTAATAATATCACAAAAATAATTTTTTGGAAACAAATTTGCCCATTAAGATACAAAAAGATACAAAACTTACCAAAATTCCAAAAAATATATTTTAAATACATAAACAAACAAAAATGAACTAACGTTCTTAATAATATAACAAAATGTTATATTTTTATTCACTTACACCGCATAAGAAATATATTTGCATTTCACTTAACACTAACCAATATGTGCTGTTCCAACATGTGCAATGCAATGCCAATTTTAACTTGTCGATGAACGGGTCGTAAATCCATTAATCGCCTACTATAATACAATTGTTGAAATTTTTCCACAACAATTGCCCATTTATGTTGATGAAAACCCATCAAAATTTGAACGAAAATTGCTACTTGGATCATCCAGTGAAAACAGACCAAAATTGCTACCCATGGAGAGGTACTTGAAAAATCCGGCTCGAACTGACCAAAAATGTGCGGGATATTTGTGGTAATCTCGTGGAGAATAGTGGACTGTATTATAATAATATTCGAAATCCAAGTAATTATTTATTCCAATATTTATTGACATTCAATATAATTCCGTTTTACATCAACAATAATAATAATTTTAACACACAATATGATACCCATTTTAATATTTATATCAAATATATCTACGGTACCAACACGATGTGTGTTCATTGATTAGCTGTTACCAACTTAATGCCTCTACTTACTGCTTCTATTCTTAACAACACATCGGTTGTTTACCAGTATATTTTACGTAAACACCACGTGCATTTGCAGCTGTGTCATAACAAGTATATATGAACAAAACAATAACAATTCTAAGTAAAAGATTGAACATCGCTTATTTTTAAAGTTATTTAAAAAGTAATTTTACCTTGATATTTGTCAAGTAAACATGCTTCAATTCAAGTGAAAAAAATTTTCATGCATATTCCCTATTATCGTATACAGATCTATAGAAAATTGTAACTGTGGAGTATGTAAGAATGAGTTACAAACGAAATAGATTTTCGTAATTGATATTTATTACTTACCGAAGGAGTGGGTTCAACGGATGCCGGTTTGTTCATGATCTTCGGCTTGCTCATTTCAATGCCTATGTCGAAAAGGTGTTAATTAATTTTTTACAATTAAAATAGTATTGTAGTGTCTTTCATCGTGATCAAAACAATATTTAGTTTCATTATACACGTTATTTTATAAACAGTATTATATTACTTTATGAATATTACGTTACATTATAGATAGATAGATAGATTGTAGAGCTGCCCTGAACGGGCTACACTTCGACCATAAGGTCCATTGTGATGCCTCAGGATGTGAGGATGTGAGTGGAGGACAATGAATTTTGTGTGTAGACTAGGAATTGGTAGGATATGCGGCTGCAGCCGACTATGATAAGAACTATGCCGATATTCACCTGGAGTTCGTGAAGGAAACTGTTGAAAACATATTTCTGCAAATGTCTCGTTAGCGTTCCATACGATTTTAGGCAACAAGTATCCACCATCAATAACATGATGAATATTATTGATAGAAGTATCTTCAACGGGTGTAAATAATCCATACAAGTCAGATTTTTTCAAAAAAAAAAAAAATACAGATGAATTGAGAACCATCCTCCATTTTGAAGTCGGGTTGAAAAATTGAGAATGAAAACAATATGAATAAAAAGAAAAACTATGTTCGAGTGGTCATATTTCGGTCAATTTTTAACCAAAACAATTTTGCAGCATTTTAAAGGAAATTTTCTCTACACAGCAATACCTATACCTATCTCGAACCCCAAAAAATTTATAGGCAAAAAAAGCTAAAAAACAAAAAAAATCGAACTTTTGGTTTTTTTTCTCTGTTTTAAAATTTTTGGCATAAAAAAATGTTTTAAAATATTTTAAATACACCATTTAAATGGAAAATTCAATTTTCTACACATAGTTTCATACAAAATATATCCAAATTTCGCTTCGTTTGCGAGATATATTGATAAAACTAAAAAGGGTGCATTTTCACCCCTATCTCCAATTTCCACCCTCTAATTTAATAGCACTCCGCGGTTTTTTCTTCTTAAATGACCCATTGACCGATTCCTGTGATAAAAACCCGTGAACGTCTTAGTTCCTTTCAATATGACAGAATCAATAGCCTATTTATAGAAAATGAATTACAGTAAATTGGCGCACCAAACAATCGTTTTAGTTTCTGAAAACTATCGTATTCGAGATTTCGTCCTATTTACACAGGTCCGTGACTTACAGTGACAGTTCCGTGCTTCCGTATCAGAGAAAAATAATATTCTTCTGTGAAATTGAATGGAGGGGCTGCCACACGTCCGGTGCAGTTCAGTGTCAGTGTTGTCAGTGCTTTTTTAATTGGTTGTCAACGATATTTTTAGAATTTCACGGACGTGATTTTTTTATCATCATCAATCAACTCCGTATGCAAGGTGACAATCTCTACTTCACTTTCTCTTTTCTTCCATACCTGATGAACCCATTTACGTTCTTTGTTTCGTTGAAATTCTTCTTCTTCTTTGTCTAATATTAGGGCATTCATAGTACTGAACTGAGATGCGCCATGAAATGCCATTTTTCAAATTCTCATCTTCTAGCAATAAATGAACGAACAACTATATTGAAGTTTATTTGTTCATTATAAAATTTCTATATAAATTTCTATATATAATTTCTATATATAAATTCTTTTTTTTTTAACTTTTATTTAACTTGACTGTATGTAAATCTATCCGATTCAAAACAATATTTAAATTTTAACAGTAAATTTTTTTGTTTTTAATTCATTTCTTGTTTATTTTATTATTCATAATATTTCGATAACGAAAACAAATCGATATAATATGTCTGACTTTTTCTGTAAAAAAATTTATGGGAGTCTCCTATATTGCTAATTTTATATGGAATGGGTCGATACTTGACGAAAATCCCATTATAATTATTAAATTAAACATATATTTGATAGTCATAGTCCACAGTACAGCGCGTCTTTTCATGATTACTAGCAGGCTGAATCTTCGTGAGTAGCTTCGTTTTGACGAAACGTCCAAATTTCTTTCTACTAAAATTCTCGATACTGGGGTCTAATAGAGTACGAAAGCGTAAAACATGTTACCTGGGTGAAAAATAAATTTTATTTATATTTATGAATTTTATTTATAACAGTTAGTTCTTTAGTAGAATCTTGAGATAATTTGATAAAAAACTCGAAAAAATGTTTGCCCTACAAAATTGATTGTTTGACCAAAGCGTCCCACACTCCCAACATGACAAAATGACGAGGTCATAAAAAAATAATTACTAACCAACTGATTTGTTTACTGTTGCTAAGTGAATATTTTTATAATTAAATGGCTACATTGTCCTACTTAAAATATAGGGATGACTTGAGAACCTTTTTCGTTTTTTTCGTCGGTTAAAAAACATTCAAATTGCGCAAAGATATTGAGTGCTTTCAAATAGTGTTTACACACAGAACATATAACATCGATTATGATATTTTTCTTTAGTGGAAGCGCTGGGAAGGCTTATTTTTTATATTCTGTGGCTAAAATTTGAATTTTTTTTCAAATTTATATGGGATCAACTTTGAAATATACCCTATCCAACAAAAAAATAATTATCAAAATCGGACTACTCTGTAAAAAGTTATGCATGCTCATACATTTAAAAAAAATTTACAGATTGAATTGAGTACCTCTTTCTGTCGTCGGTGAACAATAAATGGCACATTTTCTCAGTCCTACAATCGGAAATTGCTAATTCCAACTGTAACACTTTTTTTAATTAATAACAACCTAATTTTTGTTTTTTTTCTTTTAAGAATAAAGTGTGGAACACAACTTGATGTCCTACAAAAAAAGTGGGACTCTACCAAGCTAGTGTCGTTCATAAGCAAACATAGATGTATTTCATTCGACCACAGTATTTCCGTGATTATGCAGTATTTTATAATAAAATACTTAGACGGTCTAGAAATACACTCATTTCAGTTTGACGGAAGAAAGTTGAATGAAAGTTGAAGAAAAAAAACAAATGATAGTGATAAACCAGTAGTCATCCTGTATATTGGCACAAATCCCACATTAATTTTAACAAACATAATATATAATTAAAGGTTATTATTCAAATAGCACTGTTCACAAATTTATTCAATGTATATTATATGGAATACTTTAGTTTTCCCCCGATGGTTTTATAAATGGGTTTTTATTTCTTATGGTATTGTAGTAAAACAACGGATCTTTATAGGTACGTCTGTTTATATTTGTGTGTGTGTGTCGTATAGATACAGTTTAAGGTAGTTAACCTCGTAAACTCATTTTTCTTACGAATTTGATGGCATTGAGATATCATTAAGTTCAAAGCTTCCTTTATTTAAATTTTTTTTAATAAAATTTGTTTCATCGATTGTGAAGAGAGATATTCGCAATTCACAAATTACAGATTTTTATCGTGCACGGTAAAAGTTAACGGTTTGCACATCCCCTTTTCTTATAAAATAGAAAAACGACGTTCATACATTTCTTTCCAAAACATATATCGTAAAGTTGAACTACGACACCAAAAATAAAGTATAATCATTGCCAACACAAGTCTTGCATTGTACATCACCTTCTGCAGTAACTTTCTCATAGAATTCATATTTTAATCATTTATTTAATACTTAGTATTAAATATATGTTTCCTCCCATTCATTTTGAAAATAGACTGATCCACTCAAACTGTGACGATACTCGAGAGTTCTTTACAAATGAACTTAACTCTACTACATATTATACTGTTTTACTTTAACTGTCACGAGTGAACGTACCTTAAATCTTTGCATCGTAATTATTATCGTTTCATTTGCCTATCATAGAACCTTTTATGCATCTTCTAACACTTGGGAAAATATTATTGTAGTCACATTATTTATGTATTATGTTGGTGGAATATTATATATGTAAGTGTCTTCGAAACATTTGAACATTGAAACATTCGAAACATTGAGACAATCTGTTAAAGAGAAGTGTATATATACACTTCTTGATATACGATGGAACTGACGTTTAACTGTTTGTATAGTTTAATGCTTTTCTGATTTGAAAACCATGATACATGTCATAGATTAACCAATGCTTCACTCAATATTTAAATTAACTTAGAGAGAAGATAACTAACAATGGTTATTGCCATATAAAGTTTCACTTTTGAGTAATTTTCTTATTTAAAACAAGTGAAAATAACTAACTGAGTTAATTGCTTAAATACCCAGTATATACTGAATTTATGAAAAAATTTTTTAAACAAAATTTCTTTAATTTAAATAAAGGAACATTTTTTGTTATATCTCTTAAATTTTTTAAATTAAATTTTTGTTATATATCTTACGGTTTCAAAGATAGGCAGTTTTGCACATTTTACGCAAACATGGTACGATTTTGCCCATTGATATGACTGATATAGTTATTTTATGAACACGTATACCAAATATTTGTTTCTGCGATACATATTTTCAACCACTACAAAGTCGAAAATGTTGATGATTATTGTTTATATTTTCATTTGGGGAATATGTGATTACTTGATGCATAGACTACTTTTAGCGAAATTAAATTTCAATTTTTCCCCAATTCTCCATATCCCGGAGATAGTTACGATTAGCTAATTCATACTGATGATGGCTACTTTGTAGTCGAAATACGAATTTATAAAATACAAATAATTGTTCTAGGAATTTGGGCAATATTTGAGTTATCTTTGATTATCTTAATAATCTTTATACATTTAGTGAATTTTCGAAGAAAATGTAGAAAAACTTACATGGTTAATGTCCATATATATTTATATATATATATATATATATACCAATTTTTTTTTGCATATCTGTAGGTATTTGTGTCTGGGCATAATTTTGGTCCCATTAGAATGAAATTTGGTGTATGACGTCCTTTTGCTATTTAAAAAGCCAAGTTTGTTAATCACCAAATCGGTCAAAGGAAAAGAGGCTCTTAGAGAAAAGGGGAAACACACAATTAGAAATATCATCCTTAGTAAAATCAAAAAAATTTCTACTGATTAAAATTATAGAAAACAAAGTTTATACTATGTATCTATCATCTATCTTTTTTCTTGTTAATCCAATAAGAAGATAATTATTTACAATTTAATGTTTTAATTAATATTATATAATTAACATTATATATACTCCGTACATTAATTAATATTAACTATGGCTACTTTAAGCATAATCTCCCAGAAAGGATGGTCACCAAGGGAGACCAAGACCGTTACCCCCCAAAAAGGGAAATAAATCAAGGAAAAAATCAAATATATAAAAAAACAATACAATTCATATTTAAATCAAAATATAAAATTAGGAACACTGAACGTGAAAACTTTAAAAGAACGTGGGGAAATACGTTGACTCGTCAGACCTTAGACAGAAAGATTTGGGGCACTTTGGGGGAGGCCTATGCCCTAACAAATTTACATTGAATTTCTAATTCTCTTTTATATTTATTTACTTATTTTTTCTTTCTCTGTATTTATTAATTAATTAATTTTTGTGAATTCAAATTTTATTTGTCTCTAAAATCATTTAATAATTTGTTATACTTATATTTAGAATATGAATTTATTTAATTGTATAATAGACCCTAATAAAGCTTATTACTATTACTATTACTATGGCTATGCAATAACTTATTTTGTTTTGATCTTTTCTCTGAGAAAATTCGTTTAGTCTAATTTGCTCCTACGAATTGTTTGTTAGAATATAGATGTTATTTGCTAATGATTCTACTAAATGCTATTTTTATATAAATAATATTAAAGATAAGATTAACTCTAGGATTTTTCGAAATAAATTTCGATTTTTGCCCCAATTTCCTAGATCAAAAACTTTGTATTTTATAAATTCGTATTTTGACTACAAAGTAGTCATCATCAGTATGAATTAGCTAATTGTAATTATTCTCCGAGGAGATGTTACTTGTTTTTTGGTGACGGTCTGCACGTGCAATGGAATGCATTTAAAAAACCTCCGGTGCACAGGACAAATAATTAAACAAACGCTTATACAGTATTCGTTTTGTAAGTAAGTATGATTTGGTGCTCACGCTTTTGCTGCCCTATCGCGATTGGTAAAGCGTCTGGAAACGTGCCATGGTGCCTATCGTTGAATTTGTAGTGGTACGCTCCTAAAATCAATTAAGCTTTGTTTTAGAAACCATTGCTCCTCAAGTATATCCTCCTCAAGTTACTAAGGTAATTGTGATTATAAAATTATCTTGGTAATTATCAATAAACATATTCTGACATTCATTTAACATTTTTAATAAAGATAATATATGAAGGTCTCTTAAGCTAGCGGACTAAAAATGTAGGCTACAAATGGGACCTAGTTGGGCATTTGTAGCCTATTTGTAGCCAATTTGTTACGCTATTAAAAAATTTGTAGCCTTAGCCAAAATTAAAAAAATTAGGTATCCGCTAGCTTAATATGAAGCTAGCGGATACCACAATAATCAATGTTTGGAAGCTTCGAATTACAATTGTAAGTGCATAAAAATTTGTAGCCGGCCAAGATCTATGGGATAGAAACAATCAAAATGTATTTCAAATGCAAAAATGTATTTTACAGTAAAAATAGTGTAATTTAACATGCAGCGGCTAGGGATAAAAATTTCAAAAGTATTTTTTTGCTATCAGAATCGTTTTTTTAGACTAAAAACAGGTAACCACTATGGGGCTACAAGTATCGAAAGAATTGTTTTACAGAAAGAAAGGTTTGCTTAAACTAAAAACGGGTAGCTGCTATGGCTACAAATTTCAAATTGACTAAACAAGAGTAGCTACAATGGCATAAAATTTCAAAGTAATTTTTTTCAATAAAAATAAATTTTTTTTAATAGGAAAGCAGCTATGGCAAAAAATGTCAAAAGTATCGTTTTACAAATAAACAGTATTTCTTAACTAAAACCGGGAAGCGGTTATGGGTACAAAGTCCAGCATTATCGAGTAATTTTTTTTTCTAAAAAAGAGTTTTTTTTCGATATAAACCGGCAGCCACTACGGGAACAAATTTCCCGAGTATTATTAAACAGTGACAATTATGTTTTTTCACTCTAAGTGAGTAGCCGCTACGGCAACAAATTTCAAATTGACTTTTATTGAGAGTAGACACATGGCTACAAACTTCAAATAATTATTTTTCTAAATATGAGTTTTTTTCGATATAAACCGGCAACCGCTACGGCAACAAATTTCAGAAGTATAATTAAACAGTGACAATTATGTTTTTTCACCCTAAGTGTGTAGCCGCTACGGCAACAAATTTCAAATTGACTTTTATTGAGAGTAGACACATGGCTACAAATTTCAAATAATTATTTTTCTACATATGAGTTTTTTTCGATATAAACCAGCAACCGCTACGGCAACAAATTTCAGAAGTATTATTAAACAGTGGCAATTATGTTTTTTCACCCTTAGTGTGTAGCCGCTACGGCAACAAATTTCAAATTGACTTTTATTGAGAGTAGACACATGGCTACAAATTTCAAATAATTATTTTTCTAAAAAAGAGTTTTATTCGATATAAACCGGCAGCCGCTACGGCAACAAATTTCAGGAGTACTATAAAACAGTGAAAATTATGTTTTTTCACCCTAAGTGTGTAGCCGCTACGGCAACAAATTTCAAATTGACTTTTATTGAGAGTAGACACATGGCTACAAATTTCAAATAATTATTTTTCTAAATATGAGTTTTTTTCGATATAAACCGGCAACCGCTACGGCAACAAATTTCAGAAGTATAATTAAACAGTGACAATTATGTTTTTTCACCCTTAGTGTGTAGCCGCTACGGCAACAAATTTATAATTGACTTTTATTGAGAGTAGACACATGGCTACAAATTTCAAAAAAATTTTTTTCTAAAAAACAGTTTTATTCGATATAAACCGGCAGCCGCTACGGCAACAAATTTCAGGAGTACTATGAAACAGTGAAAATTATGTTTTTTCACCCTAAGTGTGTAGCCGCTACGGCAACAAATTTCAAATTGACTTTTATTGAGAGTAGACACATGGCCACAAATTTCAAATAATTATTTTTCTAAATATGAGTTTTTTTCGATATAAACCGGCAACCGCTACGGCAACAAATTTCAGGAGTATAATTAAACAATGAAAATTATGATTTTTCACCCTAAGTGTGTAGCCGCTACGGCAACAAATTTCAAATTGACTTTTATTGAGAGTAGACACATGGCTACAAATTTCAAATAATTATTTTTCTAAATATGAGTTTTTTTCGATATAAACCGGCAACCGCTACGGCAACAAATTTCAGAAGTATAAATAAACAGTGACAATTATGTTTTTTCACCCTAAGTGTGTAGCCGCTACGGCAACAAATTTCAAATTGACTTTTATTGAGAGTAGACACATGGCTACAAATTTCAAAAAAATTTTTTTCTAAAAAACAGTTTTATTCGATGTAAACCGGCAGCCGCTACGGCAACAAATTTCAGGAGTACTATGAAACAGTGAAAATTATGTTTTTTCACCCTAAGTGTGTAGCCGCTACGGCAACAAATTTCAAATTGACTTTTATTGAAAGTAGACACATGGCTACAAATTTCAAATAGTTATTTTTCTAAATATGAGTTTTTTTCGATATAAACCGGCAACCGCTACGGCAACAAATTTCAGAAGTATAATTAAACAGTGACAATTATGTTTTTTCACCCTAAGTGTGTAGCCGCTACGGCAACAAATTTCAAATTGACTTTTATTGAGAGTAGACAAATGGCTACATATTTCAAATAATTATTTTTCTAAATATGAGTTTTTTTCGATATAAACCAGCAACCGCTACGGCAACAAATTTCAGAAGTATTTTTAAACAGTGACAATTATGCTTTTTCACCCTAAGTGTGTAGCCGCTACGGCAACAAATTTCAAATTGACTTTTATTGAGAGTAGACACAAGGCTACAAATTTCAAAAAAAATTTTTTCTAAAAAAGAGTTTTATTCGATATAAACCGGCAGCCGCTACGGCAACAAATTTCAGGAGTACTATAAAACAGTGACAATTATGTTTTTTCACCCTAAGTGTGTAGCCGCTGCGGCAACAAATTTCAAATTGACTTTTATTGAGAGTAGACACATTGCTACAAATTTCAAATAATTATTTTTCTAAATATGAGTTTTTTTCGACATAAACCGGCAACCGCTACGGCAACAAATTTCAGGAGTATTATTAAACAGTGAAAATTATGTTTTTTCACCCTTAGTGTGTAGCCGCTACGGCAACAAATTTCAAATCGACTTTTATTGAGAGTAGACACATGGCTACAAATAAAAAAAAATTTTTTTTCTAAAAAAGAGTTTTATTCGATATAAACCGGCAGCCGCTACGGCAACAAATTTCAGGAGTACTATAAAACAGTGACAATTATGTTTTTTCACCCTAAGGGTGTAGCCGCTACGGCAACAAATTTCAAATTGACTTTTATTGAGAGTAGACACATGGCTACAAATTTCAAATAATTATTTTTCTAAATATGAGTTTTTTTTATATGAACTGGCAGCCGCTACGGCAACAAATTTCAGGAATGTTATTTAATAATGACAATTTTTTAAACTGTAAATGGGTAGCTGCTACTGTAACTAACTATAAATCGGAAAAAATAATTTTTAGAAAAAATAATAATTTGAAATTTGTAGCCATGTGTCTACTCTCAATAAAAGTCAATTTGAAATTTGTTGCCGTAGCGGCTACACACTTAGGGTGAAAAAACATAATTGTCACTGTTTAATTATACTTCTGAAATTTGTTGCCGTAGCGGTTGCTGGTTTATATCGAAAAAAACTCATATTTAGAAAAATAATTATTTGAAATTTGTAGCCATGTGTCTACTCTCAATAAAAGTCAATTTGAAATTTGTTGCCGTAGCGGCTACACACTTAGGGTGAAAAAACATAATTTTCACTGTTTCATAGTACTCCTGAAATTTGTTGCCGTAGCGGCTGCCGGTTTATATCGAATAAAACTGTTTTTTAGAAAAAAATTTTTTTGAAATTTGTAGCCATGTGTCTACTCTCAATAAAAGTCAATTTGAAATTTGTTGCCGTAGCGGCTACACACTAAGGGTGAAAAAACATAATTGCCACTGTTTAATAATACTTCTGAAATTTGTTGCCGTAGCGGTTGCTGGTTTATATCGAAAAAAACTCATATGTAGAAAAATAATTATTTGAAATTTGTAGCCATGTGTCTACTCTCAATAAAAGTCAATTTGAAATTTGTTGCCGTAGCGGCTACACACTTAGGGTGAAAAAACATAATTGTCACTGTTTAATTATACTTCTGAAATTTGTTGCCGTAGCGGTTGCCGGTTTATATCGAAAAAAACTCATATTTAGAAAAATAATTATTTGAAGTTTGTAGCCATGTGTCTACTCTCAATAAAAGTCAATTTGAAATTTTTTGCCGTAGCGGCTAATCACTTAGAGTGAAAAAACATAATTGTCACTGTTTAATAATACTCGGGAAATTTGTTCCCGTAGCGGCTGCCGGTTTATATCGAAAAAAAACTCTTTTTTAGAAAAAAAAATTACTCGATAATGCTGGACTTTGTACCCATAACCGCTTCCCGGTTTTAGTTAAGAAAAACTGTTTATTTGTAAAACGATATTTTTGACATTTTTTGCCATAGCTGCTTTCCTATTAAAAAAAATTTATTTTTATTGAAAAAAATTACTTTGAAATTTTATGCCATTGTAGCTACTCTTGTTTAGTCAATTTGAAATTTGTAGCCATAGCAGCTACCCGTTTTTAGTTTAAGCAAACCTTTCTTTCTGTAAAACAATTCTTTCGATACTTGTAGCCATAGTGGTTACCTGTTTTTAGTCTAAAAAAACGATTCTGATAGCAAAAAAATACTTTTGAAATTTTTATCCCTAGCCGCTGCATGTTAAATTACACTATTTTTACTGTAAAATACATTTTTGCATTTGAAATACATTTTGATTGTTTCTATCCCATAGATCTTGGCCGGCTACAAATTTTTATGCACTTACAATTGTAATTCGAAGCTTCCAAACATTGATTATTGTGGTATCCGCTAGCTTCATATTAAGCTAACGGATACCTAATTTTTTTAATTTTGGCTAAGGCTACAAATTTTTTAATAGCGTAACAAATTGGCTACAAATAGGCTACAAATGCCCAACTAGGTCCCATTTGTAGCCTACATTTTTAGTCCGCTAGCTTAAGAGACCTAATATATGAGTAGGACCGTCATCAACTCGCCAAGAATAATAATTGAATAATGTTAAATGAATGTCAGAATATGTTTATTGATAATTACCAAGATAATTTTATAATCACAATTACCTTAGTTACTTGAGGAGAAATGGTTTCTAAAAGAAAGCATAATTGATTTTAGAAGCGTACCGTTACAAAATCAATCATTAGCACACTTTGTCAGCATACACAGCGTCAAGTTGAACACTAAAATCAACACTTCACAGCGCTGAAAGCGTGTAAGCGCCTAAAACGAATACACGAGTATATCAATGGATTTCTTTATTTATTTATTATAGCAAACTATATATTCACTCAAATATATGCTATGACATTTAGGGTTCCATATCCATGAAATATAAACACGACGTTTAATTGTCTAATCACTTCGAGATTCAAAATGGAAATTGTATTATTATTTATTTTTTAAACGACTTGGTGGCAGGGGCGGACTGGCCATATGGGAGTTTGTGAGAATCCTCGGTGGGCCGACGGTAAAAAAATGACAAAATGGGCCGGTCGGTTCAAAATGTCCGATTATTGAAATATGTTTTACACTTTTAGAAGATCCAAGTTATTTAAGTACTCGAATATTGAATTCCCAATTCAAATTTCATTCTGCATGCATTCTCAGCTTTGTTTAATTTTTTTTTTGTGATTGTGAATGAATCATATCATATGCTAATTATGTCATAAGTTTTGAATAAGAATTCAATAAAAAATGAAAAATTCCATAACAATGTTCCGCATTGTGTATGTATAATTTATATACCTAAAACCATTGAAACTAATTAACATTAGAAATACTTGTGCTTGAATTGATTGGGTTCTTTTTCAAATTTTCTCAAGCTTTTTTCACATTTGAAATCTGCTGAAAAATACATGCAAGGAGTTTTTTTACGGTTTTCAGTGGTTTTCTACATTTTCGTGACAATATTTTATGTTATAATCACGTTGTGAATTTAGAATTCTTCATGAATTTAGTTGACATGATTTTTAAAAAAAATTCATGATATATGAAACAAATGCATTTCGAGTCAAATAATTGAAACCTGTCCTATAGAGCAGAAAAAGTAGCCAATTCAATTAGAATTGCGTATAAAAGCTCATTTCAAAGTCAGGCTGTTCAGAGTTAAAAAAACCTTTTTTTGCACTTTGAGCCGAACATTGTATGAGTTCTCGGTGGGGCCAGTCCGCCCCTGCTTGGTGGGCTTTATCTGCAACTACAGATTTTTCAACATTTCAACAGTCAGTCTCAATAATACAATATCTCAATAATGACTATTTAATAATTTATATTTTAGTAACTCTGCTAAAAGTAAAATACTTTTATTTCACCTCTGCGAAATTCGTGATGAGGAGAGATACAGCGGCTCTTATCGTGCTTTTGTGAAATTTGCGTGATGATTTCAATAGTTTTGAATTTTTCGTTTTCAAGGTTATTTAATTTTAATTAATATGTTATGAAGCTAATTACAATGTCTGTTGGCTGTGAGTTATTGATTACCTTTCATTTGCTATATGCGTTTTACATTATTTTACGTTAATCAATAATAATAGTTATTATTTAGTGTTTGGAAACTTATAATTAACATTGTTTGTATTATCATAATTGTGTGTATTATTATTAATTAGACAAATCCCATAAAAGCATATACTCTTCTCAGTTTATACAATTTTTAAATAATTCGCATAAAATCGAATAATTTTTCAAAATATGATACATTCTAAGTGTTTCATGGCTATTTTGTATCTAACGTGAGTTTGTTTTTGTAAACTATATACCTATTGTCCAAAAAAAAAAAAAAAAATTCTCGCATTTTATATTATAAACAATTTTCCGCATAACAGAATTCTTAGTAAATTTTAATACATTTTACAAAAATATGCAGTAAACAGTCCCTTTTTATACCCGGTATATATTTTTATTGCAATGGTAAATCAGTCCCTACCTTGTAACGGTTGAAAAGATTATTAATTTTGAAATTAAATTTCAATTTTGCCCCAATTCCCAGAAAAATTATTTGTATTTTATTAATACGTATTTCGACTACAATGTAGTCGTCATCAGTATGAATTAGCTAATCGTAACTATTTCTGGGATATGGAGTCAGAGATATGTTGATCGTTGCTAATTTGGTGCGTATCTCACGTATCTCTGATTCCATATCCTAGAGATAGTTAAGATTAGCTAATTCATACTGATGATGACTACCTTGTAGTCGAAATACTAATTTATAAAATACAAAGAACTGTTCTAAGAATTGGGTCAAAATTTGAATGTTATGTTGAAAATATTGATCGCTGAAAAATATTTTAGGTTCATTAAATGACGTAATAAGAAAATTTCGTCGTGCCCGTTTATCTGTTCGATACTCAAAAATGAACAGAAATTTTGTGTGTGTGTGTTCTAGAGAAAAAATGAGGTCTTATTATTTTAATTGGCAAAATTGGACATGCATCCCGCGCTAGGTCTGAAAATATGCACCTTTGAAATGTTAAGAGATAGAAGAAAAGAAATTATTTTTTTTTAAATAAACAACTTTTGTTTGAAACTTTATTTCATAAACCGAATAATTTTGCCACAACTTCAGCTCAAAAAATAAAAGATAAATAAACAGTTTACGAATCGATCATGAACTCAGTATATGCCGGGTATGTAAGCAATTAACTCATTTATTTGTTATTATCACTTGTTTCTATGCAAGATAGATTGTAGACGCTGGCCTGGACGGGCTACACTTCGACCATAAGGTCCATTGTGATACCTAAGGATGCGAGGATTTGAGTGGAGTGGAAGGAATTTTTGTGTATAAACTAGGAACTGGTCGCCATTTTTCTTTCTTAATAATTGACAAACTGCTGATGTCGGGATTCGAACCCATAACCTCCCAGCTTCCAAGTAGGCCTACTGCGCCGGCATAACGCCTTAGACCGCTCGACTACTTGGACAGGTTGTTTCTATACAATCTATATTATCAATTATTATATCAATAAACCATTTATTATACCCGGTATATAATATACTCGCATAATAAGATACCTATATTAAATGTCTGTCCGTCCGTCAGCCCACCTATAAACACGGTAACTCAAAAACGAAAAGAGATTAGCAAGCTGATATTTCGTATGTGTGTTCTAGAGCTAAAAAGTAAGGTTAATGGGCACATTTCGGAACATTTTGGGTAAAATGGACAAAACTGTTTATCTTTGAAATCGTAAGAGATAGAACAAAAATTTAAAAACAAAGTATATGGTCCTTTTTTAAAAATAAACATCTTTTGTTTGAAATTTTTTTCATAAATTCAGTGTACACCGGGTATTTAGGCAATTAACTCAGTAAGTTATTATTTTCACTTGTTTTTTATTATTTTTGAAATTATTCAATCACGTTTGATAAAACAAAAAACTGTTGGTTCGTATTTTCAATTATAATAAGTAGCAAAATTAAGGTTTTATGCGTATTTAAAGAAGCTATCGAATGGTTAGTTTTTCAATTGTTTGTTTTGTTTGTTATGAATGTTGCAACTAATCTGTGTACGTCTATTGACTGTTCGTTTAAAACGTTTGTTGGGAATGAAATCCAATTTGAATTCATTTTAATTAGTTCAAAAATTTTGATCCCGATAACTTACTTCGTTTTGGAAATAAATATTAAATTTGTGCAATTATCACTGACTTCTGGAAAGAATCAAAAATTGTTTACAATTGAAAATGATTTTGAATATTTTTATGATCATGTTTTCGATAAACCTCACAACTTTTGAAGAATTGGAAAGGAATAAGATTAGAAAAAAGTATGAAGCTACCATTTTAGTAATTTCGAAGAGGCATTTAAGAGTTGATTTCCAGCTACGAATTTATGTTGTTTATTTTCTTAACCCTTCCTGAAATTTAATATAAGTTGATTGGGCAGGACCTTGTCACATTAAGCGCAGTACAAATCAGCTTCGTCACAGTATTAAACTCATTTAGGATATCATTTGTACTACCTATATATAATAGACTTAGTTTCTGGATGTATAGAGTTTAACTTTTTTGTAATTGTATAACTACCAAATAAAACCTATCAATAAACACATCAAACTAGGGACTATTATTTTGAAGAGTGTACCATTATTCGACATTCTTCTAATTCTTTTTGAAGATAAGAGCAATTTGAATCCAACTTATTCTAAACAGATTTCTGATTGGATATTATTATTACCATTCTAAGTAGCATGGAAGGTAAGACAGAATAGATTGTAGATGAGGGACATACAAAATCTGGAAGACACATAAGATCTGGTTTCAGCCACTTCACCTTCTTTCGGGCTTTTGCTAAATAATTCAATAATTTCCTTTCTCGCAATTTTCCCTCATACTTTTGCTTATACAATTTAAAGACTATATTAACGTTAAAATTATAAACTCGAGTGCCGAGAAGCGAACGAATTCATTTATGAATGAACTAGCCAATTAATCATAGACACTAAACAAGGATATCTAACTCCATGTAAACAAATAATTGGCAAAAATAAGATGTCAGTAGTGTTCCTTCGGCACCGGAAACAGAACAGAGAGTATAAGGCGCGATTTTTAATTGAAAAACATTACGCATTTATAGTATTATAAAAATTATCTCCAGCCAAAGTATTTTTCCAATAAAATATTTTTTTAAATAAATGATAAGTAATTTCAATTTTTCAATAAGGAATTAGTTGAAGTTGAAGTGACAGTTAAAATTCGCAAAATAATTACATAAAAATATAAAACATCAAATAATTAAATAGTAACCTGTAATGTTGGAATTGTAAAAATAAAAATAAATTATTGAATCAAATATTAAATTAAACTTTTATTTATTAATAATAATGCTGAAAATTAATATTTAATATAATGTCATACAATTTAATTAATTTTGGAATATTTATACTCGCTTTTGGTACTTTGAAAAGTCCTCGTTTTTTAAACCCAATTGATCCCGTTGCTTATGTCACACGCACTACCACTTTTACAATTGTCTACTGCACATACTCTTCCCATTTAAAATGTTTTTTAAACAGTTTTTTATTTAGTAAATTTTTTTTTACAAATTTCATACTTCAAAATAATCTCTTCGAAATAAAACTAGTTACTTTTGGCTATTACATTTCTATTTATTATACTATACCGTACGTTTAGTTTACATCTTCGCATAGCAAATCTCCCACGAGTATGAGAGAGTACATATATATACATTAAGACCTCCTTCTCATACACATTGCTTAATGTATACATATGTACTCTCTCTTAGTCGTGGGAGATCTGCTATTTGAAGATATAAAGTAAACGTACGGTATTTCACTTCGGTACGGAGGAGTTCCTATCAAAAACTAGCGACCCTAGCGGCATAAAAAGAAAATATAACTTCTACCATTTCGTTGCCATATTTTGTCAATTTTCCCGTTTGAGTTAGATCTCCTTTATATAGTCTCCATGCAATTAATGCTCATTCTAAATTTCAAATAGAATTACTTATGACGTTATATTGTTTCACACTTAATTATTTTCCTTTGTTATATTCACATCAAAATAAATTCGTTTGACCATTTGTTTATTTTTGTTATATGCCTCATGAGATATAAAAATAGCCAACAATTTTGTTTTCGATGTGCTTGTGCCTGCGTGTGTATATCCAGGTGTTTTATTTCACAAAAGCCGTGTCACATAAAATTGAATGTTTTACTACTTTTTATCTATTTGCACAGTTTCTGGAAATAAAACATATTATTTAAAATATAAACAACAGTCAGTCTCACATCAAATACATTTTCTGTGTTAATTACTTACTTTTCTTATTTTTAGTAAAGTACTGTAATTAACCTAATTATTGTGATGATGTTTCATGTTTACTCTAATGTTTCTAATTACTTTAATGATATAAACTTTCATTAATTGTTTATCGATACAGTAAAGTTAAATTAGAAATTCGCTTTATACAAGCATTTAAGGTAATTAACTCGTGACAGTCAAAACAAAAAATCTATAATACACTATGAGAAACTTATTCACTATTTCTGGTGTCGCAGTGGCAAATTATGTTTTCGAAGCCTATATGTATATTTTTATACATATGTAAATATACAAGGGTATATTAAGTTTAGTCCCCACTTTGTAACGCTTGAAAATATTAATCGCAGACATAAATGTTTGGAATAAGTGTTCATAAAATGGTCTAATTCGGCATTTCCGCATGTCTGCCCGCCTGTGCAAACGATAACACAAAAACGAAAACAATGTGTTCTAGAGCTAAAAAGTAAGGTCAAGTTCGTGAATGGGCAAATTGGGAAAAACTGCTCATCTTTAAAACTGTAAGAGATAGAGCAAAAATGTAAAGACGAAAAATGTTTCTTTTTTAAAAATAAACAACTCTTGTTATGAACTTTTTTACATAAATTCAGGATATATCAGGAACTTAAGCAATTAACTCAGTTAGTTGTTATTTTCATTTGACGAATCGTTACATGAATACAAAAAGTACAACTTTATAAGATATTTTTTTTTTTAGAGAAATGTTTAAATAAATTCCCTGTTTTATAAAACAGTAGAGCATGTACAATAGGCGTCAAAAGTTGATGTTAATTTCTAGTTGATTTGTGTCCCATTGATTCGGTTTTCGAAAAAATGCTTCGAATAAAAGTTGTTTATTATAAATATAGTACCAACATTCATTCGAAATTTTTTTCAGCGAATGAATAAGGCATAAATCAATTTTAAAATGTTAAAAATTAACATCAACTTTTGACGCCAATTGTACAAATTCTCAACGATTTGAAATACGATTTGTCGAAAAATCCTGAAATTCCGAAATTTCTACGTGGGACTTCAGTTTCGAAAGCATAGAAAGAGGGTGGGTTTTTTCATTTAAACCGTAAGATTTATCGCAAAAAGTTTTTGTTTAAAAAATTTAGGTATGTTTAATTCTAAACAAAAGGTTCAGTACCTCTAAAAAAACGGAACCCTTATAAGATCCGTTTATCTGTCTGCCACAGAGGTTTTTCTCGAAAAGTAAGTAACGTAGGAATTTGAAATTTGGCATAATGTTAGGTATGGATGACGCGCAGATATATCGCAAGAAAACGATTATAAAAAGCTATTTTAGTTTAAATGGGGGGTCTGTTTGGTCCAAAAACCAAATGAAATCGACAAAAGTTTGAATCACATTATTTTTGGAATAAGTATGATTTCACAGTCGATTTGTATCGAACACATTCCGTTTTCGGAATAATATTGTCATTATATTGCATAAAAAAGATATGATACAATAAAGCACTCAAAATAGAGTGCTAGGGGAACATGTAATAAGTAATAAAAATCTATTTATTATTTTTTCATTAATAAGATAATAATTATGTAAAATTATAATTTTAGATGAAAAAAAAAAATATTCTTATTACTTACTACATGTTCCCCTAGAACTCTGTTTTGAGTGCTTTAGTGTTTATCATATCTTTGAACCAATCACGAATAGCCTTCGTTTGTTTCAAAGAAATGATCAATTTATCGATTTCTATTGGATGTTATTATAAAATGGAAGGATCATAGAAAGAAATAGAGACGTATACTATTATATTGATTCGAGTCAGCCTATATAAGTTATAATTCCAGTCGTTTTCGAGTGTTAACAAAACATTTTTATTTTTATTCCAAATTCACAATTTAATGCGAAGTTACAAAAAACAGTCTTTTTATTTATAATAATAATTAAATAACTTCAAAATATGTCTATTATTACACTTGATAAAGAGGAACGTAATATGGCGAACACAGGTCCAAACCAATTAGTTAACGAATTGAACTAATGCATCTGTTTTATACCATTTCATAGAGATGTGTTTGGCCTTGGTAGTATGTTGACAAATAATTGCTTAGCTAAGCAAAATGACGTTGTGTATTTATATTGGCAAATATTCGCTTAGCTAGGTAGTATGACGTTGTTGATATTAACCTCAATTGGATATAAACAAATGGTTGTGTATGATAAATAAATAAATAAGTCATATGGCATATATATTATATAATATACACCATGTTATTTTAAGTTTACTACCGCATGTCCATCTGCCCGTTTGTCCGTAGACACGATAGGGGCTTTGAAACCGTAAGAGATATATAAAAGCTTATACGCAAATATGTCATTTATACATATATACGTTATTGCACAATTTCAGGTCCAAAACTAGAATAAACAGTTGATACACATTAATAATTTGCTCAGCATTTACCGGGTTTTTAACCAATTAACTCAGTTATTAGTTTTTTTTCACTTGTTTATTCAGAACTAAATGTATGTATCTTCAACCCTTGTATGTATTCACTTGTATCTTCAACACTTGTATGTATTCACTTGTATCTTCAACAACAAAATTGATAGCAAAACAAAATTAGGATGTAAACAAAAAGATTTTCTTTTGTTTATTCAGTTGTCAGTATACAAAATAATTTTAAAAAATTATAAGCCATTAATTATTTAGTCAGTGTAAACTGATATTTTGTTTACATTTTTTTTTTTTTGTTCGTAACTTAAATTATGAGAGGAAATTAAAATATTTGCAGAGGTTATATGCTGTTATACATATTACATACTATTAAATAATTTTCCAACAAAAAAAGTCAACCCTTTGTTGTGGTTGAACATACACTTTTTTGTTACTGTAAATAAATAATTGTAAGTGTAAGATAAATAGGAACAAAAAATTTTGACATAAGTTCAGTTGTTCAAAACGAGGATGATAGCTCAAACGAGAGTACGTTATTTCTACATATATGAATACAAATAAATAAAATTGAAGTGTATGCCTGTGATTTCGAAATAAAGGCTTTTTCTTAAGCTCATTTAGTTATTTGCACGTTACTAAAATCGAAACACGACTTTTTAAATTTTTTGTTTGAAACGGCTGAACTTATTTTGACGGGACTTCCATTGATAGATAGAGGACTTTTCAGAGAGTAATCAAGAATTTTTATCCTGAAAATAATTAAGGTTTTTTGTATAAATATATACATATATATATATATATATATATATATATATATATATATATATATATATATATATATATATATATATATATATATATATATATATTTGTTTGTACTACGTTATGTTACAATAGCAGGCTGTATAATATCACGGAAAAACACAAAAATTCTCAACAAAAAGACTTTATGACCGGAAAGCGTGCGGCGGCCAAGAACCCGTCTATCTTTCATATTTTAGAGTAAATTATCAAGCCTTAAACACGAGGCATGCGGTATAAAATGGAGAACGTCACCTGCCACCATCTCCTGGTCTATAAGGTATTATTGAATTTCAAAAGAATATCGTCAAATTATTTTAATTTAAAATATTTTAAGTAAAAAACACACAAGCGGATTGCGGCGAATTTGAAAAAAACAGTGAAGTTTTTTGCTTATTTTGGTGTGTAGAATATGCTTCTGCATAGCCAATCACAAATTTTTTAAGACCCTGTATATATAAATAGTATATACATATTATGAAAATTGTTTACAAAGTAATATTAATAATAACTTCTTGAGTAAAGTTACAATTAGTCTAAATTCATTTGCTTAAATCGACGAAAATGTTAGGAATTCGTGGAATGAAGGAAACAGTATAGAACAAAAACTGAGATATCAAAGTTCCAATGCATTCTTACTTATATGCTGCTTTATATTATTATCTATAAATTTATAACGGGGCATCATCAAACGAGAATGTCATAAACAAAAACACCATTATAAAATATTTTATAAACTTACTTTGAAAATGAATAAAAATATAAGAAAAAGTTGCTTTGAATAATACATTTTTTTGTTGTTTATGTTTTTATATACACATCCTAGTTAAATAATGTACCGTGAAAAATCGATTTTCTCATGATATTTTAAAAAAAAAAACAACAACAAAATATAATAATAATAACATTTTCAAAAAATATATTTGTATAGGTCATTCTACAAAAAAAAAAAAGAATTATTTTATAACCATTTTAGTATAAACTTTTCTAGATGATAGCGAATGGGCACATACAAGGTTTTTCATTTAACTGGTATCTCACATATAAAGTTACAGAAGCGGGTTTTCTCGTTCCCCTCAGTTAGGAAATTCAGCAAGTTTGCTCCTTTTATTAACATCATGTCCCTCAATACACTTAGGGTCGGATTAAAGATATTTAAGTCAAAGGCTAGACTTAACTATTTATTAGAAAAGGTCGAACAATAAAATATTTTTTGTTATTTAATTTACAAATTTTATCACGAGTTCTATGAAAATTTTAATCACTTAAATTTTAAATGATACTAATGACTAAGCGGATATTAGTTATTTAGCAGTTTACCTAGCTATTTTAATAAAAACGAGCTATTGATTGAGGGTCGAAAATTGAAGGGTTAAAACCATTTTGACCTTATGGTTATGGTTGATCCGGTCTTGAAAGCACTGCAATTTCATAGATTCCGTTTATTTTATATCTTTAAAAAAGGGCGACTCTGCCAAGTCAACAGCTTATCTCATTTCGCGACTTTCCTCACTCGTACCCATTAAACGAAAGCAGCTCCACGAAAATATTTTAACTTTTCGTTTAGACATACACTTCGTTTAGAGTAACTTCTTTAGCGATTATCGATTAGTAGTTGTTTATAATGGGCGAAAGTACATTCAACGTAAAAAATCGATTTGTGGTCTAACAAGTAAATATTGTCTCTTATTGACAGACATAAATAACGACACTCTGATATACAGGTTTCTACTTTACCACAAGTTTTCGAGGAGAAAAATAACGGGACACAGTTAGAGATAGATTGTAGAGGCTGCCCTAGACGGGCTTCACTTCGACCATAAGGTCCATTGTGATGCCTAAGGATGTGAGGATGTGAGTGGAGTGGAAGGAATTTTTATGTATAAACTAGGAATTGGTAGGATATGCGGCTGCAGCCGACTATGAAAAGAACTATGCCGATATTCATCTGGAGTTCGTGAGAAAGAAACTGAAGAAAACCTTCTCAAACATAGCCGGTTACTTCGTTCTTGTCCATACGCCGATAGTTTAATCAATTAACCGCCCCTTTTTTTTCTTAATAATTGACAAACTGCCGATGTCGGAATTCGAACCCATAACCTCCCAGTTTCCAGGTAGGCATACTGCGCACACATAACGCCTCAGGCCGCTCGGCCACTTGGACTGGTGAAAAACACCCAGTTACTTTGTTCGCGCTTATTCCAGTTATTATATTTAAACAAGAAATGCTTCACAGAGTTGCAAATTTTTAAAACTACGCCGAAACAAAAAGGATAGTATTGGTTTTGTCCATTATTATACTGTTCAATCATGTTCATTATTATTATACTGTGACGTTAAAACGTCTGAACCTGCTTCAACATATGATGCATCGTTGGAATCGTACGAGCACAAAAACAAATCAACACGATGCCATAATCATTCATTTTTGTTGTATATTTTCTTCTCTTTTTAACCCGACTGCAAAAAAGGAGGATGGTTCTCAATTCGTCTGTATTTTTTTTTTTTTTTTTTTTTTATGTTTGTTACCTCAGAACTCCGTCATTTATGAACCGATTTTGAATTTTTTTTTTTGTTTTAAAGGGTTTGATTCCCGATTGGTCCCATTGTCACCAAATCGCATTCTGATGAGGGGATCTCCGGGAAATTGAGGAAAATCTTCATTTTATATGTGATAACCGATTTCTGCGAAATTTTTTTTTTTTTTTTAAAGGGTATACTCATTCATAATGGGAAAATAAAAAAATTTTTTTAAAAACCGACTTCAAAAAAATTTTTTACAAAAAAAAAAACCGACCCCAAAAAAAAAAATTTTTACAAAAAAAAAACAAAATGTTTGTAAAAAAAATTGAAAATCTGTTATAAAAAAATGCACTAAAAATTACAAAAAAAAAAAAAACGGGTAAAAAAAAATGTGTCAAAGTCACTAAAAAGCGAGAAATAAAACTTATTTTGACAAAATGGAAACCCGACTTAACAAAAGAAGCACTAAAAAGTAAAAAAATAATTGCATATTCTTGTGCCAATTTTAGTTCACCAAAGCAAAAATTTTTAAATATATATGTACAATTATTGTTATTTTTGGAGGCGGTGTCCAAAAGTTATGTGAATTTATCTATGTTGACACCGCCTCCAAAAATAACAATAATTGTACATATATATTTAAAAATTTTTGCTTTGGTGAACTAAAATTGGCACAAGAATATGCAATTATTTTTTTACTTTTTAGTGCTTCTTTTGTTAAGTCGGGTTTCCATTTTGTCAAAATAAGTTTTATATACATATAAATTTATTTTTGAGTAATCTGTTATTTCTTTTATTTATAGGACCTTCGAAAATCAAGTTTTGATATTTTAATCTATACGTAGAGTATCTCATTTTAAACAATACACCTAAACATTTCTTTAAAGAAATATTTGCGTTTTTGGAAAAAATAACTTGAATAAAAACAAGTAATGTAGCAACTAACTGAGTTAACTGTTTGAATACCCAGTGTATACTAAGTTGTATATCAATGATTGAATTGTTAACAATTCTGCGTATTCGAATTGTTACCAATTCGCTTTCCGAGGAACATCATACAAATTATAAGAAAACTAATGTATGAAAAAAATTTCAAGCAAAAGTTGTTTATTTTAAAAAGAAAAAGATTTTTTGTTAACAAATATTTTTTCTATTTCTTACGGTTTCAAAGATGTATATTTTCTTCCCTGGCGGAGGGAAACACGTTCCGATTTTGCCCATTAAAGAACTTTACCTAATTTTTTTGCTCTAGAACATACAAATAAATTTCAGCTTTTTTTCTCTTTCCGTTCTTGAGTTATCCTGTTCACGGATAGACGGATTGACAGACGGATGGACATGCGGAAATGGCCGAATGAGGCCAATTAATGAACAAAAATGCCAAACATTCATGCCTACGATCAATATTTTTAAGCATTACATAGTTGTGATTAAAATACTTTGTATATTTACATATACCAGTGGTAGAGTCAAATTAGAATTTTCCAGTTAGGTTGCTTGGAACTGGATTTTTTTTTAAATCGATTCATTTTGACGTCCTAAATATGACTCTAAATTTTTACGGTCGTGAAAACTCGTGACGGAACAGGGTCAAAATTGAATTTGTTTATAACGAAAAAGCGTTTTTTCTTAATATGTTTTTTAAAACTAAAAATTTTAAAAATGACAGAATATTATTCAATGCTATATAAAAAAAGAAAACAAATGAGCCCAAAATATTAAAATATAATATTGAATATTAAAATTGGTTTATTAGAATTCGAGAAACAAGTTCGAAAAACGCAAAAATTTTAAATTAAAATAAAAAATCTAAAAATTACTTCATTTTTGTTTAGCAATGGAAAAATATGCTTTTTATATGTTAAAAATAATGTTCTCAATTTTAGCATTAAAAAAATTAGGTTCCCGACAATAAATAAAATACCATGTGACCGATTTTTATAAATAAAAAGGGTGCATTTCATTTTAGATGAATAAATCTTTTTTGAAATGAGTTCTTAAAAATATCTATAAGATGAAAAAGAAAATTATTTTTTTAACTGTATTTTTACCCATTATTTTTCAATTTGTCCATTGTATAATAGACGAAATATACTTGAAAACAAAAAAGAAAATACCTTTTTTGTTGAACAATCCATATATTTTTATAGATATTTCTATTATGTTTTTATTTGCTGATATATTTATAGTTTAAAGTATATATTTACAATTCAACATTATTTTATCGTTATACAACTAGCGTATAAAGCATAATATTTGGTCACTGACTTTTTTATCTCTATTCATATCATTTCCCAAATTTACACCCACCAACACTCCGAATCAGAACATAACAGAAATTTGTCACATTACCCAATAACATACAATAGAATAGGAATTGGACGTAGTCGTGTGACTCGGCTATCATGAGAAAAGTATACCCGGAACATTTTCTTTGCGTTTTATTAAAAGCTATTCTTTTATTTTTGTCAGATCTGTCGTTTAGCCTATAAGTGGTGGTACCACAAACCTATCCACATATACTCAAGTAAAATATATTTATTATATTATATTATTTAACGAAATCAAGAACTAGAACAACAAAACTATATTCGTTATTAATATAACTCTACAATTCACTATTCCAAATATTTAATGTATCATTAGGATATAGGCTGTACAATATACCGTACGTTTAGTTTACATCTTCGCATAGCAGATCTCCCACGAGTACGAGAGAGTACATATGTATACATTAAGCAATGTGTATGAGAAGGAGGTCTCATAGGTTTGATAAACAAGCATATTTTTCAAAACAGTGAATAATATTCATAACTGTTCGAGTGGTTGGTGATTGCCTACCTTCAAATGCCACAATAAATAAAGAGACACATTCCTGTGCGGAATATCCGGAAAAGTACCATTTAACAATTTGCACTTTTTCTTCTTTTGTGTAATAATAACCCATTGTTGTAATAATACCAATAAATAAAATACACAAACACGTATTTTCCAAAAGCATTCACATAGTAATAATTGCATATTATCAAAACAATTAATAATATTTGTATTCAACAAAAAATTCCCACTCTCTAAAATGTATACAGGCACATACAACACAACAGTAACAAAACAAACCTATAAGACCTCCTTCTCATACACATTGCATAATGTATACATATGTACTCTCTCGTACTCGTGGGAGATCTTCTATGCGAAGATGTAAACTAAACGTACGGTATAACGTGAACAATGTTTGTATGGAGACTAGACTGTTTGGTTGACATCATTGTAACCAACTGTGTCAGTCTTCTGTAGGGAGTTTAATATTCTATCCTGCCTAACAGGAAGTTGTGTATTCCTGTTTCACGGTTCGAAAAACTATTAAAAAAATAAAAACTTTCATATTTATTCCTGTTTTACGCATAGAGGAGTATACTTTCATTCATTCATTGTTTTCAAACATATAAACAATTAAGATTGCGCTCGTATATTATTAAACTTGAACCTACTTCAATGTCCGTTTGCATGTCCTTCCGTCTGCCTGTCTGTCTGTCTGTGGACGAAAGAAATAACGAGCTGAAATTTTTGTGTGTGTTCTAGAGCAAAAAAGTAAGGTCATGTTCGTTAATGAGCAAAATCGGACCATGTTTGGGCAAAATGGGAAAAACTGCCCATCTTTGAAACCGTAATATAAGAGAATGAAATATATTTTTTTTATTTATGTTTATGTTAGTCATCATTCAATACTGGTTTTAAATTGGATTTGTCGATTTTATGGTCATTTTCTATAATATGAGCAGCTACACAGGATTTTTCTAACCTGCCGTATTTCATATGAGTCATATGTTCTTTGAATCGGGTTAAAATTTGTCTGCGTCAGACCCCAATCTAGAGAACTAGCCGAAAGCTAAGAAAACAGGGTTAAATGCTGCCATAAATAATCCCCTTGGAGCAACTGGCGAACTCCACTGTATAAATGCCTTCCCCATCAAGTGGCCGATGGGGTAGTATACGGCCCGATTTATTCGTGGGACCAAAATGGTTTATAATGATAAAAATAATAATAACTCTGGGGCTCAAATCCCCGCAAAAAGGGAATCATCCGAGGCTGCGCAAGCTAGCCTCGCCGAGGCACAAAAACTACAGTTGCATCCAGCGAACCAGAAAATCTGGACGATAAACTCCAGAATCCTTTCCTGAATATGGAAAGGATTCCTAAATGTGGAAATCTTTTGGGTGCACCCGGGGAAGGGCAGCAGTAGAGAATGCTAGGGCTGAGGGGAAACCGATTCCTTCGAAGATTGCCTGGAGGAACTGCTGGAGCTGGTAAAACAGATCAATGTTAAATTGATTTGGGTGCCGGGTCACAATGGTTTCGTAGGAAACGAAAAAACAGATGCCTTGGTAAAGAAGGTAGTCGGAATACCCTTCATAGGCCAGAGCCTATTTTAGGAATTCTAAGGACTGCATGTAAACAGGTAATCAACGAGTGGTCAAATGCTAAGCCCCATGATCACTGGGAAAATGTACCGCGGCCGGAGCTCGAGAAAATACTGCTTCGGAGTGCAACCAAGAGGCTGTCTCTCGATGTACTGAAGCTGAACAGGATGCTATTGCGGAAGGTTACTGGATTCATTGCCGGGCATTATCCCCTGCGGAAGCATCTGCACACAATGGGACTCCATAACAGATCCATTGCGTGCAAATTATGTGGCGAGGAGGAAGAAACGTCCAACCACATTATCTTTGATTGCGATCTTCTTGGTTACAGCAAATACAGAATTTTCCGTATATCTCACCCCGAATATATGAACCTTCAGAAAGACCTGATAAGCAAGCTCCTGGCTATTACCAACATATGAGAGAAGCAAATCTCGTCGGACTGAAGTAGAACGGGGAGCACAATGGACCATAAGGTCCAAGTGCAATACTTTTCAGACCACAAGCTGTATCTATCTATCTATCTAAGGTAGGAAGTACGTTAGCTTGCACCATTTATTTTGTTTGTTTAGCTTTTCTATATATAAACCAAAAAAATTAGTGACATACGTAAGGTTATTTTATAATTGATTTGTGTCTTATTCATCCGGTTTTCGAGAAAATTTTTGGAATAAAATTTGTTTATTTTAACTACTTACTAACAACTTTTGTTCGATTCGTGTTTTCCAAAAACCAAATAAATAAGATACAAATTTACTCAAAAATTTTGAAAAACAAGCGCTACGTTTGTGGCCTATAGTACAGGGTATATAGTTTACTTACGATTAAATTTAATTTGACGGTCGCTCGAAGGCTTTATCCTCATTTAAGCCCAAACAATTGAGTATATACAATGAGAATTCAGAATCACGAACTATGGTGTGTTTGAGAAAGTGCAACAGGGTGAAAAAAGTTTACATGGAAAACGTGAAAGCAGCTAGTCTGCCGTACGCAAATTTTCGAAGTTATCGAGAACGGGTGACAAACTGAAATCTTAATATCATTATTTTGAAGTCTATGTATTTTTTTTTAACGATGAATCAAATATCTTCTTCACTAGTGATAATCAAATCGTATAAAATACAGAATAATAAACTTACTTATTGCCAATTGAACGTATCGAGTATAACATGTAATATTATATTTTAACATTTATGATACCATGTAATTGTAATGACCAAGACAGTGATAGTGATATATTATATAATAAACACATTTCAGTTTTGCCCACTATAATACTGAACTAATACATTTATAATGTAAATCACATTTGAGGTATACTTCCATAAAAAATTTTATAGCTATTCTGTAGTGTATAATTAAGTTTATAGGGAAACATTATAATTCAATTCATATATAGAAAGATAACCAACTAGTCCTTGACTCTGGTATATATTTCAGTGTTTGTAGAAAACTCTTCGAATATAATATTCTATCAAATAGATTGAATATTATACAACAGCAACGCAATAGTACAATACTAATACTGAGGTGTCCATACACGATCAAGCAATTTACGCAGCAACCATGTTTGTGCAAACAATTTGATGGTGTTTGTGATGGATTGAGTTGTCGTACAATGGTTTGAAACAAATTGGTTGAAATACGCACAACGGTTAGAAAGAAATCCCTTTAGAACAATTTTTATTGTGCAGCACCTCCGTGCTTGACAAACGGTTTAAACGTGCACGACAGTATTTGAAAGTTTTTTACCGAGTGAGGATCTTGTACAGTGGTCATTATTGCAACTTATTCATGCACTTTGATACACCCTTTCAAAACGTCCGATCAAGGCCTCGCAAGTCTGTACCATTATTTTTCCAATAGTTTTTAATCTCTTCAAAGGAATCGCCTACTACAAGGTATCTCAAAGTGGCTAATAATTTATGTTCTAGTATTATCGCTTCTCTAATGACCGTGTACATTTTTTTACTTACAGATGTAATCATTTCGAGCAGTTCACCGAACGCATCTTCGAGTATATTCGAAGGTAGTTTCTGTGTCAGCAGATGCAGTTAATCGAAACCCTGAAACCAAGTTGCCATGACTGAATACGCAACTCTTCATAAACAAATTCTTCACCCAGGCATTCTGCTTCCTTTCCTGTTTTAGTTTCTACTTCAAAAAAACAAACATCAATGACGGCACACCATTCGTTGATGTGATCAAACATTTTCTCTCGAGAACACCACAATATGAAATGAGGCTTGCACAAGCTGAAATGAGGTTTTGAAGGTGTATGGTCCAATGTTTGCGCAAACATGATGTTGCACAAACATGGTTGCTGCGCAAGTTGTTTGATCGTGTATGGTGATGTCCATTAAGCCAGCAGAGCAACCCGAGCAGAACACAATGATAATAGTCTCATAATTAGACGCTAATTAAATGCCCTAATTAAAAATTAAATGCTCTTTGTTGTGATGCGTTACCGCATGCTCTGCTAGCTTAATGTTAAGCTAGCAGAGCAATATTTTAAAAATCAAGTAATTATATTGTTTTTGATCCCAAATTATTAAACTAATTAAATGCTAATTAAATGCTCTAAAAAAAATTTAATGCTATTTGTTGTACTGTGTAACCGCATGCTGTGCTAACTAAACCAACAGAGCCACGTTTAAAAAATCAATTAATTATATTGTATTTAATATCAAATTATTAAGCTAATTAAATGCCGTAATTAAAAATTCAGTGCTCTTTGTTGTATCGTGTAACCGCATGCTCGGCTACCTTAATGTTAAGCTTGCAGAGCAATATTTAAAATATCAAGTAATTATATTATTTTTTATATCAAATTATTAAGGTAATTAAATGCTAATTAAATGCTCTAAAAAAATTTTAATGCCCTTTGTTGTACTGTGTAACCGCATGCTCTGCTAGCTTAACCTGCAGAGCCATGTTTAAAAAATCAACTATTTATATTGTATTTAATATCAAATAATTAAGCTAATTAAATGCCGTAATTAAAAATTCAGTGTTCTTTGTTGTGTAACCGCATGCTCTACTAGCTGAAGGTTGATCTAGCAGAACAATACTTTAAAATTAAAAAAGTAATTATGCACTGATCTTACTGTGCTTCAGATAATTAAATGCATTAATTAACAATAAATTGTTCTTTGTTTTAGAGGGACAAATAAACCCCCTCTCCTAGATAAATCCCATTCAATTCATGGGCATTCAATGAGTGGGTATCGACATATTTAATTTTTACTGGGTACTCTGAAAAATTGGTTCCTGGATACCTCAAATGAGGCCGTCCTAAATATGAGTTCTTAATAATATGCTATAAAAATCCCTCATTGCAGTTACATACGCAAAATATGGAAACCCTTAGGAAATCCCAATACATTTTTTTGTAGGTCTCTTTTGTAGGTCACTCCAAAAAAGATCTCTTACACGTTTGCATTTACCCAACCATACAAATGATTCTGTAGATCAAAATTTGAAGAAAATATAAAAAAAACATTTTGTTTCTTCTTAATTTTAAATTCATTGATAAAAAAATAAATAAAAAGCGATACATTATTTTATAGGGAATTAAATGATCTATAAAAGAGGTTTCATACACTTTTTTCATTTACTCATTTTATTCATATGACATTGGAGATCAAACTTAATGCAGAATTAAAAAAAAGCAATGGTTTATGCTTCTAAATTTTATACCTCGCTGATTGGTAAACATTAGAAAATGACTAACCTAAATGCATGGAAGAAATTAATGGATTTAGAAAAGTGGTCTCTTTTATTGAATTGATTTTTTTAAACATGGCTCTGCTGGTTAAGCCTATAGATCATTTGAGATCAAAAACAATATAATTACTTGATTTTTAAAATGTTGCTCTGCTAGCTTAACATTAAGCTAGCATGCAGTAACGCACCACAACAAAGAGCATTTAATTTTTAATTAGGGCATTTAATTAGCGTCTAATTATGAGACTATTATCATTGTGTTCTGCTCAAGTTGCTATGCTGGCTTAATGGGCATTGTATGGTGACCTTTAATAATATCACAAGTAAATTTTTTTATTTAATCAAACGATAGAGATAGTTCAATATTTGCCGCATTCTAAATAAATATTTATGTTAATTTTTTTTAATTGAGATTGAAATCCATTTAAATATACAAGTTTTTCTGTATCGTTCTGAAAAAGGGTAGTACGCTATTTGATTTAATTTAAACATTTTATACGAATGTAAAGTAGTGTACTTTTTGACAGTGATAAACTTTTATTTGTTTTTGAAAACGAAAAGTCAACAAAAAACGTGGATAATTATTTTTTGTCTTTCTAATTTTAATAAACAATTCTTTTTACTGCAAGCTATCTTTTGAAATTGTTTCCATTAATATTAGCAACTGAGAAATGAAAGTTTAAGTGAATCTTTTGAATATATTAATAGGTTTTTCATGAAGTATACGTATATCCGAAGACATGGCACTACGTCGATAGAAACGAAACGCGGCAGTTGAACGCACTGCTATTTGAATTTTCGAAATTAGCGAATTTCTTCAACTAGGAAATATCTCTTTTGGTGCTGTACCGATGGCAAATTTTTTTCAAAAATCAATTCTACCTTGATGAAGGCGTATATATATATATATACTCAATACACTCATTACCTCGAGAACTAAGCAAGATAGTGAGAAATGCTTCAGGCATAAGGTATAGGTAGGTATATTGTACGCAACTTCTTCATTGGAGAACGTTTTCTGCGTAGAAGGCACAATTGAAGAACACAGAGAAGGTGAAGTTGATACTAAAATTTAAAACTCCTTCAGCAACCTCATTTCACTTTCGCACAGTATAATTGAATTAGAGGTGAGATTTGAAAAGGAATGTTTACTAAAAACCGAAAAATAAATCAATAAATTGTTTATTAAACAGAAAATAAAATATTCACAACCAAAAGCTAAATAATATACAAACAAGAATACGATGATACTGTTCATAGCTCTGCTGGTGGTACGGGAAAATTTATAAAGGGAATTAAAGTTTGTACCAAATGGACATTCTATTACTTCTCCAGGAAAATGGAATCCAACTATAAGAAGATATTAATTTTTAAAGAACAGTTTATGTTGTAGTAGATAATACGTTCAATTGGTATAGACTATAGCTGTAATAAGTAAGTTTATTATACTGTATTTTTTACTGTTTGCTTTGAGTGTTACGAGTGAATTAATTACCTCAAATATTGTACATTTCGTGATCACTTTTGTTTTGAAGATATTTTCTTGGTTTATTTCACCCGTACGTATGTACACTCCCGTTCAAAAAAAATGAACACACCTGAACCGAATCAGTCTCTCACAATTTTGATTATTCTTGTAGTAACAGATATTTTATTTAATTATTATACGTAAGAGTAAGATATAACACTTAACATCTATTAACATTACATATATTTTTTAAATTCTCACTCTGTCACTGACACCGTATATACAAATAAAAAATATAAATTCAGTGTATACTTCTATTTCTTTTTTACACACTTAAAAAATATACTAATTATCTTTGTATATAAATAAAATTATACATTGTACCAAGAGTTACAAAAGTGAGGAGCTTTATGAAATGTATGATAATTAACATTTCAGGTCTGTTCATTTTTTTTTGAACGGGAGTGTACTTACAAAATATTTAAAATCGATGAGATTAGCTGACTGGAGAATATCATTCTTGTATACGGTTAGAAATAAATGGCATACCTGTTTACTTTCCATATGCGCAAATAAACCAAGCTGAAAAAACCAAAGCACTAACGGAAAATTCTATAACAGACATAGAAACTTTCATGCAAAATAGATAACATAAAAACAAGTGAACTATTTATTTTACCGGTGGTTTAAAATATGAAGGTAATATAATAGTGGCGTATAGTAAACAACACACGATATAAATCAACTAAGACTTTTCTCCTTTATTACAAATACAAAGTTAGGATATTTTTAGTATCAAGGATTTGTTGAACATATAACTCTTTGTGCATGAGAAAGTAAGAGAAATGAGTATTACACCTTTTTTTTTTAAAGTAGGTAATGAAATAAGCTTTTCTATCATAAATAAATCTTTCATTTAACTAGATTTAACCAGACTGAAGAGTGGTGATTTTCGAAGATACGGTATGGTATAAACACTTTTTACTACATAAATATACAATGAAAATCCTTTTACCTTTCTGTTTCTGTGTTTTGTGACAAAATTGCCCAAACGGAACACTTTAGGAATCACTTAGGTGTCCAACTTTTCTTAAATCATTCGACGTAATCATTTGAAATTTAGCATAAGTAAAAAAATAATTGCATATTCTTTTGCCAATTTTAGTTCACCTAAGCAAAAATTTTTAATATATATGTACAATTATTGTTATTTTTGGAGGCGGTGTCCAAAAGTTAGGTGAATTTCTCTATGATGACACCGCCTCCAAAAATAACAATAATTGTACATATATATTTAAAAATTTTTGCTTTGGTGAACTAAAATTGGCACAAGAATATGCAATTATTTTTTTACTTTTTAGTGCTTTGTTATAGAATATTTGATTTTTGAAGTCGGGTTTCCATGTTGTCAAAATAGGTTCTATTTCTCGCTTTTTAGTGACTTTGATGTTCTATAACTGATTTTATTTGTCTAAATATGGGTAGACCTACTAAACGACCAACTAATTTTTAGTGCATTTTTTTATAACACATTTTTTTTAATCCGTTTTTTTTTTTTTTAATTTTTAGTGCATTTTTTTATAACAGATTTTCAATTTTTTGTACAAGCATTTTGTTTTTTTTTTGTAAAAATTTTTTTTTTTGGGGTCGGTTTTTTTTTGTAAAAAATTTTTTTGAATTCGGATTTAAATAAATTTTCTTATTTTCCCATTTTGAATGAGTATATCCTTTCAGCAAAAAAAAAATTTCGCAGAAATCGGTTATCACACATAAAATGAGGGTTTTCCTCGATTTCCAGGGGATTCCTATATCAGAATGCGATTTGACAATTGGACCAATCAGGAATCAAACTCTTCAAAACAAAAACAAAAATTCAAAATCGGTTAATAAATGACGGAGTTCTGAGGTAACAAACATTAAAAAAAAAAAAAAAATACAGACGAATTGAGAACCATCCTCCTTTTTGAAGTTGGGTTAAAAATTATTAGGATTGGAAAATTCTAGCGTGAGAAATGGTTATAAACAATTTAATTGTTTATTAGAAGGCATTTCTGAGTTTTTACACTTATTCAAAAAACACAACATTAGTGTATTGTGGGTTCCCTATTCCAACATGAAATTAAGTTCCTCTATTTTGTAAAACGCGTAATATTTAAACTTGCCAAGTAAAATATTAAGGCGGCACTAAGAAAAACTTACAATATAAAGTGCGAAATTTTGATTGACTCGAAAATTATGCGACACAAAAATTAGAGGTATCCACGAGGGGGTCAATCCATTCTAATTTTTGTCTTTGTGGATATTTACCTAATATATTTCCTTGCAGGATCCCACAATTTTATAAAATACGTAATGTACAAGATTTTAAACAGCTATTAAAAAACATTTTCTGGGTTGGTTTTCACGTAGACATTCATGGCGACTAGTTTAAAAACAAACAAGAACTTGTAGACTAGTTCGCATGTGCCGTTTTTTCGTATTCCACTTCGTCTTCTCAGGACCAAGGTATCATTCGATTCGTAATATATTGCATCTAGAAAGTTTTTGAAAAAGTTGAAGTTCCGCATAAAAAAATTGCAAAAGTTATATATAATTTATGAAAAAAATGAAACGCCCTCCAGCTAGAGAACAAAGCACTTTTAAGAAAAAGTTTTCCAACAAAAGATACGTATTTTTGGGTAAAAAAATGGGTTTCCATTAAAAATGTTTGACCTTGTTTCGCCCTTGCGTGTCCACCGGACCCGAAATCTGATTACCGCATTCGATTCCTCCGGAAATATTACTAGGGATTACTGTTTGAAAATTTTTAGTTAGAACCACCATATACGATTTATTATGCCGTGTCCATACTTTTTGGCCACCCTGTGTATGTTTTTGATTAATGTATTTTACACAGTGAAACTTTAAATAGTATAACATTATAAATTTTTTAATTTATTTATGAAGTTTAACTCAATTATTCAGTAAAACGTAGTATAGTGAAAATTGAAGCCCTGGTTGCAGTTCGAATGCATATGAATAAATAATTTGCTATGGTACTACAAAGTCCATGCCATACAAATATGGTAGTCAACTAAAATCATAGAATGTTAATGCTGCTTTAGTTTATTATCCAGATACTGAAATTTATTTATAATTTTATATTTTGAATTTTAAAGGGGCGTAAATAGGTTTGTAAAAGTGTTTTTCTCCATTAACTTTTTTTTAAATAATAGAAGCGAAATACCATTTTAGATTGTATAAACTCTCCTCGTTAGTAGCCTTTTAAATTTTCATTGATAATAATTAATAATAATGTTATATACTATGGGCCACAAAAGTAGGATCCTTTTTTCCAAAATTGTTTTGTCATTTTGTGCCTTATTTATTCGGTTTTCGGGAAAAAGTTTCTAATAAATATTGTTCATTATAAATATACTAACAGCTTTTATTCGACGCATATTCCCAAAAACCGAATTAATAAGGTACAAAATGACTATACAATTTTGAATAAAGGACCTGACTTTTGTAGCCGATAGTAACAACTATATTCAGTTAATAAATGAATGGCAATGTACTTTTCGGCAGTTTACTTTTCGGTATTTAAAAAAAATGTAAATGGGTAAATGCTGTTTCAAATATATTTAAAATGTCAAAGGTACATGGATTATGTACAGGTTTATGTACAATTTCTAGAGCACGGTAGTGCGACAGGCCGAGTTTAAAGGGACTACAGACGTGGAACCTGTGCAGGAACATTTTAAGGACAAATGAATGTACGGTAGTAGGTTGCTAGTTTGCGTAGCTGTTGCAGAACAAAATGTCCTTGATCTGGTTGCTGTAAAAATCAAAATTATTTGATATTTCGTGGGAGGAGTTTAATGTTACTGTACAAGTTCCTCTTGTGTAGCGATATTTGCTACATATTATCTAAAATTTTATGTTTTCCTAATATTTTTTTATGTTTTATTACCTAGATTGGTTACTAGTTTATATACTTTATTATTTTTATACTTTATTTATTGTATGGATTATAATATATTTTTGTAAAAATTGTTTACAAAATACATACAAATAAATAAACTAGAGAAACATACAAATAAACTAGTAGATAAATAAACTACAAATTAAATGAGATAGATAGAGACAAGATGACAAGTGATTGAATTTTTAAGATCAGAGTAATAAAGTAATAAAGTAGTAATTTTATGTTCCCAATTTTGGTTGCACGTCTGTAGAGTTGCAGACAAAACATTTTGTAGGCGGAGTTCAATGTTACTGCACAATGTTCCGCATTTGTAGGCTACTTAAGGGGTTTTTGCCTGTTAGAATAAATACAACATATTACTTTGTGTATACTTAAACGTCACAATACTATACCAATGTCAATGTCCAGACTAACTCATTTGTTTAATATGAAAAAATTAACTCATATGTGTATAGATAACAATAATATACCAATGCCAATCATACCAAATGGTATGAAAGGACCATGCATATACTATATAGACTAACACGCCGATGAATTTATAAATTTATATTATAATACAAAAATTATATATCGCGATATCCAGAGTTCCAGAGCTCGATCCTTGACGAATGAGTTTATTTTTTAATATTAATATTAATTGTGTTGAATGGGTCGTTACTTGACAAAAATCCATTATATTTGTTTTATTTAATAATTAATATTATAATTAATAGAAAATATATAAAGAAAGTTTTCTACAAAATTCAAAATGGTTTTCTGGAAATTTTTATATTTTGGAGCCAAAATTTTTTGATATTTGTAACTTATTTAATAAACATCAAATAGATGACAGTAAAAGATCTTCAATTGACTATGTAAATGTTGATTTCGAGGGATAAAACTGAGAATTTGCTTTTAGAAGCAATTATTATTCAAAAGTATACATCGTTGACATTGCATGCATTAATCTTGTACATTTACAATCTCAAATTTCACAATTAAAATATTTCTGTCGAAAATTGTGCCGCCTGACAGATTAGTAAGTGTGCCCAGATAGAAACGCGCTGAACTCAAGACGTAAAATTATTTTAGAATTTAATCTCAATGATTTAGTTTACTAAGCATAGAGTTACCAGTCCAAGTAGTCGAGCGGTCTAAGGCGTTATGTCTGCGCATTATGCATACTTAGAGTTTATGGGTTCAATTATAAAAAGAATGGATGGAAATTGAAGAATGAATTGTCAATTATAAAAGAATGTCAATTATGGACAAGAACGAAGTAACCGGCTATGCTTGAGAAAGTTTTCTGCAGTTTCCTTCACGAACTCCAGATGAATTTCGGCATAGTTCTTTTCATAGTCGACTGCAGCCGCATATCTTACCAATTCCTAGTCTATACACAAAAATTCCTTCCACTCCACTCGCATCCTCACATCCTTAGGCATCACAATGAACCTTATGGAGCTCGAACAAACACGCTCAATGAAAAATAAATACTTAAAACACAGATTACACGAATTTTTTACATCGCCACGATTCTGCCGAAACTTTTTTTCTTGACACAAGCTCAGCCATAATACTTTGGTTTTGGATTTGTCGTAGCCGGGTAAAAAGTTCTACCGCCTAAACTTTATATGTTTAACAAATGGTGATTTTATTTTGAATATTGCAGTAAGAAAATGTAGGCCCATTAAAACTGACAGCAACTCATCATTTTATTTCATTTACTTGAGACATTTTACTCACACAACCACATTAACGTGAAATATTATAAATTTATAAGCAACTGAAAGGGATAATGTAAATTTTTATTACTCATACTCTCTCAAACACTATGGTTACATTAAAATAAAGTACTTAGTCGTATAATTTAATAATAATGCTACTTTATTTTCTGAAAAGATAAACTATATTTCATAAATATCGCTAGTAATAATATATTTTATATCTATATATTATATTTGCGTTTATAAATACAGGTTATGTTTTAAATTATTTGACATAAAAAATGTATGGACTGTTTACGTAGTTCCTATAACCTTCTATAATAGACCTTTTCATTTTAAATTACGATTCGTTTTTGTTTCGGACTGCCAAAAACATAATGTGAAGAAATGAATGAGCTAGATATAGCCTATTATACTCAATGTACCGTCTGTTTAGTTTACATCTTCGTATAATAGATCTCCCACGAGTATGAGAGAGTACATGTGTATACATTAAGCAATGTGTATGAGAAGGAGGTCTTATAGGTTTGATAAACAAGCATATTTTTCAAAATAGTAATAATATTCATAACGAGTATGAGAGAGTACATATGTATACATTAAGCAATGTGTATGAGAAGGAGGTCTTATAGGTTTGAGTGGTTGGTGACCACTCGAACAGTTATGAAAAATATGCTTGTTTATCAAACCTATAAGACCTCCTTCTCATACACATTGCTTAATGTATACATATGTACTCTCTCATACTCGTGGGAAATCTACTATACGAAGATGTAAACTAAACATAGTGTATATACCAAGGTATACTGAGTTTAGATCCGACTTTGAACGGTTAAAATTATTGATCGCAGAAAAAATTTTGATATAGGTGTTCATAAAATACCCTAATTAGTCTATTTCCGAAAACTTACCATCCGTCCGTCCGAAAACACGATAACTAAAAAAGATATAGCGAGATGAAATTTCGTATGTATGTTCTAAAAAAGTGATTCTCAACCACTGAGCCGCACTTTTGTGTGCCGCCAAATTTTAGAAAAGTAAATAGTAAAGTATTAACCAACATAAAAACAAAAAAAAAAGATCGAGACTGTTAAATGTAGAAGACGATATGAGAGTAGCATTGTCATGTTTACGACCAAATATAAATGAGATTATCTAAAAATATCAAGCTCAAATTTTTCATTAAAAGTATTCTTATTATTAACTTGTAATTAATCCCTTAATAAACGTACTGTTGTTTTTGTAGTACAAATTTTTTTTATTTTACAATCAAAATTACTATCATAAACTATTTTACACAGTGTATTATAGGTAAGTAAACAACTTTTAAACTTATCTTTTTCTTTGTGTGCAGTCAAATTTTGAAATCGTTAAAAGTGTGCTGCGACAAAAAAAAGGTTGAGAATAACTGTTCTAGAGACAAAAAGTAAGGTCTCATCTAAGAGAACAGAAATTTAAAGATAATAAAATGTTCCTTTTTTAAAAGTATACAACTTTGTTTGAAACTTTTTTTTCATAATTCAATATATACCGGTTATTTAAGCAATTAACTCAGTTCCTTGTTATTTTCACTTGTTTTCAATTCTTCACATTAAGTTTTTGACATTCAGGCCAAAACAAAAACAAATCGTAATTTAAAATGAGAAGCTCTATGAACGATACACAATACCCTGTTTGGCGGATTTGTATATTTGATTTTAATCACTTTCTTTTATAAATAAAGTACAAGCACATGGTCAAAAGTAATAATCAAGTGACAAGTATAATTTTATTTAGTCGATTAAACACCAATGTGAACACTCAATACTGGTAAGATATGTCGCATTGTAACGTTTATTTTCACTCACTGCGTTTCGTTGAAATCTAGTTTATGAAGTACGGCATATTATCTATAATAAGTAGGTACTACAAAGATTTAATAAAACAAACAGGGTTCTCAGGTTGGACAACCCAGCGTAAATTAAAACTGCTAATAAATTATAGTGTACTCTCACTGGCTGATGAAAAAATAAACCAAAATTATTATTGTAAACTTTAAAATGATTGGGCAACTAGTCAAAGTATTTCGCTATTTTTGACAAAAGACTTGGATAAATATTTTCTGGCAACCCTGAAATGAAAGTTTTAGTATTACACATATTAAGTTAATATATAATACATACATATAACAAGTTAGATAGGCACTTCCACCAAAAATAATTCGATTAAATCCTTCAAAATCTATATACATATTATAGATTATACTATGTTTTACACAAAGGATTAGAGACAGTATTTAGGTTTCTGTATGTCAATGGAGCCATTTAAAACGTAACTTAAGGGCCACCTTCTGACGGTAAGTACCAAATTTCAACATTACAGCTTTAATAGTTTCCAAGATATTTAATCCTAAAAATCGACATTACGGTCACACACTCATGATCAATACTCTCAGGTTTTTTCAGTCCTACAAAGTTGATTTTTGGTATAAAAAAAAAGGTTTTAAGCTGAAATCACCTATATGAATCTGAATTTTTCAAACCCAGCACGAGGGGGGAGCGAAATTTCTACCTCCAAAATGGTAAGAGAGAGATAGAAGAGAAGTTTTAAAGAAAAATAATGTTTCTTTTTTAAAAATAAATAGCTTTTGTTTGAAACCTCTTTTCATAAAAGTTATACATTTATCATAACTTTTGATCAAACATTATTACTAGCCTTGAGTCACATTAGTGGCCAGTTTTAATCTGATCACTGATTTGTCAGACGGTTTTGTTATTTAAAGAGCTAAGTTCGTTAATGGGCAAAATTAGACAAGAAAAAGGGCAGGTTTAGATGGTGGGGGAAACACAAAATTTCGTATATCTCTCTTAATATTGGAAAGTTTCTCAAGTGCAGGATATTTCATATTTACATGAAAGAACTTTCGATTTACAGACTATTGTGGGTGGTTTCAGTTTAAGATTTATCTGCCTACCAAAAATAAACGTTCTGGAACAACTTCAGGTAAGTACCCTATAATATTGATAAGTGGGTCAATCCCCAAAATGTCGATTTTTAGAGTTAAATATCTCGAAAACTATTAAAACTGAAATTTGGTACGTACTGTCAGATGGTGGGTCTCACGCTACGTTTGAAATTTGCTCCCTGGGATACAGAGGCCTAAAAATACTGTCATGTGATTAGTTGAGTCAAAGGCATGCAATTGGCTGGATATATGACGTTTAACTAGATCAGCTTAAAACTGTGATTTATAAAACTCATTAATAACAATAACAATAATAAATAATTCGTTTGTAATTAATTAAATGTTCAATAAATATTTAATCTATTAGATATAATATTTTTGATAATGTATACAAAATTGCAAATGAAATGAGTCAAATACCCAATGGCAATTGACACACATCGTATACGTAATGTGTAAGTATTAAAATCTCTATTTTGTTACGATACATTATAAAAGAATCAATATAAATATGACCCTTGTTGAAACTGACATATCGAAATTTTTTTGTCATTATGAGAGAATAACTACTCTTCAATGTATAAGAGTAGACGGTGTGTTTCATATTAGGCATTCTTTGCTATCGAGAACTTTTGAATTATCATTCTTATCAGTCGAAATTCATTTCTTTCAAATTTTATCAGATTTCAAAGAAATGTATCAAATGGAAATATTGGTTAACCAATTTGAATCTAAACTTTAACTCAATAATACATAGAGATATTTTTGATCTTACTACCTTAGATAGATAGATAGATTGAAGAGGCTGTCCTGGCCGGGCACACTTCGACGATAAGGTCCATTGTGATGCCTAAGGATGTGAGGATATGAGTGGAGGACAATGAATTTTGTGTGTAGACTAGGAATTGGTGGGATGTGATCCCAATTTTCAACGTTTCAAATTTCCCCGATTTTCAACGTTTGCCAATTGAATTAATTTATTTAAAAATAATAATGTTAATTGACTCTTTCGGCGTATGGACAAGAACGAAGTAATCGGCTATGCTTTTGAAGGTCTGGAAGGTCTTCTTCCGTTTAAATTAGAATTTGAAAGACTAGCTTTATAAGCCACTAAGCCAAACGGGGGTAATCTGTAGAACGTTCACAAAATAAGTGGTAACCGTACAAATACACGTACCCACATACAGCCTTCTCAAAACCTCAGTACACGAAGATCCGTCGAAAACTCATAATCCATTTTTTATATACATTTATGATTACTATACTTTACCTAGACTAGGTATGCTAGGTAACTAATTTTTGTGTATAGACTAGGAAACGGTAGGATATGCGACTGCAGCCGACTATGATAGGAACTATGCCAATATTCATCTGGAGTTCGTGAAGGAAACTGCTGAAAACCTTCTCAACGCTGACAGTTTAGTCAATTAACCGCCCCCTTTTTTTCCTAATAATTGACAAACTGTCGATGTCGGGATTCGAACCCATAACCTCCCAGTTTTCAAGTGGGCATACTGCGCGGACATAACGTCTTAGACCTAGTGTTTCACGAGGCACAAGGCGAGGTGAGGTTTTGGTATCACCTCGCGTCACCTCGCTTTTTTAAATATCAACTTCGCCTAAATATTGACTAGCTTTTAAATATTGACTAGCCTCGCCTCGCCTCGGTTGGGTTAGCTATCATCCTCGCGTCGGTCGAGGCGAGGCAAAATTTTTACTAAGTTTGATGCACATAATATGGTAAAAAAAACTTATATATATATATATATAAATTTTAGAGACGATGATTTTCGACATCTACTAGGTAGGATCGATGGACATTTGAAAAAATATTTGCAAAATTTTGACTTATACGAGACCAATAGCTCTATTTCCTTTCCGGTATTCGCTAAAAGAAAATATACAAATTAGAGAGAGAGAGAGAGAGAGAGAGAGGGTGAGTTGAATAAAAGAGGGCTGCGCTTTTTGGCTACATATTAAATCATGTATAGAGTTAAGAAAAAATAACGTAAAGAACTTCGTTCCTAAAATAAGAATATACAGTCGATCAACAAAATAAAAATAATACATTGACTTTTCTCTATAAAATTTGCAAACTGGCGATAAACAAATTTATTATTATTATTAGTATAAAAAGTAATAATGGCATAAAATTTATTTTTCCTTTAAAATGCATTGCTTCATGTTTTTCGTAAAACTACATGTTACTATATTATTATTATTTTTTTAATATACTTTTTGTAAATTTGCCTCGGCCGAAGCGAGGTTTTTGGGACAAAATACCTCGCCTCGCCTCGGTTAGTAACGAGGATTAAAATTTTGAACCTCGCCTCGTGTCTCGTAACCGAGGACCGAGGCGAGGTGAGGTCACCTCGTGGCCTCGGTGAAACACTACATAGACCGCTCGGCCACTTGGACTGGTCAAAATGTTGGAATTAAATGCCGTAAAATAAAAATATGAGGTCACGAGATCCGACAATTCATTATTTTCAATTTGTACACTCTTTTTTTTTCTGTAACATTCTGTACCTCAAAAATTTATTATAGCTGTCGAATTTCGTGATTTTTTAATATATTCTTTCCAACCTATTTTTCATTATTTGACACATACTAGAATTCAATAACTGTTCCATTATCGATGTGTTTTTTTTTACACTCTTAATTTATTTTATTTTATTTTTTATATGTGATATACGAGTATATAATATATATCACTTGAATTTTATCCACTTTGTATGTCTGGTATAGGTATCCATTAATATTATAATAGACTTTCTTGTTGACACATCCACGACACGTATTTGTGGTTGAGATGTCAAATAATGTAAAAATATCACTATGTGTATTTTCTAAATGTGTCAACAATCTATAGTCAATTTGATTTTCTTTTATAAATGTGTTTATAATAAAAATTTAATTACAAATTCTATAAAAAGCAGGAATTATTGTAGATTTGATATCATCAACATCGTGCTTAGGGTCGATCAACTCAAGATATAGATTATACCTCAGTGTTGCCGATTCGTGTAGAATTTCACATAATGTGGGGAGTTTCAAATATGTTCGAGCACTGTATTGATAATAATTATTTTGGCAAATGCGGAAAATCGAGCGTTTGACTTTTTTTGTAACCTTTGAATGGAGTGAATCTGTTGTCCAAATTTAAATTAGAAATTATCCATATTATTACTATTATTTATTATTATACCCAGTATATGTAAATATACAAGGCATATTAAGTTTGTTATACCAAGTATATGTAAATATACAAGGTACGAGTATATTAAGTTTGTTATACCCAGTATATGTAAATATACATGGTATATTAAGTTTGGTAACGCTTAAAATTATATATAACGCGTACGACTTCGTAACGCTTAAAAATATTGATCGTAGGCATGAATGTTTGGCATATGTGTTCATAAATGGCCTAGTATGTATTCATAATGTCCGTCTGTCTATGGACACGATAACTCACGGACCATATTTGGGCAAAATGGGCAAAACTGCCTATCTATGAAAGCGTAAGAGATATAACAAAAATTTAATAACAAAAAATCTTCTTCTTTTTAAAATAAATAACATTTCTTTGAGAAATTTTTCCATAAACTCAGTATATACTGGGTAATCAAACAATTAACTCAGTTAGTTGTTAGATTATTTGTTTTTTTTTAAACTTTGTGTTCTTTTATCAAAATTTTGTTCACACGGTTTGTGAATTTCAATCAAAATATGGATTTTGTATTCTCTAAGGCTATATTATCTAAGTTCAAATTTTTTACCTCTCGCTCAATATTTTTTTTACTTCCCTCACCAGTAAACTACTTTTTTAACAAAATGAGAAGAACACTTGAAGAAAATATGTAGAATATGTACTTTCAAAATAAAGAAATGATCAGTAAGTACTTGAACTACTACTCAAACTTGAAACACACTGTTTTTGGGGTGTATTTTCCATCAACAATGTAGAATTGAATATCCTTTATCGATTCCGAAATACAAGGATCATGTACAGCTGTACAGACAATCTCAAAAACGAATACAGGTATCTTTGTTTTCAATCAAAATTAAATTTCTTGAATAAAATTTAATTTGAAAAAAAATTTCATCAAAATCGAACAAAATATACCGGAGATGAAACAAAAACCATTTTTTTATTTTGGAAACGTCACCTAGATTCAAAAAATCAATAATTTGACGGTCACAGCTAAATTTTATCCGATTTCAATGAATTTTTTTTTTTAAACTTACTATTTTTGGGATGAACTTTCGAAATTTACATTCCAGCTTGTTATATTATAATAGTGGGATATTTTTGCTAGAATAATTGGTCGACAATTCGAATGACGAAAAATTTCCAAAATAAATTAAATGTTTTTCTTAACCAAATCTGATTTCTGAAATAAATTTGTCAGGATCATTAACTTAAAGAAATACGTAATATGTTATAATCAAATGTTTAAATGGAAAAAAAGCGACAGCGAGGATGTTGAAGATCTATTGCTCGAATTCTAGCACCTCCAACATTTTTATCACTTCTTAAATATGATGATTAACATTGTTTTTGGGTGTAAAATTTCGAACTGGCTGTACCAACTGAAGTTATGTAGTTCAATTCTTATATAAGCTCGTTTATATAAGCTTCAAATATATCATCGTATGTCAAACATATTAAATCGTCGTTTTACTTAAAACATTCTTATCAATACCATATAAAATTAAATTGGATATATTTGGCACAAGTGGTTTCTTTGTGTGGTTTTATCACGAAGAATATTAAGACTTATTCCATGATAATTGAGTCTAAGAGAATCGTGTGATACCATAATGTCATACATTTATTTTGAACATTTAGAATAAAATAAGATTTATATTTTGTAGTGAAGTCGATTAAATGTGTTTTTTCACTTTACACTTCTTTTAATATTTATTCTTTCTAAACACAAAATAAAATTGGTTCATAAATTGTGATATCTCGGTTATATAAAATCGCGCAATGTTTTTATACCATGTATTTGGGAACCCGGGGCACTACGGGGTACCGGGGCGCAATGAAGTTTGACGATTGTCGATGTCAAGGGGGTGCTACTAGCGAGCGGCAATACATAGAACTAGACCAATTTGTGGTTTTTCAACCACGACATTCATATTAGTCTACTTTTCTTGGTCGTTGGTGCGTGAAGTTTTAGTTTTGTGATTTTTTGCTCCTGTATTCTATCTTATGATGGTCTTATAACCATACTTGTTTATATTACAACTATAGTTAGTACATGCTTGATGTACGTTTAATTGTCTTTATTTTGATGTATTTAAATGTTTGTTTACGTATCTTTTTCGAGGTTTCTTACCTCTCCTTCCTGATCCGTGTCCCTGGGGCGGAGTTGGTGGTTCTATAAGACATAGGTGGGCAGGGGTTGACTCGACTCAGCTCTGAGTGAGAGGTAGGAAGAGAGATAGAGTAAATACAGGGTAATCTACCAATTATTAATATTTTATTTTTTTAATTAAAGATTTTCTGAAAAATATATAATAATACCAACTTTTTTTTATGGTCACTATTATACAAAGTAAATAATACATACAATACATTGACTACATACTCTGGAATTTTTGGCTGGTAATTTGGGGCATAAAATGTACCTTTTTAATATATTTGTGTATGAATAAAATAAAAATGTTATTTATAAATAAATATATAATTTATAAATATAAAATATAAATCTTTTTAACCTTTACGTTTACCGCTGGACCGTTTTAATAAAAGAGGGAAATTTTTGCAAAGGATTTGAATAGAATTGAAAACTAGTTTAGATAGAATTATAGTTTTGGAAATTCCAAATAATTTGCCTAAACTTTTTACTATTCATATCCGAGAACTAATAAACAATTATTTACCTGATTTAATTATTTTTTCTTCGTATGGAGTATAGTGTCATGGGAATTTGATGAATTAAGTTAAATTTTACATAAAGTGGGAATTTGAGATTCTTTGAGTTAGTCTACTTTGAATTGAAAAAGTGAAAAGTACTATTCCTAGTAGTGGAAATTATTTTTCGCATAATTTGTTTTTTCAAAAAAAATAAAAGTAGTGAATTTAATAATGGAGAATACATCGCATTATTGTTATTATTATTATTATGTTTTTTGGTGTATCTCTCCATATTGTAAAAGATATTATTTAAACAATAAATATTTTATAAGACTATTTTTAAATTGATTGAATAAATTATAGGGCAATAATCGGTAGGCAACCTGTATTGAAACATCGTTCCGTCTTATTTCAAAACATACCTTTTTTACTTACTCTCACCCAGTTTATGGAGAGTCGTTCGACTCTGGCGAGCCGTCTGCGCCCACCTCTGCAATAAGATACCCCATTCTACCACAATGTTTCACAATGTATTCCAGTAGCCACAACTGCATCAAACTTGATAGGCCTTCAAGTGAAGAGGCTAGTAAATCTTTACTACCTCTGTGGCTCATGGATGATAAGTGACAACAGAGTCTCTTCATTTCATTTTTCACCTGCGGGAATAGGGAGCGAAGGTAATGACGCCTGTACTAGTGTATGCATTTTGTGCATTAACTTATTTTCTCTGCATTTCCACGAGTTTTATAGATTTTTTATAATAACCTGTCCTTACAACCACGTGACATAATTGTCATAATTGGTATAAAATTTGAAATTCGCCCACTTTACCTAGATCAGTTTTTTTGTATTATAAATACGTATTTCGACTACAATGTAGTCATCATCAGTATAAATTAGTTAGTCGTAATTTACTCTTTGACAAATTAGAAATAGATAGAAAGTCGAGATCAACAGACAAAAATAAAAATAAATAGAAAATTAACTAAATTAAAATATACTAAATTTAAAATATAATAAATTTTAAATTATATTGAAATTACTCTTGTTAAAATTTCTTTCATTCACATTTATTCCTGTTACCTTACTCTTATTAAAATTACTCTTATAATGTCTCAGAATATGTGACTCGTCGTTAATTTGGTGACAATTTCACCAAATAAATGTGAATGAAAGAAATTAGACAAGAGTAATTTCAATATAATTTAAAATTTATTATATTTTAAACTTAGTATATTTTAATTTAGTTAATTTTCTATTTATTTTTATTTTTGTCTGTTGATCTCGACTTTCTATCTATTTCTAATTGTCAAAGAGTAAATTACCGCTAACTAATTTATACTGATGATGACTACCATTGTAGTCGAAATACGTATTTATAATACAAAAAAACTGATCTAGATAAAGGGGACGAATTTGAAATTTTATTTCAAAAACCTAGAGTTCTCACTAATTATCATTCGATAATATAATGTTTATAATTGGTATAATTGACATAATTTTCTATTTTTGAAAAAAAAAAACAAATTGTTATTTTATTTTCTTACAATATTATTGTATTTTTGTGATTATAACATTATAATGTGTTCATAGAAAAAATTGCAGCTCTCTTAATAAACCCATTTGTATTTTTAAACAATTTTTCAACTTCTTTCGTACCCTGTTCTGCCCTGGGTTCCCCTACATGTAATATAAATAAGTTTATTATAAGTCTAGCGCCTGAAAATATTGATTGGGGAAAAATAATTTTGCTACAGATGTTTATAAAATGAACTATTCAGTCACTTACCGGATATTTGTCCACCCATCTTCGTTGTATGTGTGTTCTAGTGCTAAAAAGTGCATTCTCACTTTAAATGTTCGCTCCAAGCTTCTTTTTTTTTTTATAGTATATTGATGATTCGAAAAAAAATTTATTTTCTACTTTTTAGTTTATTAAATTACAGCTTGTTTTTATTTAGCTAATTTTTTTACGTACATTATTATTAATTTGTATTTTTCTAATAAAATATTTTTATTTTAGAATTAAATAATATTTCATCCCATAGACGATAATGTGTATTGTTCTCTAATATGTCGCCATTACTCATACTTATTATGTGTAGAAGTATTTTGTAATTTATATATTTCCTAGTTTCTTTACTTCCTTTGTATACATTTAAAGTAAAGCAAATTTATAAAATATCGTTTCAATCCGCACTGTGTAAACTATATTCCGAACAAAAACAAAAATGTGAGGAAAGGGAAAACTTTTCGCATACAAAAAGTTTTGATATCATAGCAAAAACAAAAATGTTCGCCTACAAAAGCAGTGAAATGGATGTAAAGCCCAAGTTTCTTAACAAAAGTGAGAAAACGATTTGTATATATTTAGTTTCACAAGTGCAGCACCCAAACCACCAAACCGTCACATTTATAATATAATTTATAATATAATTTATAATATAACTTATAATATAATTTATGATATAATTTATAATATAATTTATAATATAATTTATGATATAATTTATAATATAATTTATAATATAATTTATAATATAATTTATAATATAATTTATAATATAATTTATAATATAATTTATAATATAACTTATAATATAATTTATGATATAATTTATAATATAATTTATAATATAATTTATAATATAATTTATAATATAATTTATAATATAATTTATAATATAATTTATAATATAATTTATAATATAATTTATAATATAATTTATAATATAATTTATAATATAATTTATAATATAATTTATAATATAATTTATAATATAATTTATAATATAATTTATAATATAATTTATAATATAATTTATAATATAATTTATAATATAATTTATAATATAATTTATAATATAATTTATAATATAATTTATAATATAATTTATAATATAATTTATAATATAATTTATAATATAATTTATAATATAATTTATAATATAATTTATAATATAATTTATAATATAATTTATAATATAATTTATAATATAATTTATAATATAATTTATAATATAATTTATAATATAATTTATAATATAATTTATAATATAATTTATAATATAATTTATAATATAATTTATAATATAATTTATAATATAATTTATAATATAATTTATAATATAATTTATAATATAATTTATAATATAATTTATAATATAATTTATAATATAATTTATAATATAATTTATAATATAATTTATAATATAATTTATAATATAATTTATAATATAATTTATAATATAATTTATAATATAATTTATAATATAATTTATAATATAATTTATAATATAATTTATAATATAATTTATAATATAATTTATAATATAATTTATAATATAATTTATAATATAATTTATAATATAATTTATAATATAATTTATAATATAATTTATAATATAATTTATAATATAATTTATAATATAATTTATAATATAATTTATAATATAATTTATAATATAATTTATAATATAATTTATAATATAATTTATAATATAATTTATAATATAATTTATAATATAATTTATAATATAATTTATAATATAATTTATAATATAATTTATAATATAATTTATAATATAATTTATAATATAATTTATAATATAATTTATAATATAATTTATAATATAATTTATAATATAATTTATAATATAATTTATAATATAATTTATAATATAATTTATAATATAATTTATAATATAATTTATAATATAATTTATAATATAATTTATAATATAATTTATAATATAATTTATAATATAATTTATAATATAATTTATAATATAATTTATAATATAATTTATAATATAATTTATAATATAATTTATAATATAATTTATAATATAATTTATAATATAATTTATAATATAATTTATAATATAATTTATAATATAATTTATAATATAATTTATAATATAATTTATAATATTATAGGAATAGATTATTTATCCATGTACGGTATTATCACGGTATGATCAATATTATTGATCAATAATATTGAAGGTGTTTTATAATATTCATACTTAAGGTAGTACGACAGATACTACAAGGGTCAAATATGTGCTCTGTGTAATTTTACTTATATTTAGTATTATAATTTTTACAGGATTTTTCTAACCTGGCCTATTTCATATGAGCAAGTTCAAATTGTATATTTCCGTTATATTCTACAAGTAAGCAGCTGATGTTTACGTAAATATTGAGTTTCACTCGCACAGTCACAGCAAAATGTGTAAAATATAGTGTAATAAACTTAATATTATATCTACGCAATATATTATATCTACATATTATATCTACGTTCAATTTTATAAGATATTTGTTTTTGAAAGAAATGTATAGAAAACTTTTCCAGTTTTATACCAAAAATAGGGTATGCGCGAATCCCGAATCGAAATATATACAGCATGTTAAAAATCTAAATTTAAATTATTTACTATTATTTATATTTAAATTATTTAGACTTATAGTAGTATTTATATTTGGTAACGCCGCGTAAAAGTAAAAGAGAAAGAAATAAAACTTCTGCGCCAGCATCAATGAGTTACATGTGAGTTTCCTAAAATGTCTGAGTCAAAAGTATTAATATTTAATAATATTAATATATAAAAATCTTTAATATTTAAGTTTATTTAATGTTTAAGTTTATAATTTATTGTTATATGTTACTTTATGTGGTAAATGTAACTATTAAGCATTCGAGGTATGTTTGAATTTTGCGAGCGTCATAACCTCTTTGATGGCGTTGCCACATGTAATTAACATAGTACATTTTTCGTAATTATTTGCTAATTACTCTTATCACACTGAACCTCGATTTGTGAATAACCAAAATGTTCGAAAAAAACAAAATGTTTTTTCTTTTTGTTGATACCACTTTCATTGTTATCTGAACGGTACTTTTTGGGAAATAAAATAAAATCTGTGATTTTTTTTTTATATTAATATCATTTTTCTGGTTCTCTACAGTTCTTTAAAAATATAACTGGTTCATTATTTTATTATAATGTACTAGTATGCCAAGTCTCATTAAATTCTGAACAAAATTTCAAATTCGCCCCCTTTACCAAGATCAGTTTTATTGTATTATAAATACGTATTTCGACTACAAAGTAGTCATCATCAGTATAAATTAGGTAGTCGTAACTTACTCTTTGACAATTATAAATAGATAGAAAGTCGATATCAATAGACAAAAATAAAAATAAATAGAAAATTAACTAAAATAAATTAAAATATAATAAATGTTAAAATATAATAAATTTTAAGTTATATTGAAATTACTCTTGTAAAAATTTCTTTCATTCACATTTATTCCTGTTAACCTTACTCTTATTAAAATTACTCTTATATTGTCCCAGGATATGTTATTCGTTGCTAACTTGGTGCCAGTTTCACAATGTTTCTTAGTTTTACCCTGCTTATATATATGTTTGCCCGACCTTTGATACTATTTGAAGATCTCACCTGATTGGTGCTGAGTTATGCGTTGCGCAGTAAATAGGTTTTTGTATTTTGACATCTTTAGAGAGAGACGGACATATTGGCAATTAATTTTACCGTAAAATTTTGATTAAATCTGAATTTGGAACCGGTCCATTGCGTAGATTCATAGTATTTCTTTTGAATTTCTGAATGTATATGCTTTCGTATGCATCCAGAGGGATTTTGTACTGCCTTTCCTTAATAAGTTTTAAATTGGATTTGTCGATTTTATGGTCATTCTCTTTTATGCAGCTACACAGGATTTTTCTAACCTGCCGTATTTCATATGAGCAAGTTCAAATTGTATATTTCCGTTATATTCTACAAGTTAGCAGCTGATATTTACATAAATATTGAGTTTCACTCGCACAGTCAAAGCAAAATGTGTAAAATACAGTGTAATAAACTTAGATATTATATCTACGCAATATATTATATCTACATATTATATCTACGTTCAACTTTATAATATATTTGTTTTTGAAAGAAATGTATAGAAAAGTTTTCCAGTTTTATACAAAAAATAGGGTATGCGCGAACCCCGAATCGAAATATATACAGCATGTTAAAAATCAAAATTTAAATAATTAATACCTCGTTTCACAATCAGTCAAAAATTTTGATTTATTAAATTAAATAAAAGAGACTGTGCTGAATACCATTTTTCAAATTCATCGCATTATTAAGAAAAATAAATTTACCACGGAAATACCGTAAACAATTTCATATAAAAAAAATATAAACAAGATCGTCACCGTTCACCGTTCATCATGATCTGTGATAATCTTCTCTCGACTAGTTCATAGTTTTTCACCCGTCTTATCTAAAGTGGAACTTTGACCTCATATTCATAATAATATATATTTTCCATTCGAGTTTATATTTTATGAGGCACTATCATCGTCCTCTACAAAAATAAACATGTGATATATTATCATGCTAGATATGAAAACATTGTTTTTGATTATTTCGTGACCTAAATTTTTAATCGATTTTAGTTTTTACTTTTTTGAAAGTATGTTCTAGATGAAAAACTTCTATTATTCTTAATTTCATACGGTAGATATGCAATTAATATTACTGTTCTTAGTTTGCATGTAATCAGTAGCTCAGGCATGAACGAACAAACAACTAGTAACGCTTTTTATTAAGCAAACGCTTTAGGAATATATTTTTCGAGCTTCATTAGTTATAGTCGTGCACACTTTACGGATTCATTTGTATCAATATTGATCACAAATGAATCCGTTTCCAAAGTATAAACTTATTGCACTTATTAATCTATATCTAAGCATGACTATTGCAAAACTGACAAGGACGATTGGACCTTTGTTTTGGCATTGTTTTGTCAACATTTTTTCTAAGAGCGTGATTGTAATCAAGATTTAATCAGTTGTAAACAAGATTATTTTAACGTGCTGTGTAATAGAGCTTTACGACGTTTTTAGACGTTTCAGTTAAAGTTTCAAGCAGTTATAATTTTTTATTTATTATTAGTTAAAATATTTTGCTAAAATATTATATATATTCTTCAAAGATTGTTTTTAATTTTTCTTTTTCTGAACATTTTGAAAATTTATTGAAACTAATCATAATTTATTCTTTCTAAAGATTTACAGTTCGGTACACAACAATTAGCAGACATTATAAAATAAAATAAACGATTTTTAAGATGCACAACTCATAAACAAGTAAATTTGTTTGTGTAGTCACCAAATGGTTATTTTTTAACGCTAGATAGAGTCTCTCTTAGCTGGGCAATAACATAGCTGGCCATTGTCAAAAATGAATTACCTTTTCGTGTTTCGAGATTGGATGTACCGCGGTATCTTCGTATTTGTATACACTTCACCATCAATCGAGCTCTATCTATATACAAAACCTTATTTTTAAACGATTTATTTAGCTTGCCCTGTTTGTTTTTTGGGTCAAATCTTGCAAGCTGAATTAGAAACACTTCCTCTTATCCTACGGAGTTGAATGTTTACATGTAGATTCAATTCCGATGACAATGCATTTTTATGGTAAGCATAACCTGAACCGACAGGGGAAAAGAGGGGTTTCAAGAGAGGGGGAAACACAAAATTTGATATATCTCTCTTAATATTGGAAAAATCGAAAAAAATATAAGAAGTTAAGTTGTAGAAAATTAGTTTTACTATAATTAAGTTTATTATCATTTTTTCTGTTTCTCTAATATATACAGAGATATTGACGGTTAAATATTGAAAATTTAAATCCTGAATATCTCTATACACATTCAAGTTGTAGAAAAAATGATAAGGTAATGAATTGTAGCAAACATGATTTTCTACAACTTAACTTCTTACACATTTTTCAATTTTTATAATATTAAGTGAGATATTTTATATTTTGTGTTTCTTCTTTCTCCAAGCACCAATTTCCGCTTAACTTACTACCCCTTCACTTGTTAACTCCGAAATTATATAATGATATGAGCGGTTGACTGTTGATAGAAATTTCACGCGCCCCACAATTTTTGAGTCTAATCAATGCCCTAGATTGATGAGGAGAGTGGTGTGATAACTGGTACCTAGGATCTACCTAATTATTTTTTAGCTTTTAGTACATTATCTACATCATTATTATCTTTATTTTCAATAAAACCGTTTAACTAAAAAAAATTTGTTTACCTATTTTATTTCATATTATCATGTGCCGATCGAAAATAATAATTAAAAAATGTTTCTTATATCTTATATGCGTTGTGTTATAATTTGCATGCATATAACACAGTCTTGTATTAATATTCATATAAAAAAAATTTTGACAAAATGGAAACCCGACTTCAAAAATCAAATATTCTAAAACAAAAAATGCACTAAAAAGTAAAAATAATTGCATATTCTTGTGCCAATTTTAGTTCACCTAAGGAAAATTTTTTAATTATATATGTACAATTATTGTTATTTTTGGAGGCGGAGGCAGCATAGAGAAATTCACATAAAATTTGGACAAGGCCTCCAAAAATAACAATAATTGTACATTTATATTGCTTAGGTTAACTAAAATTGGCACAAGAATATGCAATTATTTTTTTACTTTTTAGTGCATTTTTTGTTATAGAATATTTGATTTTTGAAGTCGGGTTTCCATTTAGTCAAAATTTTTTTTATTTCTGGCTTTTTAGTGACTTTGAAGTTCTATAACTGATTTTATTTGTCTAAATATGGGTAGACCTACTGAACGACCCACTAATTTTTAGTGCATTTTTTTATAACACATTTTTTTTTATCCGTTTTTTTTTTTAATTTTTAGTGCATTTTTTATAAATTCCAGAAAAAATAATCATCCAGAATGGCAAGGTAATGACTTTACCATTGTTGAATCAAGAAAAAAGAAAAGAAGTCCAGATGCAGAAGAGAGGAGAGTACGGCAGAAAGGAACTCCTCAAGGTCCAGTACTAATTACGAACCGCTTTGAAGTTCTGCAAAATCTTCCTCAACCGCCAGAAAATAAAACTTCAACAGCCGTTAGCGAGAAAAAAGATCAAGTACAACCAATTTTCGTGTGTAATGTACTTAACTTCACAGAATTTGAAAAGGACTTGACATCAACTGGCTTTAAAAATAAGTATATGTGCAAGGTTCTGAACAACCAGATTAAGATTACTCCTGTCGATATTCCAACTTACAGGGATATAATAAAATACTTCAACCTTAGGAGCGTGAGTTATTACACTCATAGGCTGAAGCAAGGGAGGCCCTTCCGCGTCGTTCTAAGAAACGTTCACCATACCACAACTCAGGAGGATATAACAACCGACCTTGTGGATCTTGGTTATGTTGTGGAAAACGTGGCAAATATTAAACATGCCAAAACTAAAGCACCTCTACCAATGTTTTTCATTGATTTAAAGCCAAATGAAAACAACAAACAAATTTACGAAGTGACAAAACTTGGTAACAAAATCGTCAAGTTTGAGCCACCAAATAAAAAACGAGAAGTGCCTCAATGCAAAAAGTGCCAAAGATTCGGACATACCCAGAATAATTGTGGACGCACATATCGTTGCGTTAAGTGTACCGAAAACCATCGCACCAGTGCGTGTAATAAAAATCGTGATGTGCCAGCGGTTTGTGTGAACTGTGGTGAAAATCACCCAGCAAATTATAGGGGTTGTGAAGTGTATAAAAAACTCCTTCATAAAAGATTTCTCACACTCAGAAAAAAACAAGCAGAAGACTCTAACTCTCGTGCTCCAACTCCCAACTACATCAAACAAAACTTTAGTTTTGCACAAGCAGTTCGTAACCAAAAACCCACTATTAGTGTTGATGCCGCCACTGATAACGAAAAAAGTAATGACGATTTTATTATATTCATGAAACAATCAAATATTGAATTAAAAGATATGTTTCGTGATGTTATGAAACAAAATACCATAATGGTCAATCTCTTGACTGCCCTTGTTTCTAAAATGAAATAATGGTCCATTCAATAAATGTTGTCTTATGGAATGCAAATTTAAAACTTTCCTCGAACACCGTAACATAGATGTTGCGCTTATATCTGAAACCCGATTTACGGACAGAAGCTATCTCGCTATACGAAACTTTACTGTCTACGACACGAAACATCCAAGTAGTCGATCTCAAGGTGGAACCGCTATTATAATAAAAAATAGCCTGAAACATCATGTAACAGTTAACAACTGTACCGAATATCTTCAAGCTACAAGTGTAGTGTAGAAGATTGGATTGGTCCATTGACGTTTTCTGCCGTTTACTGTCCCCCAAGACATGCAATAAATCAGGTAAATTTTCAAGATTTTTTTGACACTCTTGGCCATAGATTCATTTCTGGCGGAGACTATAATGCCAAGCATACCCACTGGGGCTCACGACTCATAAACCCCAAGGGTAGGAACTTGTATAAAGCTATAGAATCTAAAGGTCTAGACCATATTTCAACTGGAGAACCTACATATTGGCCATCGGATCCTAATAAAATTCCAGATCTATTAGATATATTCATAACTAAAAATATGTCACGTAGATACTTAAAAATCACTTCCTGCGATGAATTATCTTCAGATCACTCCCCTGTGCTACTCACCATAAATACGCAACTTATTGAAAAATATATATCTCCATGTCTTTTCAATAAATATACAGACTGGGATTATTTTAGAGACTACATGGACACAAATATAGTTCTACAAAAGCCTATAAAAACAGAAGAGGAACTTGAAATAGCGGTAGTAGATTTTACACAAACTTTACAATCAGCTGCATTTAAATCAACGCCTACAATTTGTAACAAGAGCAGAGTTAACACTACTCAATCCGATGCTGTACGGAATTTAATTCTAGAAAAGCGGAGATTGAGAAGAAATTGGCAGCAAACAAGGTACGCTAGAGATAAAAACGCATTCAACAGGGCTGCTCAAAACTTAAAACGACTGTTGGAGAAACTAAAACAAGAAGCTATCCAAGACTACCTCAAAAATTTATCACCAACAGATGCTGCAGACTATTCACTCTGGAAAGCTACTAGGCGCTGTAAACAACCTCAAAAGCCTATACCACCTCTTCGTCGTGTTAATGGCAGCTGGGCTAAAAGTTCTAAAGAAAAAGCTGATTTGTTTTCTGACAGTTTATCCGAAATCTTTCAGCCAAATCCTGGAGAAAACTTAAATGAAGAAGAAGCCCTTTTTCTGGATGCTCCCTTACAGTTATCCCTCCCTATTGTTTCCTTTTCACCTAAAGAAATCAAATCGGTCATTTGGAATATCAATAATAAAAAGGCTCCCGGCTATGATCTTGTAACTGCCCGAATTCTTCGAGAGTTGCCAAAAGAAGGTATTATCATGATGTGCACTATCTTTAATTCCATCCTGCGCCTAAAATATTTTCCTCAAATCTGGAAAGTATCGCAGATTATCATGATACTTAAACCAGGAAAGCCTATAAATGATGTTACATCCTACAGACCAATAAGCCTCCTACCGTTACTATCTAAAAATTTCGAAAAATTATTTCTAAGGAGGTTTTTACCAATTTTGGAAGAATCCAATCTTGTTCCTGATCATCAATTTGGTTTTAGATCCAAACATTCAACGATCGAACAAGTTCATCGAGTTGTCAGTGGCATTAACAATACTTTTCAAGAGAAAAAATATTGTACGGCAGCGTTTCTTGACATCAGTCAAGCTTTCGACAAAGTATGGTATCCTGGATTATTATATAAATTGAAAAAGAACATTCCAGATTCGTATTATCTCATTTTAAAATCATATTTAACTGACAGATATTATCAAGTAAGATTTCAAAATGAACTGTCTGATATACATCCTATTTTTGCCGGAGTTCCCCAGGGAAGCGTTTTAGCTCCAATTTTGTATCTTATTTATACACTAGATCTGCCAGTGAACGATGAAAACATTACTGCTACTTTTGCAGATGATACTGCAATCCTAGTATCAGATTCGGATCCAAATGTAGCATCGGAAAAACTTCAATTAAGTTTAAACCAAATTCAGCAATGGCTGCATAAGTGGCGGATTCGTGCTAATACAAATAAATCGGTCCAAGTTACCTTCACATTACGCAGGGGAATCTGTCCACCAGTAACCTTAAATAACGCGATACTTCCACAAAACGAAGATGTCAAATATCTGGGTATGCATCTGGATAAACGTTTAACTTGGCGAAAGCATATATGGGCCAAAAGAAAACAATTAAATATTCAATTCAATAAATATTTCTGGTTGCTTAATCGTAACTCTAAATTATCCCTCGAAAATAAGTTATTAGTGTATAAAAGCATTTTGAAACCTATTTGGACATACGGTATTCAATTGTGGGGTACTGCAAGTGTGAGTAACATTGAGATTTTACAGCGTTTTCAGTCTAAAGTGCTGCGTGCGATAAGTGATTCACCATGGTACGTTCGAAACGATGACCTACATCGTAGATTAAATGTGTCTACAGTGCGTGAAGAAATAGTGCGATTTAGTGAAAACTATATGTATCGTTTATAAACGCATCCAAATGTATATGTGCTTAATCTTCTTGACAATAATAAGACCTTAAACAGACTAAATAAACTTAATATCTTAGAATTAAAATATAGATTTATTTGACATTTTAGTGATAAATGTACTTAAATAATTTTAGTATATAATTCTTCATTCTTGTGTCTTCCATTGGGTAGACACAATTCACGATTTTTATCTTGTGATCACTCTATTCATAGTTCTTATTAGAACTGATAATAGTTAAAATTAGGATGCTAAAAAAAAAAAAAAAAAGTGCATTTTTTCATAAAAGATTTTCAGTTTTTTTTACAAGCATTTTATTTTTTTTTTTTGTAAAAAATTTTTTTTTTTGGGTCGGTTTTTTTTTTTTGTAAACAAATTTTTGAAGTCGGTTTTTAAAAAATTTTTCTTATTTTCCCATTATGAATGAGTATACCCTTTCAAAAAAAAAAAAATTCGTAGAAATCGGTTATCACCAATAAAAAATGAGGATTTTCCTCGATTTCCCGGGGATCCCCTCATCAGAATGCGATTTGGCGACAATGGAACCAATGGGAAATCAAACCCTTTAAAACAAAAAAAATATTTAAAAATCGTTTCATAAATGACGGAGCTCTGAAGAAACACACATACATAAAAAAAAAAGAATACAGACGAATTGAGAACCATCCTCCTTTTTGAAGTCGGGTTAAAAAATACAAAATATTGATGTCTGAGTAACTTATTACAGAAAAACATTGATTATACAATCCTCACTCATTCTAGACGGTTTATAATAAAAATGGAAATTACTAATAAATATGCTGAAAATAACATAGACCAATGTAAATAATTTTTTAACAAGTTTTTTTTTTTGTGTAATATATAACTTCAATATAAACAAACCGTTTCTTCAGATACTTTTTTTTTCCAACAGCAAATTGAAGAAGGCATAGTTGAAACATGTGTATATTATGTAATTTTCAAATAAATTCGATCTCAGCAACAAATTCAAAATTTATTAAAATACATAAAATATGAATAAACTGTTTGAAAATGAAATTTATTTTTTTTTATGATACATCATAAGAAAGTAACTTGATTACGAACTTTTTTTTTCGTATCTAAAACGCGTTCAAATTGTATTATCTGAGTACAGGATGTATAAAAATTTTATTATACATCAGCATTTTTAAGTGACCTCACTAAGGGTGTTACTTCTTAAGCTTCGTAGTTCAATGCACGTATCTTGGATAGATAGATTGATACATCTTGGGGTCTAAAAAGTATAGCACTTCGACCTTATGGTCCATTGTGCTCCCCCTTCTACTTCAGTCCAACAAGATTCGCTTCTCCCATATGTTGGCAATAGCCAGGAGCTTGCTTATCAGGTCTTTCTAAAGGTTCATATATTCGGGGGGACATGCACCGAATATCCTGTATCTGCTGTAAACTAGAGGTTCGCAGTGAAAGATGTTGTGGCTAGATGTTTCTCCCTCCTCGCCACACAATCTACACACGATGGACCCGTGGAGTCCCATTGTGTGCAGATGCTACGCAGGATAATGTCCGGTAATAAATCTGGTAACCCTCCGCAGTTGCTCCTGTTCAGCCTCAGTGCATCGAAAGATAGCCTGTTGGTTGCAGTCTGAAGCACTACCTTCCCGAGCTCCTGTCGCGGTATTTTTTCCCAGTGATCATGGCATTTAGCATTTAACCACTCGTTGATCAACTGTTTACATGCAGTCCTTGGAAATCCTAAATCAGATGCACATATCTTAGTACATTATTATTTACGATTTTATTCGTACGTTCATCTCTTTTATTTCATAGAAAATTGGCGCGACTTACTAAATTGTTATACCTACCCGGTATATATAATAGAAGGTATATGAAGTTTAGTACCGACTTTGAAACGGCTGGAAATATTGATTAAAGAAAAAAAATTTTAATGTTAGGTGTTCATAAAATGACTTAATTAGTCCATTTCCACATATCCATCCGTCTATAGACATGAAAACTCAAAAACGAAAAAAGATGACGAGCTTAAATTTATGTACGAATTCTCGAGGTAAAAAGTGACTTTAAATTTGTGAAAGGACAAAATCTACCTTTAAAACTGTAAGAGACACCGTAAGATTTTGCCCATTCATGAACTTAACCTCAGTTTTTAGCTTTAGAACACACATACAAAATTCCTACTCATCGCTGTTCGATTTTGAGTCATCATTGAGACAGACAGGGAGACCCAGGAACAAAAATAATCATTTTCTAATTCACTAATTAGGTAATTTTATAAACATCTAAACCAACAAATTTTTCTGCAATCAATAATCAACCGTTACTTAATCGGGAATTAACTTAATATACCCTTGTATATATTATACACAAGCTGAAATACCCAGTGTGTATACATAATATTGCACTTCAATTCTTCACAGATCTTCTAAATTAAAAAAAAAAAAAGTTCTTCTCAACGATACCTCAAACTGCACCCTCCTTAATTATAGTAATATCGATAAAAATAGTATTAACTACCACATGTCAAAGAATGTTCACACATTTTGCTTAAATGCAAACTATCCGCTACTCACCTCCGTTAGTATAATACAACCGAAAGGCAACCATTATAACAATGGATACCAAAAAAACAATTGAAATATGTAAATAGTCAAAATAAATAGTAATAATTCATGGATATCAAGATAGTGAAAGATTATATACATCATACCAACATAGCATCTCATTGCTCAGAGGCAGAGTGTTAGCCTAGAATCCCAGAGTCCGTGGATTCGATTCCCATCGTAGGTGTGAATGATTTTTTATAACAAGCATTTGATGGCATAGCATGTTCCAATGTTCAGACATAATATTACTTATATGTCAAAGTAAGTAACCGCTACTCACCTCCGTTTGTATAATAAATAAAAAAAATTATAAAACTTATTTTGACAAAATGGAAACCCGACTTAACAAAAGAAGCACTAAAAAGTAAAAAAATAATTGCATATTCTTGTGCCAATTTTAGTTCACCAAAGCAAAAATTTTTAAATATATATGTACAATTATTGTTATTTTTGGAGGCGGTGTCAACATAGATAAATTCACATAACTTTTGGACACCGCCTCCAAAAATAACAATAATTGTACATATATATTTAAAAATTTTTACTTTGGTGAACTAAAATTGGCACAAGAATATGCAATTATTTTTTTACTTTTTAGTGCTTCTTTTGTTAAGTCGGGTTTCCATTTTGTCAAAATAAGTTTTATTTCTCGCTTTTTAGTGACTTTGAAGTTCTATAACTGATTTTATTTGTCTAAATATGGGTAGACCTACTAAACGACCAACTAATTTTTAGGGAATTTTTTTATAACATATTTTTTTTACCCGTTTTTTTTTTTTTTCTAATTTTTAGTGCATTTTTTTATAACAGATTTTCAGTTTTTTTTACAAGCATTTTGTTTTTTTTTTGTAAAAATTTTTTTTTTTGGGGTCGGTTTTTTTTTTTGTAAAAAATTTTTTTGAAGTCGGTTTTAAAAAAAATTTTTTTATTTTCCCATTATGAATGAGTATACCCTTTCAAAAAAAAAAAAAAATTTCGCAGAAATCGGTTATCACATATAAAATGAAGATTTTCCTCAATTTCCCGGAGATCCCCTCATCAGAATGCGATTTGGTGACAATGGGACCAATCGGGAATCAAACCCTTTAAAACAAAAAAAAAAAATTCAAAAGCGGTTCATAAATGACGGAGTTCTGAGGTAACAAACATAAAAAAAAAAAAAAATACAGACGAATTGAGAACCATCCTCCTTTTTTGAAGTCGGGTTAATTATCAACATAATGTTTATTGATATACACTCCCGTTCAATAAAATTGAAACAACCTGAAATGTTAATTTTCTTACATTTCATAAAACTCTTCACTTTTGTAACTCTCTGTATATTATTTATTTCTAAATAAAGATAAGTAGTATATTTTTTAAATGTGAAAAAAGAAATGGAAGTTTTATATTTTTTATTTATGTAAACAAGTCAGTGATAGAGTAAGAATATGTAATGTAAATACATGTTAAGTGTTATATCTCCCTTTTACGTATAAAAATTAAATAAAATGTTGTATCTGTCAAAAACATTTACTACAAGAACAATCAAAATTGTGAGAGACTGATTCGGTTTTGGTCGGTTCAATTTTATTGAACGGGAGTGTACATATCTACAAAAAATTGTTCATTTTTACAAATTAGAGAACATAAATCGGCAATACTTTAGAGTATTACAGAAAAGATGATCTAAAGATAAATTATTGGAAATTTGATTTACTACAACTTTACTAATCATAAATTGGCACAATTAACTAATATTAAGAGAGTTATTTCAAACTTTGTGTTTCTCCCTCCCTGTAGGCCCCCCTTAACCAGATAATATGAAATTTCTTTCAAATCAAATTGACGTTAATACGCTCAATTGAAATTTCAACGTAGTTGATACTGTTTTCGGTTCTCGAGACATCGACTACGAGATATCTACGGCTTACGCAAACACAAGTACACAAACACACACACACACACACACACATACACACACACAATCATTTTTTTCAAAATTGATGTTTATAGACTCTGGTGATCTCAAAACGAGATATGGTAAAAATTTTTATTTCGATTTTCGGACCAATTACTATAACTTAACCTATACTGAAATAAATTAATATTACATAAATAAATTCATACTTTTATTAAAATTAACCTATGTTATATAAAATATATTGTATAATATTTCAATATTAAATTCAGTCTATATTTCAACTCTCAAAGGAATTACGTAGAGGACCCACCGCTAGCATCTCCCTCGGTAGAGCATATAGTACCCAAGGCTCCATATATTATAAATAAAATATACAACAACAACGTTAAAAAACTTTTTTATTTTTTTTAAATGTAATTTTTAAATCCTATCCGGTGGTAGTATACAGACTGTGTTGGAGTGCATTTCCAATAGAGAATCAATGTTAAATATTATTTATTACTGGCAGGCCGTCTGGTTACTGTGCGGAGTCAGTCAGTACACATGTAGTGAGTCAGACTTTTAAATCAGTACACACAGTACACACAGTGAGTACACTGTGTGTACTGTGAATACACACACTCAATAAGTCAGTACACACTCTTAAATGACAAACTGCCATACGCATATGAGATGACTCTCCTTACATGTGTACTGACTGACTCCGCACAGTAACCAGACGGCCTGCCAGTAATAAATAATATTTAACATTGATTGTCTATTGGAAAAGCATTCCAACACAGTCTGTATACGAATTCTATACAGATAGAAAATATTATAGGTATATCAGGAATTGGAGGGTGTATTCATTCTGGTATACGGGCTATATAATGGATGAACAACCATTGTGGTTATTTAAAATATCTATGAATCATAATTATATAATTCTAATAAGTGAATAGAAGAGATATCGATGAGTAAATTTGTGAAAATAATGTCGAATATACTTCAAATATAGAAAGTTATTTTGAATGTACGTTTATTAACACAACTTAAAATCAATAATCAACAATTGCCATACTATTCCATAAACTATTATTAAACCACACCAACAATATTTTTCCAAGAAAAACTTCTTTCTATAAATAGGTATCATCTTACATAATATATTTTACACTTATTACGTAGTATTATTTCTAACTAAAAATGTCTTAGAAAAAAATTGTACAGTAATTGTAGTTGTAGGCATAGTGACGTCTTTACTATCTACTCTTAAGTGGAAGCGGTGACCGTAAAAAAACGGTTCCAATTGTGTAGAAGATAACTATTTATATAATCGTAACTATCTCTGGGATATGGATTCACAGATATGTTGCTTGTTGCTAATTTGTTGCGTGTCTCACAATGATATTAAAAAAGTTCTGTCTTTTATATGATTTGACTGAGGGTATGATCTAACCTGAAGGATTCTTTGAGTTGGCTGACTAAAGGATTAGGTGTGTCAAGAACCCCACCTATTTATTGACGGTATCCCTTTGTGAATATGCGGCGTTGTTTTTGTCACTAAAGTGAGGTAATCGAAGCTAACCTAGATATCGAGGTATTAGATTTTTTGAAAATGGTTTAATTTTATTAAATCAGAATTTGGACATGGGCCATTATCTGTTTTCTCAATTTGTTTATGTAGATACTTTCGTATCCTTCTAATTCTGTGGGGTTTTGTACCGATTTCAGTAGTTTTAAATTGGATTTGTCAATTTTGTGGTTGTTCTCAATAACGGGCGCAGCTATACTCGATTTTTCGGTTCCTCCCAAATTTCACATGGGCCAGATGTTCTTTGAAAAATCACGTTCTTTGAGAGACACGCACCAAATTAGCAACAAGCAATATATCTCTGAAACCATATCCCAGAGATAGTACGATTAGCTAATTTATACTGATGATGACTACATTGTACTCGAAATACGTATTTATAAAATACAAATAAATGTTCTAGGAATTGGGGCAAAATTTTAAATGTAATATAGGCTCATACTTTAGTGACTTCAATAACTTGTCTAAGCTCTTGCCTTACGAGAATCGGATACGACTGCCGTTGCAAAATTTTTGAGTTGTTTATAATGTTGGCCCAATGAATAACCCATGTTTTCGACCTCGAGCGCCGAATGCATATGTTAGAACCAATATGTTAGAACCAATACAACCAAGGCATTAAACAGGCCAATAATTACTTTGATAGGGTAGTTGTCGCACTTATACATATATGTTTCCGGATATATAGCAGAACTATCTTATATTTCTTCTCCAACCCATTAATGTGTTCACCCAATTTCCCATTTTATGTTAATTCTACTCCCAAATATTGAAATTTATTAACAATTTCAATATTTTCTCCCGCATAATTCCATACTTCATTTGAGAACCTCTTACATCCGTTACAAACAATTTATTATCTGTGTTTTTCCAGTATTCACATTTAGTCTCCATTTGTTGCAATACTCTTCTAGTCGTTTCAAAAGACGTCTCATTCCACCAGTGGTGCTTGAAAATATCCTTGATATGTATGAAACTGCTGAGATAATCGACTTCCACCCATCCGAACACAGCAGTTGGTATTTTTATATATAGATTTTATAATTGACACCTATTAGGTAAAGGTATTAGGTATTAGGTAAACCCATAGTCAACAATTTTGTCCATAACAGTCTTCTGTCAATTCTATTTTTCGAAGTCTATGAAGCAGCAGTACATTTGGCTTCTTTTGATCATTAGTGTATTGATTGAGTCAAATTAGCTTCTAAAAGGGGGTTTCAGGCAGGTTGCTCGGAACCGCAATTTTTTTTTTATCAATTCATCTTGACATCCTGAATATGACCCTAAATTTTTACGATCCGACTCGTGACGGATAAGGGTTTATTATAAATAAAAAAGGTGCATTTCATTTTAGATGAATAAATCTTTTTTTAAAAGAAAGTTCTCAAAAGTATCCACAAAATGAAAAAGTTATTTTTTTAATTGTATTTTTACCCATTATTTTTCAATTTGTTTATAACGCGCTATAAACAAATTTTAAAAAACCAGTTAGAAATTATTTAAATAAACTTTATTTTCGTTTAACTTATATATTTTTTATAGATCTTTAATTTTTTTTTAAATATAACGAGACGTTAACTTTTAAGAGAGTATTCCTGACAAAAATATGAACAACTTTTGTATGAAGCATTTTTCGTAATCGAAATAAATTTAGCTTTATAATACACATGCTTTCGTTCAAATTCAGTTTTTATTTAAAAATATTATGTGTGTATATATTCTACTACAATGTTGAATCCAATGACATATAATAAAGCCATTTGCTAAACTGAACTCTATATACAGATAGAGTGAGTGTTTCTCACCAAATTTTTATATTGGAATTCTTATTAATTTATAAATAACTGGTGCAACTTTTTTTTTTGTCTTTATACTGTGTAGTATATAATAATATTTATATTCGTGTGGTGTATATGAATCCAAGATCGATTTATATACACCCTCACTTTATTATAGGGTAGTGTCTACACATGATTAACAGTAAATGGTATCAAGATAAATACACTGCTTCTAACCAAAACGAATTTACAGAGTATACTATATTAAATAAAGTATGAAAAAACTTTTGGAGTAATTCCCTAACTTCAATCTAACAGTCAGTTATAAGTCGTAAAAAATAAGTTATTCAATAATTAAACTTTTTTTTAAAACTATTGGTGTAAAAAAATTATTTTGAAAAACAAAAAAACTTATGAGTCAAAAAAATGTGTATCGCGCTATACAGGAGCATTTTCTACACACCTAAATAAGTAAACAATACTCAGTACTAGCGAATTTTCTCCAAAGGAAATGCAGCTATTTTTTTTGTACCAACGATGGAATTTCGTTAAAATTTCTTCAAATGTCCATCGATCCTACCTACTAGATGTTAAAAATGACCATCGTTAAAATTTATATATATATATATATATATATATATATATATATATATATATATATATATAATGTATAGGGTGAATTGAACCTGCCACATAATAACCGACGCCTGCACTTCCTTCCACGATCCTCGTATTCTTCAACAACATCCAATAGAAATCGATAAATTGAAACAAATTGAAGACCACTTGTGATTGGCACAAGACATGGTAAATTCCAAAGCACTCAAAACAATGTGCGCATAAACAATCAAATCCGGGAACCAGAGTACCAATGGAAAACAAATATACGGTATGGAGTACTAGGGAAACATGTATTAAGCAACAAAAATTCATTATTATTCTTGCATTAATAAAATTGTATTTATTTATACCTATCTACAGTTGTCTTCAAGTTTATTTATAATTTTAATATTTATTATTAACTTATAGTCCAGTCATTGTATACATTTAGAAATGCAAGTGAACCGAAAAAGCTGTTTTTTGGATATTGTGTGTGGGTGGGGGGCTTAGAAAAACTTAACTTCAAATTCGCGATTAAGATTTCCTATGTGCATTCTCCGTCATCTTTAAAAAAGGGTTAAATTTTGTTTTTTTGCAATAACTCGGCTCTCGGTCTAGATACGAAAATTGCGATGGGATACTTTTCTGTTACTATTTTTACGCTTTACAATTTAGGATATATACATGTTTTTTACGTACCGTTCATCGTTGTTGAGATTTCGAACGGGAAAGTCAAAAATTCAGGTAGTGAAACTTGTTTTTTGCTGTTTTCTTCTTTCCCGTGATAGATATCGAAAAAATGACTATATCAAACTTATAGAGCATGTTAATACCTATAATGTCATTTTTATTATTTTGGTCTTTTACATTGAAAAACTTCACAGAAATTGATAGACTGGGCACAGAAATTAATTAGCGGAAAGGGTGAATTAAGTATAGATAATTTTGACGCAGTAGAAGTTCAACTTAAAGTATATTTATGCGGGCTGTCTGTCTACCTTGATAAACAACAGTGGGTACTTGTATTCAGTACTTGTATTAAATGTTTTATCCGACAGTATTTTATTGGGATCCAAAAACAGCAAAATGAATAAGCCACAAAAGTATGTGAAAACTCATACACTGTTCTGTTCGATTCGATGATTATTTATGTCAGAATTCCCTATATACTCGGTGTACTGGCGGGCTGGATTGTTCATATAAGCTAAATGTGGTAAGACTAGAATTACTTACGATACGAAACACAGTGGGTAAAACTGTTGGAAATTTCCATTGTTGTTTCATCTAAAATTGGTTTGATTTTCTCTCTTTCTATGTTAGATAATTCCTATGTATGTCATTAATATGGATTTGAAATTACAAAACATAAACAAAGACAAAACCATACAATATGAGTAAATAGATCATCATCTTGAATGTAAATTATTATCTACGATTGAACAATAACAGATGAGAATGGATATTGGTTCCTACGTGGAGTATGCATGAGGTACGTAAATACTAAATATATTATTTCAATAATAATACAAAATGGCATTTGATAATGTACATACGTGCATACTAGTCGGACATTATAATAATAACCCATTAAGGTAAGTGTCCATCTGAGACAAAACAGTCTCGAGGCTCGACTCACAAATGGATCGGGAGCTGAGAGCAGTATCGGAGATAAGTTCGAACAGATCTCCGAGAGAGCACCGATCACAGGTGGACATGTATATTAATGCTCTCGAGACTCATATTTCCAGTCTTCCGTCCGGGTTGGAAGAGTTTGCGAGCTCTCGGAGACTTTACTGTTGTTCACTCACTACTATATATTATCTATAGTTCATATCCATAGAGAAATACAGTTTGTTTATGTCATAATATTTATACCCAGTATATTTGTAAATATACAAGGTAAATTAAGTTTAGTCCCGACTTTGTAACACTTGAAAATATTAATAATTAATTTATCATCCGGTAAAGCGAATGATTAGAGGCCTTGGGGCCGAAACAACCTATTCTCAAACTTTAAATGGGTGAGATCTCTAGCTTGCTTAAAAACATTATTTCGGTAATGTGAAGCTATGAGAATATATTTTTTATATATGGATCAGAGTGCCAAGTGGGCCACTTTTGGTAAGCAGAACTGGCGCTGTGGGATGAACCAAACGTAGAGTCAAAGCGCCAAAATTGACGCTTATGGGATACCATGAAAGGCGTTGGTTGCTTAAGACAGCAGGACGGTGGCCATGGAAGTCGGAATCCGCTAAGGAGTGTGTAACAACTCACCTGCCGAAGCAACTAGCCCTGAAAATGGATGGCGGCGTCATGCTTATACTCTACCGTTAGTTGGTATTTTCGATAAAAGATTTATTCTTTTATCATGAAACCCTAACGAGTAGGAGGGTCGCGGTGGTGTGCGCGGAAGGATTGGCCGTGAGGCCATCTGGAGCCGCCATCGGTGCAGATCTTGGTGGTAGTAGCAAATACTCCAGCGAGGCCCTGGAGGACTGACGTGGAGAAGGGTTTCGTGTCAACAGCCGTTGCACACGAGTCAGTCGATCCTAAGCCCTAGGTGAAAACCGATGTTAATGTTTGATGTGTTTTTATAATAAATAATTTATATATTTATATATATTTATATATATTTATATATATTATATTTTTAAATATAAAGAAAATATATTTCTTAATTTAAATTATTTTATATAATAAATAATAATAATAATAATAAATATATTATTAATATATACATACATCCATTGGGCGAAAGGGAAACCGGTTCCTATTCCGGTACCCGGCAGCGGAACCGTTTATAAGTCGGGCCCTCGTAAGAGAGTTCGTCAGGGTAACCTAAAAAGGCCTGGAGACGCCGTCGGAAGATCCAGGAAGAGTTTTCTTTTCTGCATGAGCGTTCGAGTTCCCTGGAATCCTCTAGCAGGGAGATAGGGTTTGGAACGCGAAGAGCACCGCAGTTGCGGCGGTGTCTGGATCATTCCCTCGGACCTTGAAAATCCAGGTGAGGGCCACGTGGAGGTGTCGCGCCGGTTCGTACCCATATCCGCAGCAGGTCTCCAAGGTGAAGAGCCTCTAGTCGATAGATTAATGTAGGTAAGGGAAGTCGGCAAATTGGATCCGTAACTTCGGGATAAGGATTGGCTCTGAGGACCGGGGTGTGTCGGGCTTGATTGGGAAGAAGGTTATGGCCAACGTGCCGGGCCTGGGCGAGATGAAACCATGTACCCTCACATTATCATATATTATGTACCGACATATTATATACATTTTATGTTTATTATATTAACTATGCATTTAATTTTTTTATATGTAATATCTCTAGCTACTATGTATTTATACATTGTACTTGAATTATTTACTTATAATAAATTGGTGTATTTGTTGTATAATAAGTTATGCATTTAATGTTGTATATGCACGGGCATAATTATTATGTGTGTGTTGTTTGGTGTGTGTGTAAATTCGAGTTCGGTCCCGTGCCTTGGCCTCCTACGGAACTTTCTTGCTGCGAGACTTTACTCAACATATATAAATAAAATAATTTAATTGAAATATAACTTGTTATACGTAGATTTTATTATTTATTATATATGCGTATCGTTCTCTTCGGCCGCCATTTAACGGTTAACTCAGAACTGGCACGGACTAGGGGAATCCGACTGTCTAATTAAAACAAAGCATTGTGATGGCCCCAGCGGGTGTTGACGCAATGTGATTTCTGCCAAGTGCTCTGAATGTCAACGTGAAGAAATTCAAGCAAGCGCGGGAAAACGGCGGGAGTAACTATGACTCTCTTAACTTGACTCTCTTAAGGACTTTTTCCCACCTTAAGCTCGCTGACTGGTGAAATTCCGTTTCAGTGAGCATATGGACCACCTCCTCGTGGTGTGAGTTGGATAGGGTACGCGGGCCGAATCGGGGGTTTTTCCCTTGACTGGGTTGGCGTATCTGAACTAAGCGTCCAGGGAAGCAGTAACCGGGGTTGCCAGCCCCGGTTTACGGTTTTAGTTGGCCCCCATCAAAGTGACGACGCCTCGGACGAGAGTGATTATGGTCTCCAATCACTCGGGAATCGGACAGAGACCACAGTTGACGAAATTAGTGATCCTACGGTCTTCCGATTATCGTGGCCTTTCCAACAACGAAGTTGTCGTGTGTGTTTGGATGCAGGAAAGGCACGATTCTTACACCTCCGCATACAGGACGAGGAGCGACATATTCAAGAAAAGCATCCACACGCCTCGATCCTGTATGTATGCGAAATTTGTTTAAAAGAATACAAAACAAGGAGAGGTGTAACATGTCATGCGCCGAAATGTCCTGGCCCGCGAATTAATGTAGATGTTTTTAATGAAGATATTAACGTAAATATACCCACAATAGATGGTATCTGTTGTGATGAATGCGGGAAGCAGTTTGTCTCCAGAAGGGCACTGGGACAACACCAGAGACATGAGCACCCAGCCGTCAGAAATGAAATGAGAATGCTGGGTGCAGTCCGATCCCCCCAGCCACGTAGACCCAGGGCCGGGTCGTGGACTGAAGAGGAAATTCAGACACTCCGAGATGTGGAAGCTGAATTTCCTAACGACAAAAATATAGCAGTTCGAGCGGCAGCCCGCATGAATAGAACTGCTAAGCAAATCAGGGATCGAAGGGCGCATGAACGTCGAATAGCGGGCGTCAGGGCCACCGAGGCACCTGACGCTGTCCCCGGGATTGAGGAACCAATACCAATCCCGGACGCCCCAGCTGAAGCTATCGAAGAGCTGCCAATTGTAGCTGATAATTTACAGAATATTAACGACGAATACATACCGATAGTGGAAGTGGGAAGACCGCTACCCCAGTTAGAGATCCCTGAGGTAGTGGTAACGGATGTTAGTGACACAACACCAAATGAAGAATGGCTGGAATCAATCATCAATACAAACAGAGAACAGGACGCAATTAATCCAGCCATCCAACACCCGTTGATGCACACATTAGACCATCTTCTGGACCTAGCGGCGATTAATCAAGGTACCGTTCCTGTAGACGAGTTAAACTCGATCTACAACCAGATTATCGTCAATCTGGCGGCTGGTGTTCCGAAAAAGGAAAAACGCATCAGAAAAAGGGGGTCGGGTAAACGTGCAAAACGAAAATTTATATATGCCCGCACACAGGATCTCTATAAGAAAAATCCAGGCAGACTAGCGAAACTGGTTCGCAAAAATGTCTCCCACTTCGAAGATGGACAGGTTTTCCCTCTCCCTGTCCAAGATATACGGAACCTGTACACCAGCATGTGGGGTACAGCGCCGGAGCTCCCCGGTGTACAGGAAGAATTCCAAGAGATAGAGCAGCAACTATCCCTAGGCGACCTAATTTCACCTTTCACAATTAAAGACGTCCGGGGTCGCCTTTCGAAGATGAAGGGAGACGCCGCCGCTGGTGTAGATGGGTTAGTAAAAAAAGACATCAATCACCCAGTGGCGATAAAACTACTGTCAAAACTTTTCAACCTGGTGCTAATGACAGGCATCATTCCAGAGGGTTGGAACACCAACAGGACGACCTTGCAGCCTAAGGAAGGACGAGACCACGGGAAGGTAGAAAATTACCGACCGCTGACAATATCATCTGTTATACCCAGAATCTTCTGGGGTCTCGTCGACAGTAAACTTAGAACGGTCGTCCAGATAACACCGAGGCAAAAGGGATTTGTCTCTGAGTCCGGTGTTTTTAATAATGTACATTTGCTGAGCGAGATTATTACATCCGCTAAGAAATCAAACGTCGGCCTGGTGGCTTGACATCTCGAAGGCTTTCGATATGGTACCCCATCAATCGATCGCCGCGGCACTCCGTCGTAAGGGGATCCACGAACATGTTGTGCGGCTCGTGGAAAACTCATATGCAAATGTACATACCCTAATAAATTATGGGCCTGAGTCCATACCCATAAATATAAAACGAGGAGTAAAACAAGGTGACCCACTATCACCTTAAAAAATGCCGGGATACACCCTTACTGAAGGCACCAGTATCTCCTACCTAGCGTTCGCCGACGACATAATTTTAATTGCGAACAGTGCACAACAGGCTAGGGGACTCTTGTTGGAGACAGAACGATACCTTAAACAACTAGGCATGGAACTGTCAGCTCCAAAAAGTTTAACTTTCGAAATAAAACCCACAAGAGAGAATTGGTGTATCGTAGACCCCGACATGTCGCTTTCGAGTGGAGATAGAATCCCGTATGCAGGGCCGGATTCAGAACTTAAATATTTAGGGGCCAGCATCTCTCCTTGGCGGGGGATGAATTTTGGTGAGATCCGTAATAAAATGTATGAGTGCTTGCTCAGGGTGAAGCGACTCTCCTTGAAGCCTCACCAAAAAGTAAATTTAATCTCCACTTACCTAGTCCCTCATTACCTATTCCAATTGGTCCTTGGAATAGCTCCAATAACCACACTACGAGAGATGGGCAGAGACCTAAGGGTGATTGTGAAAGAAATCCTACACCTACCCTTATCCGTAGTAGCCGATTTGATCTACGCGGGTAAGAGGGACGGGGGGCTGGGAATTCCCAAATTGGAAATCGTCGCGGCGACGACCAGTTTGGCGCAGGGGCTTAGATTCATTAATAGCCCCGATCCTGCAATTCGAGCTCTTGCTGCCAGCGCGGGCCTGGATTCCCGATTAAATAAGCTGGCTCGCTCACTTCGGTTGCCTTGGCCAGTCGATATCCGCGGGGTGAAGCGACACAAAAAATTGATGAAAAAGCAGGAGCTCACGAAATGGGGGGAGAGCGCTACCCAGGGTCGGTCGGTAAATGCCCATGCCGATGACCCAATTGGGAACGCGTTTCTATTCAACCCGACTCTGTTAAATCCAGGCCGATTTTGTACAGCGTTAAAGTTGCGGACCAACACCGCCGCAACTAGAGTTACGACGAACAGAGTCAACCCCCAGGCGGATACACGTTGTAGAAAGTGTAGGTCGCTTCCTGAGACCTTGGGTCATATACTCGGCCAATGTCAGGTCAATAAGGAAGCGCGTATCCGCCGACACGATGAGATCGTCGACATCATCGTGAATCGGGTAAGTCGAGACCCGAAGGTAACAGTGGTTAAAGAACCCCAACTCCGGAACGAAGGTCTGTTCAAACCTGATCTCTTGATTAAACAAGGGAAAAGGGTCCTCTTGGTCGATGTTACTATCCGCCAAGAGGATGGACAGAGTCTGAGCGAAGGAAGAAGGGAAAAAATGAGAAAATACATTCCGCTGTTACCACAGTGTAAAGAGTTGCTTGGTGCAGAAGATGGCACGGTTGTACCGATAGTGGTAGGTACCAAAGGAGCATTGACCAAGCAAACTCGAGAAGATCTCAAGAATATTGGTATCAATGACAGGCGAACGCTCTTAACAATCTCATTGAGTGCCTTAAGAGCGTCAATTGAGATCTTCCATCAATTTATGGACTACGACGCTCCGAGGGTGGGCCCAGCTGGCCCTGGTCCCCCACCCAACCCACCTGGCCTGGGATAACAAATAAAAGTTACTATGGCTGGACTTGTGTAGACCAACGTTGTTATTCACCATTTCAGTTTTGGTGGTGAATTTATTTTATTAATTTTATTTCCGATATCCTTACCCCTATACAGTAAGGATATCTTCTTGTTAATTTTGTATTGTTAATCTTTCTATGTTAATTTATTTATTTATTTATTATCTACTTTCCCTCCTATTGTTACTTTTTGTTGTGTCGTCCTTTTGTTAAGTTTTTAAATTTTAAGTTTTTGTTAAACTATTAAATTTTGTTATGTTTTTTTCTTTTTGTTATTAATTAATTTTTAGTTATTTTTTTATACTTAAACCATTTTATGCCTTTTTATAGCAAAAAAGGTAAGAATTTTAACCAAATGACAAACACGACAATCTGTGATATACAACTGTGATAGTTTAGCTTAGCTTAGCTTAGCTTAGTCCAATCTAGTCAAACACAGTGATATAAAATCTGTGATATAACAATAGGAAAGACCAAAGAAATTGCTTGGCTTTTAAAACTTTGCATGCATCTGGTGGACTTTTAACTTTAGTCCTTAGCAATTTTAGTCATTATTTTCTATGATGTCCTTTACCGGCCCCAAGGGTAAGGGCTATCCACCAGATGCATTAGCGCCATTTTAACAGCTAAATCGAGTTTTAATTTTAAAGTTTTAATTGCTGGCATCCTAGGAACGGGGATGTCAGATTATGGTCATTTAGTTTTTAATTAGGTTTTTAATTAGGCGTTTTTATTACTTTTAATCCATTATTATTTAAGTTTTAAATATTTTATCTTAATTTTAAACGCTTTTTGACGGTTTTGGGCAACCTAAGCCCTGTCATTTTAATTCGGTCTACACTCGTCCCCGAGCTGGGACAGTGCAAATTCTATGCGGAGGCTCGAAGCCCATAGTAACATGTCCGTGCCATATCATAAAGGCAAACGCCCTGTGTCGTCGGAGGGTACCTCCACGTGGTTTTCCCCGGGCAACGGCTGAGATACCAACAGCCGGCTAAACCCCGATGAAGGCGGCACTTACCTTGGCAGTCCCGAAATCCGCTAATCCATTCATAAAATATGCCCCCCCCCCTCTTTTTATTTTATTTTCTTTATTTATTTTTATTTTTTTCTTTCTTTCATTGTTTGATAGCTGAGTGCGCAGAATCTAATAAAACCGTCAGTTTTTATAAAAAAAAAGGTTCGTTAGAAACGCCCAGCTATTGTTGTTATGGGTACCGCCCTTTTTTTAGCGGAAAGTGTGCCATGCGCATAATTAATAGCCAAATGCCTCGTCATCTAATTAGTGACGCGCATGAATGGATTAACGAGATTCCCACTGTCCCTATCTACTCCACAGTGGTGCACTCAAGTTACGTGAGCCTTCTCGTGGCGGGAATGTTAATTGATGGATCCTTCGGGTACCCATCAAGAACTGATCACGTATACCGGCCAAGTGCACCAGTTTGCAAGGTCAAGTGCATGCAAGCGTTTGTAAGACGCTGAACTGGTCCAGGGTTCACAGGACTTAAGTTCTGTGTTCGCCTGGGGAAAGCCCCCACCAAGGGTCAAATTGGTACTACGGGTTGCTTGGTCCGAGCCCCGCACATCGGCTTACATTGCTTGTGTGTGTCAAGCATTTGGGATGGACTCGTAGTGGCAGTGGTAAAAGCCTACATCGCGGGCTAGGAGGGGAGCGTAACTGGTGCTGATGAACTCCTTCAGAGTGATGAGTCATCACTAAGTGGCTCCTTTTCTGACGTGTGAGTTGCGGTATACAACTCGGGTGTTGGCCTGCAGAGCTAATAGGGGTTTAAGTAGGCCCCGGCCAAACCAAGGTGCTGCTTGACTTACTTCAAGAAGCAATTGGTAGTCCTGACGCAAACTCAGATCTCAGGACGCGCTGATTGGGTGTATCCCAATCCTGCTCCCATGGGGGATAGTGGAGGTGAGCCGAAAGGCAGGTACTCCATGAGAAATCTGATGTTGTTGTTGTCCCTATCTACTATCTAGCGAAACCACTGCCAAGGGAACGGACTTGGAAAAATTAGCGGGGAAAGAAGACCCTGTTGAGCTTGACTCCAGTCTGGCATTGTAAGGAGACATGAGAGGTGTAGCATAAGTGGGAGATATATATTTCATTTTTGGGTATATATCGAAGGTGAAATACCACTACTTTCATCGTTTCTTTACTTACTTGATAAGGCGGAACGCATGCTTTGTTACAAAAATATTATGACATTAATTTATGACAAAAATGCTTCACAAAGGTATTTATACAATGGCCTAATTCGGTCATTTCCACATGTCCGCCTGTCTGTGAACAGGATAACTCAAGAACGAAAAGAGATAACGAGATGAAAATTTTGTGTGTGTTCGTTAATGGGCAAAATCGGAACGTGTTTCCCTCCTTTATATCTTTGAAACCGTAAGAGGTAGAAAAAAATTTTGTTAGCAAAAAATCTTTTTCTCTTTAAAATAAACAACTTTTGTTGAAAATTTTTTTTCATAAAGTTAATAATTTTCTCATAATTTGTGCCCAAAGTTCCTCGGATAGCAAAAAATATGCCCATTTTTAAGGTCATGAGATATTTTTTTAAAATTGTGACACAACAAACATTTACAAATAATTCATATTTTATAAACATTGAATAGGCAGAAATATTAACAATTCAAACATTGATATACAACTCAGTATATACTGGGTATTCAAACAGTTTACTCAGTTAGTTGTTACATTACTTATTATTATTATTATTAACTTGTCACAGCTGTGAGTAGACTCTCAGGTGGAAACGAAATATCCTTGTCTCGAGACTGCAATGATTATCGAGTCTCAGAGAGTTGTCACAGAGAAAAAAGTGATCTCAAATGGACAATACCCTGAGACTGGTCTCGAGACTTTCTCTTGAAATTTTGTCTCAGGTGTACACTTAGATTTAGGTAAAATAAAGGGGCGATTTTGGAATAAAAGTACGCAACCTGAATTTTTACATAAACGTTTGTTTACATAAATCGTCTCAGAAAATTTCATGTCAGCTATAAAGGTCAAAAGAAACGAAAATCGCAAATATCTCGTTTCTAACCGTCATATATCATTAGAGATTATTTAAAAAAATTTGATCCCATGCAATTGTTTGTATGATCAACTGATCTTGAGATATCGCGAAGAGCGGGAAATCCGTATATATGATGATATATAATATGTTTCGTTGAATATCTTTAATATCTTGACTCTCGGACACGACGTTATATTAGTCTCTTTTGCCAGTCTTTACAAAATAAAGATTTTTTGCAAAAATTGATCTACTTTAATTCCGAGATTGAAACCTTATTTGATTGGGGGTAAAAATTTCCCACTTTTGGATTAGAACATACATGATACTATACTCACTTCAGACAAACAAACAAAGTTTACCTAATGTTAATTATGTGCTAATTTGAGGGCCGAAGATAACGATAAAACATAGCAACACTGCTCATAGAAAGTATGTTGTATTGGTTTTTCTTCGATTAAGATACCCATTTATGATTTCTAATTGAGAGAAGTAGTCGCAAGAGATATATTCTCTCCCCAAAATTTGAATGCCAACATCGAATGAACTGCAAATGTAATGTTAGTTAAAACAAGTGAAAATAACAACTAACTGAGTTAATTGTTTAATTACCCGGTTAGATACTGAACTGGTCTTTAAATTTTTGTTCTATCTCTTACGTTTCCAAAGATAAACAGTTTTTCCCAAACATGGTCCGATTTTTCCCATTCACGAACTTGACTTTACTTTTTAGCTCTAGAACACACAAAATTGGATGGGATTTCCAACTAGTTTTACTCATTTTCTGTTAAACTGTTAAGGTAGTTTTCTCAGAACATCAGTTTTCTTAAGAATTTAATGAAATTGAAATATGGCATTATTATCCTTTATGAAACGAGACATTCATTACTAAAGTTGGTTTTTAATATACATAGTACACGTAAAAGATTGGCGCATACCTTGTTTTTTTTTCTTATAAAACTGGAAAACTTTTCTCTACACTTCTTTTAAAAAACAATATATTACAAAGTTTAACTTGATTTAAAAACTTAAACGTATACTACAGATTTAAAAAAAATATATTAACTGGTGTAACTGCGGCATCCAAAATAATGAATAATCACTGTCAACACAAGTCTTGCATAGTAAAACATATGGAGTTTCCAAAAAGTCTGGAAACGGTCGAATAACTCGAGGGTTGTCCCATATCGCAAATCAAAAAAATGTTTCGAATAAAAACTAGTCGTGATTTTTTGTCATAAGTTTCCAATGATATCGTCAAAGCAAGAGCCGCATTTTGCAGAAGTCGCATTGGAGGCAGAGAGTGTGGATGGGGGAATAATCGTGTAGAGTTTTAAACAAAAAAAAACCGATCGAATATAGTTCTGAAAATTGGTGGAGTAATACATTTTGAAAATAGAAAATGAAAGAAAATATTCCCAGAAGTGTAGGTTGAGGACTAACCGCTCCCAAAAGCGGTAAAGCAGTTAACTATGAGTTGAAATTGAACTCATAAGATATCATATACCAATATAACCGTATATAAATCTCCCTTTTGAGAGGAAACAGATTAAAAATAAATTTTAAATGACTACATTTTCTGACCACTTTCAATTATTTTTCATTTTGTAACAATGATAATGGAGAAATAAAATGATATCACTGCAAATAGCATTTATGTTACAAAGTAAATATGGTCTAAAGAAATTTGCAGAACTATATATCAAAGCATTATTTATTAACCACAAGACTGGAAAGTTTTAGAATATTGAAGTCCTAAACTAATGAAGACTCACAAAGCAGGTATCATATCTTTATTTCAATTCAAGTATTAAATTTTCTGGCATGCATAATCTTATTTTTTTACAGAATTGTTTTTTATAAATATTTTTGCCTTTTATAACATTGCGTGTTATGATTACTTTCAACAGTCATTGCAGATATATATAGGGTGGCACATAAGTAACGTTATGATTTAATTAGTGAATAAATTTTTTGTTTACGTATTTTTTTCAGAATTAACTTTGAAAAACTTGGGAAATTTATGATGGAAAGACTCAGCACAGAACAAAGAACCAAAGTTGTTCAATTTTATTTTGAAAGTCGGCATTCGATTATTCAGACACAAAGATCATATCGAAATGTCTTGCATGTTCGAAATGCACCTTGCGCTCCAACAATTTACCGATTGGTTCAGCGTTTTCGGCAACATGTCTGTGATATTCTGCGTGCTGGAAGACCTCGTGCAGTTTGAAATGATGTGAACATTGCTCGAGTGCCAGCAAGTGTTGAGGAAAACCCCGAAAATCCCACCAGGCAACGTTCTCAGCAGTTGGTGATGTCAAGGCGGTCTTTGCGAAGAATTTTACTTACGTTACACCTTTTCCCATATAAAATTCAATTGATTCACGAGTTAAAACCAAACTATAGCTCTTTTGCGTGAAAATTTTGGCGATCGAAAAATATCGCGTTTTTCTGATTTGAACTGGACACCGGGGGGCTGCTTAAAGGGTAAGGTGTATGCCAATAAGCCAAAAACCATCCAAAAGCTTAAGGCCAATATCCGAGAAGAAGTGAGGGAGCTGGGACCTAAAATTCTAAGGCAAGTTATGGAAACTGCTCTGGAAAGGGCACGTCAGGTTGAAGCAAGCAATATTATCTTCAAAATATAATAGTCCAGTTAAGATCTACATCCGTGCTTGCAAAAGGTCAGGTCGTTCTGCATTTTGTATATGTTGTTAGGACCTAAACCAATATTAAAAAACCAGATTTGCAATTTCCAAAGTGTTGTGCTAGCGGCGGTGTACCCAAAAAACCATGAAATTTTCGGACTTTTTTCAGTTTTTGCTCAATATCTCAGTGAAGGAAGGGTCTGGCTGGTATAGTCACTCTATACACTTTTAAAGTAGACTAAATTTTCAACAATTTGAGATCAAAACAAGCTCTATACAGCTATTGGTTCCCAAGATACAGTTCCTAGAAAATAGGCCATTTTTTCCAAAAAGTGACATTTTTTCGAAATGGTCACTTATTTCGTAAAATATCTTCTAAAATACACATCCCACGTCAAATATTATATATAATAAACTTGTAGTAAATTTAATTAGCTTTCATTTGAGATCAGACTGGTATCTGTATGCTTAGCGGTTCTCTCAAAAACAGCAGATAACCAAAAACAGTCATAAGTTAACCAGCGCAGATAACCACCGCAGCGCACATATTTACCAGATGTGTGTATCCATATTTTCGGTAAAAGTAGGTACCAATTCCAATCAAAAGGCAGGAAACAAAAGATTGAGGTCGTACAGCAGTGATCAGAACATGAGAAAATGACATACACTTCTTCTTCCATGCTTCGAGGGGCCACGCTTGTTTTTGAGAACAACAGTCTCAAAAAATAGCTGTACTGAGTATCCCTTTGTTGGAGCCCATCTCCACTATGACTATGTCATCGACAAAACGTTTTTGGAGGTGAGTTTTTGCTGTTCTGACATCAGGTATACAATCACCCTTAATTTGCTGTAGGAGGTGTGATAAAGAAAACTGGCATTCATCACGGTTTTCCAATAGGTAATCGTACACACAATCGAACGTTTCTTCAGTATTACTGGCGGGACGATACCGTCTCTTATTCCACGACCACTCTTTTCTTTTTAGAAATTTAAGAGAGAATCTAAGTCAAAAAACATTAGCTATGGTATACTATGAATTGGTTCATAGCAGACTTAAATATGGAATTTTGTTATGGAGGGCTTCCTCTCAATTAACGCAACTTTTCATAAAGCAAAAGAAAATATTACGAGTAATTGTTGGTGTTGGCCAGCAAACTTCCTGTAGACAATATTTTAAGAAACAGAGAATCTTGACGCTCGCCAGTATATACATTCTCCATTGTCTCGCCCACATAAAGAAGAATATTCATACGGTAGATCAAAATAAATTTAATCACACGTATTATACAAGACATGGTAGCGACTTAAGAATACCCAAGCACAACTTAAATGTCTTCGAACATAGTCCATCTTACAATGGCTTAAAATTTTTCAACAAGTTACCATCTCATATAAAGCTTGAATGTAACCAAAGGAAGTTTGAAACCGCCTGCAAGAATTTACTGCTCGATCATTGTCTATATAATGTGGATGAATTTTTTTCTAACAACCTATAATGTTAGGAATATATGACGAACCAATATGTATTACATTTGTACATCATTTCTGGTCTAATAAATTGTTATTAGTATTATGATATTAAGATCATTATTCCCAGTAGCAGGTGGTAATCTAAACAGGCTCCTGTCGCACAATCGGAGCGCCTCCTCGCCATTGACAACCTGGTTGCTGCAGGCGGGGCGTACCACAGATTGTGCTACAGGAGCCTGTTTAGATTACCACCTGCTACTAGGAATAAAAGAGGGTATCGTCTAACCAGGAATACTGAAGAAGCGATGGATTGTGTGTACGATTACCTGATGTCAGAACAGCAAAAACTCACCTCCAAAAATGTTTTGTCGATGACATAGTCATAGTGGAGATGGGCTCCAACAAAGGTACACTCAGTACAGCTATTTTTTGAGACTGTTGTTCTCAAAAACAAGCGTGGCCCCTCGAAGCATGGAAGAAGAAGTGTATGTCATTTTCTCATGTACTGATCACTGCTGTACGACCTCGATCTTTTGTTTCCTGCCTTTTGATTGGAATTGGTACCTACTTTTACCGAAAATATGGATACAAACATCTGGTAAATATGTGCGCTGCGGTGGTTATCTGCGCTGGTTAACTTATGACTGTTTTTGGTTATCTGCTGTTTTTGAGAGAACCGCTAAGCATACAGATACCAGTCTGATCTCAAATGAAAGCTAATTAAATTTACTACAAGTTTATTATATATAATATTTGACGTGGGATGTGTATTTTAGAAGATATTTTACGAAATAAGTGACCATTACGAAAAAATTTCACTTTTTGGAAAAAATGGCCTATTTTCTAAGAACTGTATCTTGGAAACCAATAGTTGTATAGAGCTTGTTTTGATCTCAAATTGTTGAAAATTTAGTCTACTTTAAAAGTGTATAGAATGACTATACCAGCCAGACCCTTCCTTCACTGAGATATTGAGCAAAAACTGAAAAAAGTCCGAAAATTTCATGGTTTTTTGGGTACACCGCCGCTAGCACAACACTTTGGAAATTGCAAATCTGGTTTTTTAATATTGGTTTAGGTCCTAACAACATATAAAAAATGCAGAACGACCGGACCTTTTGCAAGCACAACCGCCTTTTCATGTTTAACTTTACTGAACTATAATGTGAACATATTTCCAAACTGTAATCTAAATTTTAATAAATGCCAACGTTAAATAAAATCAGAATGAAAAAAGTTATTCATTAAATAAATCATAACGTTACTTATGCGCCACCTGTTGAAGAAATTGCCATAATAAATATGTACGAATAGTAATGTTGATATTTGACAACAAAGTAATATACTGTCAATGATGTGCAAAAGTTGACTTGTACGTCAGAATCGCCTTTGTTGTAGCGGTAAACACGTTGGACTAGAATTCAGAGGTCCGAGCTTCTATTCCTGGTTGACGAGTTAATTTTTTCATATCAATATTTAAATAAAAATTCAGTGACATGTTTGTCTATATAGTATACGCTAGTTCATTCATACTATATCTTACGTAACCTTAATGGAAATTGACATAAGTATTGTATGCACTATACTTATATACAAATAAAAATATGTATAAAAAAATTTACCATAAGTTAATTTAATGTCTTTTTATTCCGTGTATACCATAATAAGTTCATGGTAAAAAAATGATTACATCGTACATGCTCTTACTTTTGTCCACATTAAAATATTTGAAGTATATACATTGATACGAGTAAGTAAAATCTATTGTTCGTAAAATGTAATTATTTGGTGCCAGAATACATCCAATATGTTATGAGTTATATAATGTTGTTATTATAAAGATCATTATTATAAACAGATCTGGAAATATATATATTGTATATACAGTAATTTTATTGTGAAGGAAAACAGTATCTTTTATACGTAAAATCTATGCGTAATTGTCTAAAATTAATCTAAAGGTAAATTTAGAATTGACATGTGTGTGTCTAGAAATATATAATGAAAAATTCGTCACGTGGGAGCTATTTAGACAAAGAAGCATAATGAATATGAATTACTATGACGACACTATTAATATTCATTAATATCATAAATATTCCTGTAAAGATTAGAGTTAAGAAATGATCAGCAGATCAATGTAGTAAAATTTATTTCATTCACAATTTTACTCATGATAAATATATCTATTTCACTAATATTAAGTGATATATTCCAATTTTGCGTATCCTTCACCCTCTAAACATCCCTGTCTCCTTGTCCTGAATACAAATTTTTCGTCCTGAATACAAAAAGCACATCACACACCACTTGGATTACACAGAAGGATGCCATTGATTTCCAATGGATTTACGTTTTATTCTATTTTTCTATACATCTTTTAGCGAAATTTAACGAAAATCTACCCTTCTTAATATTATGGTATGTCGCAAATGATCAGCATTATTGAAATATTAATTAAAGTGATATATATATATATATATATATATATATATATATATATATATATATATATAAATTCTTTCATTTTGGTGAAAGTGTCACCAAATTAGCAACGAATAACATATCCTGAGACAATATAAGAGTAATTTTATTAAGAGTGATGTTAACAAGAGTAAATCGATGAATGCAATTTTAACTAGAGTAATTTCAATAAAATTTATTATATTTTAATTTATTTTATTTTTGTCTATTGATCTCTATTTTCTATCTATTTCGTGTAATTGTCAAAGAGTAAATTACGATTAGCTAATTTATACTGATGATGACTACTTTGTAGTCAAAATGCGTATTTATAATATAAAAATGGATCTAGGTATTGAGACGAATTTTAAATTTTTAATATATATATATATATATATATATATATATATATATATATATATCTATATATATATGTGTAATTATATATATGTATATATATATATATATATTAAAAATTTAAAATTCGTCTCAATACCTAGATCCATTTTTATATTATAAATACGCATTTTGACTGAATCGCCTTTGTTGTAGCGGTAAACACGTTGGACTAGAATTCAGAGGTCCGAGCTTCTATTCCTGGTTGACGAGTTAATTTTTTCATATCAATATTTAAATAAAAATTCAGTGACATGTTTGTCTATATAGTATACGCTAGTTCATTCATACTATATCTTACGTAACCTTAATGGAAATTGACATAAGTATTGTATGCACTATACTTATATACAAATAAAAATATGTATAAAAAAATTTACCATAAGTTAATTTAATGTCTTTTTATTCCGTGTATACCATAATAAGTTCATGGTAAAAAAATGATTACATCGTACATGCTCTTACTTTTGTCCACATTAAAATATTTGAAGTATATACATTGATACGAGTAAGTAAAATCTATTGTTCGTAAAATGTAATTATTTGGTGCCAGAATACATCCAATATGTTATGAGTTATATAATGTTGTTATTATAAAGATCATTATTATAAACAGATCTGGAAATATATATATTGTATATACAGTAATTTTATTGTGAAGGAAAACAGTATCTTTTATACGTAAAATCTATGCGTAATTGTCTAAAATTAATCTAAAGGTAAATTTAGAATTGACATGTGTGTGTCTAGAAATATATAATGAAAAATTCGTCACGTGGGAGCTATTTAGACAAAGAAGCATAATGAATATGAATTACTATGACGACACTATTAATATTCATTAATATCATAAATATTCCTGTAAAGATTAGAGTTAAGAAATGATCAGCAGATCAATGTAGTAAAATTTATTTCATTCACAATTTTACTCATGATAAATATATCTATTTCACTAATATTAAGTGATATATTCCAATTTTGCGTATCCTTCACCCTCTAAACATCCCTGTCTCCTTGTCCTGAATACAAATTTTTCGTCCTGAATACAAAAAGCACATCACACACCACTTGGATTACACAGAAGGATGCCATTGATTTCCAATGGATTTACGTTTTATTCTATTTTTCTATACATCTTTTAGCGAAATTTAACGAAAATCTACCCTTCTTAATATTATGGTATGTCGCAAATGATCAGCATTATTGAAATATTAATTAAAGTGATATATATATATATATATATATATATATATATATATATATATATAAATTCTTTCATTTTGGTGAAAGTGTCACCAAATTAGCAACGAATAACATATCCTGAGACAATATAAGAGTAATTTTATTAAGAGTGATGTTAACAAGAGTAAATCGATGAATGCAATTTTAACTAGAGTAATTTCAATAAAATTTTTTATATTTTAATTTATTTTATTTTTGTCTATTGATCTCTATTTTCTATCTATTTCGTGTAATTGTCAAAGAGTAAATTACGATTAGCTAATTTATACTGATGATGACTACTTTGTAGTCAAAATGCGTATTTATAATATAAAAATGGATCTAGGTATTGAGACGAATTTTAAATTTTTAATATATATATATATATATATATATATATATATATATATATATATATATATATCTATATATATATGTGTAATTATATATATGTATATATATATATATATATATATATATATATATATATATATATATGATTTCGTACGTTGATGAATAACCTTTATAGAATTTTTAGAACGGTTGTATAATTTGATGTAACTAATTCATAAGTTTCTATTAAAAAAATGTTATTAAAAACAAGCTTTTTATAGTAAAACTAATGTTCTACAACTTTACTTCTTATGTTTTTTTCTCGATTTTTTCAAGATTAAGAGAGATATACCAAATTTTTTGTTTTACCCTCCCTCTAAACCCCCCTTGTCATGGTTACCATAAAAATGCACTGTCATCGGAACTGAACCAACATGTAAAAATTCAACTCCGTAGGATAAGAGGAAGTGGTTCTAATTCAGCTTGCAAGATTTGACCCGAACATACATACATACATACATACATTGCAAGTTAAATAAAAGCTTGTCAAATATATATAATCAGAGTCATGTTTTGTTAAACACCTAGAAATAAACAATGCCAATTCTAAAAGTCTCGAATAGAATACGCTGAATTACGATCCAGCATTGATTCCTCTGTAGCGACAATATTGACTTTTAGCCAAATATCAATTTTAGTTTTGATGCATGCATACATATTTATGGTATTTGGGCATCGCTCGATGTCTGTAAACAATGATCTCCATCCATCGTTATGTTTGATAAAAAATCAAACCTATATCCTGAACCCAATATGCATGTGTTGAAAAGATATTTTTTTCAGCAGATATTCAATTTTCTGTTCAGTAAAACTAACATAAAATACTAAGAACGTTTAAGAAGAAGGTGAATTACTAAAATTGGTACAAAATTAAATTGAGAAAGTCTTATTTTTTCGACATCCCACATAGCTTGAATATGTATAATTACTTTTTTTCTATCGCCTACGGTTTTAAAGTTAGATATCTACACCCCCTGGAGGGCGTGGGGACTTTGCAAGTTGTTTATTTTAAAAAATTAAACATAAAAAATCATACAAAAATACCATAGAAATAAGCACTTTCAGTTTTTCGAATTTTCCAATTTTTCGGACAACGTTTCCAATTTTTCTTTCTCTTAAAACATTATTCGGACTATAACGAACATTTTTTAAAAATTTAGTCAAATCGGTTCAGCCATTCTTAAAGGATGCGCTTACCAACGAACAGCATTTATTTTTAATTAATGTATATAGATAAAATAACAATTTTTATTCATAAGATAAATACTAAATACTAATAAAAAAGGGCAAAACAGTCATTATTTTGAAAAAATGACTATGGTTCAAAATATAGCAAATATTCTTAAAGATATTTCCACACGAATAATTTTTTGCTACGTACATATTTCTATGATGGGTTTTTTTCCTTAAATATCCGCTATTTATTAATCTGTAACTTAAATACTTTTGGTTTGTTTTTTATTTGGTCCTTTTTCGAGATAATTTTTGAATATATAAAAATCTTAAGCAAAATAAAGAATTCCAGTTTATCTCCGTTTAAAACTATAAATAAATAAATAAAAGCACCAAAAATAAAGATACAATATTGACGTTGATTATTTAAGCACATAATTATCAAAAACAAAACAAAAGATTACTTATAAAATGCTTTCAAAATTGTTTTAATAATGCTTACATTTTTAATTAAATAAAGTTGTCTTTCTTCTTATTACTTCTGATATTTGTTGTTGTTTTTTTTTTTAATTTTAATAAAACCACGTGTATATTTATAAAAGTTTGATCGTTAAACCAGTATATATTACAAAAGCGATGTAATTGTTATTACAATGTTATGAAAACAATTCACATGCTGGCTGGGTATGACAACACACTGATAATAACAGTTAACACACAACAGAGACTATACATATAGTTGTTCGTTCTATCTGTTACTGATAGAAATACTCGAATGTATATGAATGAAAAGTTTACGCCTATAAATTTGAACGTTATTTTCATGTATGTATGGCGCCGACTCTGTTTATCATCCTCCAAATATTCACCACCGCGTTTGTTTTCTAACGTGGTAGTATGAATTCTTTTTATGATCTTATAGATATATAAATGATATAATATTTATCTTATTTTTATACATGGAAAACATATTTTAATTGTTTGTAATAAATGGTAAATGTGAGTGTTTGGTATTACACGAAAGTTATACAGTTTGGAAACAATAAGAGAAATGGGCAGATATAATATTTTTAAGTAGAGTGTTTTTAATCCAACAAACAAGTTAAATTAAAAATTTTAAAAACTCGAACACAATAATATGAAACATAATAAGAACTTCTCGCTACCTCCACCAAATTTATGTATAAAATTGTAATGTTGTTAATAATATATGTACTTATACATCAACTTGGATAATTTTCAAATGACTGAACCGATTATAAACTTTTTCAATCGTTTCAAGAAATAAAAGAACAGAAACACATAAACACACAAACACAAAACATCTATGGTTAGGCACATATATCTTTTTCGTTCCGCTGTGAACGCAACTACCCGTTCTTTTTTACGAACGTTAATATATTTCCTCATATTACTTATATAGGATTCAGTTCTTCAAATTTAATTGCGCCAAAGTGATATTTTCCATTGGCATTATATATGGATGTTACGTCCCAAATGCAATTTCCAGAGGGTTATCTGCTTTAACTCTTAATTAAAGGGCAGAAGTTATAGGGTTGTCTGCTTTTCTCCGTTTGTTTCGCATGCATATTTGTTTATATAACGTAGATGTTGCTGGTTTATACTTAATTTGTGCTGACTTCCAAAAAGCAAGTCTATATTGCATTTCGGCTTCGTGATAGAATTATATATCCAATGGAATACTATTGGGATAAGTGCACATATATTTCCTGTTACTTATCGCGAAAATCTTAATTTTGAATTGATTTTATATTTAATATTTCTTGAATGTGAATAGGATCATTTCTGCTTTTGATAGATTAAAAGATGAGAGAAAGGGAATTTTCATCACACCAGACTTAAGACAGAATTTTTTTTCTTTAGACAGAATTCCTCATGGTTTACATGAAATTTCTGTTAATATAATTAGAATGTTATATATTAGAGATGAATTAAGGTGCCTCCTTTATGGGACCTCCTTTGCCATGGTCCAAAATTTAATTCAGCTATATAAAATCCTCTGTCCAAAACAAATCACGTGCGTGTATGTGTTATTTAAACTGGAGCGTTCTTTCTATTTACTACTTTACTGAAATATTTAAGTTGGCCTCTCGTACACGTGTGGTTACTTTCCTATGCACTGTTAGTTCTCCATGAGTTTTTAGTAATAGAATCTCTTGGGGTTTGAGAATAAAGACCATTGTTGCGAATCTTCTTTTTCAGTAATACTCCAGCACCATACTAATTCTTAATATATGCATAGAAAGGAAAAGTTTTTTAAAGGTACCTAGATACTTTACTCCCGACCAGTCCAAGTGGCCGAGCGCTCTAAGGCGTTATATCTACGCAGTATGCCTACTTGGAAACTGGGGGGGTTATGGGTTCGAATCCCGAAATCAGCAGTTTGTCAATTATTCAGAAAAAAGGGTGGTTAATTGACTAAACTGTCGGCGTATGAACAAGAACAAAGTAACCGTCTATGCTTGAGAAGGTTTTCTGCAGTTTCCTTCACGAACTCCAGATGAATATCGGCATAGTTCCTATCATAGTCGGCTGCAGGCGCACATCCTACCAATTCTATACACAAAAATTATCATCTAGTCTACACACAAAAATTCCTTCCACTCCACTCACATCCTCACATCCTTAGGCATCACAATGGACCATTGGTCGAAGAGTAGCCCGTCCAGGGTAGCCTCTACATTCTATCTCTCTATCTACTTTACTCCCGCGAAGTTGTTTCAGGAATCAAGGTTCAAAAATCGCAATTATAATGGACACCAAACTTTTTAATGTCCTTTGCAATGTTACTCTCTATTAGGAACTGAGGGGACGCTTTTCAGATAGAACACTTTACAAATCTTGGAATTTTAACAGGACACCTAGTTTATTTTACAAAAGTTTATTAGCCTGACCATTCGAATACAAAAATTTGAATAAATTTTAATCAATCAAGTAACACAGAGTAACTTGTGAAATAATTATTATTCCCGTAGAAAAATATACACATGTTAATCGTATAAATACAGTTTGGGAAACTCTAATATAGAGTACTCGTAAGTCTAAATATATACAGCACAAACTTCAAAAAGTGCTTCGTTGATTGATTTCGATATTATTTGCTCCCATTATGTTTCTTCGACTTTCGCTTTGTTGCCAAGGATATAATGTGTTAAACGTGTCAAAACGTACTATCTATTTTGAATGATTATGTACCAGGCGTGAATCCAGCCCTCAAAAAAGGTTGTCGTTACAGCCACTCGAAAATCGTCCAAGTGCGAGTCGGAGTATGAACTCGCTCATGATTGATTTAGTACCTTCCTACAAAGGAGATGTTTACAAAATATATGACACCCTGACCAAGATTTTGTACAGTGTATAGTTCCACGTGGGCAAAGCCGTGGGACGAACACTAGTAAATTAATAAACCTGTAAAATGTTAGTTTGTTCGCTCACGAAAATTACAAAATTAAATGTGTGTTTATTTGCACATCACAGTGTCACATTTAGACTCTAAACTACGGAACCGATTTTTATGAAATTTTCACAACTTTAAAGGATATCAAATTAAATTAAACGCTAGTATACATTTTACATTAAATCATTTTATTTAAGTGCTTACTTAAATTACAAATTCAAGCTTACGTTTCTTTTCGCGAAAACGTTGATAATTTCATCGATATCCAGGTTCACATCTTTGTGTATATTTAGGAGAGCTAGCCCGGATAATCTTTCCTGTGCTATTGAGGACTATGTACTTTTAAATTAGTAGATAACTATGTGCACCCAGCGAATAGTTTTTTCCAATTTCTTTTTTCCAATAAAAGTATTCATGTGCCAAAAAGAAACAGATAATATGTTGTCAAAAATGTGACATAACGCGGATCCACAACGGTGGATCCGCGCTTGTCATGTAAATAAATTGCCTTTAAAATATGAGAAAAAACTTTTTCCTACAAAAAAAGTGTTTTTACTACATCGTTTCGGTTTATATAAGTTCTCGAAAACAGTAAAAATATTTGGTTTTTGCGTTCCATGCTGATAGACCGATCTTCGAAAAAAAACAAGCTTTTCTTCATAAGTTATCCAAAAGGATCTTTGTTTACTACTGAATATTATCAATGTTATCAAACTTTGTGATGATAATTTATTATATTTGGAGGTTTAGTCAAGTCTTAAAGAATGATCAAAAGGGCGTATATTCCAAGATAGGAATATTATATACTTGGTAATGAATAATTGTCTGCTTGAAAATGCGGGGAACTCTCTACTGTATTTTTGGCTATTCGATCACGTCACCACGTGGCATTTTTTAAATATTAATCCAATTTATTGCACGATCAGTTGTTTCAATTTCTCCAAAAATATTTTTTTTATTTATAAGACGTTAACCAAATGTAGGATATTTATGAAATTGAACAGTGAAATCGTTATTTGCTCTACTTGAATTCGTCGTTATTTGTTAAATATGTCCTATCTTTCGTTTTTCTTGGTGAAAACATCATACCATTATTATCACTTTTAATTTTTCATGAAAAATATTAAAATCCTATTAACAAAACAATAATTTGTGTTTCTTTTTATAACATAACCCCATTAACGCATATGTAACTATCACAGTTGAGCCTGACTACTCTGTTTCTAAGGAATAAAAATCAATACTCCAATGGAAGTTGTCGAGTGACAGCAAAGCCTTTCTATTGTTTTAAATCTGTGCAGGCTAAAAATATGTTGTGAATCTATCATACGACCTCTTTATTTAGAGGTTGTATAAATAGTTTTTATTCAGGCAGTTTAACAGCAAGGATAAATTTTAGTAATTTTTAATCTTCGTTAAAACTTCTCACAATTAGTTCTGGATCCAAGTTTTGTCAAAAATGCCAACGTTTGCCAAGAAGTACTTTGATTTCTATGGATAATGGGAATGTTATGTAGCTCAGGCAGCGAGAAAGACAAGGAGTCCTCCACACAATTTTTTTGGAATTATATTATGCTAATCTCAGCCTTTGTAGACAAATGGCTGTGTTTTTACTTTTTACTTTTTAGTTACTTATTGACATATTCTAAACACACATTGAAGATAGCTTCGCAGCTCGTGAATCATAGGAACGATCCTACTATAAGCTTTGGTATTCAGTTCGTTTACCTTATCTAGAGCACGGTAGTGCGCAAAGCCGAGTTTAAGGGACACAATTGGCCTTCTCACTTACAGTGCTATTACTACTGCTTAATTTAGGCTCATTTTTTATTTTCTTAAACCTCGTTATTGAGGAATATAAAAACACTTCCCGTTTAATTTTTCTCCAAAATTTTGCAAGATTATGAAACGCTAAACCGGTACAATCTAAATCATTATATGTAAAATTTGTTTATATATTTTTTGTCAAAATTATTTTGTTTTGTAAGCTGCAAAATTGTCTGATGTTTTTTTGTAAGGATATATCCAAGCATCTGTTATCTACAATATACGTTTGAATGAGTTTAACAACATAAATTATATATGCAACTTGCCCTTCGCCGATGTATGTATCCCAAGTAAGTTAACAGTATGTACGGGTATTCATAAACTGAGCACTATCTTCAATATTTAAACTGATAATCTGTATACGTGCCAATGGTAATCTGAATATTTGTTTAATTATTATTAACTATATAATTTATAATCCTATATCGATGTTACAATTTTATTAATATTTAAAAAAAGCTTTGTCGACCAAAGGTATGTATATATAACACCACGAAAAACAAAATGAAAGGGGCACCACAAAATGACCTGATTTTCGGGTTTTATAAGAAAATCGGTTCGAATACACCCCATATACGGTCAATTTGTGCAACAACCTGTTTACACAAAAATTTGATGGTGTTAGCATGAACGGTTTGAAAAAAATCGGTGGGGATCGATTTTTATTACCCAAAATTTCCGCGTTTGACAAGCAATTTGAATTTGTATGGCTGTGTTTGACCAAAACCCACAAAATGAAATGAGGTTTGCAGAAACATGATATTGCACAAAAAGGTTATTTAATCATTGTTCATTATTTACTAAATCATTCATTTTGTCATTACTGTTCATCAATTATTATTATTAACATGGCAACTTTTCGAGCAGTTCAACGAACGTATCTGAGTCCATTCGAAAGTAGTTTTTGTAGTCAGCAGATGAAGTTAATCTAAGCTTTGAAACCAAGCGGTCGTGGCTTAATATCCTCCTTTTCATCTACCAATGCTTCACCCAACCCTGTGCTCCTGTAAATAATGGTGATCCAATTACAAGTCGGATTTAGCATCAAGTAGTTTAGTGCTCCACTTACGAATATCCGTATGTGTTAATATAGCAAAAGAATAAAATTTTTATGTTATGTCTTTCGTTAAAAAAAATACATCTAACGAAGTGTCCAGTTACGTCGGCTATTTACTTATCTCTTCAGTTTATTGTACTTATTTTCAGGGAAACGCTAAATTAAAAAAAAATTGTTTATTAAAGCAAAAATGGCAACAAAAACACACACCCGCATATTTATTACAACTTCTACCATATAAAATTGCCTAGGATAGGCAGTTAGGCACATTATTACTATGATACGTACATTCGGTAACTATAAGTGGTGTTCATTTCTGAAAATGTTTTTAGCCGATTTGTGCTGAATCCATTCTGTTTTTGAAAAAATATTTCGAAAAAAAGGTTGTTCCTCATACAAATCACAACAACTTATATCCCAAACATCTTTTCGAAAACCGAATGGTTTCGGCACAAATCTGCAAAAATATTTGCAGAATGTCCAGCGCTTTTGATCACTGGCTGTACCTACAAAACTAGCCTAACAAAATATAAACATTTATAGCATCGATTTTTCATACTTTTTGTGGTTGTTTCTTAGTGGAATTTACAAACTTGGTGTGTTTTTTTATTTGTGTTATGTTGACTTGTTAATGTTTTTATACATATATACAATATACTGAATATATATTTATTTATATTGTGCAGCGAAACAAATCTGACCTCGTCTGTATTGCCTAAGTCGTCATTCCAAAAATGCCGAAATATTGTTCGCGCAGTTTGTGTATCAGAAAAACTAAGCAAAACAGAACTGAGGTTTTTCGATATCTAATGGCCCCCATAAACGATTAAAGCGTGCTGGTTCAATACCATATTTGCGTAATAAAAGTTCCCATACACGATCAAACATTTTGCGCAACAACCTTGTTTGTGCAACATCATGTTTGATCCGTACACATTCCAACAACTTGTACAAACTTGTCTAACACAGATGAATATTGTACCGCCATTGTTGTTGAGGGAAATATTGAAGGCAATATATTTAATACAACACTTTTTACACAAATATTTTAATTGGTTTTAACAAACGAAATCATATATTACTACGAAATACTATCGAAATTACTGCAAAATTACAACGCAACAACGTCATCTGCTGTTCTCAAATATTAACACCCTTTAATCGAATTTTTGTTCAATAGCTCCATCCTTCAAATCTTGTCATATTCAATGTTCCAATAGCTCCATCCTTCAAATCTTGTATACATATTCAATGTATACTATGGAGTAGAACTGTGTTCATTTGTATTGAACCCTCGAATATTGTCACAGTTTGAGTGGTTCAGTCTATTTTCACAATAAAGGGTATGAAACATATGAATGTTTCCCCCACTTTTAAGTCCATTTATCATTTAAGTTAGAGGTGTGAAATAAAATCAGTGATAGCCCACAAGTGTATCGTGGTGTTATATACAGTACGACAACTAGAATTAGCAAAATAGTTGTTTAGTGCCACTGATCTCAATTGACTATTGTTTATATTGTAAAATTCGTTTACATTTCTCATGTGCAAGAAACAGGAAAATATGTCAATTCTGCAGTTCTGAAGAAATCATTCAAACTCAACAAAATGAATCATACGAAGGTCAAAAACGTCAAGCCAATTTTTATTTAAATGAAATAAAATATTTATTTTATATTGTTATTTAATATAGTAAAAATGTACTGAGTTTATTTTTTTAATTTAATTTTGAATAAAACTTTTTATTTCAAACTAATATACAATATGGTTTCTTTTCTTTGACATTTCACGTAACACAATATGCCTTCTCCCTTGGACACTTTCCAAAGCTTCATCAATTGAACTATGGCAGATTATACTAGACATTATCTGTCGAAGTATGATGGGCTTTTCTTGAAACGCCCAGGCACTACATGTAATATTTTATTTTTACACAATACGTCGACGTTTCATGAAATGTCGAGGATCTTCGTGAAAAAACAGATTCCGTAATGAGACTACGACACATACATAATGATTAAAATTGTAGAAAATTAATCTTCTCAATTATCTTCTCTCCTCAATTATCTACTGGTGATTTTTTCTATAACTCTAATATTTACAAAAAATATTTCTGATTTTAATGTTTACTTCAAATAATGAATATACTTTGACCAATGTTGGTCAAAGTCGCCGCAAAATCGGAACTCGAATCAAAGAACATCTGGCGCATATAAAATTTGGAAGAACCGAAAAATCGTGTATAGCTGCACACGTTATTGAGAACAACCACAAAATTGACAAATCGAATTTAAAACTACTAAAATCGGTACAAAACCCCAAAGAATTAGATACATACGAAAGTATCTACGTACACAAATTGAGAAAACAAATAATTAATTTAGACAATGGCCCAATTCCAAATTCTGATTTAATAAAATTAAACCATTTTCAAAAAATTTAATACCTGAATATCAAGGTTAGCTTCGATCAACACCCTCACCTTAGTGAGAATAACAACGCCACATGGTCACAAAAGAATATCGGCAATAAATGGGTGGGGTTCTTCACACACTTAATCCTTTAATTGGTCAGTCAACTCAAATAATCCTTCAGGTTAGATCATACTCTCAGTCAGATCATATAAAAGACAAAACTTTTTTAATATCATTGTGAGACTCGCACCAAATTTCCAGAGCAACATATCTCTGACTCCATATCCCAGAGATAGTTACGTTTAGCTAATTCATACTGATGATGACTACATTGTAGTCGAAATACGTATTTATAAAATACAATAAATGTTCTAGGAATTGGGGCAAAATTTAAATGTAATGTCAAAAAACCTAGAGTTTTTTTATATTATTTTAATAATCTTTATGTATAGTTTTGTACTGTTCTGTTTGAAGTCGAACTCCAGTCAAATTATTTTCGTTATAATTCGAATAATCTTAACTAGGCATTATAGATATGGACTGATTTCATTTATCTTCGGTACGAAAACATTCCAACTGCGAAAACGCTATCTACGTATAGAATTAAATTTTTATATATGAAAATACATGCTTGTTTGCATTTGTTCGTATAATTTATGAAGTTTAACTTCCGGATTTATGGAGTCTAAATACTAGAAAAATTGTGGTTTTATTCAGTCACTCAAACAAGAGAAAAAATATATTCGGTGCCATTCAAGTGTAAGCAAAAATTTTATATCAAATAAAAGCTACAAACAAATGCTCAAATAATGTTTTTAAAATAAACATTATACTACTCGTAACTACTAAGAGGAAAAAAGTAGATTTCAACTCAAAAACAAGTGAAAACAACAAATAACTGAGTTAATTGCTTAGATACCCGGTATATACTGAATTTATTTAAAAAAAGTGTCAACAAAAGTTGTTTATTTTTAAAAAGAGGCCATTTTTTGTCTTTAAATTTTACTTCTAATCCTTACGGTTTCGAAGATGAGTTTGTCCCATTTTATCCAAATATTTGGTCCGATTCACGAACTTTACCTTATTTTTAGCTCTAGAACAAACATACAAAATTTCAAACTTGTATATCGTAAAAAATGAAGGAAAAGATTAGTTTCATTTAATTAAAATATTAATTACAAGCTTTTATTTAACTTCGCATGTTTGTATGTTTACTTCAGACCAAAGTTTGAAATCAAAATTTTGACTAGTCCTAATTGAGCTAGAGCTTTGAAAGTTTGCACACGTATGTAAGTCACATGAAAACACAATATCTAATATCGTTCTAGAAAGATAGAATTCGAAAATATTTGCTGCAATAGAAATTTGGTAGAAAAGTTGATAAATATTTGAAGCGGAAATAAAAATAAAAATTTTAGTCTTAAAATAAAATTAAATTTATTTATTAGGCTAAACAGTAGAAAAAATATACATATAAATTTTTTTTATAAACATAGTTTTATTTTTTTATGGACTAAAAATTTTAAAATAAAGATAGAGAGGATCGCAAAATTTTAAATAAAATGTAATTTTTTATGTTTATATGTTTTTCGCACGCTCAGGATATATTTCCGGCAAGTGTCTCTCTCTTGTTGTAACCCGTATCACATTAAGTTGACTTATATAAGTACTGTCGTATAACAATAGCACCATCAATAAAAACGTGAAACTAAATGCACGTTTAAGATGACTCATATATACGAGAAAACAGAATTCGATACCTTCAATGATATTGTAATACCAAATGATTTTTAACTCATTTTATATATTTTTTATTGTATATATTTTTAAGTATATATCTATACTATAGCACGATAGTGCGTATGACTAAGTTTAAAGAGGCGTGGCCTTGCGTACTTACAGGGACTGTTACTACAGAAAATATTATGCCAAAAAAGACCACCTTGTAACTTTTGAACGAAAATAGATTTCGTATTTTGTACGCAGAAAATAATATGGTGTGAAACCTTTATGTACAGAGCTCAGCAAATGGCTTTAACATATATCATTAAATTTAACATTGGAGTAGAATATATACACACATAATGGTATTTATTTACTATCAAAATTGAATTTGAAAGATAGTATGTAAATTATTGAGCTTAAATTAAGCTTTATTTATTTTGTTTACGAAAAAATACTAGACACAGTTGTTTATATTTTTGACAGGAATAATTTACCAATTTAAATTTTTACTGTATATCGTAGTGTTTTTGAGAAAATTTACAAAAAATGCCAAAAGTAAAGTGTCACTTCCGGTTAGTGAAATTTAACCAAATCTGGATTTTACATCCTCATGTTTTAATATCTCAGTTTAAAATGTTTACATCTAGCTCAAGATTATTTATATTATTCGCTCGCCAGTATACACTCTTTCTAACAAAGTTAGAGTAATGACAACTACGTGAAAATCGGTTAAGGTTATACTTCAAAGTTGGTCCCATATAAATTTGAAAAAAAAAATCAAATTTTAGTCACAAAAAAATAAAAAAAAAGACTTCCCAGCGCTTCCACTAAAGAAAAAATATCATAATCGATTAAATATGTTCTGTGTGAAAGCACTCAATATTTTTGCACAATTTGAATGTTTTTTAACCAAAGTTATTATTTTTTGCTTTTCAGTTACTTATGACAATATTCCCCTTTTTCTAAATATTTCTTTATAACTGTCCGTTTTTCATGTTACATACTGGAAAAGAACTCGGTATATATATATATATATATATATATATATATATATATATATATATATATATATATATATATATTTATTTATTTAAGCAATTATCTCAGATAATTGTTTTATTTTCGTTTGTTTTATTTAGCTTTAGTTTAGATTATAGTCTGTTGTGTGGCATTTACACCAAATTTTTTAGTATGATTCCGAGCCCTCCTTGTGGGAGTCAAATTCGCATTTGACCAGTTTTTAAAAGTTTTGTAATAAAATTAGTCGTTTTTTATTTATAAATGTTTATTTATTTTGTACGTAACAAATACACGGTAAAAAAAGTTTTCTATTTATAAAATGACTATCATCCTGCAAGCAATTTTGTGCGTTTCCAAGATATGAATTACCTATATTATTATTATTCTTATATTCGTGGACAATGTCTGTTCGCATCTTGTTCATTATTATTGCTTGCTTATATATGAATAATCGATTGACGTAAATACATATTGAATATATATACAGTGTGTTCATTTCAAAAGTATCCACCCTTAATAACTCTTGACCTGATGTGATTATTGATTTGAGTGAAAACACATCGATTTAGATATCGAGAGAGAAGTTCAAAAATGGGACCTAGAAAATTTTAGGTTTTATCCCTTCGTCCCCAGCCACTCCCACTTTGAAATTCACTCCCTATCTTGTGATACATCATTTGAAAGAAGAAAAAATTCTCTATTCAACCATGATAAAAAAAATTAAATCGATCGATTGGTTCTTATGATTACACAGAAGATGGAAGGAATGAAATCAATTATTATTAGAAAAACATTGCGGATTGGATACACTGTTGAATTAAATTACAGCCATAAGAAATTATTTTATGACATGTTTGAAATGGATGGCTACCATTATTTGCTAGACAAAAACACATTCTGTTTTCGAACTCCTCGCGAACTTTGACGAATGTTTTGCGGGTGATTTGTCTACATTCTTGCGTAATTCTGTGTCTGACCTCTTCGATACTAGCGGGAGGGTTTTGTAAACTTTAGCCTTCAAGTGACCCCAGAGAAAAAAGTCGAGAGGTGTTAAGCCTGGGGATCATGCAGGCCATGCCCTAGCACCCCTCCTACCAATCCATTTCCCAGAAAATCTTTGGTCCAGCCAATTTTGAGCAGGTACAGCGTAATGTGAAGGAGCTCCATCTTGTTGAAAATGCAAATATTCCTCACTGAGTATCATGTTTCCAACTTCATCCACTTGATTCTCCAAAGATTTTGTTATCAATGGATCTATTACATTTTTTATCCAGTCCCCAATGTTTTGCTAATTATAATTGATTTTATACATATAAAATCAATAGTCTATCTTCTGTGTATTCCATCTTCTGTGTAGTCTATCTTAAGAACCAATTAATAGATTTAATTTTTTTTATCATGGTTGAATAGAGAATTTTATCCTCTTTTAAATGATGTATCACAAGGTAGGGAATGCTATTTGAAATTTTAAAGTGGGAGTGGCTGGGTGCGAAGGGATGAAACCTAAAATTATCTAGGTATCATTTTTGGACTTCCCCCGTGAATATCTAAATCGACGTGTTTTCCCTCAAAACAATAATCACATCAGGTCAAGAGTTATTAAGGGTGGATACTTTTGAAATGAACACACTATATATATATATATATATATATATATATATATATATATATATATATATATATATATATATATATATATATATATATATATATATTGTTTTACATATAAATAAATTATTATTGTTTTATTTAGAATATACTTGCCTTAAACGAAATCGTATTGGCGTCTTCAACTTCTTTGGAAAAACAAACTTTAAAATAGAGAACACTCATATTGTTCTAATAAAATATCAAAGTTTAAATATTTATATTATATATTTAGTAGAATCAAATTAGCATTTTTCAATCAGGTTGCTTGGAACCGCAATTCTTAAATCGATTCATCTTATCGTCCTGAATATGACCATAAATTTTTACGGTCCGACTCGTGACGGAAAAGGGTCAAAAATGAATTTGTTTATAACAAAAACACGTTTTTTCTTAATATCTTTTTTAAAAATTAAATTTTAAAAATGACATAGAATATTATTCAATTCTATATAAAAAAATTCGTTACGCAGGAGCTGCTTCAACTTAGCGAATTTCCTTGGAATAAATAAACTACTCTCTAGCGGTCACAATGTTAGTCTGATCAAAATGAAATGTCGTATCTGATTTTAGTATTTGCATGGCCAATTTTATTAATAAATAACTTACGTCAAGGGGAAAGGGGGGCATAAAGATAGAAGAAAACACAAAATATAAAATATCTCTCTTAATATTAGAACAATCGAAAAATGCGTAAGAAACAAAGTTGTAGAAAATCATGTTTGCTACAATTCATCACCTTATCTTTTTTGCTCAAACTCTAATGCGTCCAGAGATATTGAGGAATTTAATTTTCAATCTTAAACCGTCAATATTTTTGTAAATATTAGGGTTACAGAAAAAATGATAAGAAACAAAATTACAGTAAAACTTAATACCTACAACTTTACTTCTTATAAAATTTTCGATTTTTCGAATATTAAGGGAGATATGTCAAATTTTGTGTTTCACCCTCCCTCTAAACCCCCCTTTCCCCTGGTCCGATTTTACCCATTAACGAACTTGATCTTTTGAATACCAAAAGCGCTTCAAATACCAAATCTCATTCCGATAAAATGAAAACTGTGACCGCTAGAGTGATGACAGACACATATATATATATGTATATATATATATATATATATGTATATATATATATATATATATATGTATATATATATATATATATATATATATATATATGTCCATAGATATATATATATAAATTTTACAGATGGTGATTTTTGACATCTACAAGGTAGGATCGATGGACATTTGAAGAAATTTTTGCGAAATTTTGACTTCGGTACGGGACCAATAGCTCTATTTCCTTTCAGGAAATTCGCTAAAAAGAAAACAAATGAGCCCATGAAAATTAAAGTCGGTTTATTCGAATTCGAGAAAAAAATTCCCAAAGTTCGAAAAACGCAAAAATTTTAAATTAAAATAAAAAATCTAAAAATTATTTCATTTTTCTTTTAACAACGGCAAAGTAAGCTTTCTATATGTAAAAATAATGTGCCCAATTTTAACCCTTAAAAAAAATTAGGTCCCCGACAATTAATAAAATACCATGTCACCTATTTTTATAAATAAATAGGGTGCATTTGATCCGAGACTAATAAATCTTTTTTTAAATGAAAGGTCTTCAAAATATCTATAAATAGAAAAAGAAAATTATTTTTTAACTGTATTTTTACCCATTATTTTTCAATTTGTTTATAACGCGCTATAAACAAATTTTTTGTAAACAGTTAAGAAATTATTAAAATAAACTTTATTTTCTATTCACTTATAGATTTTTTATAAACCTTTAATTTAAAAAAAAAAATATTCCGATTAACTTTTTAGAGAGTTATCATATATTTTACCTTTTACTAATTTACTTATAAACAAATTAATATTTTTTTGGTTTTATAAGGCTTAATAGAAAGCTTAAACACTTACCTATCTAACAATAAACTCAAAAAAATGTTCCGACCAATATGATTTATTTCTTAAAGAAAAGCAGTTTAAAATCCGTTGGTATTATTAAAAAATAATATTTTTATAATTAAAATACAGATTGATTAAATTTATCAAAAAGAGACACAATATTTCTGTAGCTATATAGTCTATATGGTTATCTCATACATCCAATGTTTGGATGATTGGACAAGCATAAAATATACAATTGGTAGAAGCTTGTTTAAGAGGTAATGCTTGTCCGATCATTCAAACATTGGATGTATGAGATAACCATAGTAGATTAGGTTCTGTTGCATGGTTTCTTGGTTCATGCCTCTGAAGGCTATCCTGTCCGGCATAGGTATTCCTGCCAGTAACATAGTTACTGCCGGCGTAGCATAGCCCTTCATCGATACACTTAAGCCTCTCCACCAACGATAAGGTCCTACCATGCCTTAATTATAATAAGTATTTATCAACGTACTGATATACATATTCTTTGGTATTTTCATACTAGTTATTTGGTATTTCCATCGTTTATGAAAAGTCGGATAAAATTTATTTATGTTTAATTGATGAAGTAAATCTAATTTTTTAAGTATTTATAAAAAAATTTAATTAATGCACTTTTCAAGGAATTGATAATTTGAAAAATTGAAGCAATACATTTTTCAAAAATTGATAATTAAATCAAAAATGAAAAAAATGCACTTTTTGCAACTCTGGTTTCAACCTAGTTTCCTTAATTAATTAACGGTGCGTCTAATAAAAAAATATCTCAAGACTTTTCGTTCCAAAATCGTACCCTCGACGTACCCTCTTATGGAACTCGACTAATTGCGGCACTCTGTATATATAAATTTAATGTTCGTTTGTTCATAGTCGTTAATCTCTTAAAGTTCTATACCGAACGTTTTGAAATCTTTACACAACATTGTATTCGTATAGGGGAAGGTTTTTTATTAAAAAATAACACTACCCCTAAAAGGGGGTTGAGGGGGGAGGGGTGAATAAAACTTATCATGTCGTTCAAACTTTGCAGAAATATTGTTTATAAAAAATAATTAAAGTTTGCATATTTGTTTTCTTTTAAACTACACCTAAAAAGGGGTGGAATGAGGTTGTAAAGATAATATGGAGAAATTGTCTTAATGAAGCTGAAATTTGGGGGGTAGGTAGTTTATAGATAGTAAACGTTAGCTAAAAAAGTATTTCTGAAAATTCACATTTAAAGGGAGAGAAATAGGGGGGGGGGGGTTATTCCTTAATATTTAGCGACAGCATCGCGTGACAGAGAAAAGCTAGTAAAACTTATACATAATTTTATCCGATTTTAGTGAAATTTCTTTCAAACCGACTGTTTTGGGATATTGAATCGTTTTGATAATGTTATTTCTATATCCTTCTCCATTTCTCCGACGATACATATAGTCCATAAAATGTCATATTTTACAACCAGGGGCGTGCTGTAGAAAATTAACTTATTAAAAACCATCACAGGGGGGAATTGGTGCAGGGGGGAATTTTGAACGGAACAATTTTTTTTCATATTCTTTGACTCAATACAAACATTAAATATGTTGAGGTTTTATAATTAGAAACCATAATCAAATGATTTCACGAACTTCATATTTCAAAAAATATTGAATTTATCGCAAAACCTCAAGAGATATTTTATGTTTGTATTGAATCTACTAATATTTACCAATCTACCAGAAAATTCCCGTACAAAAATTCAATTTTGTTGTTGTAATTTCCGATAGAGTTTCCGGTATTCATTCGCCTAATTGATCTTAGTACAGTTAATAGAAAAGCCCGTTACTCTTGTCCGAATTGCATTAAATTACAGGAGTGATTTTTTTTTAAATTAGGTTCAGTATCACGTACTGAATGTATATGAACAAAATTTTGAATAACATAATTGAATTTCCTATTTTTTTTGTTTCTTAATTTTTTAGCGAATTTCCTGAAAGGAAATAGAGCTATTGGTCCCGTACCGAAGTCAAAATTTCGCAAAAATTTCTTCAAATGTCCATCGATCCTACCTAGTAGATGTCAAAAATCACCATCTGTAAAATTTATATATATATATATCTATGGACATATATATATATATATATATATATATATATATATATATATATATATATATATATATATATATACATATATATATATGTGTCTGTAATCACTCTAGCGGTCACAGTTTTCATTTTATCGGAATGAGATTTGGTATTTGAAGCGCTTTTGGTATTCAAAAGGTCAAGTTCGTTAATGGGTAAAATCGGACCAGGGGAAAGGGGGGTTTAGAGGGAGGGGGAAACACAAAATTTGACATATCTCCCTTAATATTCGAAAAATCGAAAATTTTATAAGAAGTAAAGTTGTAGGTATTAAGTTTTACTGTAATTTTGTTTCTTATTCTTTTTTCTGTAACCCTAATATTTACAAAAATATTGACGGTTTAAGATTGAAAATTAAATTCCTCAATATCTCTGTACGCAGTAGAGTTTGAGCAAAAAAGATAAGGTGATGAATTGTAGCAAACATGATTTTCTACAACTTTGTATCTTACGCATTTTTCGATTGTTCTAATATTAAGAGAGATATTTTATATTTTGTGTTTTCTTCTATCTTTATGCCCCCCTTTCCCCTTGACGTATTTTATTTATTAATAAAATTGGCCATGCAAATACTAAAATCGGATACGACATTTCATTTTGATCAGACTAACATTGTGACCGCTAGAGAGTAATTTATTTATTCCAAGGAAATTCGCTAAGTTGAAGCAGCTCCTGCGTAACGAATTTTTTTTTTATATCACTTACCGTTTATGACTTATACGACTATTACTATTAATTTATTGACTTGTTGACGGATATCTCGTTTCATCATTATAGTATGCATACCTCGTTTTAGCGAATTTCCTGAAAGGAAATAGAGCTATTGGGCCCGTACCGAAGTCAAAATTTCGCAAAAATTTCTTCAAATGTCCATCGATCCTACCTAGTAGATGTCAAAAATCACCATCTGTTAAATTTATATATATATATCTATGGACATATATATATATATATATATATATATATATATATATATATATATATATATATATATATATATGTGTCTGTAATCACTCTAGCGGTCACAGTTTTCATTTTATCGGAATGAAATTTGGTATTCGAGGCGCTTTTGTTATTCAAAAGGTCAAGTTCGTTAATGGGTAAAATCGAACAAGGGGAAAGGGGGGTTTAGAGCGAGGGGGAAACACAAAATTTGTCATATCTCCCTTAATATTCGAAAAATCGAAAAAATTATAAGAAATAAAGTTGTATGTATTAAGTTTTACTGTAATTTTGTTTCTTATCATTTTTTCTGTTACCCTAATATTTACAGAAATATTGACGGTTTAAGATTGAAAATTAAATTCCTCACTATCTCTGTACACATTAGAGTTTGAAGAAAAATGATAAGGTGATGAATTGTAGCAAATATGATTTTCTCCAACTTTATTCCTTACGTATTTTTTGATTTTTCTAATATTAAGAGAGATATTTTATATTTTGTGTTTTCTTCTTTCTTTAGGCCCCCATTTCCCCTTGACGTATGTTATTTATTAATACAATTGGCTTTGCAAATCATATTCAACATTTTGATCAGACTGAAATTGCGACCGCTAGAAAGTGATTTATGTATTTTAAGGAAATTCGCTAAGTTGAAGCAGCTCCTGCGTAACGAATTTTTTTATTAACCTTGCACCCGGAAGTGCAACATTAAACGTGTTATAACTTTAAAAATATTAATTTTAGACAAAAAAGTTTTAAATAAAAGTTGTAGGTAATTTATTGATTTAAAAGTTAAGTTATTAGCATTTTATTTTATTGGTCAAAAAGTCAATAAATAAATAGTAATAGTCGTATAAGTCGTAAACGGTAAGTGATACAAAAAAACAAATAAACAAAAAGAAATTAGTAGACAAAAAAATAGAAAATCCAATCTACAAGACAAGTTATTACCATTTTTGGACTAAAGTGCACGGTGACGGAGATATTGGCCTATATCTACAGTTTTATACAGTTTTTCCTAAAATGGCTGCACTTCCGGGGTCGAAATTTGTAAGGATTTTGTTTATTTACATTCAGTATGTGATATTATTGCGCTGCATTAATTACAGGAGTTATTTTTAAAAAAATTTAGGTTCATTATCACATACTGAATGTAAATAAACAAAATCCTTACAAATTTCGACCCCGGAAGTGCAGCCATTTTAGGAAAAACTATATAAAACTGTAGATATTGGCATGACGGAGACATTGGATTTGTAAGGATTTTGTTTATTTACATTCAGTATGTGATAATGAACCTAAATTTTTTTTAAAATAACTCCTGTAATTAATGCAGCGCAATAGTATCTATTGATTGTACTATATTGGTTATACCATATAGTATCATAATGCGTCCCGGACTTAGTGGTCTAAGATCCGGCATTAGTGAAAACCTTCCCTCATCTGTTAATTGAATGAAATAATTTTTAAAAGGCAGATAACAATATTATAAATGAAGGAGTGCAATGTCTGCCACCGTAGTCCTGCTGGCAATATCATATTAATTAATTAATTAATTAATATGATATAGTGTCTTTGTTTGTTGCTCGAACAAATATATTTGTCTCTCTCTCTGCGTAGAACACATTTTTTGAAAATTTTATGACTGTGATATTATAAAATATATTTTATATAATAAATATATAATTAAATTATTTGCAGCCTATATAAAAAAATTTTTAAGTAATAAAATTTTCAAAAAATGTGTTCTACGCAGAGAGAGAGACAAATATATTTGTTCGAGCTACGCCCTTATATGTAAAACATATAAAAGGGTATAGTAAGTTTATGAAAATATTGATCCCAAAACATAATTTTTGATATAGGTGTTCATTAAAAAACCGAATTAATTTCCGCATATCCGCCAGATAACGAATTAAAAAATGACTGCGAATTTGCTCACGAATTCAGGCCCAGCATAGGGGGAATGTCCATCTTAAAAACCGTAAGAGATGGAAAAAAAATTAAAAACAGAAGATGTCCCTTTTTTAAAAATAAACAACCTTTGTTGGAGTTTTTTTCATAAACTGAATAGTTTTACTACAATTTCAGCTCAAACATACTACAATTACTGCAGATAACAAAACCATATATTTATAGCATACACTAGGTTCAGCCTGAAAAAGCGTCGATTCAAATATTATTAAGCATTATTTTTAAAAAATCTCTAAAATTTTTCATCAAAAACTCCTTGTTAAACACGTGCTTATGTTTACAGTTCCGGAAACCATTATGATTATAATTATAGAAAATTTCAAGATTATATTTATTCCACTTCCTGTAAAATTTAATATTTTTACAGAGGTGTATTAAGTCGTAGTAGGCGTTTAAAATATACCCAAGGACAAAACCCGTTTTGTTCGGGTTTGCATGTTTTTGGGCCCCACACTAAAATGCGTTCTATATATTGGAGATATAGTGTTAAAAATTATTAAAATTAAATAAGATAACTATTACAACCGAGTACTACAATCTTTCACTTCATCGGTCATACCCCGAGTTGGTCGGGTTTGCGTGTTTTTGGGCCCCGCACTAAAAGGCGTTCTATATATTTCAAATATCGTGGCAAAAACTACTATTATTATTATTGATATTATTCTGTGATTTCAAAGTTTTCGAGATATTATGTCTGGGATATTTTGTCCCGGGGATATTTTGTCCGGAGACCAAAACGCATGTAACCATATTAAGTTAAGTTCCGACTTTGTGACGGTTGAAAATATTGATCGTAGAAAAAAGTTTTTGGTATAGATGCTCATAAAATGACTTAATTAGTCCATTCTGTAAACACGGTAATTAAAAAACGAAAAGAGATAACGAGCTGAAATTTGATGGAATATCCATCTTTGAAACAGTAAGAGATAGGCAAAAAATGTCCCTTTTTTAAAAATAAACAACTTTTGTTATTGGGTATTGAAGCAATCAATTCAGCAATCAACTCAGTAATATATTTACAAATTTTTTTTGGAGCAAAAATGGTTATTGTCAAGTCATAAATATTCCGCAAACGTTTGTCCCTGCGATTGTTTTGTAATTTTGTGTATGTAACCACAAAAGCAGTGCTCATTCATCATAATCATTCGGTTTTTGGGAAAATGTTTCGAATACAAGTTGTTAGTATATTTATAATAAACAACTTTTACCCGAATTTTCAACCCTCTAGAACAAACGATAATTAAATGTCACCAATAATCAAAAACCTGTACAAGACATGGTCAACTTCCACTAACTTGATCCGTAGAACCATAAATTATAACGATAATATTGTGCAGTTAACTGTACATAAATTATAGTTCTACGGGTCGAGTTGTTGGAGGTAGCCGTGCCTTGCGGATGTTCTGAGGTTTTTGGTTTTTTTAATCCTATATTACGTTTTATAAACAAAATGTTTTCCTTACAAAATTTCACCAACCCCACCCCAAATATATTATACATTTGCGTGGTTAACTCAGTGTTGAGAAATAAATAAAATTTCTATAAAAAAAATTTTTTATTTGATCTTAATACTTAGTGCCAACAATACTGCTTAGTATAATTATATTTACAATCAATTTTTATCTACATACAGGAATCAGGAAGGAGAAAGGTATGTGTTTTTAAAACTAATTTTCTAATATTTTTTTAAAAATAACTATGCAATATTTTTTTTTTTAATTTTACAACAAATTACCACATGTGTTGGTCGATTTCCCTGTATTCACGTTCAATAAATATGTTTAAAAACTATTACAATATGAAACGCGTAATCAAATTACTGTATATGATAATTAAAACGGTTGTTCCAATGATAAAAAATTGCAAGATTTAATAAAATTTCATAAATTTACTAAACTTTTTCGTAAAATAAAGAAGTACCTTGTCTTGTTTGAAGTACTTAATGTAAATTGTAAAATCAATATTTTAAAAGTTATTTATCGGTAAAACGTTCGCACTTTTCAATTTTTGCCAAATAATACGCAAATGGCTGATAATACATTCAATATAGCTTCTATCAAATCTGTAGAGCGGAAGATTATTCATAAATTTCGTATTTCGTATAATCATTTTTGTATAGAATCACGGTAGTTAGTACAATCAATAGAGAAGCCCGTTACTCTTGTCCGCATTGCATAGTATTACAGGAGTTATTTTTTTTTTAAATTAGGTTCAGTATCACGTACTGAATGTAAATAAACAAAAAATTTCAAAGTGCCGCCAGTGCCGCTATTTTGAGAAAAACTGTATCGGCCTATATCTCCATTACCGTGCACTTTAGGCCAAAAACGGTAATAACCTTTCTTGTAGATAATTGAATTTCCTTTTTTGTTTTAATTTTTTTTGTATCACTTACCGTTTACGACTTATACTATTATATTATTACTTATATTATTACTTATATTATTTCTATTTATTTACTGACTTTTTGACCGATGCACCCGACGTTGCACCCGAAAGTGCAACATTAAACGCGTTATAACTTTAAAAATATTAATTTTAGACAAAAAAATTTTTAATAAAAGTGGTAGGTAATTTGTAGATTTAAAAGTTAAGTTATTAGCATTTTATTGTTTAAACAACTATTAGAATAGACATCGGTCAAAAAGTCAATAAATAAATAATAATAGTCGTATAGGTCGTAAACGGTAAGTGATACAAAAAAACAAAATTAATAATCACAAAAAATAGGAAATCTAATTATCTACAAGAAAGATTTTTATCATTTTTGGCCTTAAGTGCACGGTGATGAAGATATTGGCCTATATCTACAGTTTTTCTCAAAATGGTGGTACTTCCGAGATCGAAATTTGTATGGATTTTGTTCATTTACATTCAGTACTTGATACTTAAGTGTGTAAAACCGAGTTCAAGCATCACTTAATTGCCAATATTCATATTAATAGCCAGACACATACCTACAGTATACTTATGTTTTATATGAAGGGTTAGTGGCGGTTTTTAAAGCTCTGTATCTCAGGAACCAAAGCCCAGGTCTTAGGCTAAATGAAAATTTTCACAAATAAAATTACAATGCTAATCTTATGAGTATATTAATTGTCTTGCACCTGCCTTAAATATTATTGAAAACCATAAATATTTTAATTTAAACTTAAATTTTTTATGTCAAACTAAGGACTGTATGCAGTATATATATTGTTATTAAAATTGAAATTGAATTTATTAAAATTAGTTACTGATTTTAAATATAAGATAATCGAATAAAATTTATTGATTAAACTAAATTTTAAGATTGTAGGGAATCAAATTTAAGGCTTAATTTTGTTAATAATAATATACTTGTTCTGTTTAATAAAAATAAACAGTGCGAATCCTGTGCGGGTAGAGATAGTTTAGGTTTTGTAGGAACCATAAAATTACTGTGATCAAGTTTAGTAATTTTCAAGACATAAATTTGTATGCACCAGTTTGTGTTTATACCCGGTGTATAATATCCGAAAAAAACATAAACGTGAGAGGGACCAATTTTACAAACAAAAAGTAATGATATCCGAGCAAAAACAAAACAGTTTGCATTAAAAGTAGTAAAATCTATATAAGGACGTTTTAGAGGTGGGGGTGGAGGATGGGTTTATTTCCAGTTTTGTTTTTTAGATCGTTCTAGTCTAAGACCTGTCTTCCTATCAAAAATCAACTTTCTAGGACGACTGGAAGTACCGTAGAATATTGACGACGAGTGAGTGAGTAAATGAGTTAGTCAGTTCCCAAAATGTTGATTTTTATGGTTAAATATATTGGAAACTATTAAAGCTATACTATTAAAACTTGGTACGTTCCGTTAGATGGTGGGTCTCATGCTACGTTTTAAAATCATAGCTTTTTTGGTTCCTGAGATGCAGTGCTTAAACTTTGTCTGACGCACTACCGTGCTATGTGATGCACCAGAGTATATTAAGTTTAGTCCCGACTTTGTAACGGTTGAAAATATTGATCACAAAAAAAATTTGTTTAAAAGGTGTTCATATAATGTTTAATAGTCTATTTTCGTATATCTGTCGGTCTGTAAATACGATAACTCAGAATGAAAAGAGAAAACAAACTGAATTTTGTGTGTTATGTTCTAGGCCTAAAAAGTAAGATCAAGTTTGTGAGTGGGCAAAAAGGGATGGGGAAGATTGTAGCGCTTTGTGTTAAGTAACGCTTCGCTTAAAATTTTTTGTCATTAAACTTTTCTTTTTCTTACGGTTTTAAAGTTTGATATTTTCACACCCCCTGGTGGGTGTGAACGGGGAACTCCAGGATGAAAAGTACCCTATATATTATTTCAGGACCTAAAGTACGTATATACCAACTTTCATTAAAATCCGGTCATTCATTTCGGAGCTAAGTGGTAACAAACACACACACAAACTTTCACATTCATAATATTATCTAGACCACGGTAGTGCGACAAGCCGAGTTTAAAGGGTTTTTGCCTGTATTATATGTATAGTAGGATTATTATACACGTCTGAAAACATTAAATAATTATTATAATAAATTGTAAGAAATTATTGTTTTCATTTCCAGAAACAAAATGAGTTTTGCACCACCTATACAGAACACATATATACAAACTGGTGCACAAGCGCCTGCACCCGCACCGCCAGGTAATTATTAATTTTTTTCATACAATATTATCTATTATCAATTTTAATTACCCTAGGTCATAGGTGGGCAAAGTTTGACTTCACTCAGCTCTGAGTGAGAGGTAGGAAGAGAGATAGAGTAAATACAGGGTACCTACCAATTATTATTATTTTCTTTTTTTAATTAAAACATTTTCTGAAAAAAATATAATAATACCAACTCTTTTTTATGGTCACTATTATACAAAGTATACAATACATACAATACATTGAATACATACTCTGGAATTTTGGGCTGGTAATTTGGGGCATAAAATGTACCTTTTTAATATATTTGAGTATGAATAAAAAATAAATGTTATATAAATTATAAAATATAATTCTTTTGATCTTTTACGTTTACCGCTTGACAATTGTAAACCGCTTGTAAATTTTTTGATGGTTTAGCTTTAGTTTAGATTTTAGAATTAGATTTTTGGAAATTACGAATAATTTGCCTAAACTATTCATATCGGAGAACTAATAAACAATTATTTACCTTATTTAATTATGTTTTCTTAGTAGTAGGGTATCGTGTTTTGGGAATTTGATGACACTGGATACAATAAACATGCCAATGATAAAGCTGGGTTGGGGGGGGGGGGGCTAATTTGTTACTAATTTCTAAATGGTTAAATTTTACATAAAAGGGGGAATTTTATGTTAGCTTACTCAACCTCACTGAGTTTCTTCAAGTTAGTCTACTTTGAATTAAAAAAGTGAAAAGTATTATTCGTGCTAATCAAAATTATTTTTCGCATAATTTCTTTAAAAAAATAAAATAAAAGTAGTGATTTTAGTGAAACGGCATTTTTACAATTTAATAATCGATTTAAAGATTTCGAAAATATAAATGTAATGAGTGATTTTTTAGTTTCCCCTTTTAATAGAAAATTTAAAATTCCCGCTTTAATAGAAATTTTTTCCGGAATCCATTGATTGCGCGTTATTAAACGAAATGATTACCCTTCCAACAAATTATAATTTATTAGGAGCCATGAATACGAGAACAAAAAGTATTTGGGAAATCGTCGCAGAAAACCCATCTTCGTTTGAATATCCGGAATTATTATAAATAAATAAATAAAAAACTTAGTTGTTTTTGTAGTTGTTTTGCATCTTCTTATCTATGTGAATCGGGAATTTCACATATGAAACATATAAAATCAAATAAATTATTGGGCAATAATCGGTAGGCAACCTGTATTGATTCATCGTTTCGTCTTACTTCAAAACATACCTTTCTTACTTACTCTCACTTAGCTTATGGAGAGCCCCGTGGCTCCGGAGAGCCGTCTATGCAGGGTCTAGGTGAAATAATCTTAAATTTGAACTGGGTATGGAAATAATCTTTATTTTTTATTTGTTGTTTTAGTCCTTACTAATGTTGGACCCCATCCTCATGCGACAGTATGCCCAAGTTGTCGAGCAAGTATTCGAACCACAGTAAAACGTCAATCAACAAGTAGAACGCATTTATATGCATGTCTATTATTTTTAATTGGGTAAGAGAATGCAAATGTTTAACTGTGTCACAATTTCAGTTAAAATAAACAGTTCAAGATACAAATAAACAGTTGGTAATGAACTAAGTATATACCGGGTATTTAAGCATTTAACTCAGCTAGTTTTTAGTTTCACTTGTTATACTCAGTATAGGTAAATATACAAGATATATTATGTTTAGTTCCGACTTTGTAACGCTTGAAAATGTTAATCTTTAACAAAAATACTTCACAAAGGTATTTATAAAATGGCCTAATTAGGCCATTTCCGCATGTCCGCCTGTCTGCCTATTCGTCTGTCCGTGAACAGGATAACTCGAGAACGAAAAGAGATAACGAGCTGAAATTTATTTGTGTGTTCTAGAGAAAAAAAATTAGGTCAAGTTCGTTAATGGGCAAAATCGGAACGTGTTTCCCCCCGCCATGGAAGAAAATATACATCTTTGAAACCGTAAGAAATAGAAAAATAAACAACTTTTGTTTGAAAATTTTTTTCATAAACTCAATAGTTTTCTCATAATTTGTGATTAAATGTTCCCTGGAAAGCCGAATTGTCAACAATTCGAATACGCAGAATTGTTAACAATACAACTCAGTATATACTGGGTATTCAAACATTTAACTCAGTTAGTTGTTACATTACTTGTCTTTTATTAATAATTATTATAGAAGTGCTTAGTTGCTAGTAATGTTGGATCCAATCCTTAAATGACAGTATGCCCAAGTTGTCGAGCAAATATTTAGACCAGAATAGAATACGAATCATCTACTAAAACACATTTGTTTGCACTTCTTTAATTTGTTATTGGGTAAGAGAGCACAAATGCTTAATTAAGGCCCTATCTTATCTTACGCTACCCTGTGTTATATACTACAATCAAATTTTCTCCTTAATATTTTTTTCGCTGATACATTCGACTGCTAGCCAAACATAACGTCAAAAAATTTGTATGTGCATAATAAATTCCGTAGAAATCTTATCTTTAATCTAATATTTCTATAGAAAGAACGAGAATAATCTAAATAAATTATTTTTTATTCGTTTAATTTTTCAAATAATTTGTTTTCCATGAGCTCAAATTTCTATGTGCTGGCTTGGATCAAGTAAGGGGAAACCAGGGGTCATTATGTTTTTTGAGCTATTTTAACTGTTCAAGTTAAAAAAGAAAGAAACTTGAAGAAAGCCGAATTTTAAAATAATATTTGATATTCCATTTTCAGATGCTATTGTTGTTGCTGTATACCATACTGTATGGATTCCTGTAATAATGCTAATCACTTTTGTCCAAATTGTGGAAGTTTCATTGGAACATATTATACTTAAATGTTATATCATACTTTTAAAAGCACACTCTTGTTTCACAACAACAAATAAAAACAACATTTAACAACTTTTTTGAATTTTTTTTATCAGAAAAATTCGTAAAATGAAAAAATTCGTTATTTTTTATGAATAAATAATTGAAATAAAACCATACGTTGTATACCAATATTCTGTATTCCAAAATTTTGTAAACTAGATTTAATTTTGTATAAATCAATAATCGAAAATTTCATAAGTCTGAAACCTAAAATAAGACGTAAACTTGGCTGTTTTTATTTTGGCTAGCATTTTCTTATCTGCCACCAATTAGACACAAAAGACCCAAATCAAGAAAAAGTATTGAAACTGCTTAGTACACAGAGATTGTAGTCCAATGATAAAAGTCACTGTTGTTCAATAAATATTAGATTGGGTTACGAATAAAAAGGTTTCATGCAACTCAGTGTGTAAGGCCTAAATAATAGTTGTATGAAAAAATTAATTGTTAATTTAATATAACTAACTTTAAAGTTATTAAATTCAATTATTAATTAAAAGTGATATGAAGTGATATGAATTATTAATTAAAAGTGATATGGAACAAATAGGATGCGCAGGTTTTGACCTGCCTCATGTAGAAATTTATTTAATTGCAAGGAACAACAGTCAGAGTCTATGGAGCAAAGGCGTAGCTACGGTGGAGCAGGCAGAGGCGCTTGCCCCCCATCCCTGGCTAATTCATTGGAGCAAAATATTTTTTTTATTGTTAAGGCGGGAAAAATGAATTATTTAAAAACTGACAATTACATTTTTTTAAATGTTAAATAATAAATAATTATATTATTATATTATTATTTATACAATTATTTTATAATTGATAAACAAAACATTATACAGACCGTTTTCAAAAGCATTTCTAATAGAGAATCAATGTTTAATAAATAAAAAAAATATTAACTATAAAACTATACAGTACACCTATACAATACACATACTTACAAACATCTGGATAATGTATAGGTATATTGTATGCGTATGGTTGTTTGTTTGCGAAAAGAATGGGGATTTTGTGAAGCATATACTAAAGTTAAGAATTCAATGAACATATTTAACCCACTCTCATTACATTGTACTGACTGACTTCACACAGTAACTACACGGCCAACCAGTAATAAATAATAATTAACATTGGTTCTCTATTGGAAAAGCTTTCCAACACACACGGTATATAATCTATCTATCTATATAAATAATGGGTAAAAATGAAATGCTGTTCGTTGGTAAGCGCATAACTTAAGAACGGCTGGACCGATTGGGATTTTTTTTAAATGTTCGTAATAGTCCGAATTAGATTTTTGTATTTAAAAAATTGGAAATGTTACTTGAAAAATTAGTAAATTTGGGAAAAACTGTTATTTTTAAAAAAGTTATTTTTTCTATCTATATAATAAAAATTAAATGCTGTTCGTTGGGAGCGCATCACTTGACAACGGCTGGACCGATTTGGCTATTTAAAAAAAAATGTTCGTAACAGTCCGAATAATGTTTTTAAGGAAATAGAATTTTAAAAGTTGCCCATTATTATTTGAACATTATTAAAATTTCAACCAAATATGATCAAACTATCACGTAGTCCATATGTTTAAAAAAATTCGCAATATATAAAATCCGACCAAAAACATATATGTAAGAAAGGGCCTAGTTTTCGGGAAAATCCTTAATGTAATAATTCCTTCTTAAAAAGTGATGATATGGGAGAAAGGACTGAGCTATTTACAAAGTAAATAGCTCCAGACTTCATATAATAGTTGCTCTTTAGAAAGTGATATCCCATTAAAAGATATCAAAATTTTTAAATATATATGTACAATTATTGTTATTTTTGGAGGCGGTGTCCAAAAGTTATGTGAATTTCTCTATGCTGACACCGCCTCCAAAAATAACAATAATTGTACATATATATTTAAAAATTTTTGCTTAGGTGAACTAAAATTGGCACAAGAATATGCAATTATTTTTTTACTTTTTAGTGCATTTTTTGTTAAAAAATATTTGATTTTTGAAGTCGGGTTTCCATTTTGTCAAAATATGGTTTATTTAAAGTTTTGTTTTTAAACACTTGCGTCTAGGACGGTCAAAATCGACACAAAAAATCGCTAAATTCGCAAAGCATGGTGTATCTCTGATTTTTTAGTATGTTGTTTGGACCCATTAGGGCTATGTATACTCAAGTTTGCAACTCGCAAAAAGTTGTGGAAAAATTTTTACACACGAAAAACCGCGAAATTTTTGGACTTGTTTCAGATTCTGCTCTATATCTCCTAATCCATGCATTTTTCATCGAAAGATACTTCATACGTTTTTTAAGAGCATTAAATTTATGACAAATTAAGCCCAACCGGAGCTCTGTAGGTCAATTGGTTACCGGATTATAATTTGTAGTCAATTTAATTAGCTTTAAATTAAGTGCAGAGCCGGGTCTGTAAGCCTCGTAATTCTGTCAAAATCTCAAAAAACCCATATAAGGTAAAATCGCATTTTTCCAGAAATGTACCTAACCACTTTTTTGTTGCATGAAGTGAGATTTAAACATGCAAAACGTGTTTAGAGACTATATTGGCCACACAAGTTGATGTCATTTTTTAAAATTTTATAATTGATTTGTGCTTCATTGATTCGGTTTTCGAAAAATGCTTCGGATAAAAGATGTTCATTATAAATATGGTAACAACTTTTATTCAAAAACCAAATAAATAAGGCACAAATCAACTATAAAATTTAAAAAAATAACATAAACTTTTGTGGCAAAATGTACCATGGAATTATTGCGTCTAATTTGAATAGAATTGAACATTTACAACAGACTACATTTGCACGTCGTTTTTCAGTTAAAATCTTAACCTAATGAAGGAACTTAATTAAAATTTAATTCGTAGCAATAAACGTATCAACACGGGACAATTATAAAATGTTGACCTAACGAATAACATCACGTGAAACCGTTTTTTCTTCTGAATGGGTTAGTTTAAGGGTAAATTCGTTATATTAATAAGGTTTTTCTCTTGAATTAATTCGTTAAGGCAAAACTAAATTGCTTTTCTGAATAAATTTGTTAACCCGAGCATCTCACACATAAGGTTTCTCTCCTGAATGAGTTCGTTTATGCCTAAATAAATTGCTTTTAAAAGTAAATGCTTTATCACAAACGTCACATGAATAGGGTTTCTCTTCTGAATGAGTTCGTTTATGCGCAACTAAATTGCTTTTAAGAGTAAATTCTTTACCACAAAAGTTACATGAATAAGGTTTCTCTCCTGAATGAGTTTGTTGATGTACAACTAAATTGCTTTTACAAGTAAATGCTTTATTGCAAACGTCACATGAATAAGGTTTTTCCCCTAAATTAGTACGTTTATATTCAACTAAATTGCTTTTACAAGTAAATGCTTTATTGCAAATGTCACATGAATAAGGTTTTTCTCCTAAATTAGTACGTTTATGTTCAACTAAATTGCTTTTACAATTAAATGCTTTATCACAAATGTCACATGAATAAGGTTTCTCTCCTAAATGATTTCGTTTATGTTTAACTAAATTGCCTTTCTGAGTAAATTTTTTATCATAAACATCACACAAAGTTTTTGTCTGAGTTCGTTTATGTCGAACTAAATTGTTTTAATTATTTTATCACAAACGTCACATGAATAAGGTTTTTCTTCCGAATGAGTTTGTTTATGTTCAACTAAATTATTTCTCTGAGTAAACGTTTTATCACAAAACTCACATGAATAAGGTTTGTCTCCTGAATGAGTACGTTTATGTGCAACTAAATTGCTTGAATTAGTAAATGTTTTATTGCAAAAGTCACAAAAATAAGGTTTCTCTACTGAAAGAGTTCGTTTATGTAGAATTAAATTGGTTTTGTTAGTAAATATTTTACCACCAGCTTCACATTTAAATGATTTTTCTTCTAGATCACTTTCATCTAATATTTCATCTTTAATAATCAGTACAATATGTAACTGTTGTTGAAGTTTAATGTGTTCTTCACTGATGTACAAACGATTATTTACGCCATCAATTGAATTATTAAAAATTATCTGAATTTATAAATTGCAGTTATATAAACGTTTATCTACGTTTACCTTCGGTAAATAAAACCAGAGACTAATAGAAAACTCAATAATCAATATATTATCTATGGTTACTCCATAGATAAATACATTGAGTTAGTAAAGGCCTTCACACATAAAATCCGTAAGAGAATATGTAAACGTAAGCGTAACGGTAATATTTTGTCCATCGTACATAAAACCACAAGCAGTAACATACTACCAATCAGATTCGAATAGAGAATCGTGATAGAAAGTGTATATAAGTAAGTATATCCTAATAAACGTCAAAAGATTTTCATAAATGCGATGCACTTTCATTTTTATATTTCAAATAATATATATGCGATAATATATATACAAACCAAAAAATCATGTAACCAAAACTGTCAAAACCATGAAGCAACTTTGGTTTAAAATCATAAAAGGTGAGAAAAATTGTGATTGGTTGATCGTAAGACGTAGCCGTAAGAATTTTTTGTTCTTACGTCTTACGTTCTGCAGTGGAAATATGTTAGATGGAATTATTATTACTTTACTGTGATTGGCTGATTCGGTTACATCTTAAGGTAACGTTCTTACGGCAGTGTTGCCAGATGGAAAATTTTAAAATCCGTTCGACATGTATAAAAATCCGTAGAAGTCCGTAATTTCCACACTTTGTATAAAGATATCCTAAACTAAAATAACATTAACCGCTGTCTTCGATTGATTTTGAAAAAACCCATTAGATTATCCACTGAAATTCTCCATCAAGAAACTGGGTGTCACACTATTCTAGCTTTCGCCAAATCTATCGTCGTATCTTTTTCCGACGATCCCGTGAAAACCCCTTCCCGGAGATCAACTCACTGGACCGCTTCAATCCACATGCTTTGCTCTTCAGGAAGAAATTCCACATGCCGCATGACGACGATTGCAACTTACTCCGATACAATCTAGTTGTATATTTATCCATTTTCACATATTGTGGCAAAAACTATAGTACTCTGTTGGAATAGTCACCTTATTGATTTTCAATAGCTTTTGCAACAATATATGAACTATATAGAACGTCTTTCAGCGCGGGGCCCCAAAAACACGCAAACCCGACCAACTCGGGGTATGACCGATGAAGTAAAAGATTGTCGTATTCGGTCGGAATAATCATCGACCATAATATCATAATATAATAATGATATTGACTTTTTGTTCACAGTTTTTCACCATATTTTATTTTCAACAACGCTCACGTAATTCTAAACGGATTGGATAAGTAAAAACTTATCTAATTATAAATAAACAATTGGAAATGTCACTCACCCCCCTTTATCGAATCAAAAATTTTAACATTTTTTTTGTCAAAAGCCGTTAAACTGCAATTTTAACATAAATTTATATCAAATAAAATTAATAAATTCTTACTTATACAATCCGGTTAGAATTACGCGAGCGTTGTTGAAAATTAAAAATATGAACTTGTATAAGTTAATTCATGCGCGAGCTTGTCGATTTTAGTAAATAATTCAATTGATACAAGAGTAAAAATGGCGAAATGTGTAAATGGAAAACGTTGTACAGTTTATTATGTTTTAATGTAAATTTATAAACATAACTAATTAATTTTATAACATAATAATTTATTAACAGAAAATGTAATGAATAATTTAGAATACATAGATTAATTAATTATATCTAAATATTACATTCAATTCAAGTAATTTTCATACTCTTTATTAAAAGATTTTTGTCACAAATCAAAAATGTCAAAAAGACCGGCTGATGAGAATGTTAGTGGGCAACCACCGATCAAAATGGTTCAATTTGAGCCTCATTTAATCGGTCCAATATCCACTTTAGAAGAAATGGATATAAAGGTGTTACAATTCCAAAATAAAAAACTAGCTCAGGTTAGTATTCGAAAAGGACAAACATTACAAAATTTTGATAATATTTGTATGTTTAGAGGCATAATGCATTCAGAATTTTCTAATGAACTATATCTTTCTTTAGCGTATTGAGCAACGACATAGAACTGAAACAGAACTACGCCAACGAATTGAGCAATTGGAGAAACGTCAAACTCAAGATGATGCCGTATTGAATGTTGTTAATCGATATTGGAATCAATTGAATGAAGATATTAGAGTACTTCTTCAACGGTTCGATGCTGAAACTGCGGATGAATCTGAAAATAAAAGTATTTTATTTTTTATTTTATTTTCAAATAACTCATTACATTTTTGTAATAACGTAATTTTAATTTTCAATTTATACAGACGAAAATGAAGCTACTACTTCATTTCTTATGCAGTTATCAACATGGGATAAGGAAGAACTTGATGATAAATTAGCAAATCGAGTCCAGGTATCAAAACGAGCTGTTGGTAAAGTAATTCAAGCTTTTGATCGACTTATGCAAAGAAATGAAAAAATTACTTTAGCTCTGAAGGGTGAATTAGATGGACGTGAGTTTTATATTTTTCAATGCCTTTCAATAAAAAAAAGACTAATTATTAATTATTTCGAAAAATTTTTACAATATGAATAAGTTCATCAACAGATTAAGCGGATTCTGCGGAAGAAAGCGAATTTAGTAAATTTATTAGGTCCTTGCATTTTTTTCTAGTTTGGTGTCTATTTTATTTATATGATATTAATATTTGTAAAGACAACCAAAATCGTGAACCAATCCGTCCTTAAATTTTTCAACAGAATAACAAATTTTCTTAAAAAATAATTTTCAGAAGAATCACCACCATCAATGGATGAAACAATTCGACAAGCGAATATTGAAATGCAAAATGAAAATCGTAAACTTCAAGCACTAAACACATCCTTACATGAAAAATATCATACAATTAGCTTAAAAATGTCTGAACTACAGGATTCATTAACAGCTAAAGATACAGAAAATGCTGAATTACGTAATCAAATTGATGAATTAAAATATGAACAAGAGAAGATACGTTGTCGTAATGATAAATTAGAGACACATTTAGCTGAAGCAATTGAAAAATTAAAAACTTATCATCAATTACATGGTGATAGTGAAAAAACACCCCAACAAAAGGGTGTTGTTACAACAAGTGTATCACAATCAAAATTAGAAGATTTAAATAAAGAAATTGAAGAATGGAAAGAATTGGCAAATAATCGATTACAAGAACTAGATAAATTACACATGCAACATCGTGAATGTCTAAAAGAAGTTGAAAAATTAAAAATGGATGTAAGTTATCTAAAATATTCACATACTCGCGTAATAATGGCTTTGGAATGATAACTTCATTAAGTGCCTTTCTGACCAGTCCAAGTGGCCGAGCAGTCTAAGGCGTTATGTCTACGCAGTATGCCTACTTGGAAACTGGGAGGTTATGGGTTCGAATCCCGACATCGGCAGTTTGTCAATTATTAAGAAAAAAAAGGGGCCGTTAATTGACTAAACTGTCGGCGTATGGACAAGAACAAAGTAACCGGCTATGCTTGAGAAGGTTTTTTTGCAGTTTCCTTTACGAACTCCAGATTAATAGCGGCATAGTTCCTATCATAGTCGGCTGCAGCCGCATATCCTACCAATTCCTAGTCTATACACAAAAATTCCTTCCACTCCACTCACATCCTCACATCCTTAGGCATCACAATGGACCTTATGGTCGAAGTGTAGCCCGTCCAGGGCAGCCTCTACAATCTATCTAAGTGCCTTTCTTGCACAATTTTATTTGTTAGTTAAATTGAGAGATAATGTAATAAAGACTTCAAAAAAACTTGTGTCCTACAAAATGGATGGTGTGACAGGCAGGTCCCCCACCCCAACATGTTCCAATAACGTGGTATACATAGTTATTAGAAACAAGCTGATTTTTATGCTGCTAATTAATAATGATATGTATAATTTGATGTCCACCTTGTCCTACAAATTCAGTGGTTAAATTTCCCAGTCCTACACTCTGAACAAGTCAATGTAAAATTTTCATTTATAAATTAGAAAAATGTTTTCTTATTTCAATGACACACAACGACACAAAAAGTAGTTTATACATATTGTAGGTATCATTTCTTCAACCTTTAGTTCATAAAAGAATACTAATATTGATTTTATTGTGAATACACTCAATCGCGCCAAGTAACGGTTATTTAAGAAGCACCAAGTAATAACTATGTATACCCAATAGTTACGAATTAGCTGTGTACAGTTATAAATTAGCGTAGCGTGGAAACGCGATTAGCTAGGACATTGATTCGGGTGTCATTCTGAAAAGCTTACGGAGCACTACTAAGAGTCTAAAGTGAGATAATAAAAATATTCACCGAAATATAAGTGAAAATCGGTATTTGAAAATTACAAAAAAAATGAAGATTTCGTCTCATATGACTCGTATATATGCTCGGAATTTTAGAAAACGCATATCAGAGGAAAGCTCACATCGAAAGAAATCAAACGAGTATAAAAAGTCTAAGACCGAACGAATGCGAGATCAACGGCAGCGTTGATAAAGAAATAAAAAAATGGCGCAAAGCGATTGCTTAGCTGCTCCATGTGCTGGACGTTTTTACGAAAAATCCGAAGTGCGCCTTCCTTTTTGTAGTATATTATATGGAGATTATTAGCATTGCATAGGTAAAATGTTTTTTTGAAATACATTTAAAATGCTAAATGTAAATGGTTTATAGGAATGTATTTAAAATACAAAATAGAATATATATAAAAATTATATGTGTATCATATATAATAACAATTTTGGTCTTGTTTCTGATTCGTTGAATCGATTACGATTGCTATAGAAGTTATCACATCAGCTGTGTGTTCTAAAGTGCATCCATAATGTTTGCATTTCTCTCAACAAGAAAAATGACAGCATATGATTATACACTTCTCCTCAGTAACAAATTTAAAGTAACAAATTTAAATATATTTTATAGATACGACAACTACCGGAAAGTGTAATAGTGGAAACTACTGAGTATAAATGTTTACAATCACAATTTTCCGTTTTGTACAACGAATCAATGCAGTTGAAAACCCAATTAGACGATGCTCGAGCTCAACTTCAGGCTTCTAAGAATGCACATTTAAGAAATATTGAAATGATGGAGGTAATTAATTTTTTTTAAATAAATATTTAGAATGTTTTTAATTATATATTGGATGATTTCATTAGAATTTGCTCCTGCAATATTTTTCATAGTTTAATTTTGGGAAAACGATTAAAGTGTCAAAAATATTAAATTGCTTGTGACGGTTTGGGGAGGGGGTGGGTGGTGAGAATATGTTCCTTTAAAACCGTAAGAGATAGAAGAATAATTTAAGAACATAGAATGTTTTTTTAATAGAAATAAACAACTTTTGTTTGAAACTTTTTCATAACAGGCTAGTTTTGCCACAATTTCTGCTCAAACGTCTGTAATTACTGTATGATGTATATACTACATATGTATATATTCCTAGTATATGCATATTAACATATAATTAACACACTTAATTATTACATTTCACTTGTTATAATTTATGATACTTTTACATTTAATTGATAAACCACCAATATGAATAGTCATTGTCAACTGTGAATCTCACTTTCAAGATCACCAATAAATATTTTTAAATAGAACTCAGGAAGTCAGTTCTAGAATTACACGAACTCAACTGTTCTCATTATACTAAACAAATGCCGTTAATAATTTTTCGCCATTATCATATTTTGAATTATCTTCGAAAACATTTAAATATTTTCTAATTAGTTACATAATACTTGTTTATAATTATTCATTCAAACGCAAGTGGCCACACAAAAGAAAATATTTATCATTAGAGGTGACGGTAAATGTAAATCGATATATCTGAAAAAAATAAAAAGCAATATTAAAAACGATAATTTATTTTAATTTCTTTTCAATTTAGAGCGAAGAATTGATGGCACAGAAAAAATTACGACAAGAAGTAATGCAGTTAGAGGATGTTTTAGCACAATTACGCAAAGAGTATGAAATGTTACGTATTGAATTTGAACAAAATTTAGCGGCAAATGAACAAACAGGTCCAATAAATCGAGAAATGCGCCATTTAATTACTTCGTTACAAAATAATACACAACAATTAAAGGGTGAGGTACATCGTTATAAACGTAAATACAAAGAAGCAAATTCTGAAATACCAAGATTGCGCAAAGAAATTGAAGAATTAACTGCTAAATTGGGACAACAAGCAGCCGTACAAGAATGCAAAGATAATAGATGTGGTGAAATTAGTGGTGATATTAAAGATGAAGACAATTCAAATAGTTCACGTGATCCAAGTATGCAAATTAAGGATGAAAATTTATTGTTATCGTTGAAAAAAGAAATTGACGAGGATTTGGAGGTTTGTTTTTGTTCACTTACTATAAAGAATAAAAAAATTGAAATAAACGAATAGAAGTAAAAAAAAATTATTTTTGTCACATGATGAAAATAGCATTGGGGTTATGATTGAGAAAGTGTGCTTAGATGTATTGTAAGATAGGAGTGTAGACCTTATTGTGGCTAAATTCTAAGTAGTCCTTAACCTCGATTAAGTTCCTTAAATGTGTAATATGTCGCGAAATAACAGGTGTATTTTTGTTCTAGATATCGAAGATATCTTTATATCTTACCATCCCAGAGTTTTAATCGTTTGCGTTTTTTTAAATTGCGTGAAAAAAAAACAGATTTCGGTATAATCACTACATATTATAAAACAAAGTCCTCCGCCGCGTCTGTCTGTCTGTTTGCGATAAACTCAAAAACTATTGCACCGATTTTCATGCTGTTTTCACCAATGGATAGAGTTGTTTCTCGAGGAAGGTTTTAGTATATAATTTGTCAAGTTTTTGTATATATATAGCCAGGCCGGGTCGAGCGAAGCGGGCGGGTATCAGCTAGTATACTATAATTTATTCCTGCCTTATCTCCACAAATATTCACTGACAAAACAATGTAAAAGTCCGTTTAATTAATTTACTTTAATTATGTTGCTGACTGTATTTGCGATAATCTCAGAGTTTCTGAGATATTTGGGAAAATTTATATTTTACAAGGCTTCATTTTACAGCAGTTTTATCTCGTGTCGATCTTCTCTATTAAAACTGAAAATATTTATTTCATACCTCTTTTTAGACGTGAAACTTTTGATAAAAGTCTTCAATCGATTGCTTTACTGAGCAAGCGCAGTATTATTTTTAGTTAAATCAAAATAGAGACGGTTTATATTTTGATACAATTTTACGTGTAACATTTGTAACATTTACGTGTAACGTGAGTGCTATTTGCGTATGTGTGATATCTCATTTTTGTGATTAGTATATTTTGGCTACGTGATAGACGCGGTTTACAAAACAAAAGGTAATAAAACATTAATGGAATTAATGCAATGGCTAATTCTCATGTGAATTTCATCGTAAAATTACAGCTACGTAATTCTTGTATATCAAATTATTGTAATATCAACTGTTTTAATGTGATTGAAAACTTTTGAGCGTAAAAAGTTATATCGTGTACGCAAATGTACCTTGACTTAAATAGAACCGATAAAGGATATTTACATGTCTACCCTTCTGTATCTTTGGATATATTTGTTTGATTAATTTTACAATTTAGGTTGATGATATGGATGGAGACAAAGATAAAACGAATGTGATGTCACCGTCATCAACGAAGAAAGAAGGTATTAAACAAGAAAAGGGTGTTATAAAAAAAGAATGTACACTTAAATCAGAAAAGGATCAACGTGAAGCACAACGTTTAAAAGAGGCTAAAATTGCCGAATCTGAATTAGTAAGAGACCTGAAGGCCCAACTCAAGTAATAAAGATATTTTTAAATTTTATTTCCTTTTCCTTTATTATTTGAGATACTTCATTTCTGCTTTCAATTGTAGTCCAAATTGTGTAATATTTTTTCTTAGAAAATTTATTTTGTTTTTTTTTTCTTAATATTTTGTACGTGTTTTTAGAAAAGCCTTAAATGAACAGAAAGAAATGAAATTATTATTAGACATGTATAAAGGTGTGAGTAAAGAGCAACGTGATAAAGTACAATTAATGGCATCTGAGAAAAAAATTCGTGCTGAAGTAGAAGATATGCGACAACAAATGAAAAAAATGCAGGTAATTGTTAAAGTGAATCACATTTGTTAAATTTCTGTTGGTAGCAATTTAAAAAATCTTAAATTTTTTAGGAAAGTAAACGAGAAGATCGCAAAAAATTAGCGGATGAAGATGCATTAAGAAAAATTAAACAACTTGAAGAACAAAAATATGAATTACAAAAACAAGTTGCGTTACAAAAACCATCTGGAGATGGCGCATGGGGTGCTGCGCATGGTGTTCATCATTCAAGGCCTTTTGTTGGTTCACATGAAGAAGAAGCATTGTTAAATGAAATGGAAGTAACCGGGCAAGCTTTTGAAGACATGCAAGAACAAAATTCGAGATTAATTCAACAACTTCGAGAAAAAGATGATGCTAATTTTAAATTAATGACTGAACGTATTAAATCGAATCAATTGCATAAACTGGCTCGAGAAGAAAAAGATGTTTTAAAGGAACAAGTTGGAACGTTAACTGCACAAGTTGAAGCTGCAAATGTTGTTGTTCGGAAATTAGAAGAAAAAGAACGAATTTTACAAAATACATTAGCCACAGTTGAAAAGGAATTAGCTTTGAGACAGCAAGCTATGGAAATGCATAAACGCAAAGCTATTGAATCGGCACAATCTGCGGCAGATTTAAAACTTCATTTAGGTAAATAGAAGTTTATTTTAATATTTAGAAAAAGGAATAAAAATACGTTTATCTTGTAGAAAAGTATCATTCTCAAATGAAAGAAGCTCAACAAGTTGTTGCCGAAAAAACAAGTTCATTAGAAGCGGAAGCGTATAAAACGAAGAGATTACAAGAAGAAATAGCTCAGTTACGTCGTAAAGCTGAACGAATGAAAAAAATGGAATATACTGGTTCATCATTGGACGAAGTCATGATGGAAGAAATTCGAGAATATAAAGAAACGTTAACATGCCCATCATGTAAAGTAAAACGAAAAGATGCTGTGCTGTCAAAATGTTTCCATGTATTTTGTTGGGATTGTCTTCGTACACGATATGAAACGCGACAGCGAAAATGTCCGAAATGTAATTGTGCGTTTGGAGCAAATGATTATCATAGATTATATTTATGCACTTAAACAAAATAAAATTATATTTGGATTTGTTTAAAACTGTTCTGAGAAAGTAAACAATATTTATGTTAATATTTTATTGCTAATAACGTTTCTTACTTCTATAAAATGCAATTGAAATGATTTCAATTTTTTTATATTTGCAACTATGTATACACAAAACTTTCACCTTAATTGTGGGAAATTTATCATACATTTTTAAGAAGTGTGGAACTGGAATTGAAAGAACTGGCTAAAATATGATTTAACAAATTTTTGATGAATTCCCGCAGTTTTTAAAAACCTCTCTAATTAATGACTTACAATACATATAAAAATTACAAATACAAAGAAACAGTATGGATGTATTTATCTATGATATGAGAATAATCATCTCGCACATTTTCACTAACAAATTAAGTCACATGGGATATTTTTAAATTTCAACCGATATGAAAAAATGTAGCGGCAAAACTAAACTGTTTAATTCTATCGCTACATTTATACTTCTGATAGTACTCTTATGTCGCCTAATTTTTCTAATTTGCGCTCGGTCCTTATCAATTATATAAGAATCATTGAATCAAAAATTACACTATACGAAATTTGCTTTATTACGATCATAATCTGATAAGAATTTGAGAAGTTTATTTATAAATTATTATTTCGAGTTTTTCACAATTTTAATATTTCTGTGTTAGTACTACTAAAAGAACTAAAGGAGGTTAGGACTTAATTTGTTACTGAAAACGAGCGACGTCATGAGGCCATTACACTAAAACCATCAATGCTCTTACGTCATCACATAGGTGGCAATCAAAAATGTTTGAAAATTAACAAACAAGTGTCATTAATTATTGATTTTAAATTGAGACCCTCTACTTAGACTCTGGTGCTCTAAATTCACTTTTTGATTGGATCAGTCATGTTTCGGCTATTTATCAAATGAACAAATCATTATAAATAATTAGAGACCGCCAATATTCAACATAATAATTTCCAACTTGTTTCCATGAAGATTTGCGTGTACAAATTAGGGAGGAAGAGTGTGCCAGACTGTAACTAGAGAGTCTCTAATTTTAAATAGATTTTAAAAATTTGAATGTTTCGTGAACAGATTCAACTATTTCAGATTATGTAAACGTCTTGGAAGATGAGAGACAATTGAAAGCTTACATTGTTTTTATCATTATTTTCAGAACAGTGCAATAAATTGTATAATTTGAATTATCAACAATTTTATTTTAAATTTTTCACATTATTTTCTTTTTTTTACATTATGGAAGAGGAAACTATAAGGATTAAGGATGGTTGTTTATCTTTAATATGTTCCAAGGATACTATCTGTAGATGTAATTTTAATCGAATTATATTAATTAATCAGTATGTAAATTTTTTTATCATTAAAATATTCAAAAATACGGAATATGTGTGTGATTGAATGATTTTATTCATTGATTTTCTTTTTTTTCAATTTACTTTATTTGAACGGGTAAGTATTTATCAAAAATAATAATTCTATTAGTTAATTTATGGTGTGAAAAGCCACATCACCTCTTTATATTATCTTTATTATTCTCCAATTACTTCACTCTCCAATGAACGTGTGGAAATTGATCCCACCACCAAGGAGCGGAAGCCAATTTAAAACAAGTTCACAATTCCTAAACTAAATATAAGAACTCACTAAAAGGTTGATTTTTCCTAAAAATTACGAGAGCTAGTTGCTATTCCTGTAGTCATCATGTATCCCTTGTAGATAAAATTTACGTAACTTCATGCAAAATTTCAACTGCCTAGGCTTTACTTTTTGAGTGGTTAAATGTGATTAACAAAATTCGAAAGTAAAATTTACAAACGCGAATTTTATCACTATTAAAGTTGCGAATATTTTGCGTTGAACTTCTGAGAACGTATTGATATAGAAAGGGGGTTTAGCTCTCTAAACCCCTTTAGCTTATCGTTCCCTCCGAAGAATCCCAAACATTTAGTTTACAAAATTATAAAAAACTTTATAAGCCATGTAGCGCCTTTTTCTTGTGCAATTTATGTTAGTTACACCTAGTTTTAAACCCTTGTAAATGCCAGAGAGTTGCAGTCCATGAACACAGCTACAAACAAAAGCAGCATTCTAATTTTTCAAAATTGTATAATCGATCTGTACCTTATTCTTTCTGTTTTCGAATAAAATGCTTCGGATAAATGTTATTCATTATAAATATACTAACAAATTTTATTCGAAATATTTTTCCAAAAACCGAAAGAATAAGTTATAAATCGACTAAAAGTGTTTGAAAAATGAGCGCCACTTTTGGGGCCTATATTACTGTCGTAAGTATTTGTGGCTTATCGATGTGGTTTTCGGAAAATGCTTCGCATAATAGTTATTTGTTATAAATATATTAAGAATTTCCCTTTATTTGAAGTGCGGTGGACAACTTTTGTCTGAAACGTTATTAAGATTTCGAACCATTTAAGTTCAAGTTTGTATAACGAAAATACTAGTGTATAAAATAATTTCATCAAGGGAAATAGAAAATTTTCGACTATTTTTTCATAGCGTTACAAATGTAAAATAACGTGAACGTATTAAATGTGAATAACTTTTAATTCTCTTGAATAAGTGAATAAATTAGTTTATTCAAAGTTATATTAATAAATTTACTTGAAATTTAAAAACGCTAATAAGGTATAAAGAATGTTCTTTAAATTCGAAAACGAAAATTCTGAAATGCGCATAATCATTTTCCATATATTAGAATTCTTCCACTGTATTTACACTTTTAAGTGAAATGAATGCTTGTGTCAGCAGCATGTTTCATTTTTCTACTTACATTCCAATTAAATGTAAAATATATACGTATTTCAAATATTTCCAAAAATCAATTCAGTATTAATAAGAACGTTTCAAATATTTTAATATTTCAATAATAAATAAATGGAACTAAAAGTTTGTTAAAAAGTTTATAATCAAAATAACATTAAAATTTTGAGAACCATTGTTGTAATGGTATGATGGCCGCTCAAATTTTCATTGGAACATGGGAGGTATAGAAAATAATGAGTATTTCTATAAAATCTAGTGTTTATATTTGTATAAAATAAAGTATTTAACTTATTTTAAACATATACCAAATAATTTACACATATTTAAGATTTTCTAATCAATTTACATGCTATTTTATTACCAACTTTGACATTTTAGTATGGGCGTAAATAAACGTCAAACTTTTAACTTGTTTTTAGATAACGAGTTGTATATCACCTGGAAATCCAACCGATATAAATGAACTTGAAGGGTAATTTTATAAAATTTTATAATTTTATTGTAAATTTTCGCATACATTTATGATTTTAGTGTAAGATTTCGTTTGGATGAGACCGGTGACGTAATATGGTATAATGTGCCAGAAGAAGTAAAACAAACTCCTTTATGTAAATGTGAGACCTATGAAATTTACAGTACATCGACTATGGTATTTAATTTACGTTTTGGTGCCTATGCGGGCCATGTCATCGAATTTCGAGTAAGGTTTTTAAGATCCTTTGACGAGAAACAAATCAATTTCTGTTCTTGTTTTTAGACTGATCATGTTGAATGGAGTGATAGTATGATTATGATGTGTGAAGGGTGGTGTGTTTTGAATTGTAAACGAGTCAATGAAGATAATTCACAAACTTATACGGATGTTCCGTTTTCGTTACTACCAGCATTAGAAGACGGTTATTTTTCTGATTTAAATATTTCCTCGGATAATAATAAAAAAGTAAGCATTTCGTATTAAGTTAATCATTTACGACCCAACATTAGAAAAGTATACTATCATCTGTTACTAGAATGAAATAATGTTTAAAAATTCTTCTTTTAACTAGCTTTATTAACCCTTTGATGATCCGATGGTGGGGTGGACAAAATGTCCAATTTTTATTATTTTTGATACTCAAAAAGAAAGCGTGTCGAAACTAGTATGCAACTTTAAAGAAATACTCATGTATTTTTTTTTAAATCTCAAAAGGCAAAATTTGCGATATGTTTATTCGGACACACGCGGGTCTATTTCGCGACTTCAGCGTGAAGCGTTTAAAGCCATTATAATATATTTTTCATCGGTCATACCCCGAGTTGGTCGGGTTTGCGTGTTTTTGGGCTCCCGCACTAAAAGGTGTTCTATTTCACATATTGCGGCAAAAACTAAAGTACTTGGTTGGAATACTTACCTTATTTAATTTTAATAGTTTTTCCACAAAATCTGAACGTTAGTTTAATCTAAATTTTAACTCCCGCCTGTGACCGAATAGCAAGGCCCTTAAATTTGACCAAGTTACAGCAGTTTGAATGTTCCGAAAAACATTAATTTTAGCAAAAGGAGGGTTCTTTTTATATTTTATCTGTTTGAATTTTTCTAAAACCATTTTTTACTTTGTTTTATATAATGAACTCGGTTGTTACCAAAATTACCATTTTACTTGAATTTTGGCTAATTTAAAACAGGCGTAATAATAGGGTCTTTGACTACTTCTGAAAAATAATATATTTTATAATTATTTAAAATATAAAAATAACCCGATGCTTGGAAATCGGTTGACAAATAAAAAAATTGCTGTTAACAAATAAAGAAATTAAAATTTAATCACTTTAAAGCTTTATTAAATTTCAAATTTTGCCCCAATTCCTAGAACAATTATTTGTATTTTATAAATATGTATTTCGACTACAAGATAGTCATCATCAGTATGAATTAGCTAATCGTAACTATCTCTGATACATGGAGTCACAGATATGTTGCTCGTTTCAACATAATTTATAAAATAAATACAAATAATTGTTCTAGGAATTGGGGCAAAATTTGAAATTTAATTTCAAAAAACCTAGAGTTCTCTTTGATTATTTTAATAATTTTTATATTTAAAGCTTTATATTTCTGTTTACTTTGTGGATGTTAAACAAGTTTTTTCTCTTAACGCTGTTTATGTAATCGCATATTTATATTTGAAATAAAAAATAATTTGGTTTAACCGATGGTTCTATAATAATTAATATGAGGTTTAAACTGAGATTTAGACCCAAAAAACACGATTTTCGTAAGAACTAATGTTCTTGATCATTTTCAAACTGCAGTTATCTTTAAATTTTTACTGATAAATTTCGATAAAACGCTTACTCTGTGTAAGCCAAAAACCGAATGTGACCAAAAACCGTAAAAAGCACGCAACCAAAAGGCTAATTAAAGGTAGTAAGAGCAAAAATTTTCAGACTGCTTTTACACTTCCCTTTATTAACCTAAATCATTTTTTTTAAACATTATCTCATTAGTTAACAGATGAAAGGTATACTTTCCTAATATCGGATCCCAGACTATAATGTTAAAGAAATGTTAATGACTTTATTTTATATCTCCAAAAATAGTTCCAAGTGCATACATGCATATTGCAATTAATTGCTAGTGATATTGATTGGTCTAGTCAGCCGCCTCCACTTAGTGGCCTTCCTGAACCTGTTCTTGGAACAATTTTACATTGGTTATATGCTGAATGCCTTCCACCAAATTTGTCTGAGCTTACAGCTCAACAAGTGATGGCAGTAGTAACTCCATATCCTTCATTGGCAAAATTAGGTTTGTCGTGTCAGTTATATTTGAAAAATATGGCGTTGAAACAACGTAAGTTCAATAATTAACAAAATTTATTTCGGATTTTATAAACATTATTTTCTTTGCAGAAATAATTGATTTAGTGAGTGATATGCACGCATGTTGTGCACAAATCATCGAATATTTCAACTCGAAAAACTCTCAATCAGATAATTTAGTTTCAAACCCAGCAAAATTCTCTTATGTTTTAAAACAGTCTTTTCGTGAAGCTGCCGTTGGTAAGTGAAAATTATTAGCGTAGTGTTGAATTTTTAAATAAATATATGGTATGGCAAAATACACATTCACTGGGACTGGAATCACCGACGTCTAGCTATTCGAGCTGACGTAAATTTTTTCATACAACTGACATCATTATATAGATTTTAGACGTCTAGCTATTAGACCTAATTCGACCATTTCCGCATATCCGTCCGTCTGTCCGTCAACACGATAATTCAAAAACGAAAAGAGCTAACCAGCTGAAATTTTGTATGTGTATTCTAGATCTAAAACCTAAGGTCAAATTTGTGAATGGGCAAAATCGGATCTTTTTAGGGCAAAATGAGAAAAGCTGTCTATCTTTGAAACCGTAAGAGATAGAACAAAAATGTAAACACAAAAAATGTTCTTAAAAATAAACAACTTTTGTTATAAACTTTTATAAAGTACAAAAAAAAAAAAGATTTTACGAAATCATCGATACAAAAGCAATAGCTGCATTTATTTGAAAGATCGTCTGTCCGTCAACACGATAACTCAAAAACTAAAAGAGCTAACGAACTGAAATTTTGTATGTGTGTTATGCCGATATTTATCTGGAGTTCGTGAAGGAAACTGCAGAAAACCTTCTCAAGCATAGCCGGTTACTTCGTTCTTGTCCATACGCCGACAGTTTAGTCAATTATCCGCTCCCTTTTTTTGTTTACCTCCCAGTTTCCAAGTATGCATACTGCGCAGACATAACGCCTTAGACCGCTCGGCCACTTGGACTGGTACGTGATACTGAACCTTATTTTTAAAAAAATAACTCCTGTAATTTAGTGCAATGCGGACAGGAGTAATGGGCTTCTCTATCGACTGTACTATAGTGTATGAATCAAATTGAATCATTTTTAATTTATAGGATAGTTAGAGATTCACGCCACGTTTCCGGGTGAATGTATACTTTTTTCATACCATATTAATTAAGGAAATACTATGTCTATAAGTAAACATGTCTATATTTAATCGAAAGGCTTTCATATAAATAAATAAGTATTCAATGCGTACTGTTTACAAAAACAATATAATGAATAGTTTTACATTTCTGATATTTTATATATCTCTTCGTAGCTGGAGCAAAGTTATTATTACTATGCGATTTATTCACAAAACGAAAAGGAGAGTTAAATCAGAATGAACGTCATGAAATAATTCGATATGCAAAAACACGTTTACCAATATTTATGTCACAACTACATCGATTCTTACAAGCTGTTAAAACTACATTTGGTAGTATGTCAGCAGCACAAAGACAAGAAGTCGCCACGTATTTAATTCCTGAAGTAAAAATATCGCTAATATCTTATCCCGTTGTTTATTATAATAAATTGTATTTTTTGTAGATTGATAGTGGGTTGGAACAATTATCGAATTTAATATTATCATTGAAAACGGCATTGGATCAAATCATTCATGTACTATCCGACGGTAGAACCGAACAACCAGTTGTAGAATCTTTAAAGTCTGTATTTTTCATTCGAGAACTATGTAAATTACGTGATTTCCATGACCATGTTACTTGTAGTTTGGGATTGCTTTTACATAAAAGGTATGCTTTATTTGAACAACTTCATTTAGATTTAAAATCTAAAATTTATGTTATCATGTAAGAAAAAAAACTTATGTAATCATGCAAGAAAAAATACCAATTCAAAGCTTGAAGTTTTTCATTTCAAATGACGTAGAATTCGAAAAACGAATAAAAAAACTCAGAAATTATCAAGACGGTTATAGATGAAAATTGGTGAGTAATTTAAATGAATCATGTCAACCATCCGAATCTATTATGTGGGCGAAAATTATAAAGTTATACTTCTCTACGCGCGTTAGAGAAAAAATGACCAATTTTAATATGAGCGCTCACACAGCGCCACACGTAAACGCCAAGTTTAGCCGTTAGAGCTTAAGATTTTTAGGAATAGGTGGCGTTATCATGTACAGTAAAATAGTTTATATTTTCGGTAATGGGTGACACTAATAGTTTATTTTCAGTAATAATTATTTTTCAAATTATATTAAACTCGCTGTCCACACAGGCTTCACACCAAAATTGTGTCTCAACTATTTGTTGTATGAAATGTTTCATACAAAAGTTGTTTGTTTTTAATATAAAAAATTCTTTATATTTAAGATTTTCTCTATCTCGCGCCGTTTAAAAATTAGGTTTTTAGCGTAGATGCCACCCGGCACAGATGCATGAAATGTAAACTTTTTATAGCCTATGTCATTTGAGAATAGTGTAACTTTCTATCAGCGAAATAATTTTTAGAATATGATCAGTAGTTTCAGAGAATACCTTATACAAACTTAGAAACAATGTTACAATTGTGTAAAGATGTATATATGAATATTATTGAGGAGGGTTATACCTCAATAAACGGGCTATCTAACGCAAAAATTTTCAAATCGGATTGGTAGTTCCTGAGATTAGCGCGTTCAAACTCTCCAGTTTTATAATAGTAGTATAGATATCTGATTTTTCATATTCGAATTATTCAAATTCTTTAAATTGTTTACATAAATTATTTGCCTGCATTAACAATGTTTTTAGTTGCACCCAAGAAATATAACTTTTAACGCGCGTGCATTAGTATACATATCTGATCAATTAACAATGAAATTTTTACCGTCTCAAGAAATTTTTATCATGTCTAGAAAACACATGTCTTGATTTGGCTATTTCGTTAATATTAGTGGGGGTAGGTCTATTATTGAAGTAATTATAATCCTTTGTGAATTATGTAAAAAGGGTTTAGAAAACGGAAGTTTTGGAATAATATCAATATAAAAACTAGATGGCTATAATTTATTATTATCTTCATGCACTAAAATATATTCTAGGGAAAACTTTAATGACATGACAGGAAGTCAAAAAATTCGTTCAGTATCACGAAATTTAGAACAACTGATTGAAGAATTACCAATATTTTTACTAAGATTAGAGGAAGTAACAGCTGCACTTGATGAAAAATTAGAATGGCGGGAATTTAAATTTTGTTTTAAAGTTGGAACGAGTAAAGTTGTAAGTAAATTAAATATTTGGTATCGTAAAGCATTTGATGAAACTGAATAAAATATTTTTAATTATAGGCAGCTGTTTTAAACAAATTTGTGTCACATCGTGAAGCATTACAAGATGTTTTAACAAAATTATGTGAAATTGTTCAACGAGATGCCTTTACACAATCACTTGTGATATTGGGTCTATTAGATCCAACACATTGTTCTGGATATAACGAAGATAGTGCTGTGAATCAGACTGATACCAATTCTACCCCAAAACAACATGGTTATAAGGTAGTTTAATTTTAATAGTAAGACACCTTATTAGTAAACGATTTTATTAGATTTTGTTTTCGAAAGTTAACTGCGCATTAAAATATGTATATCATGAAACTTCATAGACCTAAATATACAAACATAGTGTTTAAATATTTCAAATTATTTTTGCCACGATTTTATCCATTTCATTTTTTGGATCACAGAAAGTTTCGGATGTATTACAGATTTATAATTTTTCTTTCAGCTAAATTTAGTTGAATCTCTTTGTACACCACCCACATCAAATAATTCTCATTTATCAAAGAAAGCCTTACAATTATTAAGATCAGGGAGAGATGCTGATATGGAATTCGAAGTATGCTTCAATTTAGATGAAAACACACAATCACCTGAAGGTGCACAAAAATCATTGCTATCAATATCAACAACACCAGCATCTGCTACAAACGATGCATCAATCACATCCATAAATATGGAAAAAGCGACAATTAGTGCACATCGTGTTATTGTAGCTGCACGTTGTGATTGGTTTCGACGTGCATTATTATCGGGAATGCGTGAAGCTATTAATAAAAAAATTGTCATACATGATACAAGTTTATTTTTATTTCGTGTATTCTTAGATTATTTGTATAGTGGAAAGTTAGTACCGGAAACATTAACTAATGAACAATTAGCTGATTTAATGTTGTTAAGTGATAGATATGAATTGGATTTGTTAAAATTAGCGTGTGAACAAGGACTCAAACGTTATATTGATGATGATTCAGTATTATATTTTTTAAGTATGGCAGATCAATTTAATGCTAGGCAGTTAAAAGTAAGTATATTTTTAACATGTTTATTTCAAGGGCAAATCTACTACGATTGGTTTTTGACTAAATTTACTGTAACATAAGTATCAACACAGGTAAGGCTCTGGGAAATAGCTAGTTACATGGTATAATCTATACCACATTCATGAGAGAACGGCCTCAAAATGTTTGGTTGTAAGTTACAGCTAACTTAGATAAGCATTTCCCAGGCCGAAAAGTGACTTGTTATTTATGTTATACTAAATGCTCTAGATCGGCCACTAAAAGGGAAAAACGATAACTATGGTTTGTGTTCTACGTAGTTGTGTGGCAAAGTGCACATGACTAGCTGGCGTTACTTAACGTACTTATTACCGTACTATCGCCATTTTTTTGTCTTTCACAAAGCCTTTGAATTGTTATTTCATACAGAGCATCAAAAAAAATAAATTCGTGGCTTTCGATACCCAACAAACTATACCCTAAAAAACTTCGAACTTGGTAGATTTTAATATAGAATATAAGTAAAAAAAAGTGACAAAATGGATCTTTGTCGATTTCGAATTTATTAAAACAATACTTATACCAATAGTACTCTATATAAAATTAGTTTTGTATCGAATATATTGGTTTTGTTATTTGAATAACTAATTGTAAATAAATTTAATTTCATATTAAAATATTTTTTAGACTGCTTGCACCCATTATATATCACAGCATCCAAGTGTACTTGATAGTGAATTATTTGGTGAATTACCAAATGACCTTCAAGCCGAATTGTATGAATTGGCATTATGGGCCCGTCCTTCATCATCCCGTCCAATAAATAACAGTATTTCAGCAGATTCAGTTGATGATATGTTTCCACAACAATTAAATCTAACGGGAATTGAAGATCTGACAGCTAATTTACGTGTTAATTCGGATGTATGTTTAATTTCATACTTATACGCTAGTAAAGTATTTTTGTCGGGCGACCTCTGCACCGTCTCGTGTTTTTTATTTTAAATTATGGTTCTGTCAAAACTCGTAAACATACGGATAGACACGTAAAAAGTCAATTTTAATTTTAACTATAAAGAAATAATTATATACAATGCCAGTGAAAAAATTGATGAGCAGCTTCCAAGAAGTGCAATTAGATATTTTTAGAAAAAAAAGTATTTCTAAAGGTACAAAATTATGTACTAGTTTTCATGATTCTAATGTCTATGAAGAGATTGATGTCAATGATTCTCGGCGAATTTTTAGTACAGTATTAATAGAAACACCTTTGCCACAAAGTGACAAATTATTGTTGTAATTCGTTGTAATTAACAATGTTATTAATTATAACAACAGTTTTATGTGAACATTTCAAATGAATTGTGTCATTATGATGGTAGAAGTGTGTATACGCTAGTAAATTTTACATAAATAAATACATAAAAACATAAATTAAATACATAATTATTAGTAAATATGTAAAAAATATATTAATTGTTGTTTTGTTAAGATAAATAAGATTTAAAAAATCTTAAGATAAAAAAACGTTTATCTTTTATGTAGTTTTTTTATTTAGAATAAATTATTTCAATTTTAGGTTATTTCATAATGTGATTAACAGCAGATACAGGGTTACAGCAGATACAGGATATTCGGTGCATCTCCCCCCGAATATATGAACCTTCGGGAAGACCTGAAAAGCAAACTCCAGGCTATTGCCAACATATGGGAGAAGCGGGTCTCGTCAGACTGAGGCAGAAGGGGGAGTACAATGGACCATAAGGTCGAAGTGCAATCGTTTTTACCCCGATTTTAATCAATCAATCAATCAATGTGATTAACATTAAATTTTTAGGTTATTTATAAATTAAGCTTTTAAACTTTCCTTAATTACAACATTATAATAATTAGTATGATTTTTTGAGCTATTTTGGCCTGGTGTTTTTCTTAAAACTGTACCAAAAATTCGCCGAGAATCATTGACATCAATCTCTTCATACCATTAGAAACATGAAAACTAGTACATAATTTTGTATTTTAGAAATACTTTTTTTCTAAAAATATATAATTGCACTTCTAGGAAGCTGCTCATCAATTTTTCCACTGGCATTGTATGTAATTATTTCTTTATAGTTAAAATTAAAGTTGACTTTTTACATGTCTATCCGTCTGTTTACGAGTTTTGACTGAACCATATTTTAAAATAAAAAACACGAAACGGCCCAGAGATCGCCCGATAAAAATACTTTACTAGTGTATTTAGTGGATCGTGTATTTATTGTAAAATTTTAATATATTTTGTTATTAGATGAATTCCGTAGATAAGGAATCCATAGAAGAATTACCGTTAACTCAAGATTCAGCTCGTCTAGAATCATGTATTTCACAGTTGCGAGATATTGTTGGAGAGCATGCCGGTAGAGATGAATTAATTCAAGTGGCTTTAGCTGCAGACTATGATGTTAATCGAGCAATTAATTTTTATTATTCTTCATGAAAGTAAGTGTACTCAGAAATAATTTAATAAAATATAATTCATTCATTTTAATGTATTTATAATTAACATTCATTTCAAAATTTCTATTCAGACGTGTATTGTATGCAATAACTTACCTTTATAGACAGTTTATAACTGAGATTACTATTTTTACATTGTACTATGGGCCACAAAAGTAGCGCTCATTTTCCATAATTTTATAGTTTGTGCCTTATTCATTCGGTTTTTGGGATGGTTCGAAATAAAGTTGCTAATATATTTATAATAACAACTATCATCCAAAGCATTTTTTCAAAAACCGAATTATTTTGTGGCAATGTGACGTAGGTACATTGTATTATATCCGGAAGTACTTTATTTTTAATATATAATTTATAAAAAGTTACAATGAACGATGAGACGGTTTATGAGTTCGAAGAAGTTCAAAGGTTTAATTACCTAGGCGTTACCATATGTAACCAGTGTGACGAACCACCAGAAATTCAAGAAAGATTCGCTAAAGCAAAGAATACAGATATACATGGAAGCTCATAAGTCCACTTTTTCTATCCCCACAAATATGTGAGTTAGTACCCTGAAAACTAGGCAGCGATAGCAGGTACTTAACTTAATTTTTCTCATAATTGAAATTATTAAATTTAATTTTAACCTAGAACTAAAACAATCACAATTTTTATATTACTTTAGTTAGAATCTTGTCAACATTGTTTCTAGCTACGAACATTATGTTTTGAACTTTTAATTTTTCGTGACTGCTACGAAATTATTGTGTAATCCTGTTAAATACCTACTATCGCCGTCCGGTTTTCAGGGTACGAACTAACATAATTATGGGGACAGAAAAATTGGACTTATGAGCTTCTATGTATATCTGTATTCTTTGGCTAAAGATTCAAGAAGCGTTAAATCACTGAGGCAATTTTTTCCAAGAGATTGTCAACAAACACAAAAATTAGGGTATATAAATCCATAATTCGGTCAACAGTAATGCATGGTTCCGAATTATGGAAATTGAATCAACAAGAAAAGGATACTCAATATATGGAAGAGAAAAATATTAAGAACAATTTTTGGAGGCCGGAAAGTAACGGATTTCTGGGATGAAAGATCAAACCAGGAACTTTACGAACTGTTTAAAGAACCGTGTATAACAAACGTCATAAGAGCACAGAGATTGAGATGGTTGGGTCATGTGTTTAGACTATCATTAGACAGAGCGGCAAGACAAGTGTTGATCAGAGGAAATTTTGGAAAAAGGAGAGGTAGATCCAGGGCCAGCTGGATAAAATTAGCAGAAAAGGATTTGGAAGAACTGGGAATTCAAAACTGGAAGCAAGTAGTCGAGAACTGAAGCAGATGGAGACAAGTCTGCTCAAAAGACAAGGACCTGAATTGTTAGTTCTTAAAAGTTTATAGTTTGTTCTGTCTGAAAATTTATGGTTTGCTAATCTCTGAAATTTTTACGGATTGTTACAAGTTTAAAGTTTCTAATACTAATTGTTAAAAGTTTATAGTTTATCGATTGTTATTTGTTAAGAGTTTATAATCTGTTGAGTGTAAAAGTTTTTAAATTGTTGATTTTAAAAGTCTGAGAACTATTGAGTGTCTAAAGTTATTAGTTTATAATTTGTTGTTTCTTAAAAGTTTATAATCTGTTAAGTGTTAGAAGTTCATAAATTGTTGTTCATAATAGTTCATAACATGATAAAGGATGTGAAGAAGCAGATGGAGACAAGTCTCCTCAAAAACCAAGGGCCTCCTAGGCCTGTAAAGATGTTAAATATATATAGCCCCGAAATGTATTGACAAAAAAATAATTTAAAAAAAAATTAAAGTCCATTAAACTTTTAGGATCGATAAGTGGTATGCATCAAAATATGTAAGAGTTCATATGTTGTAACGTCTGTATCTCACAAATAAAGTATTACTAGAAGTATTACTTACGTATCCCAACTTTTTTGTAAATTTGGTGAAAATAATAGTTTTTCACTATTTTCCAGGTTTATATTTCAAAAACTAAGCATTTCTGGATCATGAACTTTTGTTATGACAAATTTTCAAAAACTTTCATGAACTTGACTTTCTTTATCTCCATAAATATAAAAATTTATTCAAATGTTAATGGCCAGATGTTGTGCCCGCGATTGTAGTTCGAAAGTGATACTATGCTAACATTTTTAATCCACTTTTTTTTCTAAATACTGCCCAAATGTTTCATTATACTTGTTCTAGTGTTATTTATTGTTTTGGGATCCTTATGTACTATGTTCAAATTTTGTTTATAGATAAAACAACAAACTAATAAGGAAAACATCTGTAGTAAAGTTAAGAAGAAAATGTAATTGAACGAATCCATCAAATATTGTTCTAATTTATTTAGGACACGATAATGTATCCGAATGATTGTATTACCTGTGTAGAAGGTATAAAATATGGTGTTCTTACAGCGGATTTACGATGGTGTGGATTTTGACAGAATTTTGATTTTAGATGTAGATGTATGAATGGCTTTTTACAATGGCCAGATGCATTTCAATATATTGTTATATATTCTAAATATTATCAATTGTTTAATAATGGAAGGATCACGAATACGCGCGTTTATTAGTAATGGATTTTTTTAACGAATTTTTTGTCTGTTTTTTATATTAACTTTTTTTCGAATCAATATTAATTTCATGATTATAGAATTATTCGGTATTAAAAAGTCTCATCGTTGTTGATTTTTAAAATTATTTTTTATAGAAAAGAAATTTATTTTAATCTGCTCTGCTCACTGACCTCCATCCGTCTAATATAGTGGAGGTCAGTGGCTCTGCTGTAAACGAGTTTTGAACGTCATTTAAAGATAATATGTTTCATATGTAAATAGCTAATGAAAAAACCAAAATTTATATATAATTTAGAGATTTTATTAATTCTCACAAGATATTTTATATGCAGTATCAGTATTATTTCACACATAAATTGCAGGTATAGATTGAGATACTATCGATTGGGTATGAATTTAATAGAAATTTTATGTTTCCTTTAATTTAATTTTGGGTCAATTATACTGAAGAAATTCACTAAAATAATTCAATTTAATACGTTTCTTACATCTGTATATCATTCATGGTTTTCATTAATTAATTCAGTAGAGTGAGTAGACGTGCTAAGTTGAATATTACATACATTTTGTATAATACTCAACTTTATCATTAACTCAATCAACTATGCAAATGTGTCGACTAGGCATATGCTTTTCATTAGTTAGGTTAGGATAGGTTGCAGCGGCTGCTCTGAATGGAACAACAACTTGAGGTCTGTTTTGAAACCGAAATGGGGTTGACCCATCCTGGCTACTAATCCTTTAACCATTTGGAGCTGCAAGTACAGATTTGATGCCAGTAGACTTTAGCTCAAAGAAGTCATCAAAGAATGGTCGGAAAAGAAATGGAATGATTCTCTAATGCATCCTTACGCCCAACATTTCTCAGCTGCATTACTCGAGAACTATTGGTCTTGCGTAAATTTTATTTTTTAAGAACTGTTTTTTGGCAAAATTAGCTAAGAAGTAAATTTGATAATGACCTCCATTAACGAAAATGAATTCTATTCGAAAAAACTAATTTTTACAACCTTTCAACATCAATAATTTTTTTTTGTGTTCTTGCTTATTAATAAATTGTAATATTATGGATCGACATAAACCTGAACGTATTGTACGACACATTTTGTTCTTTTTGAAACTTAGCTTAACAGTTTAATGCATTGTTACGCCCACCTTTTTTCAAGAGAATCCCGTTGGAAAATCTTCACTTGTAATTTTTAAGAGGTAAACTCATTTTTTTGTACTATTTCACTGGACTATAATTAGTGGAAGTGACAAAAAGATTAGATAGTCCAGATTTTTCATTTTCTTTTACGACTGCTAAATGATTACATTTGCATTTTGTATCACATATTGAAAATTTTTCGTTTTATTTGAACCGAATAATTCTACCAATAAATTTATTCCATTTTCTTAATTTTTACAAAAATAAATTATATTATTTTTTTGACTTGCATTATTATTAATTAATAAAATCTTTTACATTCCATTTTCTTTGTAGTAATAAAAAAGTATGTGAAGTTTATAAATTATAAAAAATCTATATAATTATATATATATATATATATATATATATATATATATTGAAACACAAACCAGTAAAATTTGCTGCCTATTTAAGTGGTGGACGTTATTAAAAAAACTGTTTAAATAAACCGATTGTTACATAGTTCTTGTTATTATCACATTTAATTTATTGAGTCTATTGTAAAAGAAAAGTACATGTTAACAAGTTTTTTTTAGAGAATAAAGGCAGTTTTATGAAGATTACAGTTTTATAGGAAAAATGTTATTGAAGGGTTCATATTAGTGTTCAAGAGTAAAATGTATCATTAAGATGGTGGTATATACTATATAGTGAAGCGAAAGATATAATTAGGGTTAACTGTCGGTTTTTTATAAGTAGGGCAACCAGTAATCCAAAAAACTTCTCTTAGGACTTAAGATATTTCAAAGATTTTACTGTGTTTAAATAATTACTATAAACAATTGATCAAAATAGAGGATATATTCTTCATTGGGTTTATTTTAGGCTGTCCCTTAAATATTAAATAGTAACCAAAAGATCATTATACTTGTTTTAAGAATAATTATATACAAGTAATTTGAAAGATCCGATTCAGTATCGTAACTCATTTAAATAATTTTTCTTAAAACTTAAAGAATAATATAAAATTATCAGTATTAGTGTGCCTCTTTTAAATTTTCACAGTTGATTTGTACCGAATTCCTGTGGTTTTCAGAAGTTGGTTCGAAAATGAAATGAGAAAAGTGTGTATATCATATAATTAACAGAAATCGAAACAAAAGCTGAATATAATAATATTAAACAATAATTAACAATGTATTTTAAAATTTTACAGTATAAAACTGTCCTTAGTAATGATTAATTACACAAAGAAGGTTTTATAACCAAAATACATTTTTTACATGACATTATTCTGGAATTTTTGCGTCCAGTATCTAATTTATCCATCATTTGCTATGACTACATTATATGAAAACTTTGTTATTTCGTATACGGAAATTTCAAATCTAGTTTTTGTTTAAGGGTCGATATTAAAAGCAAGTCTCAACTTCCAAGGCTAACAAAACCTGGTTTGAAATCTCCTTACACAAGACAACAAAGATTCCATATAATATAGGAGTAACAAAAATGTATAAATTGTAGCGGTATCGCTACTAAAATCAAATATACTTTCTTTTAGAAACATTTGCATTTCAACTACCTACTCCCTCTGTTATCACGGTAATTATTGATGTTCATTACTTTGGTAACTATCAACAAAGTCATTTAGACATTTTGATAAATCCATTTTAATAAAGATCATCTATATCTTTATTCGTGTCTTTTTATTTATTATTTGTAGGATTATTAATTATTGGATTCTCTTTTATATCATCTAACCTCCTACAATCTTCTTCACTAAAAAGACTTCTTTTGACCTTTGGTTTTGCTACAGTTGCACATCTTGAACTTCAAATTTAAAAGAAAAACTAATTTGCATAAGTTTTATTTGATTTATAAAACAAACTAATGATATTATATTGTAATATTCCAAAATTTCAGCCATTTAAATATAAAATCATGTCCAAATATATATAATAAATATCACGAGCGTTATGATTTACGTAGTCACATTGATAGGTGTGAATGAACCATTAATAATCTTTATGTCTTATTACTAATGAGAATCATTGAATAATATTTATTTTCCTGGCCTCATAAATACTACTTTATTTGAAAATAAAAAATGTTGTGAAAATTTATTGTAATAATTATAACAATTTTAAAAAATTTACACTTTTAGCTCTAATTAAACGCAATAAGAAATTTATTAACATAACGATTCGATTGTAGTTTGACAAATATATATTATATTATTTCGCTAATATTTAAGAATTATTCTAGTCTCTCAGGCCTTTATTTATAATTTAATAATAATGCCCACAATTTGATATTTAGATTGTAAAACTTTTTAAAAAAACTATTGTATTATGAAATTTAAAAAAATTTAAAAATGTAAAAATCGAAACACTTTTAATTAAATCTATTTTAAAAAAAAGTACAGTTTATTTTTCTTTTCATATCAATTTATTTTCAATTTACTTTTTATTATTATCACGTTTTAGTTCTTGATTCTATGTTTAAATTTGTTTACCATCACTTGTTTACCAATTTTGGGATCCAAAAACTCTAAATTAAATCTTTATAACTTAGACATACAAATTTTCGCTAAAATGTAAATGTAGGCTCAGTACTTATCGTTCAAAAGGTCGGGTATTCGTGTTATTTTCTACTTAAGAGTAGTGAAAAACCAAGTTAGTTAATAAGACTCGGCTAAGTTTTCTATAGCCTGAAAACTATTAAATTTATTGGTCTTTTTTTAAAGATCTCGTTATTGGTTAGATTAAAAGTTATCAATTTTAAAAGGGGCAAAGTTTGAAACAAATGGTAATGAAATGCGGTTTGCGGCACAAGTTAGCACAACCCTAGTACAATCTAGCACAACCATTTTTTTTCATTCCGACAAAATGGCGGTGTTGGGTTGGGTTGGGTTGGGTTGGGTTGGGTTGCACACATCAAAAATACTGATAATGGTAATAATTTTTTCGTGATAAATATTATTTAAAAGTATAAGGTTACAAGGACAGTGATTTTAAATACGTTAAATTGCCAATAATTAATATTTAACAATAAAAAAAACTTAATGGAATATTAAAAAATTAATATTCCATTTATCGTTTGTTCTTTATTGTTTATATTAAATAAAAGTATTTATTTAAAACTACAGTGGAACCTCTATAACTTAAAGACCAGGGGAAATGTTAAATAATTTGAGTTATCGAGTTTTTAACTTACTAAGGGTTTGAGTTAGAGGTTTTAATGGTTCATAATTTTACTTATTGAGGTTTTTTGCAGAAGCCATTTGTTTGTCTGTTTTTATAAGCCATTTTTTTTAAAGTTTTGCAGTCATCCATACTTTTTTATTGGCTACAGAGATCCAATACCCAAATTATTCGTTTAAGTTATAGAGGCTTCGTATTTTAAGTAAAAGAGATTTTGGGTTCTGAGGGGAAGGGAATAAAAAAATTTGTAATTTATAGAGGTTTTTACGTTACCCAAGTTCTACTGTGTTTAAATTGGAATTTTAACTTTTTGAATCTACCGTTTTTTTTCTTAATCTACCGCTTTATTTAGGTGGATCTACCGCATTTTAAGAGGTCGGATCTGGCAACACTGGTCAGTAGTACTGTAGCTTGGAAAAAAAGACAGAGCACGACCGCACTCATGCTCTGTCTTTATTACTCTTCGTCAAACATTTGTTACACTGAGCACAAGTCGATGAGTTAGTTTATACTTTATATTTTATGTCGATGCTTACAATCAACAGTAAAAGCAGCTATGCTGAAATTAATAAAATAAATAAACACTACAACATTAAAATTTATATATATTTTTTTTAATTTTCATTTCTTTTTTGTAAGCATAATGCACATTTGTAATTCGATTATAATAAGCACAATATATAATAATTTATATATTTATTTGGCATCAGAACATATAAAAAATTCCATTAATTTCTAAATATTTTTAATCTAAAAATACATCATAATTAATTCATGATAAACATTATCGTCAATATTTTTTATTTTCACAATATGTACACAAATAGAATTTTTTTGTTTCATCAAAATACTTGTATGCCGGACTGTTATTTACAAAATGGCATTTTAAAATCATTCATTTTGGTTTTATTATATAGTACTAAAATTAATACGATTAAAAAATATCAATTAAATCAGACTTTATTAAAAAATAACTTAAAAAGTGTTTATTTAATTAATAATAATAATAATAACAATTACATTTTTTTTTTCAATTTAGTGTTATTTTACATTTCGACGGGCTAAATGGTCGGTAATGGTTAATTATTTTATGGAGTAGTACTTGCTTGATTGAACAAAAAATATGTTAGCAATAAAATCAAACATTTTCGTTAATAAATCGTACATTTTCTTTACAACATTATATTGTAATTGAAAAAGTGAACTAATGGTGGGTATGTTTCGATAGTTGCCGCGGACTCTGTAAGTTGTGTCGCTTTAAATCTTAGAATAGGGAACTTTACATTCAATTATGGCCGCTAGAGGCATCACTATTTTATGAGGTAAATAAGAAGTGATAGTTCATAAGAAGGATCCGTAGACGTTTATTAATAAACACATTAACAAGTCAAAGAATGTATCCAAAAGTCATCTTTGATGCTGGAAAAAAACAATATTTTGTCTTTAGGCTTTGAAAAAAGTATGTATATGTGTATTTACTATCAACAGTATCGATTTTTTTGACGTATTCTTTAGAAAATTTTGCAAATGCTAATATTTAAAATTAATAGTAAAGCTTAACACTAAAATAAGCTGACCTGATTCGTATATGTCATTCTCGAATATTTAATGTATTACGCACATATAGTAGGGATGAAAACTTAAGTGTACGTATGTATATACACGAAACATAAAATAAAATACGAATCAAAACTACGTGACGTTAATAAATAAAAATAAGTCAGTTTCTAAAGTAAACGTTTTATCTTTCATAAATTTATGTTTAATTTTTTTGCCTTATGTATAACAATCATTTGAAAATGATGGTTATAGAGCAATCGACAATGTCGATAGCTTTTTTCAAAATGTCGGTAACTATCGTTGATCGTGACTATCCATAGTTCTCTAACACGACAGTCACTCCGTTCATGGTAAGATGTAAACGTATTTGAATTGAATTGAGTGACAACTAATTTTTTTACAATACCTCGGTGGTTTTGAAATTCAAATTACATTTACGTAAAATTCCATATTAGTGATTTTATCTAACCGGATCAACGCTCATTTGTATAAAAAGAAGACGTTTGTAGGGGTGATCCCGAATGTACCAAAATAGTTGCTATGGTCCTATAACACACCCTAATTATCATATAAGCTAAATTGAAGATTACTCTTAAATAACTACAATCAAACTATGAACAAATTTTAACACAGTGCAGTTTAAACTTTGATTGTGATGAAATGAAATAGAAGTGTTTAAAACGATAAACTGCACCTATGTTAAATCGGTCTTGGATTTCATTGGCACCAAAAGTTCAAATTAGTATTCGATTTTTATTATACATTTGTATCTCATCATTTTCTTTCTAATTCTATAAAATATATTCTAGAACTAGAAGAAATTTAAAAGAAATAATGAAAACAATTGTTCGTTTAAATTAAGAAGACTTGTGTTTAATATGATTGAATTGTTTAATTAGTACTTCGTTAAGTACATGGTCATGCAGTTCCATTGATAGGTGTTACTGGGGAAGTTTCTAAACGATGATTAGCATTTGCATTAAAATCAGATGCTACTACTAATGGCACTAAAGGGATTGACGATGCACATTGAAAACTAATTTCTTCTAATTCATGTTGTAACTTCGCTAATGGTGGACATTTCTCTACAACGCTTTGAATACCTAATAATGTCTGTAAAAAAATTATTTTGTTTAGTATGATTTAAAAACAAAACACTAGTTTTTTTAGAAAAAAATTAATTACCTCTAAAGCTGCATCAATTGCTTCATATTGTCGTCTTGTTTCACTAATTGCTTGATTCCAGCTCTCAGTCATTACTTGTTTACTTGTTGAAAACTTTTCAGTAATTTCACTTAATTCTCGTTCTTTATCTAATAGTTTTTCTTTTAATGCAGGTATCTATAACAATGTATTATGTTGTCAAAAACGCTTGCTTAAATTATAATATTTTAGGTTGATAAATTTATTATTTTTAATGATAAATACATAATAACAATAATTTATTATACTCTTCTGGTTTAGTGGCTATGTTTATTAATTATTTGCTTTTATTTGATACTAGCAGACCCTCCTAGAGTTCGCACGGATGACCTTAATTATTAAATATCGCCGTAAATACCACGCTAAGGGACTTCTTCTTTGTAAATAACACGCGACAAAGCCACGAAGAATTGACTGAAAAAAACCATTTAAGGTTTAGGTATAGACTTTTAACGCTTATAGTTTGACTCTGTGGTTTATGTATGGTCATACCAAAGTAAACTTTTACGAGAAATTGAAGCCTTTTAAACTGAAATGGTAAGTCGATGGGTATCATTGGTATTGGGGAATCAAAACAGTTTCCCCGGCTTCACACTCAGTGAGGATCATGCATTCTCTCGATAAATAATAATACCCAGTACAAACTTTTTTTTTCGTATTTAATGCATCAAAGTGCCTTTTCGTGAGTGAAATACAAATATTAGATATATATTATCGCGGACTTTTTTGTAGAACTTTTTGAGGCCAATATATTTGCCATACAATGTTTTAAATAACTTCAAACAATTTAGGCGGCGTATGCAAGGAATACTACCCGAGCTGTTAATTGTGCGACTTCTTTGATATAATTTGTGACATCTACAGCCAATTCACAACCACTGACCTCAGTCCATCATATACTAACTATGGTTTCCTATGGCATAAACATTAAAAATGAGCCAAAAAAAAAATTATACACTAGAGCCATAGTATAAACAAGTTTCTATTAAAAAAACGTTTTTAAAAACAAGCTTTTTATAGTAAAACTAATTTTCTACAACTTTACTTCATATGTGTTTTTTGATTCTTTCAATATTAAGAGAGATATATCAAATTTTGTTTTTCCTCCTCCTTCTAAACCCCTATTTCCCCTTGTCGCTTCTTGTCATGCTTACCATAAAAATGCATTGTCATCGGAACTGAACCAACATGTAAAGATTCAACTCCGTAGGATAAGAAGATTCAGCTTGCAAAATTTGGCCCGAACATACATACATACATACATACATACATACATACATTGCAAGTTAAATAAAAGCTTGTAAACAATCATAAAAGGCCCGTCTTATTTTATATCAAGAGACACTCATATATTGGTAAAAACTTGTTTAAACGTTGACAGTAACACTTTCAAACAGACAGATGCGCCGGACAAAATTTACTTCATGTTGTATTCGCTCCGAGCGCAACCATACTCAGCGCCATGCGTGGTCAAAAAAACAACTTCATAACCAATGCCAATGTATAAATAACCATAGGCGTTTAACAAAAATAATTAATTAAATTAAATAAACAACATGTAAAAGCTAAATTAACTGTAACTTTTTGTTAAACGCATGGCGCTGAGTATGGTTGCGCTCGGAGCGAATAGATTAATTCAATTTTATTGAAGCTTAGTGTAACCTATTAGCTCTTATTATTAATTAAATATTATATGGCGCTATTAAACACAAATGTAAAATATTAAATACTTCATAAAAAAATGAATGCCAGTCAGCCATCCTTTCCAGATGTGAGTATAAATTATTAATTAATTTTTTAATTCAAAAAGGGATCAAATTAATATTAGACAATAGAAATAAAATAAAAAGTAAGTTAAATGGATTTAACTTGAAAATTGTTTAAATTTACCTCATGGCGTGCTGTTACAAGTCGTGCTAAGACATCTGCTGTCGGTAATTTTCCAGTTTCTTGCCATTGTTTTAATGTTGCGTTCGCTTCTTCTTCACGTGTACGTAATTTCAACTCAGTTTGACTACACAATAATGTCAATTTACAAATATCTTCATTTAAGCGCTGAAAATTTTTAAAAATAATTAATCATCTATTAAAAAATTATTTATGTAAATTACTGACGTCTATTTCTGTTCGTCGTTCTTGTAACTCAGTTTTAGCATCGTTTAATTCTTCTGTTTTTGTTCCAAGTTGTTTGTTTGCTTCAGCTAATTGTGTTTTTAATATTGCACCCATTTTTTCCCAATCTTGTAACTGTTGAACAGCAGCTTTACATGATTCCTTTTGTTTTATTATTTGTTCAGTTAATTCTGTCCTGTAATTAGAATTACTATGTGAATACTTTTGTGAAATTTAATTTCTAATAACCGTTAACTTCTTATAACTTGTTAAGAACATGAAACTTATAGAAGGTAAGGAAATACAGGCACCATTAGTTGTAAGCAACATTAATTAATATAAATATTCTCCTATCCTGCTGTATGCCTGTATGATTTATCTTCCCTATGCGTGTGACTACATTTCCCCAATCAAGCAGATAAAAATAGATGTCAAATGGTCATAAATTGTTTAATAATTAGATAATTCACAAGATAATTTAAAAAGCCTATGACTTTTTATAAAATAGTTTTCTTACAATAACTAGTCGCTATGTGAAATTTCATACACACCACTTTTTAAATTCGGAAATTTTTCTTAAGCAATAATTCACTGATTTATCGGCAAAAGACTAAGAATATTTTCAGAATGCCATGTTCCCGTGGTCGGGCAGCTCCAGATTTTTTCTTGGGGGCAGTCCATAAAATACGTACGAAAAATGGGGGGATGAGCAGGGTGCTATACCTTACGTGACGATAAGTGACAAGAAGGGGGGAACGGATCCAATTAAACGTGACGTGATGCGACATTTTAAACCCATGTATCAATTTTATTCCTTTTAAAAACATTATTTTTTTTAGGTTTTATGGCGTATTATTAGATAGGGGATTGACAAAAATGTGATGCAGCCTGACGAAGGGGGAGGGATTGGTAAAAATGCGTGACATATTTTATGGATGGCCCCTTGGGTGCTGTTTCAAGAGTAGGAATTTGTATATAAAAATTTACCGTTTTTAATATACAAATTTAAAATCCAAAATAAAAATTTCGCTAACAGTTAATGGCATTTTTAATCACCTAATGATTTTTGAGCTGTGGGAAGAACAAAATTAGTTACTGAGCAAGATAAAATATTGTCTAATATTTTATTGCTTATACTTTTCTCTTTCTACTACTGATATAGGGTATTTTTTCTCTGATATTCATCATATATCTATCTAGCGCTTTTCAATATATTGCTAATGCCGGTATGTGGGTGAGTCGTAATGAAAGTGCGACAGAAAATTAGACTCTTCAGTCTACTCAGTTCGTTGTGCGAAAAATTTATGGCTACAAAAGACATGCAGTAGTTTGTAAGAGATAAACGTATGTTTACGTTGGCGCCTTAATGACTTACGTCTGTTTACAAACCTAACTAGCAATATAGGAATATTATTTCATAAATACTATTGTAAGTTTTATAGTTAAAAGTGAATAGGCTACTAAATCAGCGTTTCTCAATCTTTTTAATGCAAAAAGCGATTGTATTCAAATATAGAGGTAATTTATGGCACAGATAAATATTTAGAAAATCTTACCGTTCATCATTCAATTCATCTATGTACGAATCATTCTCAATTTGTATTATACGTAAAACTTTTAATAATTTTGTAACCATATTATCAACATCAATTACTTGATCCACCAATGTGAATGTTGGTGCTGGTGTTATTTTATCTAACACGGTACAACGTTCTTGATGTTGACGTGCTAAAATTGATTGTGATAAATTATGTAATGATTCACTACTTTGTGCAAGCCGACTTGACGATGACATTAAACTATGTGTTGATGACACCATATTATGAGAATGTGTATCAGGAAGTGTTACATCTTCTAATACACTTTCCATCATTAGTACAGGTTCAGTTTCGGAATCTAATAGTTCACCTGAATCAGTGTCTTCACCTGTAAGCACAAAAATTTTTATTTTAAAACGTCAAAATAATGGCAGTGTTCTTCAATGTTCTTTTGGATACGCAGCAATATAATAGTATATTGTGCAACAAGTGCGGTAAGTTGTCGATTACGCACGAGAGCGATATTGTCCACTCATTCGCTCAAGTAGGAAATCGATAATACCGCACGAGTTGCACATACTTTTTTTTACTAACGCGGAGATAGTTCTATGTTTTACTATTCAATTATTACCAGACTACTTAGATGTATTGCAAATATTTATTTGCGTGCGGAAAGTTTAATTTCCACACTAGGTAGTTAGATAGTTGATTTATAGTAGGAAGATAGAAAATAGCCATGGCTATTCAATTATATACCAGACTACTTAGATGTATAATTTGTAGTGCGAAAAGTAAACTTTCCGCACGCAAATAAATATTTGCAATAGATCTAAGTAGTGTGGTAATAATTGAATAGCCAAACAGTCATTTACCGCTCGGAAAAGCGGGCGGTAAGATAGTACTTTCCACGCATGAGTAAAAAAAATTATATACCAGACTACTTAGATGTATTGTAGTGTGGAAATTAAACTTTCCGCACGCAAATAAATATTTGCAATACATCTAAGTAGTCTGGTAATAATTGAATAGTAAAACATAGAACTATCTCCGCGTTAGTAAAAAAAAGTATGTGCAACTCGTGCGGTATTATCGATTTCCTACTTGAGCGAATGAGTGGACAATATCGCTCTCGTGCGTAATCGACAACTTACCGCACTTGTTGCACAATATACTATTTTTTTACTCATGCGTGGAAAGTACTATCTTACCGCCCGCTTTTCCGAGCGGTAAATGACTGTTTGGCTATTCAATTATTACCACACTACTTAGATCTATTGCAAATATTTATTTGCGTGCGGAAAGTTTACTTTTCGCACTACAAATTATACATCTAAGTAGTCTGGTATATAATTGAATAGCCATGGCTATTTTCTATCTTCCTACTATAAATCAACTATCTAGGCAACTGGAAGTAACCTAGTGGTTTTGATGATCAAACAGTTATTGATCAAAAACTCGATTTTTGGGGTTTTATACTTTGAAAACTACAAAGCGATGTTGAAATTTAGAACGTATCGTAAGATCTTGAGCCGCATACATTTCAAATTTCAGCGTAATAGCTCCTTTGGTTACTGAGATACAGAGGTTTAATACTATAGGCAAAATATGTACAGTTGATGCTTAAACTTGCCCTGATGCACTGCCGGGTTATGTGATCTTAATATGGTTCTTTTTAACACGTAAAATACGATCATGTAAGCTGTTTATTTTTTAATAAAGATCATTAATTTATGTTTCACCGCCAAAAAGTTATATATAGTTTAGTACAAAGACTTAGGGCTAACTAGTAAGATGATGCATTCTTCCTCTAGTAAATAAATTCTCTGATTTGTTTTATGTGTAATAAATTTTTACTTACTATCCGTATAACCAACAGTAGCTATGGAATTAGCACGTATAGCCGTTTGAGCAGCTGCATTTTTAATAGCACTTATAACAGCTGATACAAATGAAGCACCACGTTTTGGTGATGGAGTTCGCTTACTTATACCACTAGCGGACGATTTAATGGGTGAACCATCACTGCTTTCACTGTTACTGTATGCTTCATTATGGTAAATTGCATCCTAAAAATAATATTTACAAAATTTGTATAAAAATCATTTTAGTTTTTCTCACAAACAAAGTACTTATTAATTTATTCTGTAAGTTACGTCGTCCTACAATCAAATATTTGTAAGTTGAGTGACAAAATAAAACAGACTATTTCGAGATCAGACAAACTGTACTTCAATTTTATATCAAAATATGACCAATTACCTCTAGATCTTGTTCTGAAATGTTATACGTGGCTACAAGTTGAGTAACAAGACTTTCTAGTCGACCTATAAGTCCTGACAATGCAACCGCAGCACCAGAAACTGCAGCACCATGTTGTAATAGAATTTCTCGACTACGTGACTCTAAACAGCCAAGGCGTGCCTGTAATGTTAAATTTTCTTGCCGCCGTTGTTCACTAATTCTTACAAGATGTTTACATTCCTCTTGTTGTCGTTGTAATTCAATTTCTTTTTGTTTTAATTTGAATAAGTGTATTCGTACATCTTCTTCTGTGTCACGCAACACTTCAGATAATGTTGACTTTTCAGCTTGCATGAAGTCTTTTAGTTCACAACTTTCGACTTCTATTTCTTGTCGTTGTTGTAATAACTGTTCCTGAATTCGTAAACTTTTTTGAAGATCCTATAAAAAACAATTACAATTTGAAATGGTTCTATTTTAAATAGGTATTTAAAATGGAAATGGCATTTTCCATTTTATATTTCAAATGTATTTTGAAAAATCATTACATTTAAAATAGAAGTATTTATGTATTTAGCCATAACATGTTTAATTGGTTTAGATAATTTCACTAATTTACAGTGAGATAACGAGTACAATAATTTGGATGTCCAATTTGTCGCAAGTTTAGGGCGGGCGCTGACATTAAGCTTGTATTGTGGATGTAGTGCACAAGCTAAAACTTCATATTTTATCATGCGTGACTGCATCTCCGCCTTTTCTTAGCTACGTTCGACACTGTTTGGATTATTTCAAAACGTAAAGGAGTAGTTCCTGTGTTTGATATTGCAATCTTGTAATTCAGGTAGGAACCACGTGTGTGAATTTTTTCTGAAGTATCTTAAACGAAAACATTTCAGAAAAAACTGAGAACTTGAACAACGAATTTAAAGGTGATAAAGGCGAGAATAATAATACTAAAATATATATTATTTTGGGCGGAAAATTTTTAAAATTGAGCATGAAACGTACAAGCTCAATGCATGCAACGATACTTTTGAACAGCAATCACTTCTGAAAGTAAATTCTCAATTTTGCATTTTGAAATCAACATTTATACAGTTATGTATTACTGTAAACTATTTGATATTTTTTAAAAAGTATCAAAAAAATTATGTCTCTAAATATAAAATTCCAGAAAACCATTTTGCATTTTATAAACAATTTAAAATATATATTTTGAATTTAAATACATGTCTCTAACCATTACATTCTAACTTTTTAAATGTATTTTAAAGAGCATTTTACCATTTACATTTTAAATATGTTCAAAAAGGGTATAGGCATACTATGGATACGTACCCTTTGAAGAGATCGTGTAAATGCGTGTAATTCGGATATTTCTTGTTCTTGTTTTATTAGAATTTCTCCAGCATTTTTAAATTGAGTTTCAAGGGCTAGAAGACTATCGTCGCATCCATCTTTAGAACCTGAAACATCGAAATATAATTTTTTTATATATTTTAAACAAAGCGAAAAGGTTGATTTTTGGCTATGTTTTTTATCTACTTAAAGGCCCAAATAGACGCAGAACATGGTTGCAGCAACATTGAACAGCAACTAGTTTGTTGCTCTGTGTGTATAGTGGTTGCAGCAACAAAAAACAAACTTTTTGTTGCTGCAACCACTATACACACAGAGCAACAAGCTAGTTGCTGTTCAATGTTGCTGCAACCATGTTCTGCGTCTATTTGGGCCTTAAGGATTTATCTTAATTTTTATGTAATAGTGAAATGTACGTTCTTCCTGAAATGAAATTAAGATAATTCTATCCCATGCGGAAAAAGCATGACACTTGGCATTTACGTACTTGAATTTTTAACCCTCATTTTTGGATATAAAATAAATTTATCTTGAATTCTCTCTAGAGTAAAATATAAATCTTCAGGAAAATTTTGTTTTTTTAATCGATTTTTAAAGATTTGAGTTTCAGAATTCAAATTAGTTATAGAATTCACCTTAAAATTAAAATTTGGAAATGATAAGAGGTTAATCGAAACTTCAAATAAATAAGTTATACAAAAAAACGAATCGATTCAGTAGAAATCGAAAAAGCAAACGTCTGAATAACATTATGTATATATTTTTACAGGCGAAGTTTGGAGAATTTTTATAAGGAAGAACTTTGTAATTTAAGCGTTTCTTCTACCTCTTACCGTTTTCGAAATAAAATTTGGGGGGTGGATAACTAATTTTATTAACTTACTAAAACTCCTTATTTTTAGAAGTCTCGGAAAATGAAAACAAACTTTTTTAAAGGCTTTTACAAATTCATTACGGAGCACTAAAACATACACACCTTCGCTATTTTTATGCACCATTGCAAGGACACGTTGCGCATTTCGATTTAATTCGTCTTTGGTAGCCTGCTTTTCTTCACGTTCAATTTTTAATAGTTGTTCGATTTCATTTAATTTCTCATTTTGTTCTTTGTTTTCTTGTAATAATTTAAAATTTTTTTCATTTAATTCCTTAATTTGATTCTCTAACCGTTCAATAATTTCATTACGACGATCAACTTGTACACCACAATCCATTTTTTCCACTTCAGTTGGATCAATTGATTTTGTTATATTCCCACTAAATACATTCTCTAAATCAATTGATGTTAAGGCCGTTTGAACACTTGTTTCGTGGTATATTTTGATTTTTGGTACTTTTCGTTTCACCGGATATGGTGGAAGAAATTTCCCACCTAATATTTCTTTGTCACGTTGCTTTCGTGGTGGTACAGGTGTTCGTGTCAAACTAGGATCTCGACTACGACTAGTTGTTGATTCTTTATTTGAACAATCAGGTGTTCGTTCACGCCTCCGTCTTGGCAACGTTGCATATTTTTCTAATGCGCTGGCTTTACTTTCTACGTTTAATATTTGATGTAAGCGATTACCTTTGGCAGACGACACCATTGGAGTATTGCCAATATTATCATTCGTTAGACTAGTACCACGCATAGATCGTGCAATTGTTGTTGGAGTCGATCGTAGACCTGTACTGGGCCATCGACCATCGTCACTAGGTGTAGATGCCGGTGTTCGAGTTTTTGTTAATTTATTTGGATTATTTCGTGATAGTGATGTATCTCGTTTAGCTACCGTTGTATTTGAATCAACTTTTGGTCGAGTTTTCGTACTATTTGTCGAAGTACTTGATTTAGTTGATATCTTCGTTGCAGTAGCATTTGTAGTTTGATCAAGTTTATCTTTTGATCTTATACGTGTGTTGTTAAGTGTGGATGAAGAAGGTGGTTTTATACTATTAATATGTGACGAATTCGATTTTGAACGAGATCTTTGTGGAGGTGAACTAACATTTTCTGTATTACGATTTCGTGATTGTCTTGAAGGCTCGGTAACTGCCACTTTTTTCTTGACAGTACCATTTGTTGTGTATTGATTATTACGTCGTGAACTTAATGAACTTTTAGGTGTACGTATAGTATTACCACCAGTAATGGATGAACTTTCGCTACCATTTTCACTGGCTCGTTCATCACGCATTGCATGCCGGGATAAATCTTCGAGTAGCGTTGAATTTTTTGTGGCAAGTATATCGAATGCATCTTCATAATTTGAACAACAACTTACAATACTAGAATCACAGGAAAATGCTAGGGTACCATCGTCAGCTCCATTACATGAACTAGATGAATAACCCCCACCACTGGTGCTACTTAACGCACGTTGTAATATTTCACGACCATGTTCGTTATCAACAATAGCACTAGGTTCAGTACCACCACATAATTCGACTCCACTATCACTTCCATCGTTCACTATCGTTTTATCATCGGTGGCTTTATCCACTTCTATCACAGTTACGTTAGAACAGTTAAACCCATGTATTGTTTTATTTTCTTCATCGTTATAATGATCAAATTCAAAACTGAGTCTTGAACGACGTTTTGAATGATCATTTACTGTTAGATTATTCGCATCTTCAGTATTCTGATGATTTTCTTGTTGTACTTCCGCTGTTTGATCTTGGACTACATGACTTGGTTTAATATTTAATACTGTCGGTCGTGGAGGTGATGGACATTGATTTTCATCTTTTGTTGATGTGGTTAAATCACTATTCATTGTGCGAAAATGATTCACTCCATAAATATTAATCTGAAACAATAAAGAAAAAATATTTTTATCGTTTGCAAAAATAAAAATTATAGTGAGTGTGTGTACTGCGTTACATCAAATGTTTATTTGAGAAGTTGTTGGTTCTATCAAAAATTTTGACGGGAGATAAAAAAGAGATAACGATCTGAAATTTGAATCCTCCCGCTAAAGGCGGAAGGGGGGATATTTATTTCTAAACGTAAGAGATAGAAGATGAGTTGAAATATGATTCATTTTTTAATCAAACTTTTTTTTAAAATATTTTCTTCATAGACTGAATAGTTTAGCCAGAAGCATGCGTATGAGTATTTATACGTATGTATGCGTTATACACATTCGGTATATACAGCGTATTTAAACAATTAACTAGGGCTTTTAAATAATTCGTTGAGACAAGTTAGTTCTCATTTTGTTAGAAGGGGTTGGTTGGAATTGAGGATGTCGTCTTATTCAGATCTAATTATTGATTCGTGAACTACAGAACGCAAACTCCGGGAGTGTATTGTACACGTGAAAATAATACAAAAAAACTTTTTAAATACATATTTTCATTTGTAAACTTTAATGATGGTAATTTTTGACATCTACTAAGTAGAATCGATAGACAATTGAAGAAATTTTTGGGTAGTCGTTTCAATAGCCACCTTTTTTTTACGAAAAAATGTATGAGACTGACTGGACAAATTGCCAGTTTTGCAGCTGAAATGCTGCTGCTAATGTTTGTAACACTATTTCACATAACTTTTAATACTGAATTTTAAGGTTGAAACAATAATTATATGGATACCGCTTTACATAAATGGTTGGGTTTTAATTCTGATTTAAAATGATTTTAAAATAATCGGTATGTAATTTCGCCTTTGAATTCGTTTTTGCAAAATGAGACCCTTATTTTTGGGTTGTAATATACACTAAAAAATTGTAATAATTAATTATAATGCGAATCTAAAGATAGCTCATTTGTTTGAATAGATAAAACCGTTTCATCCATCCATATAGATCATAGACATATAGACTACGCTAGCAATCGAAGTATCGTGTAAACTGTAAACTGTAAGTGGATGTGATAGAGGAATAAAAAGATATAGTTGCATAAGGGGATTGCAATCCTTGTCTTAAGCATGTACAAATAGCGTCAATAACACCCACGTGTTACAAGTTTATGTATGTGTACGCTATAAACAGCACACAACAAAGACAGAAATACTATTGTGCAGCTTTCTCTTTTTATTCCTCTATCGCTTTTCATGCCCACTCCTGTGATCTATTCTTATATGTCTATGATCTAGATAGTCCTCAAATAAACATAGAACAATGTCAATCGAACAATATTAATAGTTGAACCATTTAATAATAATATTTCTTATCATATTAATTTATTTGTATCTCAAGTCAAACAAGTCAATTTATTCTTAATAAACTATTAAAAAACGTATGATAAGACCCATTGGTTTAGGAGATAAATATCATTTTAAGAATTCTTTTATTTATACCTTCAATACTTAAAATAAAATTTTAGACATGGTCAATTCTCTACGTAGAAAATATTTTCAAGATAACACTAAATTTAGTTGATATTAAATTTCAAAAAACTGTCTGTTTTTTCCCGCATCACGTTAAAACATCAGTTGTGCCCAAAACCTTTCTTTTAAACGATGTTGGAAAGGAAATTTTTAAATGCAAAAAAGGTTTAACTCCCAAAAATAAACAACTTTTGTTTAAAATATTTTTGCATACATGCAATATTTAGCTTCGTATTTAGCTTAAGTACGGGATGTCAACAATATGTTTCTAATTTTATATAGTCTTTTCTGTTTGAAGGTTTGCTAAATTGGTAATATTCTGGATAGATGAGTCAGTTTAGTCTCTATTTCATAAGTATACTACACGATTGAGGTTGCAAAGCATTGGACTTAAGAAACATAAAGGGTCTCAATGATGACAAAGAAATTCCATTAATATTTAGATTGTTTAAAAAAAAATTAAATAATCTAATTAATTGTAAAATCTTCGCATAAGTACAATTTTAAAATTTTGATGCAAGTCACAAATTTGTAAATTAAATAACAAAAAATATTTTATTATTTGGCCTTTTCTAATAAATTAGCTTTAGTCCTTAAACTCTTTAATCTGGCCATGGAACCATTGCTGTTCTTATTTTCACACTTTTTATACTTTCGCCATTAGGCAAAGGCGGAACAACGAGCTTAATTTAAGCTTAAGTGCTGATATTTTCGTCATAACTTCAGTGCTTTTGTCATTAGACAATGGCATAACAGAGAGTTTTAACTTAATCTGGATTCCAATACTTTGCCATCTCTGTCATATAGTATATTCGACCAAAAACAAAAAAGCCCACTCTCACCAGCGTCGGGTTGGGCCTAAGGGGCCCGGATGGCATTATGGCTTTAAGGGCCTGCTACCCGCCAAATAATAATAATAATGCAATAAGCCATGAGTTTTTATTTTCAAGGACGTACATTTTGATGTAAAAAGTTCCATTAGTTATAACTGAAGCTAGCCGATTAATTTTTTTTTTAATACAGGAGAAATTTCAGCTAGATTGTCAATAAATCGTTCGTAAAAGTTGCTATCCTCGTTATTCTTGATAAGATCAGATTCTATGTTTAGGATAATCAACGAGTCCAACAGTTCTTGTCCCAGTAGAGAAAGAAGCGACATCTTAACGCGCTTCAGCGTGGAAAATCGTATCTAGCAAGTCACTTGAGTGGTATGCACATGGTATGCAACTTCGGCAGATCAAAACCATCTTCAACAATTTCTTCCTGTTCTTCTTTCATCCTCCGTCTAGGGCCCGGGTGGTAAACCACTTCTTGGCCCCATGGCCAGTACGAAACTGCCTCTCACTTCAATTCTGTGAATTTTTGTTTTAAAAATTTTTCGATAGCCGAGTGGACTCGATGCAAATCAACTTAAAATTTTGAAAAAAAAACATTATTTTTGAGTCGATAGTACAAAATTATATAGTATGGTGAATTATTGAATGGTGTTGGATAAATGGTAATGTAATAACAATTTTGTATATGCAAAATACAAAACAAAAAAATTCACATAGAATAACACGTTCTATAATTATCATTCAAAGACTCCATGATCGTTAAAGCGTTAAACAATGTTGAAAGAATAATTTATATTGTATCTACATGTTAGTGAACTTAAAAAATATTCTTTATAATTAAAAAAAAAAAAATCGCCGTATCTATTTACACGGTAACGTTCAAATAATTTCAAAAATTATGACGATAATCAATAGGGCAGGGAAGGGGATTCTCGCTTCACTATAAATACGTTGCAGGATAATACAACTACAGCAGCGCCAACAGTAGCAACATCGTCATCATGCTCGACCATTGTTGAAACTGGGCAAATGTTTGTACCAATCTGTTATCATATGTATTGGATCACAAATTCGATTCACCGAGTAGCAGGAACATTCTCGCTGTACCAAATGTAGAACTTAGTTCGATCCAACATTGAAGCGAGCGTTCGAGCATCGTGTAGAACCGGCTTTAGATTCCTTCAATATTTGGATATTTATAAGTACAGTACATGTTTCCTTGAGTTACATGGTAACTACCAACAAACTAATATATTGATTATTAAACGTCTGGTTGAAAGTCCAAATCATTGTCTTTTATTTAATTTTTATAACGTAGCAGTTTATAAAAAATTGGACCATTTTTATACTGTCAGTTCATATGTGAGATGGAGGTCAGTAAAATAAATGCAAAATGATTCAATTATTTAAAATCGTAACATCTACATGACAAGCGTGTAATTAATTTTTTAAATTATTTACACGTTAAAATCATTGTTTGTAATGTTAATTAAACATATGATCAGCGATTAAACATTATGAAACACGATTTTTTTAAGGCCTGTTTATAGTAAATTTAATTAAAATTTAAACTTTAAACTAAATTTGGCATTTAAGCATTTGAAACCGGAAGTTAAAGACAACGACACAACAAATCCACGACCTTAAAAAGGCTGTTAATTTTTATTATTTGTTTGTTAAATGTTTAAAAATAAGATATCCAAATTTATGAATTAATCTTTACATTGTTCTCTATTACACCCACCACCTTAAATATAAACATGTAAGGTTGTTATGAAGAAAATTCAATTTAATGACAGGTTCTTCAAAATTTGAGAGCTTATTATTTCAATAATAAAGAATATCCTGTCAAAGTTTGAATTTGATCCTGTTTTTAGTTTTTGAGTAAAAAAATGCTAAAGTTACGATTTTTAAGAGATTTTTACATAGCTTAAATGGACTCGGCGGTAAAAACATTAATACAAAAATTTATATCTGGACTACCAGAAATGTCAGGTTTATGAAAAACTGCCATAATAATTATCAAAGTCTTATAAATATCTGGACCAAATTGCAAAACAATCCTGTTTTTGGTTTCTGATATAATTAAATTTATAGATCGAAAAATAGTACAAAATCTACTTTTATTTTAGATTGTCACAGTAGGTTTGGCAACGTCAGTGTAATTGAAATTAAATAAATAATTATTAAAAAAAATTAAAATTAAAAATAATAATTAAATTATTATTAAAATGATTTTTTTTAAATTTTTAATAATTTTTTTTTATTACTTTTTTATTTGATAATAATTTTATTAATAATTAATTTAAAAAATCTTCTAACGTCGCTAGAATTCGTGGATTTTGAGTTACACGAACTTTACCATTAATTTTGGTTGATTTACTCCTACCACTTTCATAACAACCTTAAGGAAGTAATATGTCGAATTTTCTAAAAAATATTATATTAAAACATTAACCTATGGAAATACCAGAATTTATTTCGAAACATATCGCTCCAATTATTCTTGTAAATTTATCTATCATATAATATTATACTAAGTATTAAATAACCATCAGAATGTGTTATCCAGAGTTGATGTAATTTAAGTCAACCTTAACATCTTATACACAATAAAATAGTAAACTTAGCGAAATAATTCTTAGGAGTCCGTATCCTACAGGATGATTCCAGGCAAAGTTTTATTGTTGTAGTTACTACGCATGTCTTGCATGTCTATTAATCGTCGTCAAAATATAGAGTCATTCGAGTTAAAACTGTGAATGCATTTTCGGTGTGGCATAAGCAATTTGTTATGGTGCGTCCATATATGCGCGCTGCTCGTGCGTATCGAATTCGTCATATTTGGACGGTGCGCGCGCGCGGCGCACAACGATCCATCTGAAGTCGGTTTTTTCAACGAACACTGTATGTTCGCAGTTCAAATTTGAACGTGTTCATGAAAGGCTTGTTGTTTTTAGCGCGCATGTGATTACTGTTTTTTTAATATTAATTGAAATGTAGTATTTTAGTTCAACTTGAACATTTTTCAAGCTGAACTAAAATGTAAACATTTTAATTAATACCTTAGATTATTTTTGAGAGTAAATTACGACTAGCTAATTTATACTGATGATGACTACTTTGCAGTCGAAATACGTATCTAGGTGTTGGGGCGAATTTTTTTATTAAATTTTCTGATATTTTCTTCTTAAAAATTATTTTAAGTTCATGCCCAACATATAATTTTAAAGAACATACATTGAACGAAAATTGTGCGAAGCCAATCTTACACCTCACTTTTAACTCACTTTCCATTATCCCATCGATATAAAATTTTGTAAATGTATGAAATTCTGATGTTAATACAATAATACAATACCATTCAGATGAACTTATGATGGCATTCGAAGCCTAGGTAAATATTGAGCAATAGTGATAGCGAATTTCGACACAAAGCGTCCCATGTTTTTACAATTAACTATTTCAAATTTTTATTTTACATTTTAGTGCTTTCCCTACTAACAGAACAGCGTGTATTTAAGGATGTTAGGGAGATATATCGAAAATGCTACGAAACGAACGAAAATTTAGTAGAATATTCATTTAAAACTTTCAAAATGATACACTAACCCGTTTAAAAGTTATTGCAATTTAAAAAATATATATAATTTTATATGGTTCTTATGGAGATTTGTTCATTTCAATTGCCAATTGCTAGCTTCGATACGTCCCAAATTTTCAAAGTATATAACTTGAACTCTATAGAAACAATTTTATTAACATTCATTCAACGGTTGTTGAGAAAAAAATTATAAATACAAATTTAAAAAAAATTTGTCTTTGTCACTTATACGTATATTGTATAAAAAGAAAATATATTTTTGTTGATTTAAATTAAAGGTACATACACTGCCGAAAGTGTTTCATATTATTTATTTCTTATTTAAACTACTATTGCATCCTATTGCCTTGATTGTGTCTCTCTAACATCCTTAAGATTTTTTTGTTAAAAATATAAACTTTTTACACAAATTATGAAATTATGAACACAATATATCTGTATACAAGAGTGTATTGTTACTTATTTCGTGCGAAAAACAATAAAATTTAAATATCTTGATAGAAATAGTTTGTAAATAATAATCAGTTTACTAATTAAATACTCGTAGACACTCTTAAAATAAGTTTTTCGTACATTATTCGATTCAATTATAAATAATATTTGTTTGATGCGAACCTTATCATATATTATTTACTATTTATTTACATAACGGTATTAATTTAATTAGCAATAGTAATATTATTCATAACTAAAAAGTATATGAAATTAATTTTTATGATGTATAATCTTAATCACCTTGTAAAAACTTAGTCGAGGTATAGATATTTTATTTTTGTATAGTTTGTAAGCAAATTACTTTTTTTGGAAATATCATATTACGGAACAAACATATTTATATTGATGAAATTTGATATATTTGGTAAATTCAATGTTTTTGGTTTTTTTTGTGAATGACCTTACAAGGTCATTTAGATCTTATCCAAAAATTTATTGGTGGTAAAAAAAAAAGTTTTTTCTTTAATAAGTAAATTTTATTAGGTTTCTCACGAGAAAATATATTTAGACCAATAAATTGAGTTCGTAAAATTAATTTAAAAAAAAAACAACTAAAATATACTTTTATTCGTAGGTAATGAAAAAGCAAAAAATACAAAAATTGTAAAAGTGATTATTTTAGTTTTTTTTTTAAGACTGAAAACATTAATTTAACTCCCTATGTTTTTCAACAACTTCCACCAAAATTCTAATTTCTATTTCGTAGCATATTTTCAAATACCCTGATGAGTTCATCTAGACATTCTCAGAGACGGATAATATTTGAAATGGTTCCATTTAAAATAGCCATTTTAACAGCATTAAGGTTATTCGCGCAAGTTCGAGAAACATATAGAGCGAATTAAAGGAAGATAAAAGGTAGATAAAAGGAAAACCGTCCAAGTGGCCGAGCGGTCTAAGGCGTTATGTCTACTTTGAACTGGAGCGATATGGGTTCGAATCCCGACATCGGCAGTTTGTCAATTATTAAAAAAAAAGCACTTGGCCTTGATGCGCGTGCAACCTTAAGTGTTGCAAACATGGTCTTCACCTCGGTCTTGAAAGTCGGGCCTTGGTTTGATACTGCCAGTATAATATTGGTCTTGGGTTTGAACTTTCTGTAATACCGAGACCAAAACTACAAGACCAAGTCCGATTTTTCTCAATACTAATTATTATCTAACTTTTAAAAATTAATTTATGATTATTATTATTTTTACAAGCTTTTATTTAACTTGCAATGTATGTATGCATGTATGTTCGGGTCAAATCTTGAAAGCTGAATTAGAAGCACTTCCATTTATCCTACGGAGTTGAATTTTTACATGTTGGTTCAGTTTGCCAACATGGTCACCAAATTAGCAACAAGTAACATATCCTGAGACAATATAAGAGTAATTTTAATAAGAGTAAAGTTAACAGGAATACATGTGAAGAAAAAATTTTAACAAGAGTAATTTCAACATATTTTAAAATTTCTTATATTTTAAATCTAGTATATTTTAATTTAGTTAATTTTCTATTCATTTTTATTTTTGTCTATTGATCTCGACTTTCTATCTATTTCTAATTGTCAAAGAGTAAATTACGACTAGCTAATTTATACTGATGATGACTACATTGTAGTCGAAATACGTATTTATAATACAAAAAACTGATCTAGGTAAAGGGAGCGAATTTGAAATTTTATTTCAAAAACCTAGAGTTCTCACTAATTATCATTCGATAATATAATATGTATTATTATAATGATATAAAAATAAAATTTGTACAATGTTTATCGTATTTAAAACTATATAAAATCGTGTTACAAATTAGCATTGTAGCAACTTAGTAGTAGCAAAATGGACAGGCAAACTGTTTCATTCAGACGTTGTACGTTACATTTTAATAACATGATATTCAACAATCGCTATATAACAATCAATAATTTATGCATTGTATACTTAACCAAAATACTATTTGCCAGAATTGACTTGATGCCTACAACAAACATACAATAGTGAATTTTCAATGTTGAACAAATAAATTTATATAATGACCACGTCCGGTTAAAATTTATGTATGGCATTTACAAGAACTATAGTGGACATTTTATGATTAAGTTTTTTTAGTACTCATGTCGTGATGTGTATTTATAAAAGCTTAAAGCGTTATCATTTGTATGACATTTCTACAAAGAATTACTTATTTTATGTAATATGTTCATATAAAAGGCCTTTTAAAGTTGTGTTTAATGTTATAGTTACATTACTATACAGGATGTACTAACATAACAGGCATAACAGGGGATATCTGATTCGAATATTCTTGTATAGATCCTGATAAGGTAAATTCTTGTTGACTCTCAGCTGATCGGAACTATGGAACCATCAGTGCCCGTATAAAAGTGCATCCCTTAGATAATCCTTTCCAAATAGCTAGTTGAAACGAATTTGAACCTTACTCCGAATTATGAACATTTCCGATACTTGATCCTGGTGAACTTGTGTGATAAGACACTATATGCTTATTGTCTAATTAATTATCAATATATTAAAAATATGGGTCTGATTAACAAGATATCAGGATCCATATAAGAATATTCTTAATGTCACGTCCTTAATACAATCTCCTCATGAAGTATTTCTGGATATAGCCACAGTTGCTTCATTCTTAGTTGGCCCTGCCTTTCTTATGAGCAAAAAAAAGTTATGAGCAATTATGTAAAAAAAATTTTATTTATTTTTCTATTGGCTTTTAAATATTTCTTGTATAAAAAACGTTTTATTAATTTTTAATGGGATATTCATCCAATGGGAATTCAATTTTCTACAAAAAATTATTCTTGTAAAATTGTCCAATTCTGCCTAGTTGTCGAGTTATATTTAAAACATTGAAACGGGAGTAGTTGTACCCCGTTCTCAAAAACGCCAGGGTGAATTTAGTAGCACTTTGTGATAGTATAAAATAAAGTCCCCCAGCCGCATCTGGCTGTATGTTCGCGATTTACTCAAAAACTACTGCACCGATTTTCATGCTGTTTTCACCAATGGATAGAGTGGTTCTCGAGGAAGACCAATTTTGTATAAATTGGTCATTAAATATTATAAAAAAAGGTAAAGTTGTATAATATATTGATGTATATAGATGTATATTTATCAGTGCATAGTAATTGATGTTCGTTGCTCTAGGTGCTGTGTGTTATACACTCTCTTCGTTGCTCTAGTCTCCCAGGAGTGGGGATGTAGGCATTTTGACTGTTATTTATATAAGCATGCAACAGACAGCAGTCTGCATAAAGTGATTGCAGTGGATCATATAATACAGTCTTAATACAGTCTTAATAATGATCTTAATACAGTCCATTGTTCATATTTGTTTCGGTTTTATTTGTTTTCTATTCACATAGTGAATCATTTTAAAATTAATATTAAGTTAGTTTATTTTTGTAGTAATATGCATAGATAGCGATGCATACAACAAATACGTTTTAAAAATTTACCTATAGATGGCAGTATACACAACATGAGTACTTCAAAAATTTTGCCAATAGGTGGCAGTGCATATAACAAATGTATTTCAAAAATTAAACGCAATTTATCAGTCCTTGACGGGAGAAAATATTATGTTACTTGGTTATATTATGTATAACGAGGAAAGATGATTGATTTTTTGTTTGTTACGATTTAACTCAAAAACTACTCAACCAATTTTTCCGAAAGCTACATCTCCTCGGAGTAACATAGGCTAATTTATATTTTCTGTAAAGGACCCGTGCGAAGCCGGGGCGGGTCAGTTAGTGAACATATAAAAATTAAAATTTATTAAATATAATTATTCGTTAGTAAAAGATCTATTCAACATTTTTGTTTTTCAACATATAATTTTAAAATATAAAAATATCTTTTTTTAATTAAAAAAAAATTAAACTATATATAACTAGACTATATATAACTTAAACTATTTATCGACACTTCCACCAAATTTCTATTACAGCGAATATTTTCGAAATGTATCTCTCGTAGCGAGATTAAATACATACCAGTTTTTAATACTAATCATAAGATTTTAAACAAAAATCGGTCCAGTAGTTTTTGCGTGATGCTCGAACTAACAAATAAACAGACATTTACAATTTTATAATAGTAAAGATAAAATAATTTGACAGTAGAGTAAAATCATCATTTTTGTGTGCATAATTAGTGGTTTAAATGTAATTACGAATTATATATTCAATCATATAAATATACATGAATAATAAATACTTTATTATTATCTAAACAAAATTTAAAAAAAAAAAAAACTAATAATAACATTTTATCTCAAATGAAAACTTCCTGTTAAATATTTTAATATTTAAAAGCATGTTGTACGTACAGACCAGAGAGTACTATTTAAACAAATTTCATTTATATAGCATTTAATTAATAAATTTATCATACACACATATGTTTGAATTTCAATGATATTTTCGAAACAAAAAATATTCAATCAATTCCTAACATATGTCCCACATTCATATGTCAGTGGCGACAATATGAATTTTATATCAATAGTGATTTTAAAATATAGGCAATTTGAATATTGATCGAGTTTAGGACTAAATATGTTAGAGCGTGCGGAAATGTAATTTGTTGTAAAACAAAATTGTCCGATTGAGTGTTTGCAATGTACCGGACTGTCTACGGTGGATAAGCGATAACTAAAGCGCATGATTAACTAATTTTAAATTCATAATGTAATAATGTTCACACATTAAAAAAACATTTTTAAAAACAAGCTTTTTATAGTAAAACGAATTTTCTACAACTTTACTTCTTATGTGTTTTTCGATTTTTTTAATATTATGAGAGATATACCAAATTTTGTGTTTCCCCCTTCCTCTAAACCCTCCTTTCCCCTTGTCGATTCTTGTCATGCTTACCATAAAAATGCATTGTCGTGTAAATAAAATAGCATTTAAGACCAATAGATTGGTCGAATATTAAACATTTTCATATTTGATTTAACTAATGTAAGTTTCCTAATCCGAAGAAGACCACATAACTTTTGACTAGACATTTGACCATATACGTAAAAAAACACAAGGTCTATTTTAAATGCAATAGATAAACTAGTCAAAATGTTTGCTACCCACGAAATTCACCGATAGACGCTTTACCTAGAATCAAAGATTATTTGGTCAACTTTTTTTATATTCAGTCATTTTGCTTTTTGCCAAGTCATAACTTTCCACTTTTTAATCAAATGATTCTGTATCTAGCGAAACCACCTATGCCTACGACATAATTATATACATATACGTATTTACTATGATCGAATAGAAATGTCCTAAAATATTACTTTGGTTGATAACCTCATGGAGAATTTATTATAATAGACTTTAACTATAATGAGATTCAAAACAAGTAAATACCCGGTATATACTGAATTTATGAAAAAAAATCTCTTACAGTTTCAAAGATAGTCAGTTTTGACTAGGAATTGGTAGGATATGCGGCTGCAGCCGACTATGATAGGAACTATGCCAATATTCACCTGGAGTTCGTGAAGGAAACTGCAGAAAACCTTCTCAAGCATAGCCGGTTACTTCGTTCTTGTCTATACGCCGACAGTTTAGTCAATTAACCGCCCTTTTTTTCCTTAATAATTGACAAACTGCCGATGTCGGGATTCGAACCCATAACCTCTCAGTTTCCAAGTAGGCATACTGCGCAGACATAACGCCTTAGACCGCTCGGCCACTTGGACTGGTTAGCAAAATAATAATATTTCATGAAAAATCGTCCCATGCTGTAAGAATGCAGTTAACGTGTTGTTAAAGTAACTCGATTCAAGTATATCAAGTACTTCAAACGCATGTGTTCTTATAATACACACACGACTTGTATTATATGTTTATATATTCTATAACCATATTTGTATAAATGTTCATTTCTCAGTGACCAGTGTTGTAAAAGAAATTAACAAAAAAAATCAACGTTGATGAATCATTCAATGAATTTATAAAGAGGTTGTCCCCCGTCCTCGTGTTGAATAATAATAATCATATTCAACATTGTAATAGATGGATATACAAAAGTCAGTTGCAGTTCAGTAATCAGTAGTCGTCAGTATGTTACTCTTTCTCTTAAAAGTCTAGGACGGTGACTTTTATTTTAATATTCACTACACACATTCAAATCAAAATAATAATTATACGTATCACATATGGTAATATAAATCGTACATTATACTGCGGACAATAATATGTAATAAAGAGATATGTATAAGTTGTCGCGGTATCTTGGCTCTCTTTAGCCCTCAAAAAGGAGCGATGTCGAGCCTACAACAGATTCCGATACTCGACACACACAAAAAAAAAAAATATTAGTAAAAGTTTTACTAAATATCGTCAATTGGACAACACGCACAAAAATTAAATAAAACTAAAACTAAAACGCTATGATTCTCCAAACTTAAAATTTTATTTGAACAAAGAAAAAGAATTTGAATTTTAATAATTTCCTTGTTATTTCCACAATTGAGTCTATTTTCTTGATTTTATGCAACAGTGTACAACTATCTTTACTTGAACAATATACTATTTTAATTAAAAAATGGTACTTAAACTGACAACGTCAAATTTAAACTGAATTTAATCGAACAAATGTCAATTTTTTACAGAATTGAAATCGGAATATTCCTCCCTTTATATAGTGGCCTGGACCATTCTAGAACAGTGCCTGTTCGTACCAAAGTGAAAATATTGAAAACAAATTTTTGAAAAACATATTTATTTTAGCTGCTTCTAGAATATTTAGTCATGGTCGTATTTCAAGGGGGTCAGCAATTAATAAATTTTATTAAAAGTTATGATTGACTCAGACTCGAACCAATGCAATACAATATAATACAAAACCCCGCTTTTTGTCAAAGCTATGTCCACCGGCTATGTATAATATACATAAAATATCTACCGATTTCAATCTTACAAAAATTACTTATTTACAAAATTGTATTAGTGCTTTCAAAACATGTTTTGAGGCAAAATTATTCTTGTATTTTTGTATAAGAATTAAAAGCTCAGTTTTATATTTTTAACCCGACTTCAAAAAGGAGGATGGTTCTCAATTCGTCTGTATTTTTTTTTTTAATGTGTCACCTCAGAACTCCGTCATTTATGAACCGATTTTGAATTTTTTGTTTTGTTTTAAAGGTTTTGGTGATAACCGATTTCTGCAAATTTTTTTTTATTTTTTGAAAGGGTATACTCATTCATAATGGGAAAATAAGAAAAATTTTTTTAAAACCGACTTTAAAAAATTTTTTTGCAAAAAAAAATCGACCTCAAAAAAAAAACAAAATTCATGTAAAAAAAACTGAAAATCTGTTATAAAAAATGCACTAAAAATTATTTAAAAAAATAAAAACGGGTAAAAAAAATGTGTTATAAAAAAATGCACTAAAAATTAGTAGATCGTTTAGTAGGTCTACCCATATTTAGACAAATAAAATCAGTTATAGAACTTCAAAGTATCTAAAAAGCGAGAAATAAAACCTATTTTGACAAATGGAAACCCGACTTCAAAAATCAAATATTCTATAACAAAAAATGCACTAAAAAGTAAAAAAATAATTGCATATTCTTGTACCAATTTTAGTTCACCTAAGCAAAAATTTTTAAATATATATGTACAATTATTGTTATTTTCGGAGACGGTGTCAGCATAGAGAAATTCACATAACTTTTGGACACCGCCTCCAAAAATAACAATAATTGTACATATTTAAAAATTTTTTGCTTAGGTCAACTAAAATTGGCACAATAATATTTATTTTTTTACTTTTTAGTGTATTTTTTGTTTTAGAATATTTGATTTTTGAAGTCGGGTTTCCATTTTGTCAAAATATGGTTTATTATGTAAGTTTTTAATTATATCAAAATAGAGAACGGGTGTTTTTACACATGAAAGTTTTGATGCAAGCTGTCAATTGAATTTTTTATAAAAATACTTTCCTCTAATGATGCAGACAAAGAAATATGTGTCAATTTTGTCCGAATTATAATATTCGATTTGTATAAATCTATATTATACATACAAATAATATATTTATTATATGAATTATATATATATAAATAATTCAAATCTAATATTATTTTTAGATATGTTTTAGATGAAAACATTACCATTTTAGATTTAATTTACAGTTGTTTAT